>OW203771.1:8772735-9519735 GCA_934045905.1 Leuctra nigra | reverse complement strand
GCATTCCCTACCGGTATGGCTAAAAATTACTCAATCGCGCTACTGTGGACTATTATTCATGAAAAAATTGAGAATGAGTGAGAAAAAATAGTGACAAAATTGCTGCTTGCTGGAATTTAAATGTGTAATTATATTAGTGCACTGTACGACTTGGCAGGATGGAGCGACCGCTCCACTAGATTTCATAATAAGCCTTTTCTACAAAATCCTTCTTGGTCCAGAATCTCTTCTACAGCATCGATGAATTTCAATCAGCCTAGTAATCTGTGTGTTTTAATTAATTTTTACTGTACGAATGACCATAATAATTATCTTTAATTTTAATATTTCTTTCTTGCTCTATTATATTATTTCATACTTTAGGTTAGTTTTAAGAATAATTGACGACATCCATACTTGTATCATGTATGTATACATGTCTACGGAATAATAAAGAATACAATACAATACAGTACAATACAATACAATACAATACAATACAATACAATACAATACAATACAATACAATACAATACAATACAATACAATACAATACAATACAATAACGTCACACATTCCCGCCAAAATGTCACATAAAATTTCAATTTGATATTTTATTAATGAAATTGTTAATTTTTTCGGGTGACAAGTGTATTGGTCAAAATTTTTTGTGTTGATATATACAAATTTAAAATATTTTTTGTAATGAGACTTTGCACGTAATGAGAGTTTGCACGTGACATCATCTCATTGTTGCACGGCCATCTTGGTGTAACATGTCAGAAAAACGGCTGCCAATCTGTATCTCTGTATTTTGGTGAAAGTAATTGTTACAATAGGGAAGTGTCCTTAAAATTAGATTTCAGAATAATATTTGTTTTATTAAAGTTGAGATGTTGCTGAACACAGATGTGGTATTATTTTTGTTGTGAGACGAATCGTTTTCAAGGAATTAATTAACAAAGTTTAAAATATTTCTTACAATTTCAAAACAGGAAAATTGACAATGACATCACAATCCTCTATTTTGCAATGGCAACAAAGGAATCACCATGGTAACACATTGTTGGAGACTTGGAAATTACATCACAATAATGATTCTTGATACAGGCCGTTTTTCCCGCCAAAATATCCAATTACATTTGTATTTGATTTTTATGAATGAAAATTTCGAATTCCGCTGGTGATAAGTGTGTTTGACATTGTTATTTGTGTTGATATTTACAAATTAACAAGAATAAAATTTCACGAGACTTCCCTATTGTAGGATGCAGAAGTTCTAATAGGTGTGAAACCACCTCATTTACCAAATATCTTCGATTAACCGATAATAATTAGTTAAAACTGACTTGATATATGTATACATAAAAATAGTCGAAATTTACTTTTATATATTTTTGATGAAAAACAAAAGACGGTCGTGCAAACTATATGAATTCATAAATACGACTGACTGACTCTCTTATGGCAAGTAAAACGTTGCAAATTTATATCAGTGATAAAAAATTCTTTCTTCCCCTTATTTAGTTCGGATAGTTATACTTCTGTTTCCTTTCATATTTTTTGCTGTTTACTTGTTAAGTTTCCTGAGGAAGTCCACAGATGGGTGGACGAAACATTGATTTAAATAAAGAATAGTTCGTGAAAAGTCTTAAGAGTTTTATTACATCAGTGATGTTCCTTATCATTTTTGTTGTAAAATAAACGAACTAGGCGCCTATTATTACCATTTTTAATAATTCTTGAATTTCTTTCAAGTGGGGCAAGAATGTATTTCCTTGTCTGCAATTATATACCTACTAAAGACTATAGGCATCTCTAAAATGCAAGGCGATCAAATCAATGAACTTGCGCCTGTGTGTATACATACCCGCATTACACACATGACACAAGAGTTGCCGTCATCCAGGCGTCATACACTAGTTTTTACAGAATAACGTTTTCACCAGACCCTATCACACGGACATACTATCAGGAATTAAATTTAAGACAATACCAATGTGCGCTACTTTAAAAGTTATACACCAAATTCGAAATGATTTTCCTATACCTACCATGTTAAAGTTTTGTTCAATCTCAAAAGACATAAAATTGAAAACTCATTATTGGGCGGTTTACTCATTACTACAGTTTACTCATTATTACAAACTCATTACTACAGGACTTTAAATCAGTATTTTAAACATAAATATAGTTGTACTGTTGTAAAATTTTTTTTGAATGGTAATTTCAAAATCGCAATTAAAAACAAATTAAAAGTTAATTACCAATAATGAAATCCCACATATGCCACCATTTATAAAATTGAAGACATTTTGTATTTCTCTTCCAAAGCCTGCTACTTATTTCCGTGTCTGCTTCTCTCTATACAGATGAAGGTGGTGAAAATGCTTCTCGTCCTGCTGAAGAAACAATTCTCTTATTTTTTTATTGTATAACTGTAATTGTTTATTGTTACACACGAAGATGACGGGCCTCATCAAAGTAGGTCACGGGCAGTGATTTGCCCAGGCCTGCATTAGACTATAAATTATATTTTCTGATTTTCACTTCAACTTTCTTACTTTCAAGCTCTGGAATAGTTGCCAGATCCATGTGTGTTGGCCCGTGAATTTTATACTTTTCGATAAATCTGAAATTACATAAAGTCTGTGAATACTTTACCGATTAGGCTGGAAATGTGTCAAATATGAGATAATGTTGGTCTTGATCAACATTCAAAATGTGTACTATTTAAAAATAACATTTTGATTTTCGACTTTTTTAATATTTTTGTTAAATTTTAACCAATTAAAGGATTTAGTGAAATATTGTGAAATTTGGTTAACTGTTTCGAAATTTCTTGCAAAATTTCAAATTGATTAGATCAACCATAGAAGACCTAATAAGTATCTTGATAAAAAAATCAGAACATAGAATATTTTTAAATTTGAACCATTTTAAATCAGTCCTCAAACCAAAGAGTTTTAGATGTGCGTAGAATTTGGATCGATCGCTGAAACTATCCTGTCGGTAGATAGTAAAAGGTCGGACCTCTTACTACGGACATCTGTTTATTTTTTGTTTGTTTTTGTCTGCTAATAGCCGATACACAGGTCGCACCGTTTCACCGATCGATCTGAAATTTTGCACACATGTATACCAACCTTCTCTGTTTGCAGACCCTAATTTTTTTGAAATCCATTCATTGGTAAAAATTTAAATAAATATCTCCTGATAGGCTGAAAAATGAAAACAGTCTTTGATCATTCTGATCAAACTCATATTTTGCATGATCATTAAGACCAACATTGTCTCTTATTTTACAAAATTTCATCCCAATCAGTTAAGAACGTATGAACTTATTGAAATTTTAAATATCTGTCAGTAATGAAGTATATTTTGTATTTTGTATTTATAGATTTTATCTAGTGGAGCGGTCGCTCCACCCAGCCAAGTCGTACTATACACTCACAGTCACTCAACATACCGTAAATGCCTAATAAACTGAGGAGCAGACCAAACACTTTTACTGTAAGCAACAACATGGCATTTTCGGCCTACTGGATCTTAAAATTGGAAAATCTCACATTGTTGCGATATATCTTAATTTCGAGCTATGGCCCACCCCACTACATATACCAAATAAGGGAACAATATGTTATGCCGTTTGCGAGCTAGAGGGCCGAGAAAACAGTGAAATTACACCACTTTCTGATTCTGAAGATGATATCAGGAAACGTTGCTATCACCGCCACAGCCTAAACGGCTGAACCGATCGACCTGAAATTTTTACCACATGTGCACTTTTGGCGTCTGAGGTGCCTTTTTATAAAACCAACCGGAAGCCGCCATTTTGAAACCGGAAGTGACGTCATAACTCAAAAACGTCTGGACCGATTAGAACGAAATTAGCGCCATTCGATTTAGATGGTCATCTATATGAAGTATCGATAAAAAAAATATTATTTTCTTATTTTCTAAACCGGAAGTGACGTCATAAATACGCAATATTTAACTTATTTCAACAAATTATACTTAAAATACGTACATAATTAACTTACATTGTAACATAGACAATACAATTTTTATATTCAAGGTAGCAGTGTTCTCGGCCGCCATTCCTGAAACCGGAAGTGACGTCATATATCTAAAACGCCTGTACCGATTGCAACTGAACTAGCTCCTGCGTATTCATTCTGCTATTTATTTGAAAAATCAATTGTGAAAAATGAATAAATAAATTAATGGTACCGGAAATGGCGGCAGGAACCACTAAATGAAACCGGAAGTGACGTCATATATTACAAACGGCATGACCGATTTTACGGAAATATAGGGATTAGGAATTCAGATGGTCGTTCATGAAGGTATCAACTAGATAAAACTAGATTGTTTTCTTCTTACCTATACCGGAATTCGGCCGCTATTTCAAAACCGGAAGTGACGTCATGTATCGAAAACGGCTGGATCGATTATAACGAAACTTAAGCTATTCTTCTTGGATAATCATTGTCATCTTATACCAAACGCAACTTTTCATAGTAACCAAATCGGTTGAGGCGTATTTTTTTAAAGAAATTAGTCCCTGCTCGGACATGTGCTACAAGCTGTATGAATAAACTAACAAAAGAAGTGATATCCCAGAAAAAACACTCCGTGTAAAAATACCAGCCAAGTCTCTTTAACTATAAAAAAAAAATAGAAGAAATCTAAAAATTCAGCACTGAAAAGGAGTGATATCAAAAAAGGAGCCAAGTCAACGAATTTTCCAAATTTTAATCGTACCATTGAAATAAAAATATCAACCCCCGAGAAATACTTAAAAAAAGGACTTGGCGCATCGTTTTTTTAAAGACATTTTTCTATTCTTAAGCTTATGCCACTCACATACTACGTAGTTCAGAAATGCCTAGAAAAATTGGGACAAAACTTTCAAATTAAATATTGAACATTCTGTAAAATATTTTAAATTTAAATATAAGTACGCAAAGAAACATAGCATTGTCTTACAAGCAATAAATACAGAACAGTTGTGTTTGTGATTGGTAGGTACCTATAGTTTTGTGGGTACATCAACATACCTACTACAGCATTATACTTTGAACCTTCTCGCCGTGTAATTAATTGCTATTAATTAACATTTTATACCAAAAAAATTCATAAATTACATAACGTATTACTTTAGATAAAAATCTAGTCAGTAATTATTTGAGCAGCATGGCTCAGTGCACTAGTCACTTATACAAATCTCATTGACGGCCTTCTTGTAATGAGCGCTTTCGCTATTTCCCTCAGTCACGATATTGAGAAGTATGATTGATTAATATGACCCTAGAAATAGTGGCAATAACGAATAGACTAGGCCGCTTCCGTTTATTCGTTATTCGTTTATCCGTTTATTTCCTCTGAATATTGACAAAATACCAAAACTGCCAGTAGGTAAGAGTACTAGTTATATTAAAACGTAGTATGATTCGTCGATAATGAATGTGATATACTCAGGAAAATATACTTGTAGAGTTCTTCCTATACTTTTAGGATAGAAAAGTGTCTTTAAAAAAACGATGCGCCAAGTCCTTTTTTTAAGTATTTCTCGGGGGTTGATATTTTTATTTCAATGGTACGATTAAAATTTGGAAAATTCGTTGACTTGGCTCCTTTTTTGATATCACTCCTTTTCAGTGCTGAATTTTTAGATTTCTTCTATTTTTTTTATAGTTAAAGAGACTTGGCTGGTATTTTTACACGGAGTGTTTTTTCTGGGTTTAGCTTACTAAGCCAGTTACATTACAGATACACTTGTTACCAACAGCACATATATTACACTTAGAATACATCATCAACTGATTGTCGCTTTATCCACACAATACAATGAGCTTTAAATGAACATACATGTTTTTCATTTCTAATGTCTACAGGTAACCTGTCATAAATTTTGCTTCCAGTGTTAAAAATTGATGCATACCATTTCTTACTATAACAGTGTTTCTTAAACCACATTCCACTGCTGGCTGCTCTAGTACTAATATTATGAATTGTTTTAACATTATCTAATTTATCTAAGATGTATTGTGGCATAAGGCCAATACTAATTTTAAACATAAATATAAGAACTAATAGTAACACAGACTGCTTAATACTCAGCCACTCCAGCATGTCTAACATTGTCAAGATAGGTGTTTCTCTACCACATCTGATGATCGTTCTCATGGCCTTATTTTGTAATATTTGTAATCTATCCAAGTGATTTTTATTTACATGTAAGAGAATTGTTGCTCCATATTCGAAATGTGGCTTAATTATGGTGTTGTATACCATACATCTTGACCAGTACGACAATTTTCCTCCTATTCTTCTGAGATATCCTATCTTTTTTCCTATCTTCTTTATCATATATTCAGCATGTAGTTTAAATTCTAATTTATCATCTAATATTATGCCTAAGTATTTAAATTCTTTAACAACTTGGATCTCATCCCCTCTTATGTTTAACTTTACATTACACGTTAACAGTTGTTCACTCATCGTATTAGTAACTCCTATGAACATTGATTTGGACTTATTTACATTTAGTTTCAGTTTGTTAATCTCTAGCCATGTAGCAATGTTTTCTAACTCGCTATTCATTTGCGACATCATTTCAAATACATTTGATCCACTCAAAGAAATAACCATATCATCCGCATACATGTTGAGGTACATATTAGAATTACACATTTTCAGGTCATTGATATATATTGTAAATAGCAGGGGTCCCAAGACAGAGCCCTGCGGCACTCCATTATGACATTCCATCCGATCAGAGATAGCATTACCATATCGAACTTTCTGGCTCCGATTAATAAGATAATCCTCTAGCCATGCCAATGGCATACCAGTCACTCCGTAAATGAACTCCAGTTTCTTCAGCAGTCTCTTCACGTTGACAACCTCAAACGCTCTTTTGAGGTCAAGAAACACTGCAATGGTAACCTCTTTCCTGTCCAGATCTTCCAACCACTTGCTAATGACATTTTGAAACGCAGTTTCACATGAGTGGATCCTCCGAAACCCAGACTGATGGGGAACAATTAAATTATTGTTCTCAAAGTACTCATACAATTGATCATGTACTAAAGTCTCAAATACCTTATCTAAAACAATTAACATATTAATCGGTCTAAAGTTACATATTTCAATTGAGTTAAAAACTTTACATACTGGTTGTATGACCGCTTCTTTTAGCATTTTAGGAAATTTACCTTGAAAGAGTGACATGTTTATTATATCTAGCAGCCTATATTTAATTACCTGATAGGAATCTTTGAAAAGCCAAGTATTTATTCCATCAGTTGACCCTTTCTTGTTTTTTAGTTTCCGCACAGCTTTGTCCAACTGCATTATTTTAACATTATTGAATGACATTAAGGTGCAGGTGTTACTTCTTTTAAACGTTTCTAGTTGTACAGATTGTTTTAACTCATCAGTCAAATTATTCATATCCACATCCCTGATGCTTTCAACAATCTCCTCTACACTATATACGAAGTACTCATTAAACACATTCGATATTTTCTTACAATCCTGTATAGTCTCACCATCCACGTTCCTAATTTCAGATTTAGAACAGTTTTTTTTACTGGTAGTGCTGACAATATCCTTTAAAGTCTTCCACAGCTTCACTGTGTCATACCTGACCTTGTCTATTTTATTGGAATAGTACTCACGTTCATTTCTTCTAATAAGTGATTTTACATGGTTTCGTCGCACTTTAAAACAGGTCCAGAACTCTTCTCTGTTATAATGTTTGGCTCGTATGTAACATATGTCTCTCACTTTTATGTTTTCAAGCACTTCACTATTTATCCATGGCTGTCTCTTCGTGCCTGCATCAATAACTTTAGTCTTCACCTGATTACCTTTACACTCAAGAATATTTCTTATTAATACTTCCATCTTTCCATCTACATCTTCATTTTGAATGGACCAGTCACATTCAATAAGATCCATCCTTAGTAGCTGAGCATCATACTTTGACCAGTCCTCTATAGTTTTAGTTATTTTCTCAACATTATTATTGCTTACATTTGATGGACAGTTCATATTAATAACAAGCATTTCATGATCTGATATATTTAAGCTACTTTCTACTGAGACAGATATGATTCTACTGTTATTAGTTATTGCTAAGTCAATCATTGTACTAGAAGACATAGTAATTCTTGTGGGCTGTGTTACTAATTGTTTAAGTCCATAGCTTTTCACAATCCGTTTAAAGCTTTTAGACTCCTTAATATTACTCCAATTAATGTTAAAATCCCCTACGTATAATGTCACTCCCTCTTTATCTGCATCCTCCTCAAACACATTATCTATGTACTGTAGGAACTCACTTAAGTTTCCGCTGGGAGAGCGGTAGAGCACATTGATGTTGCTATTAATACCTTTCAGTGTTACATTCACACCCAGCATCCAGTATAGTTTGCTTTGGTCATTCAATCTTGTAACATTTTATTTAACATTATTTTTAATATAAAACATAACTCCTCCAGTGTTTCTACTTTGTGAGTTACATCTCACCATATTGTATCCATTTACTTCTATTTCCTTATCCAGTATTTCTTTGGTAACATGTGTTTCAGATACTGCTACAATATTAGGTATTAACCGAAAAATCACATCTCTAAACTCTATTATGTTCCTAACAATACTTCTTGCGTTTACATGTAATATGTCCCCATTAAAGCGGAGCTTTAATTGCTAATACCTATTTAGTCGATTGTATAAAGAGGCTTCTATTTTCAAAAAACTTTCACACTCTTTGCTAGAAGCCATATGGTCAGTGTTCAGATTGATACTATATTTCTCATTGTTTGTAATGCAATTAATGCACTTTACAGTTTCCTCCGTACAGTCACTTGTGCAGTGTTCTCCTGAACACTTTGAGCATGTTGGGGTATTTTTGCACTCTGGACTCTTATGGCCGAACCCAGAACATTGGAAGCAGCGTACAATATAGATGTAATCTTCCACATCACACAGTCGCCAACCCACTTTCACTCTGCCTTGACTTAACAGCTTTTTTCTCACTTCATTATTTGTTTCAATAAAAACATTATTGGAGAAACCATTAAACGATTCTTTCACAAAACTCACTTTGAGATGGAAACCCACCATCTCTGGATCCAACTGATTCTGAGTAATCAAATTTTTACACAAATCTTCCTTATTAACGCAGTCTTCATGTTCCACACCTCTTATCTTCAACTTGAAATGCTTTTCTTTCGGCTCCGAAATGATGAACTCGTTGCCCATGGCTTCTTCAACTTTCTTCTTTACTGCTTCTGTATTGTCACAGCTCAAAATTATCCCTCCATCTTTAACTGATTTCACCATGCTCACCCCAACTTTCATAATCACTGGATCTACATTTTTCTTCATCTCTTGCTTGGTAACAATGCTTGTGACAGATGCATCTTTCGGTTTTATCATAATCATGTTTTTAGGCACCAAAACCCGCGCATTCTTTTGAATTTGATTCAGTTGAATCTCAGTTTTCCCGGAAGAGTTCGCTGCTCTCTGCGCCCAGCTCAGATCATCGGTGGCATGCGCTATCTGTTGTCTAGACTGGGTACCATCATAATTCTGCGTATTTTTCCCTGTTTTCATTTGTTCTATTATCATTTCTAGCTCAGCTATCCTCTTTTCCTGGTAATTTAACCTCTTTTCCATCTCAATGGTCAACTTACGTGCTAATTCACTTTCTCTGTCGCCTGCATTTACCGCTCTTTCCCATCCAGCACAGCTGTCACACTTCTTCAGAATAGGCTGCGCCGGTTTCAACACTTCGATGTCTTGTAGTTCATCACCACTTAATCCTTCTAGTCCTTCTAGTCTCGCAATCAAAGCAGTCTTATTCCCTTGTTTTGACACACCTCTCTTTTCAAGTTCACTTCTTAATTCGTTCGTACTCAATTCATTTACCTTCCTCACATGTTTTAACAACACCTCGTTGTCGGCCATCTTGCCATCTTGTATCGAAATGAATGTTTTTCAGTGCCAATTGAATTGAATCTGGGTGCTTAGATGCTAATTCAATATGGATGTTTATGTTTTCTGTGCGTTGTGTACGCATTTCCGGTTCAAGAATTTGCACGTACCCCGTGCTCGCTCATCAACGCTTTACACTGAGCGTTTTCCTAGTAGTATGATATAGTGACCTCTCAATCAGGGTGATTCATTTTTGCGCCACCCGGTATTATGTAAGAATTCCCCTAAGCTAAGGTAAATCAAGACTGCCGCCAGAAGACGGAGTACTATGCTGCTATCCTACTTATTTTTAAGTTAGTGGCGTTTACAGCACCCACTGCCTTCTAAAAGGGTGAACTCAAACCTCGAGTTCAGTCCATCAGTCAGTCAATCAAGGCCGCTGTGTCTTTCTTTCCTTCCCTGCCGAAAGTTTATTTTGGAAAACGAAGAATTATTGTAGGGTCGTGGAAAAAGGTGTCGATCATCCCTACGCTTATACTATCCCGCCATACAACGGAGCGCTGGTATACCACTGTACGATCTCCATTGTATGGCGGGAGGGTATAAGCGTAGGGATGATCGAGATATTATTCCAAAGCTGTACTTTCTTATTCAAGACATGCTTTAAAAAAAACGAATACCTAGTACATAATAATTATTACTCATTTAAATCTTTCTGTAATATTCTTGAATTCCTCTCAAGTGAAGAGGATATATGATAGTTTGGTTGTTGATGTAAGGTCTGTTGAAAGTGTATATTGTTTTAAATCAAAAATGTATGGATTGTCAAATTACAATGAGGACTACTTGCACCTGTGAGTATACTACCCGCATTACACACTTGTTACAAGAGTTGCATAACTTCCAGGCGACATCTCTAACGTCAGGTGAAGATCAAAGAAAATAATTGTGAAATTAACATGTAAGCTTTCACAGAATAGCATTTCATCAGACCATAATCAGTTAAATCAAGCCACCTGTTTAAACCAAAAGGTGATTATGTTCAAACAGTTATTGTGTTGTTGTCATTACAATAGATAAATAAGTTTCAGCATTAAATCCATAAATAGGTACACTCGGCCAAACAAAAATTGATCGTTGAACAAATTTAAATGACTGCTGGTCAAACCAATCAAAGCTTGTTATTATCACTGAAATGTGAGGTCACCTACTAGAGTGTCTCACTCTAGATGTGCTATCTAGATCTAGATGTGCTCGAGTCTCTCACTCTAGTATTCGCTTAGTATTCGCTTAGAAAAGAGATCGCTTAGACTGACTTCTGATGGTGCGATCTTATATTTATCAGCCAATCAGATTTATTGAACGTTCAATTTTTGTTTGGCCAAGTGTACATACATATTATTTTGGATATCCCCCATTCCTAACTGGTAGCAAATAAATAATTTTGCAGAATATTTGAATTAAATAATTTATTATTGACATTAACAATAAACAAATACATTTCATACATTTACTTAAAGTAAATCAATCTCAAAAGCATTTCACATGAAAATATAAACTATTTAAATAATGTTATTTAATATTTATACAAAGAAAAGCAGAGCTGTTGAAAAATGTTCTCTATAAAAAGAAAATGTTCTATATGAGTACTTGATTTAATTGCTTCATGCTTGCATACATTTCAATAAAAGTATGTATGTAGATACAAATTATTTCTTAAAAGTACGTGAACGTGGACTGTTATTGATACATACGTGTACTCTCTGATATTTTAAAATGTGACAGCAAAATGATTAAAAGACCTAGAATTATCGATTGGGGTAAACAGCTGAAAATGTCGATGGTAAATGAGCCAAAGGTTCCACGTTCTATTTCCAAGATACTTTCAACTACCTACATCCATGATCTTATTTCCAGAAAATTCAATTGCTTTTAGTTTTTTGTGGTATACAATTTTCAAAGAAAAAAATACTATAATTTAATTTTAAACTGAGACTGAAATATTTAGAAAGTCTATAACAACAACGAGAATATTCAAACAATGGAAATCAAATATGTTACAAAAAATCAGACTCTAAAATCAGTAAGCAAAAAGCTTGATCAATTTCTTAGTGATGACATTTAGCTAATTAAACATCGACATAGTGCTGTATTACTTGTTGCAGGCATTGAAAACATTGACCAGCAATGATAAGGAAGACAACTATAGAGATGATGATGTAACTGTCACATTATGTAACATTGCAACTGTTTCTAATATCTCGACCAGAGAACGTGCATGACTCCTCAGAACTCTTACAAGAGATAGCACACATCTTCCACGTTTCACAACAAACCTGCACACAAGACGCTCCTATGAAAAATTCTATAAATAATTATACATAATTTGGTGAATGTTTACATCCGGTATTATTTAACGAGCTCTTGTCTACTATTGTCAGGATCTAAAGAGAGATTAGATCTAACAATAAATATTGACAGCTTGAATACATGTTTGTTTACGAAGGTAACGTAACAGAATGGCAGCAGAACATGATACGATACTACACAGACAAACTACTCGACTATTCCGAACGTACAATACACATTGGAGCTGAACCAGATCCAATTTCACAGCCCTCAAGAGTTTCAGTTCACGGTTAAACTTAGTATTACCTACCTCAACGTTAAACATTTGGCAGAAAATTGGATCAAAGAACATCTAGTAAATTGATTTATTTGCAATTATTGGCTGGACGACTTTTATAGGAATAAATATAAATTGACACACCCTCTATGACGTGCGGTGCAGACAATTTGAGGTCTGAAAATGTTCAGCATTTGTTTGAAATTAGAGTCGATGTTAAAAATTAAGAAAATCGAGCGCTTGAGAACAATTCAAATCCTCTCTCCACTAAATGCCATCAACATCGGTATCTTAGTAGGTCTGGTTTGCCCTCAATACATTCAATATGATTATTTCTATACTTTTCTTCAAATCGTATTTAATTTCTTGAGGATCAGAGTTAGTAATGTACTACAGTGTGAGGCATTTTAGTAAACAAACATGAATTGTGTTTGAATTGACAAGAAAGAGACCGATTTCTTAAAAAATTAGGTATATAATGTGAAGATACTCAAAAGTACACTTTTAAGATTCGGGCGTCCCTTTCTCAATTAAATGTTGCAAACATGAAATGGTAAAACTTGTTTTGCAAACAAATCAATTAGACATTTCTTATTAGTTACCTATCTAAATTTGTTCGTCCTAAACGTCGTCGTCTCATTGCTTCTTGAGCTCCGCCTCCTTATTCTTGGGATGGAAGATGTACTCTTGAGCCATCTGGTACGCGAGGCCTCCCATCATGGCCGACACCACCGTTCCTTGCGCGATGACGCGCAGCTGCATGAGGAACACCGACGTGGACATCGCGCCGCGGTGCTTGTACTTGTACGCGCCGAATGCAAGCGCACACGCCAGACCGGCCAGACCTGCGGCGTCAGACAAGCGGAAGAGAAGATTGTTGTGAAACTTAAACTTTCAAACTTAAACTTTAAGGACTTTCAGGAATTGTTCTAGGTGGATTGATTAGAATATTGATTAGGATATTAGGATTAGGATATTCTTTTTTTAATAAAATTTAAATATTAAATTGTTATTGTCGTGGACGTTTCCGGAACAATCAGGTGATAGCAAGGCAGTGGTGACGGTTTGTTCCGATGAAAGTGCTGGTGGCCCTGATAAGGGCTGTTTGCGACGTTTCGGAAGCTTTACTACTTCCATCTTCTGGCGGCGACTGCCGGAAGTAAAGCTTCCGAAACGTCGCGAACGGCCTTTATCAGGGCCACCAGTACTTTTATCGGAAAAAACTGTCATCACCACTGCCTTGCTATTAAATTGTTACCCCCTTATATAGATCTACCTAGGTAGTACATGGCTTTCACTTTACTAAGGTACCTTCCAAAAGAGGTAGGTAGCAAGTCGAGTGGTCCAAAATGGATAATATTACTGGTCATATGTACGAACGACAATATCAATAAAAATAAAACCATTAAAATTACCAACACTAAGTTATTTCGATTAATTGTTATCAGTAATCACCTTCAAATTGTCATGGTTTGGGGGTGTAAAATACAGGAAAATTCCTAACTTTTAAGATAGCTCACTAAGAGCAGATTTGCTTTAACGCAAATGATAATATCACCTCCTGAGTTTTCTTTCTTGGGTCAAACGCCAAGCCATACCTACCTAATATGTTTTAATTTGGTTGGTGAACAAAATCACTCATTCATAATCATAAACCAAGCGTTCTAGATTGCAACAATAGGTCAAAGACTACGGTGTATAGAAATATGATCTGCTCTTACCGACTGGAACGAACGGTGCCTCCTTGGCCTTCCTCGCAAGCTTATCACCTTGTGACTCGTCGTACGGCATTGGATCAGAGCTATTTGACTGAAAAAAAGGAAGATGTCGTCGTCAAAAACACTAAACTTGAACCCGGACTGCACATATTTTCGAGTTTGGTTGAGACGCACATGAAAATTTGACGTATGGATCATGGTCCTTGACAACGGTTGTACTAGGTAATACCTGTTCAAAATTAGGTAGGTACCTTAGGTAGCATAGAATAGGTACTAGTAGGACCTACAGCATGGAAACAGCCTCGAACAAACTCGAAAATACAGACACAGATTGGAACAGACAATGTTCAGTTAAAAGAATTATAGGTTAGTAGGTAGGTACCTCGTCGTTTGACATCCCAGTATGCTAAGACCTGCATAGTAAAAAGTTAACGTCAATTGAGATAATAGAATGTACTAACCTACAGACAGCACAGTGAAAAAGTCGGTAGTGACTAAAATCCCGACAGCCGGGATTTTCAGGTTAAAAAAATAGTCCCGACTGGCCTTGTTTATTTATATACTGGTTAAGAACGGCTTTTAGTATGACCGTCCAGATGGCGCTATGGATAGCGTACTGGACCACGGTGCAAGAGGTCGTCGGTTCGAATCCGGCCGGGAGCACATTTTTTTTTATTTGTAATTTTCACAAGTTTTAATTCTGCCTAACCATAGAGTTATTTTTTTTAAGTTGCCCAGTTCGAATTTGTCTACCCATAGAGAGTTTTATTCCTTAGGCTGCCCAGTAAAACCTACGGTCGGGACTATTTTTTTAACCTGAAAGTCCCGGCTGTCGGGATCGTAGTCACACCCGAAAAAGTCACGTAATTTCAAGGATAACCTTCAATTAGAAGTCAATGACAGCTATCACTGAAGATCACTTTACTTATGTCGATTCACTAGTCAAACTACTACAAAATGTATTCCATCTAAAACAATTGGATTAGAAGACTGTGTACTTACCTAATTCTTGTCAAAGCGGGTTAATTAGGTAAATTATTAATAAACTAGTGAAATATGATGCAACCATTGGGTCTATTGGATGGCAGCTGACATTTTGCACTGCGTCAGAGGAGGTGGGAAATCAGCAGCAGCGGGAAAGCACAGTGCTTATTACGTCACACTGACGTCACAAGAATTCCAACTACTGTACCGACCTAACACTGAACCAGTGACCCACATGTTGAAGGTCGTCTTTCATTCATTTAGAATCAAATTGATTAATATTTTGAACTAAATTACTAATAATATAATATGAATTACTTACTATTTTACTAATAATATAATACTAATATTTAGAAATTAATTAATGGAAACAAAAAATAAATAAAATCCCTGATATTTCAAAAACTATTTTCGGCATTCTAGATAAACTACAAAATAAGGAGTTTTGTATTTTATTTTATTTATAGAATCTAGGTAGTCTTATTACAATAACTTAGTAAGTGTATAATCAGTACGGTACAAAGGAAATGAAAGTTTAGTACCTATAAACTTAAAATATTGAGAGATTAGTTTGACTGAAAAATTTATAATTTATACAGCTTTTACTGTAGTTACAAACACTTCTCATTGCCTATGCTAAGATAATTAGACAGGTTTGAATCACTCTTCAGCTTTGGTAACGGCTTCAGTCTTAATCTCGACGACCTTCTTTGTGACTGGATCGATGACGACCTCCTCCAGCGGCTGCCGCCAGTAGACGAAGCTCGAGTAGTGGTCCGGCTGTTGCTTCACCGTGCTCGAGGGGAACACGTGGTCGACGATGAAGCTCAGGTTCGAATAAGTCGTCTGGAATGTCTGCGTGAACTCGTGTTTCAGCTCGCCGCGGTGGTTGATCGTGAAGATCCGATACATCGGGATCCCTACGGCGCGGTACGACCAGACGTCGTTGACTTTGTTCCCGTAGCCGGCGTAAAACGGGTTGTGACCTTCCGGGAATAGGCTTTGGATGTCTTTTAGACACGGGATTTTGAAGTCTTCGGGACGTTTGTCAATGACTTCGCGATGTAATGCGTTCAGCAGACCAGTTGGACTCAGGAGGACGGGGCCTTCCGGTAACGACAGCTCCTGTTGTTTGATGGACTTCAAGTAGTCTCGCGTGGTGGTGGCTTGCGCGATGGCCCGCGCGGAGAGGTACAGCAGCTGGTATCCGTTGCGCTTGATCTTGGTGAACAGCTGCGCGACGCCGCTCTGAGCCCAGTCTCGGCCGAGGATTGGGAGGATGTGGCCGAGCACGTCCGACTTGGTGATGGTCCCGTCGATGTCCGACACGACGATGCGGTCGTCGTAGCGCCAGCGGTAGATGTGGCACTTGCACTGCGTCGTGCCTTGGTACGCCGACGTTATGCTGAACACCACTTCGTTCTGTCCCGGCTTCAGATCCAGACGGGAGATCTGCTCGGACGTCAGGCGGAGGACTTTGCGATGGATCTCTGCGTTCTTCTCGTTCGCAGCCAACGGTTCTTCCGGCTTGACTTCCAGCACTTCCGGCTTCTTCACAGAAGCGTCCTTCTTGTCGTCCCGCCCAAGTCCCCACCAGTACGATGTGGCTACTTTCTTCGGCATGTATTCCTCACACAGCGCATCGACGCTGGACTTCGGCAGCAGACGATTGAAGACGACCACGCTGAACAGCATCGGACACACGGTCCGCCAGTTGTAAAACTTCCCGTCGAAACGGACCACCAAGTTAGGATCCTCGACGATCTTGTAGTTCTTAACCAGATCCTCCCAGGTCACTAACTTCTTGGCGAAATCCTCTTCTTTGGGTGCCTCTAGATTCCCGCAGAGCGACATAGCGATGGACTTGACGACCTCCTCAATGCGGCTGGCGTCGTCTGGGGATTGCGGTGGGGAAGCCCCGCAGCCCGACTCGGTGTCGTCCTCCGGAGGCGTGGCCTCGTCGGTCTTGGGCTTCTCGGGAGTGGTCTCGGGAGGCAGCTCGACGGGATTGTTTCGCACGGACCTCGTCTTCTTCATGAACGAGAACATGGAGCCGAGCATCGAGCGACGGCTCGGAGATTCTTCCTCGGGGCTCGCGGCCTTCGCCACCACCTCTTTCTGCAACACGAAGAACAACAGTCAGAGCAACTTCACCACTCCTTTTATAAGACAACTTGTCTTTTGACTCTAGTTCTAAGGGTTCTAGACTCCGGTTCTACAAATCAATCCCCTTTGTTGTCTGAGCCGCAATCTCCAGAACCAAATAGCAAACTCCTGTTGCTAGCAGATTTGATTCCACTTCACAGATACAGAATAAGGCTTCAAGTCCTAGGGGGCTATTTTCAAGTTAGTTGAAAATGTTCACACAATGGATTTAGCTAATTTAATAAGAAACAAAAGATTGCATAGTCGAACATTTTCAAAATGCGGTTTCAATTCGAGATTAGGCACCCAGGTTAGACAATAAACCAGCTGTTTGCCATTATCACAGAATTACATAAAGTAGGTTTACCATTTGGCATTCAGTACTTGTAAAATAATTTATGGATAAACGCCCAATGATTGTCAGAGGAAACACGATTGCTTACGGAACAATGGAGGGAGGGGGTCTGGGGGTGGCCCCCCAGCCCAATAAGGTTCGGGACTCACAGCCCCAAGAAAATGTTGATCTTCAAGAAAACATTGTGCACATGTTTAAACCTTTTTAACTCCACAAAAATTAAGAGGGTGGTCCACCCTGAAAAACTGAGTAGTCTGCCCCCAAATTAAGCACTGGGTTTAGCAAGATAAAAGAGTGTCTTCATGGTCTTCCTTCATATAGAGAAGGACAAGGTAAAGTCAAGTAGATAAATCAGAAAACCACAAACGGGAAAAGCCGTTTAGTGTTGACTCGGGTTGAGGATGTCTGTGGTAACTGTGCGGTGGGGTCAAGAGATATCTTTTAAAATGTGTTGAACGCCACTCTGTTTTGCAACTAGGCTAATGGCGAATAGGTTAATTCCCATTCTACTGTTGCATTCCTGCTGGAATTGAGGGAAGAATCACAAAGAAACCCACCTACACCTCATTCAGGAAGTTTGCCACAATCAAACATTGGTGCTCTTCCCCTCCCCCCCCCCCCCCCCTGGAGGGCTATTCTAAATTTCCTTGTCATCTCGTTTCACTTGATACAGACTCATTGCACACTGGAGTACCAGCTACTATCTATTGAACATGGTGGTGACACCGTATCAATTGATAAGAGACGACAAGGGAGTTTAGAATAACCCCCCTGATGCCCTCAAAACAATGGTTTAGAAAACCCAAAAGGCTCCAACAATAATAAAAGATACCTACATACTAGAGGTTTGTAACCAAAAATTTAAAAATCTATAATTCTACACCTAGGTACCTATTCATAAGTTAGATCTAACTTCGAAGTTCCATTCTTGGGTTAAGTTTAGGTTCCTACCTATTTTATTTATGTCAGTTTATTTTCCTTACACAAAGTATTACAGAATAGGTACACTCAGCAATTGATAAAACGGTATTTGAAAGAAATGGATTGGCTGATAAAAATATGATGGCATCATAATGTTGAAGTCTCTGCTAACTCGTCTTCGACCTCTAGTAGGTGAGCTCTGATTTCATTGATAACAACAAGGATTGATTGTCAAGGAACCTGACCAGCAGCGAATCCGTTTCTTTCAAATACCAATGATTTGTTGATTTGGTATTCCATCACCAATGGAATTTGGGACCATCACCAATGATTTGTTGGGTGTAGTTGGCCTGTATTCCGCTCCTCTCATGGTATTTACCTGCTGCGGAGGAGTGGGCAGCTCCCCCCACTTCCAGCTGGTGTTGTCCGTCTGACTCTCGTCCCCGCTCTTCTTGTCCACCTCGCTGTCGGAGAGGATCGCGTGCACGCGCATGCTCGAACTGTCCGGCTCGGGAGCGGCCTCCGAGTCGCTGAAGAAGTGGAAGTCCGTGACGCCGGTGTCGATCACAGCAGGAGCGAAGATCACCTGGCGAGGAGCAGACAAGATAGACGAGACTTAGAGATGCAACAAGACCTTCTCTTGAACAGCTTTCAGTAAAGGGAAGTATCAAAATAATTTTTGGGGAAACCAAGAAACTGAATGTGTTAAAAATAATAGGCAAATGAACTGGATAGTAATGAATCTATTGTGAAAAAATTGTCCTGATTCGCTACTTTGTTTGACTTGTAATGCGAAAGAACACATAGATCCTCGCTAACTCTCCAGTCTTGTATCATTCTTTAATACCTTCGTTTTAGCTTCATAGGTATTAACTCAATAAACCTACATTGATATTCCTGATACTTTATTGATACTTTGATATTCCTCTATTAGAGAACCCAATCACAATTGTTTAAGACAAATCCAAAATGCCTAGGAGGATCAACAGTCTGTGGAACCACACAGATAGGTATGTAGCTAAGAGGTAACTAACTAGTAGGTACATACAGTACGTTCTACAAGGACCTTTCAGCGCCTTAGGGCAAATGCCAAAATACAAACGCCAATAAAATGCTATATACACCTCAGAAATGTGGATTTTCTTTGGTCATCTATTGTTATGAGTTGAGGAAGAGGTAGTGTCAGAAAACAAGCCAAAATTAGTGTGGAAAATAGGAATTCTAAATGGAAAATAGATGTTTCGCTGTTGCAAATTCCTTGTAGAACGTACTGTAGTAGTACCTAATTGAGAGAGTAGATAGTAGTACCTAGTAGGTAATGAAATCCAAAAATTAACTTTGTCTCTAACAAGTAGGTACCATAATTTCATACATAATTTCATAGTAACAGATAATTTCATAGAGTGGGAATCTTCCTTGTGAACATAATTCTTCTACTTGCCCTGACTGTTTTATTATTTAAATGGCCTTTAATTGTAATTGAATTGAACCAACCTTTTCTTCCTCGTCCTTTACTTTCGCTATCTTTCCTTCACTCCTTTTCCGTAAGTGAGTCTTCTTCTTCCTCCGAGTTTTCTCCGTTCCGATTGTCAATTCAAGACTCGAGTCAGAATCCATTTCAGCCGAGACCTTATCCTCATCGATCGGTCGAAATTCACCGTGAAAGGAACTTATTTTCTCTGTCAGTTTCACTTCAGAGGTCTCCGCACAGAAAACTTTCGGATGTATCGCAGATATTTCATTCGGGGAATCTTCAACCTTATCGGTTTCATCAGCTGGCGGCTTCATGTCTTTCTTCTGGACATTTTCAATTGCAAAACCGTCTACCATGTTCTCTGGCGTGACTATATCGGCTAGGATCGGTGAAGTAATAAGGTTCGCTGGTACCGAAACATTATCTTTGTCAACCTCGTCGACTTTCTCCACGAAGAAGGCCTCACCGGAATCTCCGAGCTTCATGTGAAAGTCGAGCGGTACATCGTTGATCAAGACGTCAACGATCTTCTCTTTGCTGTGAAGAATTCCGAGCTTTCCGAAGCGCACATGGAATGGCGAGCATGTAAAAGATCCATCGGGTTGCTCTACCACAATTACGTCAATAGCGCCAGTAAATGTAGTGCCATTTATACCTCCATAAAAATCATTAAAGTGCGACATAAAATTTGCTAGACTGTTCATGATAAATTTTCTCTTGATGTTACCTTGTTTCCAAATGGTTATTTCGTCTTCACATTACGATAAATACTGATAATTAGTAATATGGAAAGTGCTCACATTTATTTTGAACTTGAAATTACGAAACTAATCTTAATTAATCTTATCTAGGAATGATTAATGAGATCGAATGTCATGTCAACAAACTTGTACAAGGTCCGAATTCAGCTGTCAATGTCACTGACACTTGGATTAGGCACCGCCTTCTATTTGCATCGAAGTGAAGCGTTTAAAAGGCTGTGGGATGTAGCTACGTTCTGATTGGTTAATCCAGAAATACCGCGAGTGCTTTGAACGAGGGGTATACAAAATTTGCTCGAATATCTTCAATTCAAAAATTGATTTTGCACCAAGGGCGGGCATTATGTTGGCACGCTGACGGATCAGAACTTATAAATAGAAGGAAATCGTATTTTTTTCTGCCCAAGGAACCAATAAAACGATCAAATATCGCCAAAAATCAAGAAATGTTTCATTTTGATAAAATGAAGAAAACTGGGTCTGAGGGCTTCCTGATTTTCAAACAAAATGACTGTTCGGAGAATGGGCTAGCTAGTTGAATCACCCAGGTTATTATGGTAACAGACCTCAACCTTGTTTATTTTTCTGGGGGACAGTCAATTTTTCAATAGTTTAATCGTATTTAATATATCTACAGTTGTGAAAGAAACGTATAAAAAATAAATATAGAAATAGTATCTGATAACAGAAAGCGTATGTCACCAGTTATATTTCGGTCCGCTCTGACGTCAGATGATATAGGTACTATGTTTCTTATAAATATGAGCTTTTCGCTTTCTGGCAGGATGCAAATCTCCATCCTGGATGCTAACATCCTGAATGCGTCAATACGTTCAATCAAACAGTGTAACATTGTGCTTTATCAGTACAAGTAGAATATGTCTAATCCTTCTCATGATCGTTTTAGAGGGAAATGAATTGCTTCGAAGTAGAGTGAATCTAATACCTGATTGATTTCGGTACAACACGATGGGAATGGGTCTATTTGTTCTGTGTGCTCAGGTGTTTTTTATTTCTGTGTTGGGAGGTAAGTGTAAAGCGCTCTTAGAATTTTAAAGTTATAAGTTGTTTGTGTTATATTATAAAATAAAATTTGTATAGTTTTTGAGACCCTCTTTCAAAGCGGTAACAGTGACGAAGACAATTAATCTCGTGTCAATTTTTTGCGAGAAAACAAGCAAAACGATTACTATTTGCTATTTTGGTACAACCAATGGGGAAGGTTCCAGCAAAAACTCGAAAATTAAATTAAATAATTTATATAATTTATACTTAATCAACCATTAATACTTAATCGACTTGTATAAAAGCCATACACATTTTCATTCTGATAGCGAGCGCTGGCTTTACCCAAGTCACCGTTCATAACGGTAAACGGACTTTTCGCCGACGGAACTTTCACCAATACTCCGATATTTTCATAGATGCAAATTCACAGCAGTTACTTGGGATTTCCTAGCCGTCACTAAGGGACCAGACACGCGCACAGTTTACATAGACTTCATCGGATAATGCCGTCAATTTTTTATCAGTAAATCCGTTTCTATCGAATACCGTTTTTACTTTGGCCAAGTAGCGTCATCTTCCATTTACTAAGAACGATATTAAGACATTTGTATTTTTGTGTGTTTGTGGTACGTCGGAATTTTGACGACTGAGTACTGAGCTTGACCTTGAAGAGATTTTTAATCAATATCTTTTACCAATATATTTACTTATGAAATAAGTCTTCTTACCGGTCTTCAGACCTGTTCAATGAAAGTTTTTCCATAGTTTGGAATGGTTTATAAGTTTTATTTTGTCCTTCAGACGTTTAGTGCCTGAAAAATTGTCGGATTATGGCACTATAAACGTTTGCGGGACAAAATAAATCTAATAACACATTCCAAACTATGAAATACCTTTCATTGAACAGATCTGAAGACTCTTACGAAGCTTTATTTCATAAACAATAATTACAATTACATTGTTAAAAGATGTTGATAAAAAACGTTTAAAAATCTCTTCAAGCTCAAGCGAACGGGAAAAGCACGGTTCATCAAAGCGATTTTTTTTTAATTTCTTTTTATGTTGACAAAATTTTAAAAAATATCAGATAGTAACGGCCCATCAGCGTAATAGATTAAATACTAAATAAATACTAAATTTACTAAATTTACATAAATACTTTATGACTTCTGTTACGACTTCAAAGTGTTAAGAGACAAACGGAAGCGAACGGAAATCGCACGGTTCGCCAGAGAATTTTTTTGAAATTTGACTTCCCACTAAATAATTTTAAAAAATCAGATAGTAACGACCCATAACAGCCCAATAGACTAAATAATGCCACACACGGGAGTACTTTATGACCTCTGGTGCGACCTCAAAGTGTTAAATACGATTATTTTAGATAGTTTTACTAAAAATATCGTATTTAAAACTTTGAGGTCGCACCAGAGGTCATAATGAACTCCAGTGTGCGGCATTATTTAGTCTATTGGGCTGTTATGGGTCGTTACTATCTGATTTTTTAAAATTATTTAGTGGGAAGACAAAATTTCAAAAAAACGCTCTGACGAACCGTGCGATTCCCGGTCGCTTCTCGTTTGTCTCTTAAATACGATATTTTTGGTAAAATAATCGTATATTTAACACATTGAGTACTCCAGTCTGATGGGGATATTTAGTCTATTACGCTGTTATGGGTCGTTGCTATCTGATTTTTTTAAATTTTACCGGCTTGAAAAGAAATTTCAAAAATCGCTTTGATGAACCATGCATTTCCCGTTCGCTTACGCAGGCCTCTTAATTGCTACAATTAAAGTTGACAATTGTTGATCAGTTGTTGCAGAGGTTACGCCAGAACAACCACGTCTGAATTTATATGAGTATTATCGAAGAAGCAAATCAGCAGAAGGTGTTCAAGTTAAACACTACTGGTTAACTGCAAGATGCTACGTGAATACAACGCCATCTGTGGATGTCACTTGGATGCTGTACATGAATGATCAACTGATCTCGCCACAAACTTACGGCACAGACCAATGTAGTTACGACGAGGACACGACCATGTTGCAACATGACCTGTCACTGGAGTTATCTGACGCAAATGACAATGAGAAGGCAACACTTACATGTTCTGCTACTAGGGAAGGGAAAAACAGTTCAACAACAAGATCAATTATTCTACGGACCAAAGGTATTTTATAGCGAATTCATAAGAATTGGACACGTTAACTATGTTTATTCTCATAATGCAATTTTTTATTAAAAATTATCAGAATTACTACAACGTGTTGCTAAAGGATGTATGAACTGTACCTAGGGTTGCCATAAGACATGACTCGAAAATGAGGACATCAGATCTAGAGAAGGAAATTGTACATGTGCTCTGCAAAAACGATATTCTGGGGAAAACACTCTGCTCACGACACCAATTGGGGCCTGGGGGAGGGCCCCCCAGCAGCATGCGGGTCCGGGCCGCATAGGCCCGGGAAAATTTTGGATTTAAAAAATTAATTTGATCTATTTCTATGCGTTTTGGAATAATAATTTTCAGAGATTTTGATATTACGTAAAACTGGTATTTCCCCATTTATGGACATTTTTCTAACAGCATCTAGAAGTGAATTATCACTAAATTTCCATAATTTTGGGCCCCTCGGCAATATGCGGGTCCGGGGCCGCACAGGCCCGGGAAAATTTTGAATTTCAAAAATGAATTTGAGCCATTTCTATGCGTTTTGTACTATAAAATTCGGAGAAAATAATTCATTTTAATTCATTACTACTTCATGAATGGCATTTTGTACAAATATAACAACAAATTCAAAAACCCGGACATTTCGTCAAATTCCTAAAAAGCCGCCCGGACAAAAAAAAGACACCCAAAAAAGAGGACATGTTCGGGTAAAACCGGACGGATGGCAACCCTAACTGTACCAGATCATTTAAATTATTGTGTATAAATATTCTTTGTGCACTTTTATAATCCCCTCATAGAGGATATTGATAGTTTTAACCCCTCATGAGAGATTGAAAAGAAATTTTAGTGATTTTAAGGTAAAAATATTAACATTATTATAAATTACTAAAAAATATAATTTAACTGATCTTTCATTGAATTCACCTTCAATATTTTTGCTAATTTCAAATTGGTGACCAAGTATTCAGAGTAAATTAATAAAGAATATTCGAAAAGGTATGTACACAGAAAGATTGGGCCCATAGCAATGTAGGAAGGTAGGTACTTCAAATAATATTGTTTCCAGATAATGTCTCTGCAGACGTAATTTGTCAAACAACGCAACAAATTAATTACTGAAATTATAAAAAAAATCAGGGGCTTAGGGCCCCGGACCCGCATGGTGGGGCTCTCTCCCCCTCCCTCCCCCCTCCCACAATGACCTGATGTAAATGTTTTTCGTATAACAATCATCCCCCATTAGACCATCTTCCAATTCGACCACTATTATGAATTCAGACAAGTCAAGTATTGTGTAGTTAGTAGACGAAGAGGAATTTAGAGGAAGTGAGTTGACGATTTAATTATAGTGCCTTGTTCATATTCGTAATGGATATTCCTGTATCAAGGTGATTTAACGTCTCCAACACCAACAAAAGGGTGTCCCAAAAGAACAATGACAACCACAACCACAAGGAAACCAGCATCAACAACAACTACAGCAGCAACAACAACAACAACAACCACAAGGAAACCAACAACATCAAAACCAATCACACGGAAACCAAAAACATTAACAACAACAGCAACAACAACCACAATGATACCAAGAACATCAACAGCAACACCAACAACAGCAACAACAACACCAACAACAACCAAAAGGAAAACAACAACATCGACATCAACAGCAACAACAACACCACCAACAACAACCTCAAGGAAACCAACAACATCAAAAACAATCACAAGGAAACCAACAACATCAACAACAACAACAACAACAACAACAACAACAACAACAACAATATCAACAACATCCACACGGAAGCCAACAACATCAATAACAACAACAACAACAACGCCAACAACAACCACAAGGAAACCAACAACATCAAAAACAATCACAAGGAAACCAACAACATCAACAACAACAACAACAACAACAACAACAACAATACCAACAACATCCACACGGGAGCCAACAACATCAATAACAACAGCAACAACACCAACAACAACCACAAGGAAACCAACAACATCAACAACATCAACAACAACAGTAACGACAAACGAACGTCTACTTGCAGGTTAGTTGCATAGGTATTTATTAAGCATCATCAACTGATAGGAAGAGATGTGCGAAGTAAAAAATATCCTATACCGAACCGGGGTTCGAACCCGGGACCTATCACTTGCCGGGCAATAGCTCTACCAACTGAGCTACCGTCGGACGTATCATTCACATAGATCTCCGAGGAGAATGGAATTAAGTAGTGAATGATCACTACCAACGCTCAGACCACAGGTGTCTGAGTTTCCGGGTTCGAGCCCCGGTTCGGTCAGATATTTTTCATTTTGCCCAGCCCTTGCTATAATCCTGACTCCCTGGAAGTTTTCCATAAAACCCAGTTTCATTACAAAATCAAAGTAGCACAATTGAGACAAAACGTTTTGATTTGATTTTTTCAAAAAAAAAATAAAAGCTAAAAATCAACCAAGCAAATAGGTACATATTATGAGGCTTTGAGCTTGTTCAAACAGTTATTTCCAAATCCCCTTTATTCATCCATACTTTGTAGGTCCTGTTTTATAAAGATCTCTTTCTTATACCTGTCCGTGCTGCTCGAGGGCTACATTTCTCCGATCAAGCTGAAATTTTGCGCAGCGGTTTGCAGACCGTTTTTTGTTTCGAAATCCGTTGATTGCGGTTTATTTTTTTTTTTAAATCTAGTAGAAAAAATTGGACATATTATCAGGAAAAGAGTTAAGAATCATGAGAACCTACTGTACAGATTGTTAATCTAATCTCACCCTACAATTACAAAGTTGGAGACACTTTCTCAGCTACTTAACTGTAACTGCATCTCGACCTATAAGTACTCCAAGCATCACGTGGTACTTGAATGACAGGATCTACTCACAGGATGCTGTACCACAAGATCTGACCAGTAGATGAAGTCACATCAGAAGCTGATAAGAAACAGTCGTTGACCTGCATTGTGACACATAAAACAGTCCATTTACACTTCCCAATTGTCTTTCATATTCTTTGATCAAATGATCAAATCTTTGAAACGCGCATTGAACATTGTTACTTGACCGTCTGATCTTCAAATAAACTCTGGATGCCAAAAACATTACAAATACATCTGTTACCAACGGTACATTACACTTTGAATAGATCATGAATGGATTGTTGCTTTATCCACACAATACAATGGGCTTTAAATAAACATATACCTACATGTTTTTTTTATTTCTATAATGTCTAAAGAGCCTGTCATACATTTTGCTTCCGGTGTTAAAAATTGATGCAGACTATTTCTTACTAACAGTGTTTTTAAACCACAATCCACTGCTGGCTGCTCTAGTACTAATATTATGAATTGTTTTAACATTATCTAATTTATCTAAGATGTATTACTCAGCCACTCTAACATGTCTAACATTGTCAAGAAGGGTGTTTCTCTACCACATCTGATGATCGTTCTCATGGCCTTATTTTGTAATATTATTATATTTGTTGTCTATCCAAGTGATTTTTATTTACATGTATGAGAATTGTTGCTCCGTATGCGAAATGTGGCTTAATTATGGTGTTGTAATAGGATATAGCATCGATTACGGAGTCCTCATTGGGAGTGCGAGTTGCAGTGTCGTGCTGCTCCTCATCACTGTGTGCGTTGGATGCTGCGTCTACAGATCAGACCGCGGGAAAACAGGTAACATTCATCTTGCTGCTCCTCATCACTGTGTGCGTTGGATGCTGCGTCTACAGATCAGACCGCGGGAAAACAGGTAACATTCATCTTGCTGCTCCTCATCACTGTGTGCGTTGGATGCTGCGTCTACAGATCAGACCGCGGGAAAACAGGTGACATTCATCTTGCTGCTCCTCATCACTGTGTGCGTTGGATGCTGCGTCTACAGATCAGACCGCGGGAAAACAGGTAACATTCATCTTGCTGCTCCTCATCACTGTGTGCGTTGGATGCTGCGTCTACAGATCAGACCGCGGGAAAACAGGTAACATTCATCTTGCTGCTCCTCATCACTGTGTGCGTTGGATGCTGCGTCTACAGATCAGACCGCGGGAAAACAGGTGACATTCATCTTGCTGCTCCTCATCACTGTGTGCGTTGGATGCTGCGTCTACAGATCAGACCGCGGGAAAACAGGTAACATTCATCTTGCTGCTCCTCATCACTGTGTGCGTTGGATGCTGCGTCTACAGATCAGACCGCGGGAAAACAGGTGACATTCATCTTGCTGCTCCTCATCACTGTGTGCGTTGGATGCTGCGTCTACAGATCAGACCGCGGGAAAACAGGTAACATTCATCTTGCTGCTCCTCATCACTGTGTGCGTTGGATGCTGCGTCTACAGATCAGAACGCGGGAAAACAGGTGACATTCATCTTGCTGCTCCTCATCACAGTGTGCGTTGGATGCTGCGTCTACAGATCAGACCGCGGGAAAACAGGTAACATTCATCTTGCTGCTCCTCATCACTGTGTGCGTTGGATGCTGCGTCTACAGATCAGACCGCGGGAAAACAGGTGACATTCATCTTGCTGCTCCTCATCACTGTGTGCCTTGGATGCTGCGTCTACAGATCAGACCGCGAGAAAACAGGTAACATTCATCTTGCTGCTCCTCATCACTGTGTGCGTTGGATGCTGCGTCTACAGATCAGACCGCGGGAAAACAGGTGACATTCATCTTGCTGCTCCTCATCACTGTGTGCGTTGGATGCTGCGTCTACAGATCAGACCGCGGGAAAACAGGTGACATTCATCTTGCTGCTCCTCATCACTGTGTGCGTTGGATGCTGCGTCTACAGATCAGACCGCGGGAAAACAGGTAACATTCATCTTGCTGCTCCTCATCACTGTGTGCGTTGGATGCTGCGTCTACAGATCAGACCGCGGGAAAACAGGTGACATTCATCTTGCTGCTCCTCATCACTGTGTGCGTTGGATGCTGCGTCTACAGATCAGACCGCGGGAAAACAGGTAACATTCATCGTGCTGCTCCTCATCACTGTGTGCGTTGGATGCTGCGTCTACAGATCAGACCGCGGGAAAACAGGTAACATTCATCTTGCTGCTCCTCATCACTGGGTGCGTTGGATGCTGCGTCTACAGATCAGACCGCGGGAAAACAGGTGACATTCATCTTGCTGCTCCTCATCACTGTGTGCGTTGGATGCTGCGTCTACAGATCAGACCGCGGGAAAACAGGTGACATTCATCTTGCTGCTCCTCATCACTGTGTGCGTTGGATGCTGCGTCTACAGATCAGACCGCGGGAAAACAGGTGACATTCATCTTGCTGCTCCTCATCACTGTGTGCGTTGGATGCTGCGTCTACAGATCAGACCGCGGGAAAACAGGTAACATTCATCTTGCTGCTCCTCATTACTGTGTGCGTTGGATGCTGCGTCTACAGATCAGACCGCGGGAAAACAGGTAACATTCATCTTGCTGCTCCTCATCACTGTGTGCGTTGGATGCTGCGTCTACAGATCAGACCGCGGGAAAACAGGTAACATTCATCTTGCTGCTCCTCATCACTGTGTGCGGATGCTGCGTCTACAGATCAGACCGCGGGAAAACAGGTAACATTCATCTTGCTGCTCCTCATCACTGTGTGCGTTGGATGCTGCGTCTACAGATCAGACCGCGGGAAAACAGGTAACATTCATCTTGCTGCTCCTCATCACTGTGTGCGTTGGATGCTGCGTCTACAGATCAGACCGCGAGAAAACAGGTAACATTCATCTTGCTGCTCCTCATCACTGTGTGCGTTGGATGCTGCGTCTACAGATCAGACCGCGGGAAAACAGGTGACATTCATCTTGCTGCTCCTCATCACTGTGTGCGTTGGATGCTGCGTCTACAGATCAGACCGCGGGAAAACAGGTAACATTCATCTTGCTGCTCCTCATCACTGTGTGCGTTGGATGCTGCGTCTACAGATCAGACCGCGGGAAAACAGGTGACATTCATCTTGCTGCTCCTCATCACTGTGTGCGTTGGATGCTGCGTCTACAGATCAGACCGCGGGAAAACAGGTGACATTCATCTTGCTGCTCCTCATCACTGTGTGCGTTGGATGCTGCGTCTACAGATCAGACCGCGGGAAAACAGGTGACATTCATCTTGCTGCTCCTCATCACTGTGTGCGTTGGATGCTGCGTCTACAGATCAGACCGCGGGAAAACAGGTAACATTCATCGTGCTGCTCCTCATCACTGTGTGCGTTGGATGCTGCGTCTACAGATCAGACCGCGGGAAAACAGGTGACATTCATCTTGCTGCTCCTCATCACTGTGTGCGTTGGATAGTGCGTCTACAGATCAGACCGCGGGAAAACAGGTAACATTCATCTTGCTGCTCCTCATCACTGTGTGCGTTGGATGCTGCGTCTACAGATCAGACCGCGGGAAAACAGGTGACATTCATCTTGCTGCTCCTCATCACTGTGTGCGTTGGATGCTGCGTCTACAGATCAGACCGCGGGAAAACAGGTGACATTCATCTTGCTGCTCCTCATCACTGTGTGCGTTGGATGCTGCGTCTACAGATCAGACCGCAGGAAAACAGGTAACATTCATCTTGCTGCTCCTCATCACTGTGTGCGTTGGATGCTGCGTCTACAGATCAGACCGCGGGAAAACAGGTAACATTCATCTTGCTGCTCCTCATCACTGTGTGCGTTGGATGCTGCGTCTACAGATCAGACCGCGGGAAAACAGGTGACATTCATCTTGCTGCTCCTCATCACTGTGTGCGTTGGATGCTGCGTCTACAGATCAGACCGCGGGAAAACAGGTAACATTCATCTTGCTGCTCCTCATCACTGTGTGCGGATGCTGCGTCTACAGATCAGACCGCGGGAAAACAGGTAACATTCATCTTGCTGCTCCTCATCACTGTGTGCGTTGGATGCTGCGTCTACAGATCAGACCGCGGGAAAACAGGTAACATTCATCTTGCTGCTCCTCATCACTGTGTGCGTTGGATGCTGCGTCTACAGATCAGACCGCGGGAAAACAGGTGACATTCATCTTGCTGCTCCTCATCACTGTGTGCGTTGGATGCTGCGTCTACAGATCAGACCGCGGGAAAACAGGTGACATTCATCTTGCTGCTCCTCATCACTGTGTGCGTTGGATGCTGCGTCTACAGATCAGACCGCGGGAAAACAGGTGACATTCATCTTGCTGCTCCTCATCACTGTGTGCGTTGGATGCTGCGTCTACAGATCAGACCGCGGGAAAACAGGTGACATTCATCTTGCTGCTCCTCATCACTGTGTGCGTTGGATGCTGCGTCTACAGATCAGACCGCGGGAAAACAGGTAACATTCATCTTGCTGCTCCTCATCACTGTGTGCGTTGGATGCTGCGTCTACAGATCAGACCGCGGGAAAACAGGTAACATTCATCTTGCTGCTCCTCATCACTGTGTGCGGATGCTGCGTCTACAGATCAGACCGCGGGAAAACAGGTAACATTCATCTTGCTGCTCCTCATCACTGTGTGCGTTGGATGCTGCGTCTACAGATCAGACCGCGGGAAAACAGGTGACATTCATCTTGCTGCTCCTCATCACTGTGTGCGTTGGATGCTGCGTCTACAGATCAGACCGCGGGAAAACAGGTGACATTCATCTTGCTGCTCCTCATCACTGTGTGCGTTGGATGCTGCGTCTACAGATCAGACAGCGGGAAAACAGGTGACATTCATCTTGCTGCTCCTCATCACTGTGTGCGTTGGATGCTGCGTCTACAGATCAGACCGCGGGAAAACAGGTGACATTCATCTTGCTGCTCCTCATCACTGTGTGCGTTGGATGCTGCGTCTACAGATCAGACCGCGGGAAAACAGGTAACTTTCATCGTGCTGCTCCTCATCACTGTGTGCGTTGGATGCTGCGTCTACAGATCAGACCGCGGGAAAACAGGTGACATTCATCTTGCTGCTCCTCATCACTGTGTGCGTTGGATGCTGCGTCTACAGATCAGACCGCGGGAAAACAGGTAACATTCATCTTGCTGCTCCTCATCACTGTGTGCGTTGGATGCTGCGTCTACAGATCAGACCGCGGGAAAACAGGTAACATTCATCTTGCTGCTCCTCATCACTGTGTGCGTTGGATGCTGCGTCTACAGATCAGACCGCGGGAAAACAGGTGACATTCATCTTGCTGCTCCTCATTACTGTGTGCGTTGGATGCTGCGTCTACAGATCAGACCGCGGGAAAACAGGTAACATTCATCTTGCTGCTCCTCATCACTGTGTGCGTTGGATGCTGCGTCTACAGATCAGACCGCGGGAAAACAGGTAACATTCATCTTGCTGCTCCTCATCACTGTGTGCGTTGGATGCTGCGTCTACAGATCAGACCGCGGGAAAACAGGTAACATTCATCTTGCTGCTCCTCATCACTGTGTGCGTTGGATGCTGCGTCTACAGATCAGACCGCGGAAAAACAGGTAACATTCATCTTGCTGCTCCTCATCACTGTGTGCGTTGGATGCTGCGTCTACAGATCAGACCGCGGGAAAACAGGTGACATTCATCTTGCTGCTCCTCATCACTGTGTGCGTTGGATGCTGCGTCTACAGATCAGACCGCGGGAAAACAGGTAACATTCATCTTGCTGCTCCACATCACTGTGTGCGTTGGATGCTGCGTCTACAGATCAGACCGCGGGAAAACAGGTGACATTCATCTTGCTGCTCCTCATCACTGTGTGCCTTGGATGCTGCGTCTACAGATCAGACCGCGAGAAAACAGGTAACATTCATCTTGCTGCTCCTCATCACTGTGTGCGTTGGATGCTGCGTCTACAGATCAGACCGCGGGAAAACAGGTGACATTCATCTTGCTGCTCCTCATCACTGTGTGCGTTGGATGCTGCGTCTACAGATCAGACCGCGGGAAAACAGGTAACATTCATCTTGCTGCTCCTCATCACTGTGTGCGTTGGATGCTGCGTCTACAGATCAGACCGCGGGAAAACAGGTAACATTCATCTTGCTGCTCCTCATCACTGTGTGCGTTGGATGCTGCGTCTACAGATCAGACCGCGGGAAAACAGGTGACATTCATCTTGCTGCTCCTCATCACTGTGTGCGTTGGATGCTGCGTCTACAGATCAGACCGCGGGAAAACAGGTGACATTCATCTTGCTGCTCCTCATCACTGTGTGTGTTGGATGCTGCGTCTACAGATCAGACCGCGGGAAAACAGGTAACATTCATCTTGCTGCTCCTCATCACTGTGTGCGTTGGATGCTGCGTCTACAGATCAGACCGCGGGAAAACAGGTGACATTCATCTTGCTGCTCCTCATCACTGTGTGCGTTGGATGCTGCGTCTACAGATCAGACCGCGGGAAAACAGGTAACATTCATCTTGCTGCTCCTCATCACTGTGTGCATTGGATGCTGCGTCTACAGATCAGACCGCGGGAAAACAGGTAACATTCATCTTGCTGCTCATCACTGTGTGCGTTGGATGCTGCGTCTACAGATCAGACCGCGGGAAAACAGGTGACATTCATCTTGCTGCTCCTCATCACTGTGTGCGTTGGATGCTGCGTCTACAGATCAGACCGCGGGAAAACAGGTGACATTCATCTTGCTGCTCCTCATCACTGTGTGCGTTGGATGCTGCGTCTACAGATCAGACCGCGGGAAAACAGGTAACATTCATCTTGCTGCTCCTCATCACTGTGTGCGTTGGATGCTGCGTCTACAGATCAGACCGCGGGAAAACAGGTGACATTCATCTTGCTGCTCCTCATCACTGTGTGCGTTGGATGCTGCGTCTACAGATCAGACCGCGGGAAAACAGGTAACATTCATCTTGCTGCTCCTCATCACTGTGTGCGTTGGATGCTGCGTCTACAGATCAGACCGCGGGAAAACAGGTGACATTCATCTTGCTGCTCCTCATCACTGTGTGCGTTGGATGCTGCGTCTACAGATCAGACCGCGGGAAAACAGGTAACATTCATCTTGCTGCTCCTCATCACTGTGTGCGTTGGATGCTGCGTCTACAGATCAGACCGCGGGAAAACAGGTAACATTCATCTTGCTGCTCCTCATCACTGTGTGCGTTGGATGCTGCGTCTACAGATCAGACCGCGGGAAAACAGGTGACATTCATCTTGCTGCTCCTCATCACTGTGTGCGTTGGATGCTGCGTCTACAGATCAGACCGCGGGAAAACAGGTGACATTCATCTTGCTGCTCCTCATCACTGTGTGCGTTGGATGCTGCGTCTACAGATCAGACCGCGGGAAAACAGGTGACATTCATCTTGCTGCTCCTCATCACTGTGTGCGTTGGATGCTGCGTCTACAGATCAGACCGCGGGAAAACAGGTGACATTCATCTTGCTGCTCCTCATCACTGTGTGCGTTGGATGCTGCGTCTACAGATCAGACCGCGGGAAAACAGGTGACATTCATCTTGCTGCTCCTCATCACTGTGTGCGTTGGATGCTGCGTCTACAGATCAGACCGCGGGAAAACAGGTAACATTCATCTTGCTGCTCCTCATCACTGTGTGCGTTGGATGCTGCGTCTACAGATCAGACCGCGGGAAAACAGGTGACATTCATCTTGCTGCTCCTCATCACTGTGTGCGTTGGATGCTGCGTCTACAGATCAGACCGCGGGAAAACAGGTGACATTCATCTTGCTGCTCCTCATCACTGTGTGCGTTGGATGCTGCGTCTACAGATCAGACCGCAGGAAAACAGGTAACATTCATCTTGCTGCTCCTCATCACTGTGTGCGTTGGATGCTGCGTCTACAGATCAGACCGCGGGAAAACAGGTAACATTCATCTTGCTGCTCCTCATCACTGTGTGCGTTGGATGCTGCGTCTACAGATCAGACCGCGGGAAAACAGGTGACATTCATCTTGCTGCTCCTCATCACTGTGTGCGTTGGATGCTGCGTCTACAGATCAGACCGCGGGAAAACAGGTAACATTCATCTTGCTGCTCCTCATCACTGTGTGCGGATGCTGCGTCTACAGATCAGACCGCGGGAAAACAGGTAACATTCATCTTGCTGCTCCTCATCACTGTGTGCGTTGGATGCTGCGTCTACAGATCAGACCGCGGGAAAACAGGTTACATTCATCTTGCTGCTCCTCATCACTGTGTGCGTTGGATGCTGCGTCTACAGATCAGACCGCGGGAAAACAGGTGACATTCATCTTGCTGCTCCTCATCACTGTGTGCGTTGGATGCTGCGTCTACAGATCAGACCGCGGGAAAACAGGTGACATTCATCTTGCTGCTCCTCATCACTGTGTGCGTTGGATGCTGCGTCTACAGATCAGACCGCGGGAAAACAGGTGACATTCATCTTGCTGCTCCTCATCACTGTGTGCGTTGGATGCTGCGTCTACAGATCAGACCGCGGGAAAACAGGTGACATTCATCTTGCTGCTCCTCATCACTGTGTGCGTTGGATGCTGCGTCTACAGATCAGACCGCGGGAAAACAGGTAACATTCATCTTGCTGCTCCTCATCACTGTGTGCGTTGGATGCTGCGTCTACAGATCAGACCGCGGGAAAACAGGTAACATTCATCTTGCTGCTCCTCATCACTGTGTGCGGATGCTGCGTCTACAGATCAGACCGCGGGAAAACAGGTAACATTCATCTTGCTGCTCCTCATCACTGTGTGCGTTGGATGCTGCGTCTACAGATCAGACCGCGGGAAAACAGGTGACATTCATCTTGCTGCTCCTCATCACTGTGTGCGTTGGATGCTGCGTCTACAGATCAGACCGCGGGAAAACAGGTGACATTCATCTTGCTGCTCCTCATCACTGTGTGCGTTGGATGCTGCGTCTACAGATCAGACAGCGGGAAAACAGGTGACATTCATCTTGCTGCTCCTCATCACTGTGTGCGTTGGATGCTGCGTCTACAGATCAGACCGCGGGAAAACAGGTGACATTCATCTTGCTGCTCCTCATCACTGTGTGCGTTGGATGCTGCGTCTACAGATCAGACCGCGGGAAAACAGGTAACTTTCATCGTGCTGCTCCTCATCACTGTGTGCGTTGGATGCTGCGTCTACAGATCAGACCGCGGGAAAACAGGTGACATTCATCTTGCTGCTCCTCATCACTGTGTGCGTTGGATGCTGCGTCTACAGATCAGACCGCGGGAAAACAGGTAACATTCATCTTGCTGCTCCTCATCACTGTGTGCGTTGGATGCTGCGTCTACAGATCAGACCGCGGGAAAACAGGTAACATTCATCTTGCTGCTCCTCATCACTGTGTGCGTTGGATGCTGCGTCTACAGATCAGACCGCGGGAAAACAGGTGACATTCATCTTGCTGCTCCTCATTACTGTGTGCGTTGGATGCTGCGTCTACAGATCAGACCGCGGGAAAACAGGTGACATTCATCTTGCTGCTCCTCATCACTGTGTGCGTTGGATGCTGCGTCTACAGATCAGACCGCGGGAAAACAGGTAACATTCATCTTGCTGCTCCTCATCACTGTGTGCGTTGGATGCTGCGTCTACAGATCAGACCGCGGGAAAACAGGTAACATTCATCTTGCTGCTCCTCATCACTGTGTGCGTTGGATGCTGCGTCTACAGATCAGACCGCGGGAAAACAGGTAACATTCATCTTGCTGCTCCTCATCACTGTGTGCGTTGGATGCTGCGTCTACAGATCAGACCGCGGGAAAACAGGTGACATTCATCTTGCTGCTCCTCATCACTGTGTGCGTTGGATGCTGCGTCTACAGATCAGACCGCGGGAAAACAGGTAACATTCATCTTGCTGCTCCTCATCACTGTGTGCGTTGGATGCTGCGTCTACAGATCAGACCGCGGGAAAACAGGTGACATTCATCTTGCTGCTCCTCATCACTGTGTGCCTTGGATGCTGCGTCTACAGATCAGACCGCGAGAAAACAGGTAACATTCATCTTGCTGCTCCTCATCACTGTGTGCGTTGGATGCTGCGTCTACAGATCAGACCGCGGGAAAACAGGTGACATTCATCTTGCTGCTCCTCATCACTGTGTGCGTTGGATGCTGCGTCTACAGATCAGACCGCGGGAAAACAGGTAACATTCATCTTGCTGCTCCTCATCACTGTGTGCGTTGGATGCTGCGTCTACAGATCAGACCGCGGGAAAACAGGTAACATTCATCTTGCTGCTCCTCATCACTGTGTGCGTTGGATGCTGCGTCTACAGATCAGACCGCGGGAAAACAGGTGACATTCATCTTGCTGCTCCTCATCACTGTGTGCGTTGGATGCTGCGTCTACAGATCAGACCGCGGGAAAACAGGTGACATTCATCTTGCTGCTCCTCATCACTGTGTGTGTTGGATGCTGCGTCTACAGATCAGACCGCGGGAAAACAGGTAACATTCATCTTGCTGCTCCTCATCACTGTGTGCGTTGGATGCTGCGTCTACAGATCAGACCGCGGGAAAACAGGTGACATTCATCTTGCTGCTCCTCATCACTGTGTGCGTTGGATGCTGCGTCTACAGATCAGACCGCGGGAAAACAGGTAACATTCATCTTGCTGCTCCTCATCACTGTGTGCATTGGATGCTGCGTCTACAGATCAGACCGCGGGAAAACAGGTAACATTCATCTTGCTGCTCATCACTGTGTGCGTTGGATGCTGCGTCTACAGATCAGACCGCGGGAAAACAGGTGACATTCATCTTGCTGCTCCTCATCACTGTGTGCGTTGGATGCTGCGTCTACAGATCAGACCGCGGGAAAACAGGTGACATTCATCTTGCTGCTCCTCATCACTGTGTGCGTTGGATGCTGCGTCTACAGATCAGACCGCGGGAAAACAGGTAACATTCATCTTGCTGCTCCTCATCACTGTGTGCGTTGGATGCTGCGTCTACAGATCAGACCGCGGGAAAACAGGTGACATTCATCTTGCTGCTCCTCATCACTGTGTGCGTTGGATGCTGCGTCTACAGATCAGACCGCGGGAAAACAGGTAACATTCATCTTGCTGCTCCTCATCACTGTGTGCGTTGGATGCTGCGTCTACAGATCAGACCGCGGGAAAACAAATGACATTCATCTTGCTGCTCCTCATCACTGTGTGCGTTGGATGCTGCGTCTACAGATCAGACCGCGGGAAAACAGGTAACATTCATCTTGCTGCTCCTCATCACTGTGTGCGTTGGATGCTGCGTCTACAGATCAGACCGCGGGAAAACAGGTGACATTCATCTTGCTGCTCCTCATCACTGTGTGCGTTGGATGCTGCGTCTACAGATCAGACCGCGGGAAAACAGGTGACATTCATCTTGCTGCTCCTCATCACTGTGTGCGTTGGATGCTGCGTCTACAGATCAGACCGCGGGAAAACAGGTAACATTCATCTTGCTGCTCCTCATCACTGTGTGCGTTGGATGCTGCGTCTACAGATCAGACCGCGGGAAAACAGGTGACATTCATCTTGCTGCTCCTCATCACTGTGTGCGTTGGATGCTGCGTCTACAGATCAGACCGCGGGAAAACAGGTGACATTCATCTTGCTGCTCCTCATCACTGTGTGCGTTGGATGCTGCGTCTACAGATCAGACCGCGGGAAAACAGGTGACATTCATCTTGCTGCTCCTCATCACTGTGTGCGTTGGATGCTGCGTCTACAGATCAGACCGCGGGAAAACAGGTAACATTCATCTTGCTGCTCCTCATCACTGTGTGCATTGGATGCTGCGTCTACAGATCAGACCGCGGGAAAACAGGTAACATTCATCTTGCTGCTCCTCATCACTGTGTGCGTTGGATGCTGCGTCTACAGATCAGACCGCGAGAAAACAGGTAACATTCATCTTGCTGCTCCTTATCACTGTGTGCGTTGGATGCTGCGTCTACAGATCAGACCGCGGGAAAACAGGTAACATTCATCTTGCTGCTCCTCATTACTGTGTGCGTTGGATGCTGCGTCTACAGATCAGACCGCGGGAAAACAGGTGACATTCATCTTGCTGCTCCTCATCACTGTGTGCGTTGGATGCTGCGTCTACAGATCAGACCGCGGGAAAACAGGTAACATTCATCTTGCTGCTCCTCATCACTGTGTGCGTTGGATGCTGCGTCTACAGATCAGACCGCGGGAAAACAGGTAACATTCATCTTGCTGCTCCTCATCACTGTGTGCGTTGGATGCTGCGTCTACAGATCAGACCGCGGGAAAACAGGTAACATTCATCTTGCTGCTCCTCATCACTGTGTGCGTTGGATGCTGCGTCTACAGATCAGACCGCGGGAAAACAGGTAACATTCATCTTGCTGCTCCTCATTACTGTGTGCGTTGGATGCTGCGTCTACAGATCAGACCGCGGGAAAACAGGTAACATTCATCTTGCTGCTCCTCATCACTGTGTGCGTTGGATGCTGCGTCTACAGATCAGACCGCGGGAAAACAGGTAACATTCATCTTGCTGCTCCTCATCACTGTGTGCGTTGGATGCTGCGTCTACAGATCAGACCGCGGGAAAACAGGTGACATTCATCTTGCTGCTCCTCATCACTGTGTGCGTTGGATGCTGCGTCTACAGATCAGACCGCGGGAAAACAGGTGACATTCATCTTGCTGCTCCTCATCACTGTGTGCGTTGGATGCTGCGTCTACAGATCAGACCGCGGGAAAACAGGTAACATTCATCTTGCTGCTCATCACTGTGTGCGTTGGATGCTGCGTCTACAGATCAGACCGCGGGAAAACAGGTGACATTCATCTTGCTGCTCCTCATCACTGTGTGCGTTGGATGCTGCGTCTACAGATCAGACCGCGGGAAAACAGGTGACATTCATCTTGCTGCTCCTCATCACTGTGTGCGTTGGATGCTGCGTCTACAGATCAGACCGCGGGAAAACAGGTGACATTCATCTTGCTGCTCCTCATCACTGTGTGCGTTGGATGCTGCGTCTACAGATCAGACCGCGGGAAAACAGGTGACATTCATCTTGCTGCTCCTCATCACTGTGTGCGTTGGATGCTGCGTCTACAGATCAGACCGCGGGAAAACAGGTAACATTCATCTTGCTGCTCCTCATCACTGTGTGCGTTGGATGCTGCGTCTACAGATCAGACCGCGGGAAAACAGGTAACATTTATCTTGCTGCTCCTCATCACTGTGTGCGTTGGATGCTGCGTCTACAGATCAGACCGCGGGAAAACAGGTGACATTCATCTTGCTGCTCCTCATCACTGTGTGCGTTGGATGCTGCGTCTACAGATCAGACCGCGGGAAAACAGGTGACATTCATCTTGCTGCTCCTCATCACTGTGTGTGTTGGATGCTGCGTCTACAGATCAGACCGCGGGAAAACAGGTAACATTCATCTTGCTGCTCCTCATCACTGTGTGCGTTGGATGCTGCGTCTACAGATCAGACCGCGGGAAAACAGGTGACATTCATCTTGCTGCTCCTCATCACTGTGTGCGTTGGATGCTGCGTCTACAGATCAGACCGCGGGAAAACAGGTAACATTCATCTTGCTGCTCCTCATCACTGTGTGCATTGGATGCTGCGTCTACAGATCAGACCGCGGGAAAACAGGTAACATTCATCTTGCTGCTCATCACTGTGTGCGTTGGATGCTGCGTCTACAGATCAGACCGCGGGAAAACAGGTGACATTCATCTTGCTGCTCCTCATCACTGTGTGCGTTGGATGCTGCGTCTACAGATCAGACCGCGGGAAAACAGGTGACATTCATCTTGCTGCTCCTCATCACTGTGTGCGTTGGATGCTGCGTCTACAGATCAGACCGCGGGAAAACAGGTAACATTCATCTTGCTGCTCCTCATCACTGTGTGCGTTGGATGCTGCGTCTACAGATCAGACCGCGGGAAAACAGGTGACATTCATCTTGCTGCTCCTCATCACTGTGTGCGTTGGATGCTGCGTCTACAGATCAGACCGCGGGAAAACAGGTAACATTCATCTTGCTGCTCCTCATCACTGTGTGCGTTGGATGCTGCGTCTACAGATCAGACCGCGGGAAAACAGGTGACATTCATCTTGCTGCTCCTCATCACTGTGTGCGTTGGATGCTGCGTCTACAGATCAGACCGCGGGAAAACAGGTAACATTCATCTTGCTGCTCCTCATCACTGTGTGCGTTGGATGCTGCGTCTACAGATCAGACCGCGGGAAAACAGGTGACATTCATCTTGCTGCTCCTCATCACTGTGTGCGTTGGATGCTGCGTCTACAGATCAGACCGCGGGAAAACAGGTGACATTCATCTTGCTGCTCCTCATCACTGTGTGCGTTGGATGCTGCGTCTACAGATCAGACCGCGGGAAAACAGGTAATATTCATCTTGCTGCTCCTCATCACTGTGTGCGTTGGATGCTGCGTCTACAGATCAGACCGCGGGAAAACAGGTGACATTCATCTTGCTGCTCCTCATCACTGTGTGCGTTGGATGCTGCGTCTACAGATCAGACCGCGGGAAAACAGGTGACATTCATCTTGCTGCTCCTCATCACTGTGTGCGTTGGATGCTGCGTCTACAGATCAGACCGCGGGAAAACAGGTGACATTCATCTTGCTGCTCCTCATCACTGTGTGCGTTGGATGCTGCGTCTACAGATCAGACCGCGGGAAAACAGGTAACATTCATCTTGCTGCTCCTCATCACTGTGTGCATTGGATGCTGCGTCTACAGATCAGACCGCGGGAAAACAGGTAACATTCATCTTGCTGCTCCTCATCACTGTGTGCGTTGGATGCTGCGTCTACAGATCAGACCGCGAGAAAACAGGTAACATTCATCTTGCTGCTCCTTATCACTGTGTGCGTTGGATGCTGCGTCTACAGATCAGACCGCGGGAAAACAGGTAACATTCATCTTGCTGCTCCTCATTACTGTGTGCGTTGGATGCTGCGTCTACAGATCAGACCGCGGGAAAACAGGTGACATTCATCTTGCTGCTCCTCATCACTGTGTGCGTTGGATGCTGCGTCTACAGATCAGACCGCGGGAAAACAGGTAACATTCATCTTGCTGCTCCTCATCACTGTGTGCGTTGGATGCTGCGTCTACAGATCAGACCGCGGGAAAACAGGTGACATTCATCTTGCTGCTCCTCATCACTGTGTGCGTTGGATGCTGCGTCTACAGATCAGACCGCGGGAAAACAGGTAACATTCATCTTGCTGCTCCTCATCACTGTGTGCGTTGGATGCTGCGTCTACAGATCAGACCGCGGGAAAACAGGTAACATTCATCTTGCTGCTCCTCATTACTGTGTGCGTTGGATGCTGCGTCTACAGATCAGACCGCGGGAAAACAGGTAACATTCATCTTGCTGCTCCTCATCACTGTGTGCGTTGGATGCTGCGTCTACAGATCAGACCGCGGGAAAACAGGTAACATTCATCTTGCTGCTCCTCATCACTGTGTGCGTTGGATGCTGCGTCTACAGATCAGACCGCGGGAAAACAGGTGACATTCATCTTGCTGCTCCTCATCACTGTGTGCGTTGGATGCTGCGTCTACAGATCAGACCGCGGGAAAACAGGTAACATTCATCTTGCTGCTCATCACTGTGTGCGTTGGATGCTGCGTCTACAGATCAGACCGCGGGAAAACAGGTGACATTCATCTTGCTGCTCCTCATCACTGTGTGCGTTGGATGCTGCGTCTACAGATCAGACCGCGGGAAAACAGGTGACATTCATCTTGCTGCTCCTCATCACTGTGTGCGTTGGATGCTGCGTCTACAGATCAGACCGCGGGAAAACAGGTGACATTCATCTTGCTGCTCCTCATCACTGTGTGCGTTGGATGCTGCGTCTACAGATCAGACCGCGGGAAAACAGGTGACATTCATCTTGCTGCTCCTCATCACTGTGTGCGTTGGATGCTGCGTCTACAGATCAGACCGCGGGAAAACAGGTAACATTCATCTTGCTGCTCCTCATCACTGTGTGCGTTGGATGCTGCGTCTACAGATCAGACCGCGGGAAAACAGGTAACATTCATCTTGCTGCTCCTCATCACTGTGTGCGTTGGATGCTGCGTCTACAGATCAGACCGCGGGAAAACAGGTGACATTCATCTTGCTGCTCCTCATCACTGTGTGCGTTGGATGCTGCGTCTACAGATCAGACCGCGGGAAAACAGGTGACATTCATCTTGCTGCTCCTCATCACTGTGTGTGTTGGATGCTGCGTCTACAGATCAGACCGCGGGAAAACAGGTAACATTCATCTTGCTGCTCCTCATCACTGTGTGCGTTGGATGCTGCGTCTACAGATCAGACCGCGGGAAAACAGGTGACATTCATCTTGCTGCTCCTCATCACTGTGTGCGTTGGATGCTGCGTCTACAGATCAGACCGCGGGAAAACAGGTAACATTCATCTTGCTGCTCCTCATCACTGTGTGCATTGGATGCTGCGTCTACAGATCAGACCGCGGGAAAACAGGTAACATTCATCTTGCTGCTCATCACTGTGTACGTTGGATGCTGCGTCTACAGATCAGACCGCGGGAAAACAGGTGACATTCATCTTGCTGCTCCTCATCACTGTGTGCGTTGGATGCTGCGTCTACAGATCAGACCGCGGGAAAACAGGTGACATTCATCTTGCTGCTCCTCATCACTGTGTGCGTTGGATGCTGCGTCTACAGATCAGACCGCGGGAAAACAGGTAACATTCATCTTGCTGCTCCTCATCACTGTGTGCGTTGGATGCTGCGTCTACAGATCAGACCGCGGGAAAACAGGTGACATTCATCTTGCTGCTCCTCATCACTGTGTGCGTTGGATGCTGCGTCTACAGATCAGACCGCGGGAAAACAGGTAACATTCATCTTGCTGCTCCTCATCACTGTGTGCGTTGGATGCTGCGTCTACAGATCAGACCGCGGGAAAACAGGTGACATTCATCTTGCTGCTCCTCATCACTGTGTGCGTTGGATGCTGCGTCTACAGATCAGACCGCGGGAAAACAGGTAACATTCATCTTGCTGCTCCTCATCACTGTGTGCGTTGGATGCTGCGTCTACAGATCAGACCGCGGGAAAACAGGTGACATTCATCTTGCTGCTCCTCATCACTGTGTGCGTTGGATGCTGCGTCTACAGATCAGACCGCGGGAAAACAGGTGACATTCATCTTGCTGCTCCTCATCACTGTGTGCGTTGGATGCTGCGTCTACAGATCAGACCGCGGGAAAACAGGTAACATTCATCTTGCTGCTCCTCATCACTGTGTGCGTTGGATGCTGCGTCTACAGATCAGACCGCGGGAAAACAGGTGACATTCATCTTGCTGCTCCTCATCACTGTGTGCGTTGGATGCTGCGTCTACAGATCAGACCGCGGGAAAACAGGTGACATTCATCTTGCTGCTCCTCATCACTGTGTGCGTTGGATGCTGCGTCTACAGATCAGACCGCGGGAAAACAGGTGACATTCATCTTGCTGCTCCTCATCACTGTGTGCGTTGGATGCTGCGTCTACAGATCAGACCGCGGGAAAACAGGTAACATTCATCTTGCTGCTCCTCATCACTGTGTGCATTGGATGCTGCGTCTACAGATCAGACCGCGGGAAAACAGGTAACATTCATCTTGCTGCTCCTCATCACTGTGTGCGTTGGATGCTGCGTCTACAGATCAGACCGCGAGAAAACAGGTAACATTCATCTTGCTGCTCCTTATCACTGTGTGCGTTGGATGCTGCGTCTACAGATCAGACCGCGGGAAAACAGGTAACATTCATCTTGCTGCTCCTCATTACTGTGTGCGTTGGATGCTGCGTCTACAGATCAGACCGCGGGAAAACAGGTGACATTCATCTTGCTGCTCCTCATCACTGTGTGCGTTGGATGCTGCGTCTACAGATCAGACCGCGGGAAAACAGGTAACATTCATCTTGCTGCTCCTCATCACTGTGTGCGTTGGATGCTGCGTCTACAGATCAGACCGCGGGAAAACAGGTGACATTCATCTTGCTGCTCCTCATCACTGTGTGCGTTGGATGCTGCGTCTACAGATCAGACCGCGGGAAAACAGGTAACATTCATCTTGCTGCTCCTCATCACTGTGTGCGTTGGATGCTGCGTCTACAGATCAGACCGCGGGAAAACAGGTAACATTCATCTTGCTGCTCCTCATTACTGTGTGCGTTGGATGCTGCGTCTACAGATCAGACCGCGGGAAAACAGGTAACATTCATCTTGCTGCTCCTCATCACTGTGTGCGTTGGATGCTGCGTCTACAGATCAGACCGCGGGAAAACAGGTAACATTCATCTTGCTGCTCCTCATCACTGTGTGCGTTGGATGCTGCGTCTACAGATCAGACCGCGGGAAAACAGGTGACATTCATCTTGCTGCTCCTCATCACTGTGTGCGTTGGATGCTGCGTCTACAGATCAGACCGCGGGAAAACAGGTGACATTCATCTTGCTGCTCCTCATCACTGTGTGCGTTGGATGCTGCGTCTACAGATCAGACCGCGGGAAAACAGGTAACATTCATCTTGCTGCTCATCACTGTGTGCGTTGGATGCTGCGTCTACAGATCAGACCGCGGGAAAACAGGTGACATTCATCTTGCTGCTCCTCATCACTGTGTGCGTTGGATGCTGCGTCTACAGATCAGACCGCGGGAAAACAGGTGACATTCATCTTGCTGCTCCTCATCACTGTGTGCGTTGGATGCTGCGTCTACAGATCAGACCGCGGGAAAACAGGTGACATTCATCTTGCTGCTCCTCATCACTGTGTGCGTTGGATGCTGCGTCTACAGATCAGACCGCGGGAAAACAGGTAACATTCATCTTGCTGCTCCTCATCACTGTGTGCGTTGGATGCTGCGTCTACAGATCAGACCGCGGGAAAACAGGTAACATTCATCTTGCTGCTCCTCATCACTGTGTGCGTTGGATGCTGCGTCTACAGATCAGACCGCGGGAAAACAGGTGACATTCATCTTGCTGCTCCTCATCACTGTGTGCGTTGGATGCTGCGTCTACAGATCAGACCGCGGGAAAACAGGTAACATTCATCTTGCTGCTCCTCATCACTGTGTGCGTTGGATGCTGCGTCTACAGATCAGACCGCGAGAAAACAGGTGACATTCATCTTGCTGCTCCTCATCACTGTGTGCGTTGGATGCTGCGTCTACAGATCAGACCGCGGGAAAACAGGTGACATTCATCTTGCTGCTCCTCATCACTGTGTGCGTTGGATGCTGCGTCTACAGATCAGACCGCGGGAAAACAGGTAACATTCATCTTGCTGCTCATCACTGTGTGCGTTGGATGCTGCGTCTACAGATCAGACCGCGGGAAAACAGGTGACATTCATCTTGCTGCTCCTCATCACTGTGTGCGTTGGATGCTGCGTCTACAGATCAGACCGCGGGAAAACAGGTGACATTCATCTTGCTGCTCCTCATCACTGTGTGCGTTGGATGCTGCGTCTACAGATCAGACCGCGGGAAAACAGGTGACATTCATCTTGCTGCTCCTCATCACTGTGTGCGTTGGATGCTGCGTCTACAGATCAGACCGCGGGAAAACAGGTAACATTCATCTTGCTGCTCCTCATCACTGTGTGCGTTGGATGCTGCGTCTACAGATCAGACCGCGGGAAAACAGGTAACATTCATCTTGCTGCTCCTCATCACTGTGTGCGTTGGATGCTGCGTCTACAGATCAGACCGCGGGAAAACAGGTGACATTCATCTTGCTGCTCCTCATCACTGTGTGCGTTGGATGCTGCGTCTACAGATCAGACCGCGGGAAAACAGGTAACATTCATCTTGCTGCTCCTCATCACTGTGTGCGTTGGATGCTGCGTCTACAGATCAGACCGCGAGAAAACAGGTGACATTCATCTTGCTGCTCCTCATCACTGTGTGCGTTGGATGCTGCGTCTACAGATCAGACCGCGGGAAAACAGGTGACATTCATCTTGCTGCTCCTCATCACTGTGTGCGTTGGATGCTGCGTCTACAGATCAGACCGCGGGAAAACAGGTAACATTCATCTTGCTGCTCCTCATCACTGTGTGCATTGGATGCTGCGTCTACAGATCAGACCGCGGGAAAACAGGTAACATTCATCTTGCTGCTCCTCATCACTGTGTGCGTTGGATGCTGCGTCTACAGATCAGACCGCGAGAAAACAGGTAACATTCATCTTGCTGCTCCTTATCACTGTGTGCGTTGGATGCTGCGTCTACAGATCAGACCGCGGGAAAACAGGTAACATTCATCTTGCTGCTCCTCATTACTGTGTGCGTTGGATGCTGCGTCTACAGATCAGACCGCGGGAAAACAGGTGACATTCATCTTGCTGCTCCTCATCACTGTGTGCGTTGGATGCTGCGTCTACAGATCAGACCGCGGGAAAACAGGTAACATTCATCTTGCTGCTCCTCATCACTGTGTGCGTTGGATGCTGCGTCTACAGATCAGACCGCGGGAAAACAGGTGACATTCATCTTGCTGCTCCTCATCACTGTGTGCGTTGGATGCTGCGTCTACAGATCAGACCGCGGGAAAACAGGTAACATTCATCTTGCTGCTCCTCATCACTGTGTGCGTTGGATGCTGCGTCTACAGATCAGACCGCGGGAAAACAGGTAACATTCATCTTGCTGCTCCTCATTACTGTGTGCGTTGGATGCTGCGTCTACAGATCAGACCGCGGGAAAACAGGTAACATTCATCTTGCTGCTCCTCATCACTGTGTGCGTTGGATGCTGCGTCTACAGATCAGACCGCGGGAAAACAGGTAACATTCATCTTGCTGCTCCTCATCACTGTGTGCGTTGGATGCTGCGTCTACAGATCAGACCGCGGGAAAACAGGTGACATTCATCTTGCTGCTCCTCATCACTGTGTGCGTTGGATGCTGCGTCTACAGATCAGACCGCGGGAAAACAGGTGACATTCATCTTGCTGCTCCTCATCACTGTGTGCGTTGGATGCTGCGTCTACAGATCAGACCGCGGGAAAACAGGTAACATTCATCTTGCTGCTCATCACTGTGTGCGTTGGATGCTGCGTCTACAGATCAGACCGCGGGAAAACAGGTGACATTCATCTTGCTGCTCCTCATCACTGTGTGCGTTGGATGCTGCGTCTACAGATCAGACCGCGGGAAAACAGGTGACATTCATCTTGCTGCTCCTCATCACTGTGTGCGTTGGATGCTGCGTCTACAGATCAGACCGCGGGAAAACAGGTGACATTCATCTTGCTGCTCCTCATCACTGTGTGCGTTGGATGCTGCGTCTACAGATCAGACCGCGGGAAAACAGGTAACATTCATCTTGCTGCTCCTCATCACTGTGTGCGTTGGATGCTGCGTCTACAGATCAGACCGCGGGAAAACAGGTAACATTCATCTTGCTGCTCCTCATCACTGTGTGCGTTGGATGCTGCGTCTACAGATCAGACCGCGGGAAAACAGGTGACATTCATCTTGCTGCTCCTCATCACTGTGTGCGTTGGATGCTGCGTCTACAGATCAGACCGCGGGAAAACAGGTAACATTCATCTTGCTGCTCCTCATCACTGTGTGCGTTGGATGCTGCGTCTACAGATCAGACCGCGAGAAAACAGGTAACATTCATCTTGCTGCTCCTCATCACTGTGTGCGTTGGATGCTGCGTCTACAGATCAGACCGCGGGAAAACAGGTAACATTCATCTTGCTGCTCCTCATCACTGTGTGCGTTGGATGCTGCGTCTACAGATCAGACCGCGGGAAAACAGGTAACATTCATCTTGCTGCTCCTCATCACTGTGTGCGTTGGATGCTGCGTCTACAGATCAGACCGCGGGAAAACAGGTAACATTCATCTTGCTGCTCCTCATCACTGTGTGCGTTGGATGCTGCGTCTACAGATCAGACCGCGGGAAAACAGTGGACATTCATCTTGCTGCTCCTCATCACTGTGTGCGTTGGATGCTGCGTCTACAGATCAGACCGCGGCAAAACAGGTGACATTCATCTTGCTGCTCCTCATCACTGTGTGCGTTGGATGCTGCGTCTACAGATCAGACCGCGGGAAAACAGGTAACATTCATCTTGCTGCTCCTCATCACTGTGTGCGTTGGATGCTGCGTCTACAGATCAGACCGCAAGAAAACAGGTGACATTCATCTTGCTGCTCCTCATCACTGTGTGCGTTGGATGCTGCGTCTACAGATCAGACCGCGGGAAAACAGGTGACATTCATCTTGCTGCTCCTCATCACTGTGTGCGTTGGATGCTGCGTCTACAGATCAGACCGCGGGAAAACAGGTGACATTCATCTTGCTGCTCCTCATCACTGTGTGCGTTGGATGCTGCGTCTACAGATCAGACCGCGGGAAAACAGGTGACATTCATCTTGCTGCTCCTCATCACTGTGTGCGTTGGATGCTGCGTCTACAGATCAGACCGCGGGAAAACAGGTAACATTCATCTTGCTGCTCCTCATCACTGTGTGCGTTGGATGCTGCGTCTACAGATCAGACCGCGAGAAAACAGGTGACATTCATCTTGCTGCTCCTCATCACTGTGTGCGTTGGATGCTGCGTCTACAGATCAGACCGCGGGAAAACAGGTAACATTCATCTTGCTGCTCCTCATCACTGTGTGCGTTGGATGCTGCGTCTACAGATCAGACCGCGGGAAAACAGGTAACATTCATCTTGCTGCTCCTCATCACTGTGTGCGTTGGATGCTGCGTCTACAGATCAGACCGCGGGAAAACAGGTAACATTCATCTTGCTGCTCCTCATCACTGTGTGCGTTGGATGCTGCGTCTACAGATCAGACCGCGGGAAAACAGGTGACATTCATCTTGCTGCTCCTCATCACTGTGTGCGTTGGATGCTGCGTCTACAGATCAGACCGCGGGAAAACAGGTGACATTCATCTTGCTGCTCCTCATCACTGTGTGCGTTGGATGCTGCGTCTACAGATCAGACCGCGGGAAAACAGGTTACATTCATCTTGCTGCTCCTCATCACTGTGTGCGTTGGATGCTGCGTCTACAGATCAGACCGCGGGAAAACAGGTGACATTCATCTTGCTGCTCCTCATCACTGTGTGCGTTGGATGCTGCGTCTACAGATCAGACCGCGGGAAAACAGGTAACATTCATCTTGCTGCTCCTCATCACTGTGTGCGTTGGATGCTGCGTCTACAGATCAGACCGCGGGAAAACAGGTAACATTCATCTTGCTGCTCCTCATCACTGTGTGCGTTGGATGCTGCGTCTACAGATCAGACCGCGGGAAAACAGGTGACATTCATCTTGCTGCTCCTCATTACTGTGTGCGTTGGATGCTGCGTCTACAGATCAGACCGCGGGAAAACAGGTAACATTCATCTTGCTGCTCCTCATCACTGTGTGCGTTGGATGCTGCGTCTACAGATCAGACCGCGGGAAAACAGGTGACATTCATCTTGCTGCTCCTCATCACTGTGTGCGTTGGATGCTGCGTCTACAGATCAGACCGCGGGAAAACAGGTGACATTCATCTTGCTGCTCCTCATCACTGTGTGCGTTGGATGCTGCGTCTACAGATCAGACCGCGGGAAAACAGGTGACATTCATCTTGCTGCTCCTCATCACTGTGTGCGGATGCTGCGTCTACAGATCAGACCGCGGGAAAACAGGTGACATTCATCTTGCTGCTCCTCATCACTGTGTGCGTTGGATGCTGCGTCTACAGATCAGACCGCGGGAAAACAAGTGACATTCATCTTGCTACTCCTCATCACTGTGTGCGTTGGATGCTGCGTCTACAGATCAGACCGCGGGAAAACAGGTGACATTCATCTTGCTGCTCCTCATTACTGTGTGCGTTGGATGCTGCGTCTACAGATCAGACCGCGGGAAAACAGGTGACATTCATCTTGCTGCTCCTCATCACTGTGTGCGTTGGATGCTGCGTCTACAGATCAGACCGCGGGAAAACAGGTAACATTCATCTTGCTGCTCCTCATCACTGTGTGCGTTGGATGCTGCGTCTACAGATCAGACCGCGGGAAAACAGGTAACATTCATCTTGCTGCTCCTCATCACTGTGTGCGTTGGATGCTGCGTCTACAGATCAGACCGCGGGAAAACAGGTGACATTCATCTTGCTGCTCCTCATCACTGTGTGCGTTGGATGCTGCGTCTACAGATCAGACCGCGGGAAAACAGGTGACATTCATCTTGCTGCTCCTCATCACTGTGTGCGTTGGATGCTGCGTCTACAGATCAGACCGCGGGAAAACAGGTGACATTCATCTTGCTGCTCCTCATCACTGTGTGCGTTGGATGCTGCGTCTACAGATCAGACCGCGGGAAAACAGGTGACATTCATCTTGCTGCTCCTCATCACTGTGTGCGTTGGATGCTGCGTCTACAGATCAGACCGCGGGAAAACAGGTGACATTCATCTTGCTGCTCCTCATCACTGTGTGCGTTGGATGCTGCGTCTACAGATCAGACCGCGGGAAAACAGGTAACATTCATCTTGCTGCTCCTCATCACTGTGTGCGTTGGATGCTGCGTCTACAGATCAGACCGCGGGAAAACAGGTGACATTCATCTTGCTGCTCCTCATCACTGTGTGCGTTGGATGCTGCGTCTACAGATCAGACCGCGGGAAAACAGGTAACATTCATCTTGCTGCTCCTCATCACTGTGTGCGTTGGATGCTGCGTCTACAGATCAGACCGCGGGAAAACAGGTGACATTCATCTTGCTGCTCCTCATCACTGTGTGCGTTGGATGCTGCGTCTACAGATCAGACCGCGGGAAAACAGGTGACATTCATCTTGCTGCTCCTCATCACTGTGTGCGTTGGATAGTGCGTCTACAGATCAGACCGCGGGAAAACAGGTAACATTCATCTTGCTGCTCCTCATCACTGTGTGCGTTGGATGCTGCGTCTACAGATCAGACCGCGGGAAAACAGGTAACATTCATCTTGCTGCTCCTCATCACTGTGTGCGTTGGATGCTGCGTCTACAGATCAGACCGCGGGAAAACAGGTAACATTCATCTTGCTGCTCCTCATCACTGTGTGCGTTGGATAGTGCGTCTACAGATCAGACCGCGGGAAAACAGGTAACATTCATCTTGCTGCTCCTCATCACTGTGTGCGTTGGATGCTGCGTCTACAGATCAGACCGCGGGAAAACAGGTAACATTCATCTTGCTGCTCCTCATCACTGTGTGCGTTGGATGCTGCGTCTACAGATCAGACCGCGGGAAAACAGGTGACATTCATCTTGCTGCTCCTCATCACTGTGTGCGTTGGATGCTGCGTCTACAGATCAGACCGCGGGAAAACAGGTAACATTCATCTTGCTGCTCCTCATCACTGTGGTGCGTTGGATGCTGCGTCTACAGATCAGACCGCGGGAAAACAGGTAACATTCATCTTGCTGCTCCTCATTACTGTGTGCGTTGGATGCTGCGTCTACAGATCAGACCGCGGGAAAACAGGTGACATTCATCTTGCTGCTCCTCATCACTGTGTGCGGATGCTGCGTCTACAGATCAGACCGCGGGAAAACAGGTGACATTCATCTTGCTGCTCCTCATCACTGTGTGCGTTGGATGCTGCGTCTACAGATCAGACCGCGGGGAAAACAGGTGACATTCATCTTGCTGCTCCTCATCACTGTGTGCGTTGGATGCTGCGTCTACAGATCAGACCGCGGGAAAACAGGTAACATTCATCTTGCTGCTCCTCATCACTGTGTGCGTTGGATGCTGCGTCTACAGATCAGACCGCGGGAAAACAGGTGACATTCATCTTGCTGCTCCTCATCACTGTGTGCGTTGGATGCTGCGTCTACAGATCAGACCGCGGGGAAAACAGGTGACATTCATCTTGCTGCTCCTCATCACTGTGTGCGTTGGATGCTGCGTCTACAGATCAGACCGCGGGAAAACAGGTGACATTCATCTTGCTGCTCCTCATCACTATGTGCGTTGGATGCTGCGTCTACAGATCAGACCGCGGGAAAACAGGTGACATTCATCTTGCTGCTCCTCATCACTGTGTGCGTTGGATGCTGCGTCTACAGATCAGACCGCGGGAAAACAGGTAACATTCATCTTGCTGCTCCTCATCACTGTGTGCGTTGGATGCTGCGTCTACAGATCAGACCGCGGGAAAACAGGTGACATTCATCTTGCTGCTCCTCATCACTGTGTGCGTTGGATGCTGCGTCTACAGATCAGACCGCGGGAAAACAGGTGACATTCATCTTGCTGCTGCTCATCACTGTGTGCGTTGGATGCTGCGTCTACAGATCAGACCGCGGGAAAACAGGTGACATTCATCTTGCTGCTGCTCATCACTGTGTGCGTTGGATGCTGCGTCTACAGATCAGACCGCGGGAAAACAGGTGACATTCATCTTGCTGCTCCTCATCACTGTGTGCGTTGGATGCTGCGTCTACAGATCAGACCGCGGGAAAACAGGTAACATTCATCTTGCTGCTCCTCATCACTGTGTGCGTTGGATGCTGCGTCTACAGATCAGACCGCGGGAAAACACGTAACATTCATCTTGCTGCTCCTCATCACTGTGTGCGTTGGATGCTGCGTCTACAGATCAGACCGCGGGAAAACAGGTAACATTCATCTTGCTGCTCCTCATCACTGTGTGCGTTGGATGCTGCGTCTACAGATCAGACCGCGGGAAAACAGGTGACATTCATCTTGCTGCTCCTCATCACTGTGTGCGTTGGATGCTGCGTCTACAGATCAGACCGCGGGAAAACAGGTGACATTCATCTTGCTGCTCCTCATCACTGTGTGCGTTGGATGCTGCGTCTACAGATCAGACCGCGGGAAAACAGGTGACATTCATCTTGCTGCTCCTCATTACTGTGTGCGTTGGATGCTGCGTCTACAGATCAGACCGCGGGAAAACAGGTGACATTCATCTTGCTGCTCCTCATCACTGTGTGCGTTGGATAGTGCGTCTACAGATCAGACCGCGGGAAAACAGGTAACATTCATCTTGCTGCTCCTCATCACTGTGTGCGTTGGATGCTGCGTCTACAGATCAGACCGCGGGAAAACAGGTAACATTCATCTTGCTGCTCCTCATCACTGTGTGCGTTGGATGCTGCGTCTACAGATCAGACCGCGGGAAAACAGGTAACATTCATCTTGCTGCTCCTCATCACTGTGTGCGTTGGATAGTGCGTCTACAGATCAGACCGCGGGAAAACAGGTAACATTCATCTTGCTGCTCCTCATCACTGTGTGCGTTGGATGCTGCGTCTACAGATCAGACCGCGGGAAAACAGGTAACATTCATCTTGCTGCTCCTCATCACTGTGTGCGTTGGATGCTGCGTCTACAGATCAGACCGCGGGAAAACAGGTGACATTCATCTTGCTGCTCCTCATCACTGTGTGCGTTGGATGCTGCGTCTACAGATCAGACCGCGGGAAAACAGGTAACATTCATCTTGCTGCTCCTCATCACTGTGTGCGTTGGATGCTGCGTCTACAGATCAGACCGCGGGAAAACAGGTAACATTCATCTTGCTGCTCCTCATTACTGTGTGCGTTGGATGCTGCGTCTACAGATCAGACCGCGGGAAAACAGGTGACATTCATCTTGCTGCTCCTCATCACTGTGTGCGGATGCTGCGTCTACAGATCAGACCGCGGGAAAACAGGTGACATTCATCTTGCTGCTCCTCATCACTGTGTGCGTTGGATGCTGCGTCTACAGATCAGACCGCGGGAAAACAGGTGACATTCATCTTGCTGCTCCTCATCACTGTGTGCGTTGGATGCTGCGTCTACAGATCAGACCGCGGGAAAACAGGTAACATTCATCTTGCTGCTCCTCATCACTGTGTGCGTTGGATGCTGCGTCTACAGATCAGACCGCGGGAAAACAGGTGACATTCATCTTGCTGCTCCTCATCACTGTGTGCGTTGGATGCTGCGTCTACAGATCAGACCGCGGGAAAACAGGTGACATTCATCTTGCTGCTCCTCATCACTGTGTCCGTTGGATGCTGCGTCTACAGATCAGACCGCGGGAAAACAGGTGACATTCATCTTGCTGCTCCTCATTACTGTGTGCGTTGGATGCTGCGTCTACAGATCAGACCGCGGGAAAACAGGTAACATTCATCTTGCTGCTCCTCATCACTGTGTGCGTTGGATGCTGCGTCTACAGATCAGACCGCGGGAAAACAGGTGACATTCATCTTGCTGCTCCTCATCACTGTGTGCGTTGGATGCTGCGTCTACAGATCAGACCGCGGGAAAACAGGTATCATTCATCTTGCTGCTCCTCATCACTGTGTGCGTTGGATGCTGCGTCTACAGATCAGACCGCGGGAAAACAGGTGACATTCATCTTGCTGCTCCTCATCACTGTGTGCGTTGGATGCTGCGTCTACAGATCAGACCGCGGGAAAACAGGTAACATTCATCTTGCTGCTCCTCATCACTGTGTGCGTTGGATGCTGCGTCTACAGATCAGACCGCGGGAAAACAGGTGACATTGATCTTGCTGCTCATCACTGTGTGCGTTGGATGCTGCGTCTACAGATCAGACCGCGGGAAAACAGGTAACATTCATCTTGCTGCTCCTCATCACTGTGTGCGTTGGATGCTGCGTCTACAGATCAGACCGCGGGAAAACAGGTGACATTCATCTTGCTGCTCATCACTGTGTGCGTTGGATGCTGCGTCTACAGATCAGACCGCGGGAAAACAGGTGACATTCATCTTGCTGCTCCTCATCACTGTGTGCGTTGGATGCTGCGTCTACAGATCAGACCGCGGGGAAAACAGGTAACATTCATCTTGCTGCTCCTCATCACTGTGTGCGTTGGATGCTGCGTCTACAGATCAGACCGCGGGAAAACAGGTGACATTCATCTTGCTGCTCCTCATCACTGTGTGCGTTGGATGCTGCGTCTACAGATCAGACCGCGGGGAAAACAGGTGACATTCATCTTGCTGCTCCTCATCACTGTGTGCGTTGGATGCTGCGTCTACAGATCAGACCGCGGGAAAACAGGTAACATTCATCTTGCTGCTCCTCATCACTGTGTGCGTTGGATGCTGCGTCTACAGATCAGACCGCGGGAAAACAGGTAACATTCATCTTGCTGCTCCTCATCACTGTGTGCGTTGGATGCTGCGTCTACAGATCAGACCGCGGGAAAACAGGTGACATTCATCTTGCTGCTGCTCATCACTGTGTGCGTTGGATGCTGCGTCTACAGATCAGACCGCGGAAAAAACAGGTAACATTCATCTAGCTGCTCCTCATCACTGTGTGCGTTGGATGCTGCGTCTACAGATCAGACCGCGGGAAAACAGGTAACATTCATCGTGCTGCTTCTCATCACTGTGTGCGTTGGATGCTGCGTCTACAGATCAGACCGCGGGAAAACAGGTGACATTCATCTTGCTGCTCCTCATCACTGTGTGCGTTGGATGCTGCGTCTACAGATCAGACCGCGGGAAAACAGGTGACATTCATCTTGCTGCTCCTCATCACTGTGTGCGTTGGATGCTGCGTCTACAGATCAGACCGCGGGAAAACAGGTGACATTCATCTTGCTGCTCCTCATCACTGTGTGCGTTGGATGCTGCGTCTACAGATCAGACCGCGGGAAAACAGGTAACATTCATCTTGCTGCTCCTCATCACTGTGTGCGTTGGATGCTGCGTCTACAGATCAGACCGCGGGAAAACAGGTAACATTCATCTTGCTGCTCCTCATTACTGTGTGCGTTGGATGCTGCGTCTACAGATCAGACCGCGGGAAAACAGGTGACATTCATCTTGCTGCTCCTCATCACTGTGTGCGTTGGATGCTGCGTCTACAGATCAGACCGCGGGAAAACAGGTAACATTCATCTTGCTGCTCCTCATCACTGTGTGCGTTGGATGCTGCGTCTACAGATCAGACCGCGGGAAAACAGGTGACATTCATCTTGCTGCTCCTCATCACTGTGTGCGTTGGATGCTGCGTCTACAGATCAGACCGCGGGAAAACAGGTGACATTCATCTTGCTGCTCCTCATCACTGTGTTCGTTGGATGCTGCGTCTACAGATCAGACCGCGGGAAAACAGGTAACATTCATCTTGCTGCTCCTCATTACTGTGTGCGTTGGATGCTGCGTCTACAGATCAGACCGCGGGAAAACAGGTAACATTCATCTTGCTGCTCCTCATTACTGTGTGCGTTGGATGCTGCGTCTACAGATCAGACCGCGGGAAAACAGGTGACATTCATCTTGCTGCTCCTCATCACTGTGTGCGTTGGATGCTGCGTCTACAGATCAGACCGCGGGAAAACAGGTTACATTCATCTTGCTGCTCCTCATCACTGTGTGCGTTGGATGCTGCGTCTACAGATCAGACCGCGGGAAAACAGGTAACATTCATCTTGCTGCTCCTCATCACTGTGTGCGTTGGATGCTGCGTCTACAGATCAGACCGCGGGAAAACAGGTAACATTCATCTTGCTGCTCCTCATCACTGTGTGCGTTGGATGCTGCGTCTACAGATCAGACCGCGGGAAAACAGGTAACATTCATCTTGCTGCTCCTCATCACTGTGTGCATTGGATGCTGCGTCTACAGATCAGACCGCGGGAAAACAGGTAACATTCATCTTGCTGCTCCTCATCACTGTGTGCGTTGGATGCTGCGTCTACAGATCAGACCGCGGGAAAACAGGTGACATTCATCTTGCTGCTCCTCATCACTGTGTGCGTTGGATGCTGCGTCTACAGATCAGACCGCGGGAAAACAGGTGACATTCATCTTGCTGCTCCTCATCACTGTGTGCGTTGGATGCTGCGTCTACAGATCAGACCGCGGGAAAACAGGTAACATTCATCTTGCTGCTCCTCATCACTGTGTGCGTTGGATGCTGCGTCTACAGATCAGACCGCGGGAAAACAGGTGACATTCATCTTGCTGCTCCTCATCACTGTGTGCGTTGGATGCTGCGTCTACAGATCAGACCGCGGGAAAACAGGTAACATTCATCGTGCTGCTCCTCATCACTGTGTGCGTTGGATGCTGCGTCTACAGATCAGACCGCGGGAAAACAGGTAACATTCATCTTGCTGCTCCTCATCACTGTGTGCGTTGGATGCTGCGTCTACAGATCAGACCGCGGGAAAACAGGTAACATTCATCTTGCTGCTCCTCATCACTGTGTGCGTTGGATGCTGCGTCTACAGATCAGACCGCGGGAAAACAGGTGACATTCATCTTGCTGCTCCTCATCACTGTGTGCGTTGGATGCTGCGTCTACAGATCAGACCGCGGGAAAACAGGTGACATTCATCTTGCTGCTCCTCATCACTGTGTGCGTTGGATGCTGCGTCTACAGATCAGACCGCGGGAAAACAGGTGACATTCATCTTGCTGCTCCTCATCACTGTGTGCATTGGATGCTGCGTCTACAGATCAGACCGCGGGAAAACAGGTAACATTCATCTTGCTGCTCCTCATTACTGTGTGCGTTGGATGCTGCGTCTACAGATCAGACCGCGGGAAAACAGGTGACATTCATCTTGCTGCTCCTCATCACTGTGTGCGTTGGATGCTGCGTCTACAGATCAGACCGCGGGAAAACAGGTTACATTCATCTTGCTGCTCCTCATCACTGTGTGCGTTGGATGCTGCGTCTACAGATCAGACCGCGGGAAAACAGGTGACATTCATCTTGCTGCTCCTCATCACTGTGTGCGTTGGATGCTGCGTCTACAGATCAGACCGCGGGAAAACAGGTAACATTCATCTTGCTGCTCCTCATCACTGTGTGCGTTGGATGCTGCGTCTACAGATCAGACCGCGGGAAAACAGGTGACATTCATCTTGCTGCTCCTCATCACTGTGTGCGTTGGATGCTGCGTCTACAGATCAGACCGCGGGAAAACAGGTAACATTCATCTTGCTGCTCCTCATCACTGTGTGCGTTGGATGCTGCGTCTACAGATCAGACCGCGGGAAAACAGGTGACATTCATCTTGCTGCTCCTCATCACTGTGTGCGTTGGATGCTGCGTCTACAGATCAGACCGCGGGAAAACAGGTAACATTCATCTTGCTGCTCCTCATCACTGTGTGCGTTGGATGCTGCGTCTACAGATCAGACCGCGGGAAAACAGGTAACATTCATCTTGCTGCTCCTCATCACTGTGTGCGTTGGATGCTGCGTCTACAGATCAGACCGCGGGAAAACAGGTGACATTCATCTTGCTGCTCCTCATCACTGTGTGCGTTGGATGCTGCGTCTACAGATCAGACCGCGGGAAAACAGGTGACATTCATCTTGCTGCTCCTCATCACTGTGTGCGTTGGATGCTGCGTCTACAGATCAGACCGCGGGAAAACAGGTAACATTCATCTTGCTGCTCCTCATCACTGTGTGCGTTGGATGCTGCGTCTACAGATCAGACCGCGGGAAAACAGGTAACATTCATCTTGCTGCTCCTCATCACTGTGTGCGTTGGATGCTGCGTCTACAGATCAGACCGCGGGAAAACAGGTGACATTCATCTTGCTGCTCCTCATCACTGTGTGCGTTGGATGCTGCGTCTACAGATCAGACCGCGGGAAAACAGGTGACATTCATCTTGCTGCTCCTCATCACTGTGTGCGTTGGATGCTGCGTCTACAGATCAGACCGCGGGAAAACAGGTAACATTCATCTTGCTGCTCCTCATCACTGTGTGCCTTGGATGCTGCGTCTACAGATCAGACCGCGGGAAAACAGGTAACATTCATCTTGCTGCTCCTCATCACTGTGTGCGTTGGATGCTGCGTCTACAGATCAGACCGCGGGAAAACAGGTGACATTCATCTTGCTGCTCCTCATCACTTTGTGCGTTGGATGCTGCGTCTACAGATCAGACCGCGGGAAAACAGGTGACATTCATCTTGCTGCTCCTCATCACTGTGTGCGTTGGATGCTGCGTCTACAGATCAGACCGCGGGAAAACAGGTGACATTCATCTTGCTGCTCCTCATCACTGTGTGCGTTGGATGCTGCGTCTACAGATCAGACCGCGGGAAAACAGGTGACATTCATCTTGCTGCTCCTCATCACTGTGTGCGTTGGATGCTGCGTCTACAGATCAGACCGCGGGAAAACAGGTGACATTCATCTTGCTGCTCCTCATCACTGTGTGCGTTGGATGCTGCGTCTACAGATCAGACCGCGGGAAAACAGGTAACATTCATCTTGCTGCTCCTCATCACTGTGTGCGTTGGATGCTGCGTCTACAGATCAGACCGCGGGAAAACAGGTGACATTCATCTTGCTGCTCCTCATCATTGTGTGCGTTGGATGCTGCGTCTACAGATCAGACCGCGGGAAAACAGGTGACATTCATCTTGCTGCTCCTCATCACTGTGTGCGTTGGATGCTGCGTCTACAGATCAGACCGCGGGAAAACAGGTGACATTCATCTTGCTGCTCCTCATCACTGTGTGCGTTGGATGCTGCGTCTACAGATCAGACCGCGGGAAAACAGGTAACATTCATCTTGCTGCTCATCACTGTGTGCGTTGGATGCTGCGTCTACAGATCAGACCGCGGGAAAACAGGTAACATTCATCTTGCTGCTCCTCATCACTGTGTGCGTTGGATGCTGCGTCTACAGATCAGACCGCGGGAAAACAGGTGACATTCATCTTGCTGCTCCTCATCACTGTGTGCGTTGGATGCTGCGTCTACAGATCAGACCGCGGGAAAACAGGTAACATTCATCTTGCTGCTCCTCATCACTGTGTGCGTTGGATGCTGCGTCTACAGATCAGACCGCGGGAAAACAGGTAACATTCATCTTGCTGCTCCTCATCACTGTGTGCGTTGGATGCTGCGTCTACAGATCAGACCGCGGGAAAACAGGTAACATTCATCTTGCTGCTCCTCATCACTGTGTGCGTTGGATGCTGCGTCTACAGATCAGACCGCGGGAAAACAGGTGACATTCATCTTGCTGCTCCTCATCACTGTGTGCGTTGGATGCTGCGTCTACAGATCAGACCGCGGGAAAACAGGTGACATTCATCTTGCTACTCCTCATCACTGTGTGCGTCGGATGCTGCGTCTACAGATCAGACCGCGGGAAAACAGGTGACATTCATCTTGCTGCTCCTCATCACTGTGTGCGTTGGATGCTGCGTCTACAGATCAGACCGCGGGAAAACAGGTGACATTCATCTTGCTGCTCCTCATCACTGTGTGCGTTGGATGCTGCGTCTACAGATCAGACCGCGGGAAAACAGGTGACATTCATCTTGCTGCTCCTCATCACTGTGTGCGTTGGATGCTGCGTCTACAGATCAGACCGCGGGAAAACAGGTTACATTCATCTTGCTGCTCCTCATCACTGTGTGCGTTGGATGCTGCGTCTACAGATCAGACCGCGGGAAAACAGGTAACATTCATCTTGCTGCTCCTCATCACTGTGTGCGTTGGATGCTGCGTCTACAGATCAGACCGCGGGAAAACAGGTAACATTCATCCTGCTGCTCCTCATCACTGTGTGCGTTGGATGCTGCGTCTACAGATCAGACCGCGGGAAAACAGGTGACATTCATCTTGCTGCTCCTCATCACTGTGTGCGTTGGATGCTGCGTCTACAGATCAGACCGCGGGAAAACAGGTAACATTCATCTTGCTGCTCCTCATCACTGTGTGCGTTGGATGCTGCGTCTACAGATCAGACCGCGGGAAAACAGGTGACATTCATCTTGCTGCTCCTCATCACTGTGTGCGTTGGATGCTGCGTCTACAGATCAGACCGCGGGAAAACAGGTAACATTCATCTTGCTGCTCCTCATCACTGTGTGCGTTGGATGCTGCGTCTACAGATCAGACCGCGGGAAAACAGGTGACATTCATCTTGCTGCTCCTCATCACTGTGTGCGTTGGATGCTGCGTCTACAGATCAGACCGCGGGAAAACAGGTAACATTCATCTTGCTGCTCCTCATCACTGTGTGCGTTGGATGCTGCGTCTACAGATCAGACCGCGGGAAAACAGGTAACATTCATCTTGCTGCTCATCACTGTGTGCGTTGGATGCTGCGTCTACAGATCAGACCGCGGGAAAACAGGTGACATTCATCTTGCTGCTCCTCATCACTGTGTGCGTTGGATGCTGCGTCTACAGATCAGACCGCGGGAAAACAGGTAACATTCATCTTGCTGCTCCTCATCACTGTGTGCGTTGGATGCTGCGTCTACAGATCAGACCGCGGGAAAACAGGTAACATTCATCTTGCTGCTCCTCATCACTGTGTGCGTTGGATGCTGCGTCTACAGATCAGACCGCGGGAAAACAGGTGACATTCATCTTGCTGCTCCTCATCACTGTGTGCGTTGGATGCTGCGTCTACAGATCAGACCGCGGGAAAACAGGTGACATTCATCTTGCTGCTCCTCATCACTGTGTGCGTTGGATGCTGCGTCTACAGATCAGACCGCGGGAAAACAGGTAACATTCATCTTGCTGCTCATCACTGTGTGCGTTGGATGCTGCGTCTACAGATCAGACCGCGGGAAAACAGGTAACATTCATCTTGCTGCTCCTCATCACTGTGTGCGTTGGATGCTGCGTCTACAGATCAGACCGCGGGAAAACAGGTGACATTCATCTTGCTGCTCCTCATCACTGTGTGCGTTGGATGCTGCGTCTACAGATCAGACCGCGGGAAAACAGGTAACATTCATCTTGCTGCTCCTCATCACTGTGTGCGTTGGATGCTGCGTCTACAGATCAGACCGCGGGAAAACAGGTAACATTCATCTTGCTGCTCCTCATCACTGTGTGCGTTGGATGCTGCGTCTACAGATCAGACCGCGGGAAAACAGGTAACATTCATCTTGCTGCTCCTCATCACTGTGTGCGTTGGATGCTGCGTCTACAGATCAGACCGCGGGAAAACAGGTGACATTCATCTTGCTGCTCCTCATCACTGTGTGCGTTGGATGCTGCGTCTACAGATCAGACCGCGGGAAAACAGGTGACATTCATCTTGCTACTCCTCATCACTGTGTGCGTCGGATGCTGCGTCTACAGATCAGACCGCGGGAAAACAGGTGACATTCATCTTGCTGCTCCTCATCACTGTGTGCGTTGGATGCTGCGTCTACAGATCAGACCGCGGGAAAACAGGTGACATTCATCTTGCTGCTCCTCATCACTGTGTGCGTTGGATGCTGCGTCTACAGATCAGACCGCGGGAAAACAGGTGACATTCATCTTGCTGCTCCTCATCACTGTGTGCGTTGGATGCTGCGTCTACAGATCAGACCGCGGGAAAACAGGTTACATTCATCTTGCTGCTCCTCATCACTGTGTGCGTTGGATGCTGCGTCTACAGATCAGACCGCGGGAAAACAGGTAACATTCATCTTGCTGCTCCTCATCACTGTGTGCGTTGGATGCTGCGTCTACAGATCAGACCGCGGGAAAACAGGTAACATTCATCCTGCTGCTCCTCATCACTGTGTGCGTTGGATGCTGCGTCTACAGATCAGACCGCGGGAAAACAGGTGACATTCATCTTGCTGCTCCTCATCACTGTGTGCGTTGGATGCTGCGTCTACAGATCAGACCGCGGGAAAACAGGTAACATTCATCTTGCTGCTCCTCATCACTGTGTGCGTTGGATGCTGCGTCTACAGATCAGACCGCGGGAAAACAGGTGACATTCATCTTGCTGCTCCTCATCACTGTGTGCGTTGGATGCTGCGTCTACAGATCAGACCGCGGGAAAACAGGTAACATTCATCTTGCTGCTCCTCATCACTGTGTGCGTTGGATGCTGCGTCTACAGATCAGACCGCGGGAAAACAGGTGACATTCATCTTGCTGCTCCTCATCACTGTGTGCGTTGGATGCTGCGTCTACAGATCAGACCGCGGGAAAACAGGTAACATTCATCTTGCTGCTCCTCATCACTGTGTGCGTTGGATGCTGCGTCTACAGATCAGACCGCGGGAAAACAGGTAACATTCATCTTGCTGCTCATCACTGTGTGCGTTGGATGCTGCGTCTACAGATCAGACCGCGGGAAAACAGGTGACATTCATCTTGCTGCTCCTCATCACTGTGTGCGTTGGATGCTGCGTCTACAGATCAGACCGCGGGAAAACAGGTAACATTCATCTTGCTGCTCCTCATCACTGTGTGCGTTGGATGCTGCGTCTACAGATCAGACCGCGGGAAAACAGGTAACATTCATCTTGCTGCTCCTCATCACTGTGTGCGTTGGATGCTGCGTCTACAGATCAGACCGCGGGAAAACAGGTGACATTCATCTTGCTGCTCCTCATCACTGTGTGCGTTGGATGCTGCGTCTACAGATCAGACCGCGGGAAAACAGGTAACATTCATCTTGCTGCTCCTCATCACTGTGTGCGTTGGATGCTGCGTCTACAGATCAGACCGCGGGAAAACAGGTGACATTCATCTTGCTGCTCCTCATCACTGTGTGCGTTGGATGCTGCGTCTACAGATCAGACCGCGGGAAAACAGGTGACATTCATCTTGCTGCTCCTCATCACTGTGTGCGTTGGATGCTGCGTCTACAGATCAGACCGCGGGAAAACAGGTGACATTCATCTTGCTGCTCCTCATCACTGTGTGCGTTGGATGCTGCGTCTACAGATCAGACCGCGGGAAAACAGGTAACATTCATCTTGCTGCTCATCACTGTGTGCGTTGGATGCTGCGTCTACAGATCAGACCGCGGGAAAACAGGTAACATTCATCTTGCTGCTCCTCATCACTGTGTGCGTTGGATGCTGCGTCTACAGATCAGACCGCGGGAAAACAGGTGACATTCATCTTGCTGCTCCTCATCACTGTGTGCGTTGGATGCTGCGTCTACAGATCAGACCGCGGGAAAACAGGTGACATTCATCTTGGTGCTCCTCATCACTGTGTGCGTTGGATGCTGCGTCTACAGATCAGACTGCGGGAAAACAGGTGACATTCATCTTGCTGCTGCTCATCACTGTGTGCGTTGGATGCTGCGTCTACAGATCAGACCGCGGGAAAATAGGTGACATTCATCTTGCTGCTCCTCATCACTGTGTGCGTTGGATGCTGCGTCTACAGATCAGACCGCGGGAAAACAGGTGACATTCATCTTGCTGCTCCTCATCACTGTGTGCGTTGGATGCTGCGTCTACAGATCAGACCGCGGGAAAACAGGTAACATTCATCTTGCTGCTCCTCATCACTGTGTGCGTTGGATGCTGCGTCTACAGATCAGACCGCGGGAAAACAGGTAACATTCATCGTGCTGCTCCTCATCACTGTGTGCGTTGGATGCTGCGTCTACAGATCAGACCGCGGGAAAACAGGTAACATTCATCTTGCTGCTCATCACTGTGTGCGTTGGATGCTGCGTCTACAGATCAGACCGCGGGAAAACAGGTAACATTCATCTTGCTGCTCCTCATCACTGTGTGCGTTGGATGCTGCGTCTACAGATCAGACCGCGGAAAAACAGGTAACATTCATCTTGCTACTCCTCATCACTGTGTGCGTTGGATGCTGCGTCTACAGATCAGACCGCGGGAAAACAGGTAACATTCATCTTGCTGCTCCTCATCACTGTGTGCGTTGGATGCTGCGTCTACAGATCAGACCGCGGGAAAACAGGTGACATTCATCTTGCTGCTCCTCATCACTGTGTGCGTTGGATGCTGCGTCTACAGATCAGACCGCGGGAAAACAGGTGACATTCATCTTGCTGCTCCTCATCACTGTGTGCGTTGGATGCTGCGTCTACAGATCAGACCGCGGGAAAACAGGTAACATTCATCTTGCTGCTCCTCATCACTGTGTGCGTTGGATGCTGCGTCTACAGATCAGACCGCGGGAAAACAGGTGACATTCATCTTGCTGCTCCTCATCACTGTGTGCGTTGGATGCTGCGTCTACAGATCAGACCGCGGGAAAACAGGTAACATTCATCTTGCTGCTCCTCATCACTGTGTGCGTTGGATGCTGCGTCTACAGATCAGACCGCGGGAAAACAGGTAACATTCATCTTGCTGCTCCTCATCACTGTGTGCGTTGGATGCTGCGTCTACAGATCAGACCGCGGGAAAACAGATGACATTCATCTTGCTGCTCCTCATCACTGTGTGCGTTGGATGCTGCGTCTACAGATCAGACCGCGGTAAACAGGTGACATTCATCTTGCTGCTCCTCATCACTGTGTGCGTTGGATGCTGCGTCTACAGATCAGACCGCGGGAAAACAGGTGACATTCATCTTGCTGCTCCTCATCACTGTGTGCGTTGGATGCTGCGTCTACAGATCAGACCGCGGGAAAACAGGTGACATTCATCTTGCTGCTCCTCATCACTGTGTGCGTTGGATGCTGCGTCTACAGATCAGACCGCGGGAAAACAGGTAACATTCATCTTGCTGCTCCTCATCACTGTGTGCGTTGGATGCTGCGTCTACAGATCAGACCGCGGGAAAACAGGTAACATTCATCTTGCTGCTCCTCATCACTGTGTGCGTTGGATGCTGCGTCTACAGATCAGACCGCGGGAAAACAGGTGACATTCATCCTGCTGCTCCTCATCACTGTGTGCGTTGGATGCTGCGTCTACAGATCAGACCGCGGGAAAACAGGTGACATTCATCTTGCTGCTCCTCATCACTGTGTGCGTTGGATGCTGCGTCTACAGATCAGACCGCGGGAAAACAGGTAACATTCATCTTGCTGCTCCTCATCACTGTGTGCGTTGGATGCTGCGTCTACAGATCAGACCGCGGGAAAACAGGTGACATTCATCTTGCTGCTCATCACTGTGTGCGTTGGATGCTGCGTCTACAGATCAGACCGCGGGAAAACAGGTGACATTCATCTTGCTGCTCCTCATCACTGTGTGCGTTGGATGCTGCGTCTACAGATCAGACCGCGGGAAAACAGGTAACATTCATCTTGCTGCTGCTCATCACTGTGTGCGTTGGATGCTGCGTCTACAGATCAGACCGCGGGAAAACAGGTGACATTCATCTTGCTGCTCCTCATCACTGTGTGCGTTGGATGCTGCGTCTACAGATCAGACCGCGGGAAAACAGGTGACATTCATCTTGCTGCTCCTCATCACTGTGTGCGTTGGATGCTGCGTCTACAGATCAGACCGCGGGAAAACAGGTGACATTCATCTTGCTGCTCCTCATCACTGTGTGCGTTGGATGCTGCGTCTACAGATCAGACCGCGGGAAAACAGGTGACATTCATCTTGCTGCTCCTCATCACTGTGTGCGTTGGATGCTGCGTCTACAGATCAGACCGCGGGAAAACAGGTAACATTCATCTTGCTGCTCCTCATCACTGTGTGCGTTGGATGCTGCGTCTACAGATCAGACCGCGGGAAAACAGGTGACATTCATCTTGCTGCTCATCACTGTGTGCGTTGGATGCTGCGTCTACAGATCAGACCGCGGGAAAACAGGTGACATTCATCTTGCTGCTCCTCATCACTGTGTGCGTTGGATGCTGCGTCTACTGATCAGATCGCGGGAAAACAGGTAACATTCATCTTGCTGCTGCTCATCACTGTGTGCGTTGGATGCTGCGTCTACAGATCAGACCGCGGGAAAACAGGTGACATTCATCTTGCTGCTCCTCATCACTGTGTGCGTTGGATGCTGCGTCTACAGATCAGACCGCGGGAAAACAGGTGACATTCATCTTGCTGCTCCTCATCACTGTGTGCGTTGGATGCTGCGTCTACAGATCAGACCGCGGGAAAACAGGTAACATTCATCTTGCTGCTCCTCATCACTGTGTGCGTTGGATGCTGCGTCTACAGATCAGACCGCGGGAAAACAGGTAACATTCATCGTGCTGCTCCTCATCACTGTGTGCGTTGGATGCTGCGTCTACAGATCAGACCGCGGGGAAAACAGGTAACATTCATCTTGCTGCTCATCACTGTGTGCGTTGGATGCTGCGTCTACAGATCAGACCGCGGGAAAACAGGTAACATTCATCTTGCTGCTCCTCATCACTGTGTGCGTTGGATGCTGCGTCTACAGATCAGACCGCGGAAAAACAGGTAACATTCATCTTGCTACTCCTCATCACTGTGTGCGTTGGATGCTGCGTCTACAGATCAGACCGCGGGAAAACAGGTAACATTCATCTTGCTGCTCCTCATCACTGTGTGCGTTGGATGCTGCGTCTACAGATCAGACCGCGGGAAAACAGGTGACATTCATCTTGCTGCTCCTCATCACTGTGTGCGTTGGATGCTGCGTCTACAGATCAGACCGCGGGAAAACAGGTGACATTCATCTTGCTGCTCCTCATCACTGTGTGCGTTGGATGCTGCGTCTACAGATCAGACCGCGGGAAAACAGGTAACATTCATCTTGCTGCTCCTCATCACTGTGTGCGTTGGATGCTGCGTCTACAGATCAGACCGCGGGAAAACAGGTGACATTCATCTTGCTGCTCCTCATCACTGTGTGCGTTGGATGCTGCGTCTACAGATCAGACCGCGGGAAAACAGGTAACATTCATCTTGCTGCTCCTCATCACTGTGTGCGTTGGATGCTGCGTCTACAGATCAGACCGCGGGAAAACAGGTAACATTCATCTTGCTGCTCCTCATCACTGTGTGCGTTGGATGCTGCGTCTACAGATCAGACCGCGGGAAAACAGGTGACATTCATCTTGCTGCTCCTCATCACTGTGTGCGTTGGATGCTGCGTCTACAGATCAGACCGCGGTAAACAGGTGACATTCATCTTGCTGCTCCTCATCACTGTGTGCGTTGGATGCTGCGTCTACAGATCAGACCGCGGGAAAACAGGTGACATTCATCTTGCTGCTCCTCATCACTGTGTGCGTTGGATGCTGCGTCTACAGATCAGACCGCGGGAAAACAGGTGACATTCATCTTGCTGCTCCTCATCACTGTGTGCGTTGGATGCTGCGTCTACAGATCAGACCGCGGGAAAACAGGTAACATTCATCTTGCTGCTCCTCATCACTGTGTGCGTTGGATGCTGCGTCTACAGATCAGACCGCGGGAAAACAGGTAACATTCATCTTGCTGCTCCTCATCACTGTGTGCGTTGGATGCTGCGTCTACAGATCAGACCGCGGGAAAACAGGTGACATTCATCCTGCTGCTCCTCATCACTGTGTGCGTTGGATGCTGCGTCTACAGATCAGACCGCGGGAAAACAGGTGACATTCATCTTGCTGCTCCTCATCACTGTGTGCGTTGGATGCTGCGTCTACAGATCAGACCGCGGGAAAACAGGTAACATTCATCTTGCTGCTCCTCATCACTGTGTGCGTTGGATGCTGCGTCTACAGATCAGACCGCGGGAAAACAGGTGACATTCATCTTGCTGCTCATCACTGTGTGCGTTGGATGCTGCGTCTACAGATCAGACCGCGGGAAAACAGGTGACATTCATCTTGCTGCTCCTCATCACTGTGTGCGTTGGATGCTGCGTCTACAGATCAGACCGCGGGAAAACAGGTAACATTCATCTTGCTGCTGCTCATCACTGTGTGCGTTGGATGCTGCGTCTACAGATCAGACCGCGGGAAAACAGGTGACATTCATCTTGCTGCTCCTCATCACTGTGTGCGTTGGATGCTGCGTCTACAGATCAGACCGCGGGAAAACAGGTGACATTCATCTTGCTGCTCCTCATCACTGTGTGCGTTGGATGCTGCGTCTACAGATCAGACCGCGGGAAAACAGGTGACATTCATCTTGCTGCTCCTCATCACTGTGTGCGTTGGATGCTGCGTCTACAGATCAGACCGCGGGAAAACAGGTGACATTCATCTTGCTGCTCCTCATCACTGTGTGCGTTGGATGCTGCGTCTACAGATCAGACCGCGGGAAAACAGGTAACATTCATCTTGCTGCTCCTCATCACTGTGTGCGTTGGATGCTGCGTCTACAGATCAGACCGCGGGAAAACAGGTGACATTCATCTTGCTGCTCATCACTGTGTGCGTTGGATGCTGCGTCTACAGATCAGACCGCGGGAAAACAGGTGACATTCATCTTGCTGCTCCTCATCACTGTGTGCGTTGGATGCTGCGTCTACTGATCAGACCGCGGGAAAACAGGTAACATTCATCTTGCTGCTGCTCATCACTGTGTGCGTTGGATGCTGCGTCTACAGATCAGACCGCGGGAAAACAGGTGACATTCATCTTGCTGCTCCTCATCACTGTGTGCGTTGGATGCTGCGTCTACAGATCAGACCGCGGGAAAACAGGTGACATTCATCTTGCTGCTCCTCATCACTGTGTGCGTTGGATGCTGCGTCTACAGATCAGACCGCGGGAAAACAGGTGACATTCATCTTGCTGCTCCTCATCACTGTGTGCGTTGGATGCTGCGTCTACAGATCAGACCGCGGGAAAACAGGTAACATTCATCTTGCTGCTCCTCATCACTGTGTGCGTTGGATGCTGCGTCTACAGATCAGACCGCGGGAAAACAGGTAACATTCATCTTGCTGCTCATCACGGTGTGCGTTGGATGCTGCGTCTACAGATCAGACCGCGGGAAAACAGGTGACATTCATCTTGCTGCTCCTCATCACTGTGTGCGTTGGATGCTGCGTCTACAGATCAGACCGCGGGAAAACAGGTGACATTCATCTTGCTGCTCCTCATCACTGTGTGCGTTGGATGCTGCGTCTACAGATCAGACCGCGGGGTAACAGGTGACATTCATCTTGCTGCTCCTCATCACTGTGTGCGTTGGATGCTGCGTCTACAGATCAGACCGCGGGAAAACAGGTGACATTCATCTTGCTGCTCCTCATCACTGTGTGCGTTGGATGCTGCGTCTACAGATCAGACCGCGGGAAAACAGGTAACATTCATCTTGCTGCTCCTCATCACTGTGTGCATTGGATGCTGCGTCTACAGATCAGACCGCGGGAAAACAGGTGACATTCATCTTGCTGCTCCTCATCACTGTGTGCGTTGGATGCTGCGTCTACAGATCAGACCGCGGGAAAACAGGTAACATTCATCTTGCTGCTCCTCATCACTGTGTGCGTTGGATGCTGCGTCTACAGATCAGACCGCGGGAAAACAGGTAACATTCATCTTGCTGCTCCTCATCACTGTGTGCGTTGGATGCTGCGTCTACAGATCAGACCGCGGGAAAACAGGTAACATTCATCTTGCTGCTCCTCATCACTGTGTGCGTTGGATGCTGCGTCTACAGATCAGACCGCGGGAAAACAGGTGACATTCATCTTGCTGCTCCTCATCACTGTGTGCGTTGGATGCTGCGTCTACAGATCAGACCGCGGGAAAACAGGTAACATTCATCTTGCTGCTCCTCATCACTGTGTGCGTTGGATGCTGCGTCTACAGATCAGACCGCGGGAAAACAGGTAACATTCATCTTGCTGCTCCTCATCACTGTGTGCGTTGGATGCTGCGTCTACAGATCAGACCGCGGGAAAACAGGTAACATTCATCTTGCTGCTCCTCATCACTGTGTGCGTTGGATGCTGCGTCTACAGATCAGACCGCGGGAAAACAGGTGACATTCATCTTGCTGCTCCTCATCACTGTGTGCGTTGGATGCTGCGTCTACAGATCAGACCGCGGGAAAACAGGTAACATTCATCTTGCTGCTCCTCATCACTGTGTGCGTTGGATGCTGCGTCTACAGATCAGACCGCGGGAAAACAGGTGACATTCATCTTGCTGCTCCTCATCACTGTGTGCGTTGGATGCTGCGTCTACAGATCAGACCGCGGGAAAACAGGTGACATTCATCTTGCTGCTCCTCATAACTGTGTGCGTTGGATGCTTCGTCTACAGATCAGACCGCGGGAAAACAGGTGACATTCATCTTGCTGCTCCTCATCACTGTGTGCGTTGGATGCTGCGTCTACAGATCAGACCGCGGGAAAACAGGTAACATTCATCTTGCTGCTCCTCATCACTGTGTGCGTTGGATGCTGCGTCTACAGATCAGACCGCGGGAAAACAGGTGACATTCATCTTGCTGCTCCTCATCACTGTGTGCGTTGGATGCTGCGTCTACAGATCAGACCGCGGGAAAACAGGTGACATTCATCTTGCTGCTCCTCATCACTGTGTGCGTTGGATGCTGCGTCTACAGATCAGACCGCGGGAAAACAGGTGACATTCATCTTGCTGCTCCTCATCACTGTGTGCGTTGGATGCTGCGTCTACAGATCAGACCGCGGGAAAACAGGTAACATTCATCTTGCTGCTCCTCATCACTGTGTGCGTTGGATGCTGCGTCTACAGATCAGACCGCGGGAAAACAGGTAACATTCATCTTGCTGCTCCTCATCACTGTGTGCGTTGGATGCTGCGTCTACAGATCAGACCGCGGGAAAACAGGTAACATTCATCTTGCTGCTCCTCATCACTGTGTGCGTTGGATGCTGCGTCTACAGATCAGACCGCGGGAAAACAGGTGACATTCATCTTGCTGATCCTCATCACTGTGTGCGTTGGATGCTGCGTCTACAGATCAGACCGCGGGAAAACAGGTAACATTCATCTTGCTGCTCCTCATCACTGTGTGCGTTGGATGCTGCGTCTACAGATCAGACCGCGGGAAAACAGGTGACATTCATCTTGCTGCTCCTCATCACTGTGTGCGTTGGATGCTGCGTCTACAGATCAGACCGCGGGAAAACAGGTAACATTCATCTTGCTGCTCCTCATCACTGTGTGCGTTGGATGCTGCGTCTACAGATCAGACCGCGGGAAAACAGGTGACATTCATCTTGCTGCTCCTCATCACTGTGTGCGTTGGATGCTGCGTCTACAGATCAGACCGCGGGAAAACAGGTAACATTCATCTTGCTGCTCCTCATCACTGTGTGCGTTGGATGCTGCGTCTACAGATCAGACCGCGGGAAAACAGGTGACATTCATCTTGCTGCTCCTCATCACTGTGTGCGTTGGATGCTGCGTCTACAGATCAGACCGCGAGAAAACAGGTAACATTCATCTTGCTGCTCCTCATCACTGTGTGCGTTGGATGCTGCGTCTACAGATCAGACCGCGGGAAAACAGGTAACATTCATCTTGCTGCTCCTCATCACTGTGTGCGTTGGATGCTGCGTCTACAGATCAGACCGCGGGAAAACAGGTAACATTCATCTTGCTGCTCCTCATCACTGTGTGCGTTGGATGCTGCGTCTACAGATCAGACCGCGGGAAAACAGGTGACATTCATCTTGCTGCTCCTCATCACTGTGTGCGTTGGATGCTGCGTCTACAGATCAGACCGCGGGAAAACAGGTGACATTCATCTTGCTGCTCCTCATCACTGTGTGCGTTGGATGCTGCGTCTACAGATCAGACCGCGGGAAAACAGGTGACATTCATCTTGCTGCTCCTCATCACTGTGTGCGTTGGATGCTGCGTCTACAGATCAGACCGCGGGAAAACAGGTGACATTCATCTTGCTGCTCCTCATCTATGTGTGCGTTGGATGCTGCGTCTACAGATCAGACCGCGGGAAAACAGGTGACATTCATCTTGCTGCTCCTCATCACTGTGTGCGTTGGATGCTGCGTCTACAGATCAGACCGCGGGAAAACAGGTAACATTCATCTTGCTGCTCCTCATCACTGTGTGCGTTGGATGCTGCGTCTACAGATCAGACCGCGGGAAAACAGGTAACATTCATCTTGCTGCTCCTCATCACTGTGTGCGTTGGATGCTGCGTCTACAGATCAGACCGCGGGAAAACAGGTAACATTCATCTTGCTGCTCCTCATCACTGTGTGCGTTGGATGCTGCGTCTACAGATCAGACCGCGGGAAAACAGGTGACATTCATCTTGCTGCTCCTCATCACTGTGTGCGTTGGATGCTGCGTCTACAGATCAGACCGCGGGAAAACAGGTGACATTCATCTTGCTGCTCCTCATCACTGTGTGCGTTGGATGCTGCGTCTACAGATCAGACCGCGGGAAAACAGGTGACATTCATCTTGCTGCTCCTCATCACTGTGTGCGTTGGATGCTGCGTCTACAGATCAGACCGCGGGAAAACAGGTAACATTCATCTTGCTGCTCCTCATCACTGTGTGCGTTGGATGCTGCGTCTACAGATCAGACCGCGGGAAAACAGGTAACATTCATCTTGCTGCTCCTCATCACTGTGTGCGTTGGATGCTGCGTCTACAGATCAGACCACGGGAAAACAGGTGACATTCATCTTGCTGCTCCTCATCACTGTGTGCGTTGGATGCTGCGTCTACAGATCAGACCGCGGGAAAACAGGTGACATTCATCTTGCTGCTCCTCATCACTGTGTGCGTTGGATGCTGCGTCTACAGATCAGACCGCGGGAAAACAGGTGACATTCATCTTGCTGCTCCTCATCACTGTGTGCGTTGGATGCTGCGTCTACAGATCAGACCGCGGGAAAACAGGTGACATTCATCTTGCTGCTCCTCATCACTGTGTGCGTTGGATGCTGCGTCTACAGATCAGACCGCGGGAAAACAGGTTACATTCATCTTGCTGCTCCTCATCACTGTGTGCGTTGAATGCTGCGTCTACAGATCAGACCGCGGGAAAACATGTGGTATTCATCTTGCTGCTCCTCATCACTGTGTGCGTTGGATGCTGCGTCTACAGATCAGACCGCGGGAAAACAGGTGACATTCATCTTGCTGCTCCTCATCACTGTGTGCGTTGGATGCTGCGTCTACAGATCAGACCGCGGGAAAACAGGTAACATTCATCTTGCTGCTCCTCATCACTGTGTGCGTTGGATGCTGCGTCTACAGATCAGACCGCGGGAAAACAGGTAACATTCATCTTGCTGCTCCTCATCACTGTGTGCGTTGGATGCTGCGTCTACAGATCAGACCGCGGGAAAACAGGTGACATTCATCTTGCTGCTCCTCATCACTGTGTGCGTTGGATGCTGCGTCTACAGATCAGACCGCGGGAAAACAGGTGACATTCATCTTGCTGCTCCTCATCACTGTGTGCGTTGGATGCTGCGTCTACAGATCAGACCGCGGGAAAACAGGTGACATTCATCTTGCTGCTCCTCATCACTGTGTGCGTTGGATGCTGCGTCTACAGATGAGACCGCGGGAAAACAGGTAACATTCATCTTGCTGCTCCTCATCACTGTGTGCGTTGGATGCTGCGTCTACAGATCAGACCGCGGGAAAACAGGTGACATTCATCTTGCTGCTCCTCATCACTGTGTGCGTTGGATGCTGCGTCTACAGATCAGACCGCGGGAAAACAGGTGACATTCATCTTGCTGCTCCTCATCACTGTGTGCGTTGGATGCTGCGTCTACAGATCAGACCGCGGGAAAACAGGTTACATTCATCTTGCTGCTCCTCATCACTGTGTGCGTTGGATGCTGCGTCTACAGATCAGACCGCGGGAAAACAGGTGACATTCATCTTGCTGCTCCTCATCACTGTATGCGTTGGATGCTGCGTCTACAGATCAGACCGCGGGAAAACAGGTGACATTCATCTTGCTGCTCCTCATCACTGTGTGCGTTGGATGCTGCGTCTACAGATCAGACCGCGGGAAAACAGGTGACATTCATCTTGCTGCTCCTCATCACTGTGTGCGTTGGATGCTGCGTCTACAGATCAGACCGCGGGAAAACAGGTGACATTCATCTTGCTGCTCCTCATCACTGTGTGCGTTGGATGCTGCGTCTACAGATCAGACCGCGGGAAAACAGGTGACATTCATCTTGCTGCTCCTCATCACTGTGTGCGTTGGATGCTGCGTCTACAGATCAGACCGCGGGAAAACAGGTGACATTCATCTTGCTGCTCCTCATCACTGTGTGCGTTGGATGCTGCGTCTACAGATCAGACCGCGGGAAAACAGGTAACATTCATCTTGCTGCTCCTCATCACTGTGTGCGTTGGATGCTGCGTCTACAGATCAGACCGCGGGAAAACAGGTAACATTCATCTTGCTGCTCCTCATCACTGTGTGCGTTGGATGCTGCGTCTACAGATCAGACCGCGGGAAAACAGGTGACATTCATCTTGCTGCTCCTCATCACTGTGTGCGTTGGATGCTGCGTCTACAGATCAGACCGCGGGAAAACAGGTGACATTCATCTTGCTGCTCCTCATCACTGTGTGCGTTGGATGCTGCGTCTACAGATCAGACCGCGGGAAAACAGGTAACATTCATCTTGCTGCTCCTCATCACTGTGTGCGTTGGATGCTGCGTCTACAGATCAGACCGCGGGAAAACAGGTAACATTCATCTTGCTGCTCCTCATCACTGTGTGCGTTGGATGCTGCGTCTACAGATCAGACCGCGGGAAAACAGGTAACATTCATCTTGCTGCTCCTCATCACTGTGTGCGTTGGATGCTGCGTCTACAGATCAGACCGCGGGAAAACAGGTGACATTCATCTTGCTGCTCCTCATCACTGTGTGCGTTGGATGCTGCGTCTACAGATCAGACCGCGGGAAAACAGGTAACATTCATCTTGCTGCTCCTCATCACTGTGTGCGTTGGATGCTGCGTCTACAGATCAGACCGCGGGAAAACAGGTGACATTCATCTTGCTGCTCCTCATCACTGTGTGCGTTGGATGCTGCGTCTACAGATCAGACCGCGGGAAAACAGGTAACATTCATCTTGCTGCTCCTCATCACTGTGTGCGTTGGATGCTGCGTCTACAGATCAGACCGCGGGAAAACAGGTGACATTCATCTTGCTGCTCCTCATCACTGTGTGCGTTGGATGCTGCGTCTACAGATCAGACCGCGGGAAAACAGGTAACATTCATCTTGCTGCTCCTCATCACTGTGTGCGTTGGATGCTGCGTCTACAGATCAGACCGCGGGAAAACAGGTGACATTCATCTTGCTGCTCCTCATCACTGTGTGCGTTGGATGCTGCGTCTACAGATCAGACCGCGGGAAAACAGGTAACATTCATCTTGCTGCTCCTCATCACTGTGTGCGTTGGATGCTGCGTCTACAGATCAGACCGCGGGAAAACAGGTGACATTCATCTTGCTGCTCCTCATCACTGTGTGCGTTGGATGCTGCGTCTACAGATCAGACCGCGGGAAAACAGGTAACATCCATCTTGCTGCTCCTCATCACTGTGTGCGTTGGATGCTGCGTCTACAGATCAGACCGCGGGAAAACAGGTAACATTCATCTTGCTGCTCCTCATCACTGTGTGCGTTGGATGCTGCGTCTACAGATCAGACCGCGGGAAAACAGGTGACATTCATCTTGCTGCTCCTCATCACTGTGTGCGTTGGATGCTGCGTCTACAGATCAGACCGCGGGAAAACAGGTAACATTCATCTTGCTGCTCCTCATCACTGTGTGCGTCGGATGCTGCGTCTACAGATCAGACCGCGGGAAAACAGGTAACATTCATCTTGCTGCTCCTCATCACTGTGTGCGTTGGATGCTGCGTCTACAGATCAGACCGCGGGAAAACAGGTGACATTCATCGTGCTGCTCCTCATCACTGTGTGCGTTGGATGCTGCGTCTACAGATCAGACCGCGGGAAAACAGGTGACATTCATCTTGCTGCTCCTCATCACTGTGTGCGTTGGATGCTGCGTCTACAGATCAGACCGCGGGAAAACAGGTAACATTCATCTTGCTGCTCCACATCACTGTGTGCGTTGGATGCTGCGTCTACAGATCAGACCGCGGGAAAACAGGTGACCTTCATCTTGCTGCTCCTCATCACTGTGTGCGTTGGATGCTGCGTCTACAGATCAGACCGCGGGAAAACAGGTGACATTCATCGTGCTGCTCCTCATCACTGTGTGCGTTGGATGCTGCGTCTACAGATCAGACCGCGGGAAAACAGGTAACATTCATCTTGCTGCTCCTCATCACTGTGTGCGTTGGATGCTGCGTCTACAGATCAGACTGCGGGAAAACAGGTGACATTCATCTTGCTGCTCCTCATCACTGTGTGCCTTGGATTCTGCGTCTACAGATCAGACCGCGAGAAAACAGGTAACATTCATCTTGCTGCTCCTCATCACTGTGTGCGTTGGATGCTGCGTCTACAGATCAGACCGCGGGAAAACAGGTAACATTCATCTTGCTGCTCCTCATCACTGTGTGCGTTGGATGCTGCGTCTACAGATCAGACTGCGGGAAAACAGGTGACATTCATCTTGCTGCTCCTCATCACTGTGTGCCTTGGATTCTGCGTCTACAGATCAGACCGCGAGAAAACAGGTAACATTCATCTTGCTGCTCCTCATCACTGTGTGCGTTGGATGCTGCGTCTACAGATCAGACCGCGGGAAAACAGGTAACATTCACGATCATCAGGGAAACAATTTCAGAGATTTTGCCAGAGAACACATCTGCACTTAAGACGGCTGGGTAGTGAGTTTGACCTTGAAGAGTTTTTTAATCGATTTTTATCAATATCTTTTACATATGTAATTGTTAACAAAATAGTGCTTTGTACGAGTATTCAGAACAGTTCAATGAAATAATTTCATAGTTTGGAATAAGTCATTGGTTTAATTTTGTCCAACAGATGTTTAGTGCCCGAAAATTAGTAAAATATGGCACTAAACATCTGTTGGACAAAATAAAACCAATAACTTATTCCAAACTATGAAATTATTTTCATTGAACAGTTCTGAATACGCGAACAAAGCCCTATTTTGTTAACAATCACATTGGTAACTTTTCAAGGCCACGCTCACTATACTCAACCCGTAATATCGTAATATCGTAACATTTTATAAAAAGTATATTTTATAATTTCCAAAACTTATTTTGGGTGATATGATTACAAAATTACAATGCAAAACAACAATTTGCAATCATTTTCAATGACAATATCGTACTATCCCGAGTCTGTTTGCCAGACTTCTCAATTTCCTCGAGTTTCTCCACCTCTCTTCATCCCCACCTCGTTCTCTTTCTCCTCTTACTCATCAGTCTCTCACTGATCTCTAACTTCTTCTGGTATGTTGTTTGTTTGCAGCACCGACGGCGATTGAGGATGTGGTCTACGATGACGTAGGACCTCCAGAAGACACTAAGTCTTCTTGTCGTCTAACTCTTCCGATTCCAACACAGTTATCAACAGGCGAGTCTTGAAATAGTTTCAATATTTTAACAATATTTAATTATACCTATAGATGGTGCCCAACTGTCAAGAAGTGACAAGTGGAAGAAGTGGAAGAAGGCCGAAAGTTATTGCAAAAATGGGCATATAACTTTTTGTTATATATTGAAATATGTTGTTCACATTGCAGATGTTGTTAGAGTAACTTCCTGCAACGGTACCGTACCCACTCCTTCACAGCCAATTCTTGTTTGTGTTATATAATCGTGTCCCCAAAGACTGTCCTTCGTTAAACCGAAAGGTAGAAGTCTAAATGTGTAAGATTCAGGATGTTACATGAATGGGAACCAATGGGCTTCCAAACTCCAAGCCGTATAATTCGATCAAATTACTTTTTAATATGTGTTTTAGGTACTAGGGGTTCTGAACTATCCAACGCTGATAGCTATATAGAAATGTTGCCGCAACCTGAATATATCAACGAGCCAGGTCGTCAGGAAACTACTGGTGAAAATGCTACGTACGCAAACGAATGTAAGCCGATCTATACTAGAAGTATGAATATGAAATTGGTATAATAGTCAACTCATTATGTTGATAAAACTTACCCTCTTACAGCGACTACCATTTACCTAATATCAATTAGTTTGATAACTAAATAGATGATATTTGTGTACAGAGGTTGGATTTGCAAGACTGGTTTTATCACTGGCTTTTATCACAATATTAATTAGGGAAGTGAAGTGAAGTTTAGATTTTAGAATAATAAATATTTTATGAAAGTTGAGTTGTTGTTGAAGACAGATGTGGTATTATTTTTGTTGTGTGATGAATAGTTTTCAAGGAACGAATTTACAAAGTTTGGTAGATTGTAGCTGTCCATAAAACACAATTTGACGTCACACGCCGAGTCGGGTTGTATAGATAATGTTAGCCAGAGCCAGTTCTATGCATCCCGTAACACAGGGAACACGGCGTGTGACGTACAGCTTGTTTTTGCAGAGGAGTGAAATGTCGAAAACTAATAAATTTATTATGGGAAATATATGAATTAAAAAAATATAATAAAATTTCACATTGCTCTTTGAGGCTATTCTGTATTAAATCTCAACATTCACCTATTCCCCATTAGGTGGCTGAACACACTATAATGTGTATAATGTTTGACCTTAGAACTGTGAGACACGTATGATGACACGTGGCATGGTTTTAGTTGCAGACTATGAAGAGATCAACATTAACACGTACGATTACATCGACTTGCATCAAGTTGCTCAACTCAGATCCAAGGAGAAATAGAAGTGGAATAGAAGATTATCGGTCTGACTAGATGCCATCAATTTCATTTTACATATTTAGAATTAGAATCGTATTTTTGAAATGATTCGTTCTAAAAATGTAAACCCTATGGCTTAGGTAATGTTCAAATTTTGTAATGAAATAAGTAATGTTTATAGAAAAATGGCTTCAGTTTCTTTGCTGACGGTCACTAGTATAGATTTACTCCATGTGGTATTTACTCCACTGATTCCCAGGATTATGGTTTTCCTACCCCCCCCCCCCCCCCTCAAGAGGATAATTAGAGAAAATGCATCATGCAGTGCGTCCAGGGCGGTCTATTCTCGAAACAGTTATCACGTCATAACTCCAAGTTATGATTTCATAAGGAGGTTTGTCCTATCTCTCACCATGTTAATATTATGACTTTTCGTCATAAGACGTGAACTGTTTCGAGAATAGGGGCCCAGGTTGCGGCTCGTGATCTCAAACACATGAGATAGATTTTAATTACGTGATATTTCTGTGACAAACAGTATGTTGGTCATGAGTGATGAATAACATTAGGATTAATAGGAAGAGTGAGATGATGATATGACGGATTTTCAATTGCTTGTTCTGTGGACTCAGTTTTTCTTCCTTTCTGTATTGGGAGGTAAGATAGTAATGTATTTTTTCTTCTATAAAAACGTACACAAAATTAATATGTAGCAAAAACAAAGCAGTAAAAATACTGAAGAAAAACTGGTGTTATATGCCCGTTTTACAGTGCTGTGAGTTTTTTTTTTATTTGTTGTATTACCTATGTTCTTTTCTATTATTATTTTCTATTATGTTCTCACTTCCTCTCAGATGACAATTATCTATGATTTTATAATTTTGATTATGTTTTTGTATTATTCAATAAATATAGTAGGTATCAAAAAATATTCAAGAATTATAACGTGTAATGATATGAAATTGGATAAAAATACAAAACAAACACACATTTAAAAATCAACACGGATTCTTCCCAATTAAAAAAAACTTAATTGAATAGAGTAAGTTGAAAGAGTTGATAAAGACCAACTTCAACAGATGTGTACCTCAGAGGTAGAAGGCCCGATGCCCATTTCATTGAGTTGAGCTCAAAGACCAATCACTCTGCCTTCCCCCAAACCCAATCATATTTGTAACAGTGACATCATTTTCTAAGAAAATACTTTAATATTACTGTCATTGTTGACTTCAGTCTAATTGTACTTGATGGATCTTAGTTATTACATGTATGATTCCGCTCTTTCATTTTATTGTAAATTTGCATTATAATGAAAATGCTAGATTTTGGTGGTGTGAATTATACAGATTCCTTTTATATCACAAATATTTGATTCAAATTCAAACTATTACCTGAACTTCGGGTATAGATGAAGTACGTACGCTGCCATCTTTAATAAAATGAATTCTATTTCTTAGTCGGGTGCCACGTTGTTCCATACTCCCTTTGTTTTGTTCTGTATTCAAGTGTTTTTTTTATCTATGTTATAGTGCCTACAACTAGGAAAACGCTCTGTGTAACGCGTTGATAAGCGAGCCTTCGTATTGTACGGTTTGAAAGTCTCTGCTCTACAGGTCTTGTACCTGAAGCATCAAGAACTGATATAATAATTGAAATTATTGGCATACATTTGCAAATATTTTAAGATTATAGAACAAAATGTCCTTAAAATGACTTAAATTAAAAACAGCACTATTTACTTCAAAATAATACCATTTCCACAGATTTCTTACATTTTAGCCTCTATACCATTTTTCGAAATAAAAATAGACATAAAATAGCGTCAAAAACGCTAGAAATTCACCAAATTCATTTCTGAAATTAAAAAAAAAATCCAGAGCTATTCGCCCCGGACCCGCATGGTGCTGCCCCCCCCCCCCCCCCCCCCAAATTATCTTGAAGCAACACCATCCCCCCATGGACCGATTTCCAATTCGACCACTGTAGGGACGAAATTCCGGTCGGAGATGTTGCACGTATCGGTGCTCGCTCACAAACGCGTTACACCGAGCATCCTAGCTATTATCATAACCCTTGTCCTTTGTTTCATTGTCATGTAATCATTGCTCGGGTACGCGCGCACAATCGTCCACTGCGTATCTACATTTTATTAGCGTGGTCAAGGCGACACAAAGTTTATGACAACTATTTCGGTAGTGCTTCTCAGTCAAGTTTACAACACTTTCGAGCGGTCAACAATGTCTGTTTTCTTGATCTTTCTCTTCGGTGTTACGATTCCGTGCAACCACGCTGAGAAGATATCAAATGATATCTATCTTGCGGTTTCAACTCCTCTGAACTGGCCGTTCAATCTTCCACTGGATTATATGGCGGGCACGGGCGCCGATTATAAGTTACCAAGTGTTTTACAGTTTCTACCTACATCATGTGGTAAGCTCCCATTCGGGGGTCCTAAATATCTACATTTAGCAACTCATTCACAAATATCAGTGAACACATTGACCTCGATGTCAATATACTAAAATATGATAAGTAACTTCGAATTTGAAAATTTGTTAAGTTTGGTGGATATAATTAATGTTGAAATAATTGTAGTATTGTTTATCCCTATAAAAAACACTTCATGTAAAAATACCTACCAAGTCTCTTCAACTAAAAAAATAAAATCTAAAAATTCTGCACTGAAAAGTAGTGATATCAAAAAATTAGCCAAGTCAAAACTTTATTTGAAAATCAAAAATACTTGGCGCATCGTGTATATAAATAGTTAAGAAGTATATGCCAGATATGAAATAGGTATACATCAAATATAGGTAATATAATAATACCTATAATGCAACCTATAATGAAAAAAATTAGCCAAGTCAAAACTTTATTTGAAAATCAAAAATACTTGGCGCATCGTGTATATAAATAGTTTAGAAGTATATTCCAGATATGAAATAGGTATACATCAAATATAGGTAATATAATAATACCTATAATGCAACCTATAATGAAAAATTAACAATCTCTCTATATGTGCTTTAGAGTTAGTAATGTTTTTACGCAATGGTAGTTTGAATTTCAGAATTTTAATGTTGCCAGGTTGAAGAAGTGGAAACAAGTACATTTTTTATTCACATGCGTCCTTGAAGGAACAAATAAAATGATTTTCACCGATATCTATGGGAAATTCCCAATTGATGGTTAATTTTAGCTTCATCGGAAAAACAATGTTTCCTGTACAAATAGAGTGCATTGTCCGAAACTGCCGATAGACGATTCCATCAAGTATCTAAGAGGCCCTGGTTTCAAAGAAAATTTCACTTGCTGTTCGATGAAACCAGAGCCACTCAGATAATCTTAGGAATCAACCTCTCGTTCCCCTGTGGCATTGATCTGCAATATTTACTTCCAGGCCCGAACAACACTTGCCACGGCTTAGGCAATGTGGTTTTCATGTACGAAGAGATGGGATGCATTCCGAGCAAGGCTAAAACCAACTTCTGCTGTCCAGTGTCGTACGACTGTACAAGTAAGTCCAACACATTTACATTTCCTCATTTTCAGACAAACTTTATCAGTTATCGGTCTGATACATTTTAGCATGACTTTCTATACCAGTGGTTGAATTGGAAGTCAGTCCATGTGCACTTCTGACATGCACAGGCAGAATTTCTGCCGGGGGGTGGGGGGGGGGGGGGGGGAAGAAGAAACAAATATGGTATTTTGGATAAGGCAAGTTTTGTTATCAATGTTCGAAATTACTTAAGGTGGCTGGATCGATCGATTTTCTGAAGTATTGAAGAGCTTTTACTAATTTATTAAGTGTAAAAAAATCACGTTTATAAATTCTTTTAGCACATAATTTACTTGTATAATATACTGGGTAGTTGAAATATACAACATTTAAATGGTATTTATACTTTATCTTATTATTTAGAGCAGTATTAATGCCACAAAGAAGTTAATTTTGAATTGGATATTGAAGATTTTTCCGGATTTTTCTATAATTTTAACAATACGGTACAATATGGCAACATCGTACTTTGAAAATTTTGATTTGTGTGGAATCATGATGGCTGAGCTTGCTGAGCTTACACCTAGAGTTTACTTTCATGAAAAGTCAAGGTATCTTTAGTAGGCATTTAGTGCCTTCTAACTACCTTGAGCACTCCCGTGTTGCCAAAAGTATTTTGACTTGATTCGCAATTTGAATTGAATCGCCTATAACTTTTTATTTAGCACACGATGATATTGGTTTATATTTTTTTAATGAAAGTAAATAGATCTAAGATTCTTTCTTATATAGGTTTTTTGAAAATCTATCGAGCCAATTAAATAAAATCTTCATTTGTAGCAAATTTTTCAAACCTGCCATAAGATAACATGTGAAAATACTCCTTTCCTATTCGCCTATCTCGAAAACTAGACACGGGAAGTATTTTATTTTTTGAAGTGTTGTTTAGGGGATACCAATGAGAGAGTACAGCAAAATTGAACACTATCTGAAAAAATGGTCGATCGAAACAGCCACCTTAAATAAAGAAAAAAGTTAATTTACGTGATAACTTTTCAAAATAATGTTAAAAATATGTTAAATTACCTAACATTATATGGATAGGAATACAGCTAGTTTTAAAAATACCCCATATTAATTAAAAAGGATTTTCTTTTTGGTTTGTGGTTTGAATAGCGTTCCGACCCTAACTCAACTTTGTCAGCTATCTGCGATACATCCGTCGCTTCTAACGGTTCAAGTTAGCTTTCAGATTGGCTTTCAGTTAGCTTTCAGACCCACTAGCAAATATAAATGTAGGCTTTTGGGATAGGCCCTAAGCCAAGGTTTTTGGAATAGGTGAAATTGTGTATCTCTTGTTTATCTCTTATTAACCTTATCTCTTAATTATCTCTTAATTGTGTTATAATTGTTAAAAATGTATTATTAGACAAAAACCTTATAGTACTGAGTGTATAATACCTATGTAAACATGTAATAGCTAAATAGCTAAATAAAGAATACTACTACTAAAGAAAGAATACTACTTATACATCAATCAACGTTCATAAAGTACCTAGCTGTCTTTCATAATAATAAAAAGAACGTATCTCTTACGTTTTTGAATTCAACATAATCATGGAAGAAAATATTGATTTAAATTTTTTTTTAAATCTCAAAACTTGCACAATATTTGATAGCCCTATTCGTATCACACAAAAATCTGGTTCCATACTCATCACAAAAAGAAAATATAATTTTTACCTTTTACAAGTTAAATTGTCAATAATACGTAAAATAAGTCAAATGTCTGCAAAATGTTAGTATTTACATACCTAGGTAAAATTTTTAAAAGCAAAGACAAAATAAAAAGTAATAAAAGTTATCACAACACTGCTGTGATATCACCCCTCATAAATGTTCGCAATCTTATCATCAGTTCCCTTGAATCCAAGTGCCTCGACTAGTTGGTTTTCTAAGAAAATAAAATAATTCGTAAATTAATTATTTTCTTAGAACTCCAATGCGTCGACAACGTGAACTGACGATAAGATTGCGAACATTTGTAGGGGATTGCGTAATCATTATAATGGCGAATGTTATAAATTATAATTTGTAGTATTGATTGAAAGGTCTTGAACCAAAACCATCTGGTGAGGGAATGAGATGATTATTTTGGAGAGAGAAGAAAGTTTTCTTTTTGTTGAATTGTTTTGTCAATTGTTGAGTAAAAGCTCCAATCAATTTTGATTTTTGAGCATACAATGACATCAACTCCTCTCTACAGGATGCTTTTAATAAATTTTACTGCATTTTACCACAATTATGAGAATTTGTTTTAAACATATGTTCATGTAATATTTACAGCAGCCTTCCCCAATCACTCCTGGAAATTTGAACTAGGAAAACGCACAATGTAACTCGTTGATAAGCGAGTACCGATAAGTGCAATACCTTGATTACCCACCCAACAATTGATATAAATTGCAGTAAATAATAGGTACCCCATAAAAAACACTCCGTGTAAAAATGCCAGGCAAGTCTCTTCAACAATAAAAAATATAAGAAATCTAAAAGTAAGCACTGAAAAGTATGACAGGGCTGGGTAGTTATTCAATAACTTTAAAATTCCTGATTCGGCCCGAATACGATTCGGTGCAATGTTAACACCATGGCCGTGAATCGTATATGGGCCGAATCCGGAATTTTCAAAATATAGAATAAATGTCCTGGATTCAACCGAATTTCACTCACCACGAGTTCGTCTCAATAGATAAACGGTTTGGACTTGGTTTATGCGAGGCGCGTGAACTTAGACGTAATACATGTTTTTCATTTGAAAATTTCCCGGATTATTTTTGAGTTGCCCAAAAATTACGAATAACAAATGTTACAAACTACCTCCTACGAAATACAAAGAAAATTCTTTTTGAATTATTTTTGGTCAAACCGCAGTTTATTATTGTCACAAAGTATGTGATTGAAAAAGTGTGTTTGGTGTATGTTTATTGACATGACATTGTTACTAATACTCTCAATAATTGGCCTAATTTCAGAAGCCTACTCTTCACGGTCGAAGACACAGTGCCAGTACAAAGGCAAGACTTACGCTGTTGGTGCCAAAATGCCGGATGACCCCGACCTGCCATGCATCACCAACATTGTGTGCGCTATGAAGGCCAAGTGAGTACACTGCCATGCATCACCAACATTGTGTGCGCTATGAAGGACAAGTGAGTACACTGCCATGCATCACCAACATTGTGTGCGCTATGAAGGCCAAGTGAGTACACTGCCATGCATCACCAACATTGTGTGCGCTATGAAGGACAAGTGAGTACACTGCCATGCATCACCAACATTGTGTGCGCTATGAAGGACAAGTGAGTACACTGCCATGCATCACCAACATTGTGTGCGCTATGAAGGACAAGTGAGTACACTGCCATGCATCACCAACATTGTGTGCGCTATGAAGGACAAGTGAGTAGACTGCCATGCATCACCAACATTGTGTGCGCTATGAAGGCCAAGTGAGTACACTGCCATGCATCACCAACATTGTGTGCGCTATGAAGGACAAGTGAGTACACTGCCATGCATCACCAACATTGTGTGCGCTATGAAGGACAAGTGAGTACACTGCCATGCATCACCAACATTGTGTGGGCTATGAAGGACAAGTGAGTACACTGCCATGCATCACCAACATTGTGTGCGCTATGAAGGACAAGTGAGTACACTGCCATGCATCACCAACATTGTGTGCGCTATGAAGGACAAGTGAGTACACTGCCATGCATCACCAACATTGTGTGCGCTATGAAGGCCAAGTGAGTACACTGCCATGCATCACCAACATTGTGTGCGCTATGAAGGACAAGTGAGTACACTGCCATGCATCACCAACATTGTGTGCGCTATGAAGGACAAGTGAGTACACTGCCATGCATCACCAACATTGTGTGCGCTATGAAGGACAAGTGAGTACACTGCCATGCATCACCAACATTGTGTGCGCTATGAAGGACAAGTGAGTAGACTGCCATGCATCACCAACATTGTGTGCGCTATGAAGGACAAGTGAGTAGACTGCCATGCATCACCAACATTGTGTGCGCTATGAAGGACAAGTGAGTACACTGCCATGCATCACCAACATTGTGTGCGCTATGAAGGACAAGTGAGTACACTGCCATGCATCACCAACATTGTGTGCGCTATGAAGGACAAGTGAGTAGACTGCCATGCATCACCAACATTGTGTGCGCTATGAAGGACAAGTGAGTAGACTGCCATGCATCACCAACATTGTGTGCGCTATGAAGGACAAGTGAGTACACTGCCATGCATCACCAACATTGTGTGCGCTATGAAGGCCAAGTGAGTACACTGCCATGCATCACCAACATTGTGTGCGCTATGAAGGACAAGTGAGTACACTGCCATGCATCACCAACATTGTGTGCGCTATGAAGGACAAGTGAGTACACTGCCATGCATCACCAACATTGTGTGCGCTATGAAGGACAAGTGAGTACACTGCCATGCATCACCAACATTGTGTGCGCTATGAAGGACAAGTGAGTACACTGCCATGCATCACCAACATTGTGTGCGCTATGAAGGACAAGTGAGTACACTGCCATGCATCACCAACATTGTGTGCGCTATGAAGGACAAGTGAGTACACTGCCATGCATCACCAACATTGTGTGCGCTATGAAGGACAAGTGAGTACACTGCCATGCATCACCAACATTGTGTGCGCTATGAAGGACAAGTGAGTACACTGCCATGCATCACCAACATTGTGTGCGCTATGAAGGACAAGTGAGTACACTGCCATGCATCACCAACATTGTGTGCGCTATGAAGGACAAGTGAGTACACTGCCATGCATCACCAACATTGTGTGCGCTATGAAGGACAAGTGAGTACACTGCCATGCATCACCAACATTGTGTGCGCTATGAAGGACAAGTGAGTACTTTGCCATGCATCACCAACATTGTGTGCGCTATGAAGAACAATTGAGTACACAGCCATGCATCACCAACATCACCAACATCGCCAACATCTGCCACATCTGCCAACATCTGCCATGCATCACCAACATTGTGTGCGCTATGAAGGACAAGTGAGTAATATGTCTGCAATGTAGTGAGTGGAAAGTGTTCATTCACTCCATCCTATAGGAATCCTGCTCGTGACGTCACAGGGGTAGAAAAATGGAGGTTGAGGGGGTACGGGAAATGTGTCAAATCTATAAATAATAGCTTTTTAAATCATATTTATCTGATGAATATTTAACTTGAACATGTGTATGGATAAATATTGCGTATTATTATTAACTTGTACTTACTATAACATCAATCTTTCACAAGTAATCACTCTAAATATGAGATTTGGATTGCTGCTGTCAGATTTGTTCATTCCCTATACTTGGATGCCTATAACGCCAATTGATTTCAGTGAGATACCGGTTTAATAGATACTCTCGTGGCTAATAGTCTGTCTTCTGCAACAGAGTACCCGGCTTCACCTACAAGCGAACCACATGTCCAACTGTCAAGTACAACTCGACTACAATTCCACTCTACAGCTTCAACAGCTGCTGCTCTACGGGATCCAGAAGCTGTGAGTTCAACCGAAACAATAACTGGTGTATCCAGAAATATTGAAGTTTTAGGGTGTCTGTTACATTTAAAACCTCATTTGATCTAAAAGTTTTTAATATCATCAAGTCCTGCCTGATCACTCACCCTCCCAGTGTTTTGAAAAGGATGTAACTCCTCATCAGTACAGTTCGTTTTTCCTATGTTTGAACTCTCTACAGACGGAGCTACCGTCAGTTGTTCTATAAGGCCGAGAAAGACAACATTGCAAGGTGAGCGCGCAATGAAGTCTTTCTCGGCCTTATAGAACAACTGACTGTGGCTCCATCTGGTGAGAGTTCATACATAGGAAAAACGAACTGTAGGATACGTTTTCTGCATCACCAACTAGCCCCTGGACCAACCGACTTGATCGTGTACCAATTGTTTATTTCAGCTAAACTCTCAGCTAAGGAATTCAAGTGCGTCTACAATAAGAAGAGTTATCCAGTTGGAGCCCAGATTCTATCGCCAAATTCGTGTGAAATCTGCATTTGTCAAAAGGAATTTGATGGTAACAATCTTAGTTTCAGAATATTTCATGTAATACAATCGCTCGGCCTTTAGAGCACATTGAGTATAACTTTGATTGGATGTTTACATATTCATCTGAATGTAGCACTTTTTTATTTTTGCCTCGTGCCTTGTTGAATAGGCGCAGGTAATTCAACAAAACCGCTCAAAACTATGACATTTCCGACACGATTGGAGACCAAACCCGTTAACCAGTTGATCTCAATTTTTACAAGAGTGTTGTTGTTCAAGAATGAACTTAAGGTGATACTAGCGCTCGGCCGTTTTAGAAAATTGAGAGAGAAAAATTGTTTCATAAGTGAGTGTAACTTTCACAGGATGTTCACATGATCAGTCTGATTGTATATTAGTAGCCCTTTTTAATTTTTGCTTATTGCATCGTTAATTAGGCGCCGGTTATTCAACAAAACCGCGCAAAACGATGAAATTTGCGATACGATTTGAGACCAAACCCGTAAACCAATTGATCTCAAATTTTAATCATGATTAGATGAAAGACAAACTTAGGGTTATCACTTGGCACATTTTTGAAATTTAATTTTATACGGCCCCCAGCGAGACGAGAAAATAGCTAATTTTTCACAAAAAATCCACTAATTATTACTAATTAACGAGACAAAAAATTAAAAATGTACCAAGGGATAACCCTAAGTTTGTCTTTTATCTAATCACGATTAAAATTTCAAATTATATGGTCCACCCATTTCGTCTCCAATCGTATCGCAAAAAGTGTCTACAAAAAGCAGCAAAATCGCTTGCGCTTGCAGCACCTTAAAGTTATTACTTGGCAATTTTTTTATTAAAAAAAAATGTGCTAAGTGATAACCCAAAATTTGTATTTTATCTAATCATGATTAAAATTTCAATTTCATTTCGGCAACCCAATCGTCTCCAATCGTATCCAAAAAAAGTGTCTACAAACAGCAGCAAAATCGTCGAGATTGCATCAAAGAACTTTAATTCAAAACGCAACTTCTATTGAACCTTGCAAGTCCTTTAATATGAAATGTATTGATTGTCGTCAACTGATATTCCAGGAACACTGCGCGCCCCCTGGTGCAAAGTCCCCAAGTGCGGTTTCGAGCTGGACGCTCAATACGTCATCAAAGGATATGCTCGTGTGAATGGTATTGGATGGTGTTGCCCTTTCATGTTTCAAAAACGTAAGTTTATTGAATAGTCAGAATGTGTACACCGTCAAATGTGTGTGCGCCCACCTCCCCCCTCTACATTGGGTCAGGCTACAGTCTAGGAGCACCTATAAAGTCCAATATGTCCCAATGTATTCCTATACATTCCTACCAATAAATTCATACCCACAAACTAATTCGTGTGTTTTACAATTTTACAGCTACCTCCGCTGATGTTGTATTCCCGAACCCGCACAATGACAAAGGTAATTATAGCTGAAATAGGCAATACATTCTGAATGGGCAGTTACACACATCCTTCTACAGTTATCACTTTTGGACCATTCAAATTATGAGAAATGTGAACAATAATTAACACATCTAATTTGTGAGTCGACTTTATCAACACGAAATTTTAAGCACAATATTTGTGCCAAAAACTCAACTGAAAGGACAAAAATACTAAAAGACTGATAAGTAGGGACTGTCCCTGCTTTCACTCGAGTTTGGGCACAAATATTGTGTTTAAAAGTGCATAAAAAAGTCGACTCAATTATTGTACGTGTTAATTATTTTTCACATATCTCATTCATATTTAGGACATACAGAGTTAGGTATAAAGTTACATGTTTCTGTAAGTTACCTGATCTCAAAAGTAACTAAGTTACTTGTAAAGCCTGAATTACACGATTCAAGTTTCCTTAAATTCAACCCTTTCAAGGGGGTTGAATTCAAGACTTGGATCGTCTAAATGAAAACATTGAAGCATTTAACACGTTTCCAAGTCTTGAATTCAAGACATCTCTTTAGCCTTTTCAATTAAAACATGTTCTATTTTCCTTCAAGTCTTGAAATTCTTCAACCAATTGTTAATTTCACCGCAACTTTAATAAAAAACAAACATTAAATCGTCTAAATTCTCTTTCATGTTTCCTTGAAATCAAGGGTTGAATTCAACCCCTTTAAGGAAACTTGAACCGTGTAATTCAGGCTTAAGTTACTTGATTTGAAAAGTAACTGAATAGTTACCAAGATGTGAAAGTTGCTTGTAAGTTACTTTAAAGTTACTTTTCAATTTTTCAATACTTTACGTCTGATATAAATGCAAAATAAAATAAAACAAAACTTGGATTTGGATTTTCTGTCAACAGATAGAAAGGGAGTTTGAAGACATATTTGTCAAATTCAAATTGCACCTAAAAGTAACTTTAAAAATAACGAAAATTAAGTTACAACTTCCTCTAAAATGGTAACTTAGTAACTCACAAAGTACTGAGGATGAAAAGTAACTAGTTACTTCAAAAGTTATCCAGAAAGTTACTAGTTACTATCGTTAAGTTACTACCCAACTCTGGGTTTTAATTGAAATATATCGTTCATAATTAGGAAATACAACATATTATGGAATTTTGATTGGATTTTACATGGTGACAGAAGTGGGATTTTTTATGTCAGAGTCTCAAGAGATACGTTTGCACGAACATGGAATGCAACCCTCCAATAATTTCGGGAAAAAAATATATGGAGGCTTTAATACCCACTTCTTCACAGCCAAAAATTTGTTTGTTTTCAAAATTTGTTTTCAAAATATATTGAGAATGTATTTCATTATTGACTGTATATGAAATTCTACATTCTCCACTCCTCTAAGTCATGTTCATGCCAAAATATAGATTAAATCCTCCAATATACAATTTGAACATAAAAAGTATTAAGAAACAATAAAATAATAATTTTCAACTTTTCCCCCCAAAAAACCAATTTTTCCCACCACCAGGAAAAAAACAAAAAATTTCGTTTATTTCCGAAAAAAGCCGTTTTTTTCCACACTCAAAATCCCTATTTCTGACACTTGAATGCTTCTTCCACAGCCACGTCTAAATCTGTCTGCAAGTTTGGAAGAAAGGATGTGAAATACGGCGACGGTATGGCATCCACTGTGGCTGCAACATCGTGTGTAATGTGTACATGTTTGATCCCTCCAATAGTGCAGTGCGGGTTGTTCAATGATTGCAGTGCAGCTTTAGCCTTCATGATGACCCAGTCAGGAGGCTAACTGCTCTATGCAGATGAGTCGATGAGCGAGCACAGATACGTGCACTTTCCTTAGCCAAACACGATACACGACACGGTACAATACGATTTTCTTTGAAACTTTCCAATCTCCATATAGACACTCTGGCTGAATAACAGATCCATTGTGTCCTGACTTACCCACATACTTTTTCCAGAAATCTCTTTTGACAACCCATAATAAACTCTTAAAATGACAATAATTATTTGACTGATTAGTGATTGGGCTTAAAATGTGTAAAAGTTTAGAAAATGTTGGTCTTGATCACCATTCAAAATTTGAACTTAATCGGAACATTTAAATTTTTGACTAATCAGAAGATGTTATTGAGCGAGCGTAGCGAGCGACACCACTGTACTCTCATGGCACTTTCTCTGTGTTTTTTTTTGTGTTCACTGCCCAGGTCAAACCGTTCAACCAATCGACCTGAAATTTTTCACACGTACTTAATCTATGAGTTCTCTGGGATCGTTTTTTAATAGGATCCTGTGATTGGTTGATAAATGAAAACTTCGCTCGCTCAATTAAGCTATTTTGAAAAATACCGAATGATTGGAGAAACTAGAAAAGTAAAATCATCGAGTCCGTAGCAAAAAGTCGCAATTATAGTCATAAAAGTTATTGTCACCACATAATATTTAGTTGCACTTGATTGTCCGTACTCTGATGATTCTGCACGTTCACAGAGTTTTCACAGGCTCAATCATAATTAGTTAATTCCCCTAATATTATGTTTCATTTACACATGGAGCTACGTTATTATTTTAGAGGAAAAGAAATCAACAATGATTAGCAATCGGTCGCACCATTTTATGCATTGTGTTCATGTATTTATTTACTGAGTTCTGACGTCAGCAGTTAATTCTGACCTCTCAATTACTTGTTTCATTCAAATTTCCTTGATAACTAATAAAATAAAGTAATTTGGTTAAATGAAACCACTTTCTTACTTATTGTCTCCTAGTTACTAAGTTTGTGTCCTTTCCAATCCATCATGAGTTAGATATCTACACTCAAACCAATTAAAAACGGTACTTTGCACAAAACAGATTGGCTGCTGGTCAGGTTCCTTGACAATAAATCCGTGTTTCTGGGATCGTTTTTGGACAGAATCCGGTGATTGGTTGATAAATGGAAATGGCCTGTAGCTCATATCAAACCGACATTTTCCCCAGTTGTTGAGGCCGTCTTATAGCTTTGGGGTTATAGATTTCATGGAAATCCGTTGATCCGTTGATGGAAACCCATTTATATTCTAAAATCAAACAAATTCGTATTATCCTTCATATTTAATTTTAATATTTAATTGAATGTTCTTGGATTTTCAGAGCCGGTCGTAAATGCTTCTATGTTTTCTTCGGTAATGCTCTGGTTATTTGATGTTGGCCCTAAAAAGGGCCAACAACTGTTGTTTTAGGGCCAACATCAAACAACCAGAGCATCGCTGAAGAAAACATAGAAGCATAATATTTTATTGTTTATGGTCGGGAGCCATAATGTTCGATACTCCATGTCTGCTAAATAACAAGAAGCGACTGATCGGTCATACATCCTATTGTTTCTATACTAAGTCCGAATAGAAGAAAATGTATATGTGCTCATTCTAAAATCATGTTTTCTTTTATTCTCGACCATTTATTGCCCATCTCTTGTCCTGAAGAATACCGCTAAGGAACGTTCTTTTCTTCTTGATATTTAGGATATGGTCTGGTCAATTGTGAAGGTGAACAGAGACAATTTCTGTGATTCGGACGAAGTATATAAATATAGTTTCGTTTTCAAATGTAGGGTGGACATGGGAAGGGGTGAAATCAGATATTACCGGATAAGTGGAATCATGCTCATGTTAGGAGGCCAGTCCGGAATTGAAACGATTAAATCTAGCATTTTATTGCACTACGTATTTAGTTTACACAGTTAAAGAGTAAATAAAAATACATTAGTGTAATTGTAAAATGTAATAATACTTATTTTATTTGAACGTTTACAGTACATTGGTCACGAGCACAACACAGCTGGTCTTAATTTATAAAAGTATAAAATGTAGACATTGAGTTCTGAGAATATCACCTCTCAACGTCACACCTTGGAGTTCAGGTTCTCCAACTCCGATGGAGCATTTGCGAACACCTCGTTTCTGTTGGCCGGTGCATCGTTCTTATGAGACCTGCAAGAGACAGAACATGGCAATACATCATACGTCACACCTTGGAGTTCAGGTTCTCCAACTCCGATGGAGCATTTGCGAACACCTCGTTTCTGTTGGCCGGTGCATCGTTCTTATGAGACCTGCAAGAGACAGAACATGTCAATACATCATACGTCACACCTTGGAGTTCAGGTTCTCCAACTCCGATGGAGCATTTGCGAACACCTCGTTCCTGTTGGCTGGTGCATCGTTCTTGTGAGACCTGCAAGAGCTATGACATGTCAATACAGGTTACGGGCTAGAGGATTGAGAAACCACGGATTTGTGCTAATTTAAAAATATGTTCTAAACTGAGGATATTATCATTTGTAATTCATCGTCATTCAAAATTTTAACTTTTCACAATACTCTTGCATTTTACAAGATTTTACATGACCCCAAGACGAGATCATTTAAAAGTCCCCAATTAAATTAAACATTATTTACTTATTATTATTATTTCCTATATCCTCAACGGAATTGAATTCCACTAAAGTGAGAATGTAGTATAGAGAATGGAGGAGAGGAAACCCGGTACCGGCATGAAGCCTACTCCTGACGTAAAATACCAAGGGGTGATTTAACGTCCGATCCGAAGGGCGGTGTGACATTCACAGCACAGGCCTCCACAACCCGCGCAGTCGACGGACTGATAACAGGTGGATGGAGGTCGTCACACTAACCCCTATCACCCCAGTCTCTCTGACCCAACGGCAGCAACTAGCACACAAGAGTTGAACGGTCACCCACTGACGAGAACCGAGGTATCCAATACACCAGCTGTTGGGTTGCTACAGCTACTGAATCAAAGCGTATTCAGGGGGGGGGGGGAGGAGGGGCGGGATAGTCATGCCCCCCTCCCCGATATCAGGGTTTTATCTAAGAAAATAAGCACATTTAAAATAATATGTAAAAAAATACATAATCATGTCAAAAACGTTCCAAAATGGTTTGAATTGAGTTAAAATTCCAAAAAATTTCCGGAGCTATGAGCCCCGGACTTGCATATCGTAATGAGTTTAGTAAATGTACCTATTTTTAAACCTCTTAGACCAATTTTTGGATATTTTGTAATTTACAATTCCCCAAAATAAATTCAAAATTCTGCGATTCGATTCTGGCGATTTGAATTCTTTGATTCAAAATTGCACCTAAGTGAATGACCTTGATCCAACATTTTCTCGGGGGTTGAGCCCCCTAGCCCCCAGTAATTCACTGTTATTTTTCAAAATATTAGTAATGTCCCCCCCCCCCTCCAAATGTCATCCTGGATACGCCCTTGTACTACAGAAAGACTAGTCTCGGTGCATATGGGTTTGTTTGTCACTCACTTGCCGAACTCCTCCCCCTCCGCTATGGTGTCGGGCAGCTGCTTGTTGAGCGTCTCCGGGAGGAACAGAGCCAGCAGACCGCCGGAGAAGATGAGGCTGCCGAACACGATCTGTGGCAGCGGCAGCCAGTAGTCGGCCTGAAACCAAGAGCAATCACAGAGTCACATTCGAGGAAAACATCCTGTAAAGCGTTCCCAATACCAAATGTTCACACTGACTTTCAACTGCAGTTCAAATCTCGGAGAGCAGTTGAGATTTCAACTGTAGTCGAAGGTCATGGTGTGAACAAGGTATAAGCGAGCCATATTCATGCCGTGTAAGTTTCTGATCTTTACAGTCTGAATCTATAATACATTTATATAATTTTTAAGGTCTAAAGCCCCATTTACACGGTGCGATTTCTTGAACAACTTCTGTGCCACAGAGGTTCTGCTCGTGCGCAGTTTCACTTTTGAGATGATAAAGGGAATCTGCACATGTGCAGAACTTTTGTGACACAGAAGTTGTTCAAGAAATTGCACCGTGTAAATGGGGCTTAAGCGAATAAAGGAAATTTGTTAAAATGTTGGACTTGGATCTATGCAATATTTCATTTTCGTATGTCCTACGGCACGTAAAAAAAAAATGATTTCCCGATTCTACTTGCATCTGATTCACGCCCACTGCTCCGAGTCGGATTCCAGAGAATCAGTATATTAGAATAGGGCCCCAGGAATCTTAATTTCAGTTCAGTAGGTTGATCGGTGCGACCTGGACATTGCCCAGGAAAGAAGTGAACATAGAAGACCTGTTAGGACTACTCTAAACGTTCGCTACGCGTGCTTATTTTCATCTTGGACCGCTTCCTCGTGCACTGCCTGCTAGATGAGGTTTGAGAACTCACGAGCAGATTGATCGAGGGGGCCGTGATTCCCCCAACACGCGCCAAGGTCGAGCACGCGCCCAGACCGACGTTCCTGATGACCGTGGGGAACTGCTCCACCGAGAACAAGTAGATCGTGCCGTAGGAGGCCGTGACAGCCAGCTTCCCGAACATGTACAGAGTGACGCTCAGCCAGGCGTTGTCTGGAACAAGAAGAACAAGGATATGAGCGACGTTCCTGATGACCGTCGGGAACTGCTCCACCGAGAACAAGTAGATCGTGCCGTAGGAGGCCGTGACAGCCAGCTTCCCGAACATGTACCGAGTGATGCTCAGCCAGGCGTTGTCTGGAACAAGAAGAACAAGGATATGAGCGACGTTCCTGATGACCGTGGGGAACTGCTCCACCGAGAACAAGTAGATCGTGCCGTAGGAGGCCGTGACAGCCAGCTTCCCGAACATGTACAGAGTGACGCTCAGCCAGGCGTTGTCTGGAACAAGAAGAACAAGGATATGAGCGACGTTCCTGATGACCGTGGGGAACTGCTCCACCGAGAACAAGTAGATCGTGCCGTAGGAGGCCGTGACAGCCAGCTTCCCGAACATGTACCGAGTGATGCTCAGCCAGGCGTTGTCTGGAACAAGAAGAACAAGGATATGAGCGACGTTCCTGATGACCGTGGGGAACTGCTCCACCGAGAACAAGTAGATCGTGCCGTAGGAGGCCGTGACAGCCAGCTTCCCGAACATGTACAGAGTGACGCTCAGCCAGGCGTTGTCTGGAACAAGAAGAACAAGGATATGAGCGACGTTCCTGATGACCGTGGGGAACTGCTCCACCGAGAACAAGTAGATCGTGCCGTAGGAGGCCGTGACAGCCAGCTTCCCGAACATGTACAGAGTGACGCTCAGCCAGGCGTTGTCTGGAACAAGAAGAACAAGGATATGAGCGACGTTCCTGATGACCGTCGGGAACTGCTCCACCGAGAACAAGTAGATCGTGCCGTAGGAGGCCGTGACAGCCAGCTTCCCGAACATGTACAGAGTGACGCTCAGCCAGGCGTTGTCTGGAACAAGAAGAACAAGGATATGAGCGACGTTCCTGATGACCGTCGGGAACTGCTCCACCGAGAACAAGTAGATCGTGCCGTAGGAGGCCGTGACAGCCAGCTTCCCGAACATGTACCGAGTGACGCTCAGCCAGGCGTTGTCTGGAACAAGAAGAACAAGGATAGTGACGGACGAATGATTATGATCATTATGATCCGCTGATGAAGAATAAGTAAGGATGGACGGTGGGGAGGAGGTGGTCGTGGCAATTTAGGAGGAACCTTCCCAACATTTTCCTCTCGACTGAAGAAAACCCCACGAAGTTTCCTATTCGCGGAAACCGAACCCGGGCCTCCGGAGTGCAAGTTCAGTCCGTGAGCAATTGCTCTATCCAAGAACCGCAATTAGTGGTTTAGTAGCTACAGTTTTAAATGTATCCTGCATCATGAGATCAAAACAAAATCAATAGTTTGTGGCTACTCTCGCTGAAGGGCAAGTTTTTCAATACTCTGCCACATACAAGTTGAGTTTATGTTAAGTTTAAACGGTCATTCAAGGGATGTCATTGGTTGTTGCCATGACAATAAAGTCTAAATCAACTGTTTAAAATTTGAAATACTGCGGCTCAGTGGTTAAAAATCATAAAACGGCCCAATTTTTCAAACTAACCTTCGAGCTAAAAATAAAATCAGAATACTTATTTAAATTGGTGACATTATTTTAATCGAAATAAGAGGTTAAATATTTGAATATTTTGAAGCTTCAGGTTCTACTCCTAAACATCTGCTGTACTGACCTGCTGGCACTGCGATGGTGGCGAGCAGCGTGATGCCTCCTATCAACATCGACGCACACAGCAGCGACTTCCTCCCCCAGCGGTTCAAGGTCAGGATCAGCAGCGTGTAGGCGGGGATCTCCACGAGGCCGCTGAGCACGAAGTTCAGGTGCTCGTTGCCGGCCAAGTTGCTGGTGTTCCACGACAGTCCGTAGTAGGCGGCGTTGTTCACGAACCTGGTGGCAGGGTGGGCAACAGTTGACATTGTGCTCGTCGGTCGGGAGGATCCGCTGTCGTCGATGTATACATACAACGCGCGCCGTCACGTCATTACTTAGTGTGCCAAGGTCACATTCCTATTTCAAGGAACGAAATTGTCTTGCAATTCATCAGTTGAACGGAAACCTGACTTAGTACGAATATGCTTCGTTTATGATCGTAATTTGTCCTACCACTCTTAAGTCCCGCATGATTTGATTGACGCGGACGAGCGACGTAAACAGAAAATTTATTTTTTCCAAAATTCCGTCCTCGTCAATCGTGCATTGACTTTTATGCCCTAAAGAAGTTGCGTCAAAACCGTGTGTTAAGGTGATACTAGCGCTCGGCCGTTTTAGAAAATTGAGAGAGAAAAATTGTTTCATAAGTGAGTGTTACTTTTACAGGATGTTCACATGATCAGTCTGATCGGATATTAGTAGCACTTTTTCATTTTTGATTATTGCATCGTTAATTAGGCGCCGGTTATTCAACAAAACCGCGCCAAACGAAGAAATTTGCTATACGATTGGAGACCAAACCCGTTATAACCAATTGATCTCAAATTTTAATCATTATTAGATGAAAGACAAACTTAGGGTTATTTTTTGGCACATTTTAAAAATTTAATTTTATACGGCAGCCAGGGAGACATGAAAATAGCTCATTTTTCACCAAAAATCCACTAATTATTACTAATTAACGAAGCAAAAAATAAAAAATGTACCAAGGGATAACCCTAAGTTTGTCTTTTATCTAATCATGATTAAAATTTCAAATAATTTGGTCTACCCATTTCGTCTCCAATCGTATCGCAAAAAGTGTCTACAAAAAGCAGCAAAATCGCTCGCGCTTGCAGCACCTTAATAATCTTGCTTATGGACGGAATCCACTACACTCTTGGGTCAATAAATCTGGTAATTCTCTTGAGCTTGAGACTGTTTGGGAAGAAACATTCTGCGCTGTCGCATTTTAAGATTATATCAAATTCTTCAAATCCTAAAGTTCTGGATTTCAAGAAAGGGAGACAGTTGGAAAGTTGGACCTAGATTTATATTTTCAAGATTGTTCGACTAGCTCGTAGCGTGACCTCAAAGTGACATCATTCCGAACGAAATAGAATAATTCTATTTCGAATTATCAATCCGACATCAGTTTACTATTTTGTTTGGTTTAACGTCAGGCGGCCGTGAATCCGTATGAAATGTGTCTCGAACGAACTCGAAAAATAGGTCCCCTGTTCAATGACTCTTCTATCAATCACCTGACGACGTCGACTCACCAGCTGTAGAAGAGGTTGAGCGTCTTCTTCCTCAGATTCGGATACTTGAAGAGATCAAAGACCGACGCCTGCTCCTGCTGGCCGTCGCCGTCGCGACGCGTGTCGAGGTTGTTGAGGATGTGAGGGGGGATGGTGACCTTGTTCTCCTCGGCCGTCTTGATGAACAGCCCCTTGGCCTCCTGCGTGCGCCCCTTCATCATCAGCCACCGCGCAGACTCGGGGATGAACCTGGGACATGGGGAACATGAGGACGCCGTTGAGCAAACTTTCCAAATGACAACAGCTTCTCGCTTAGATTATAGGCAGTAGAAACTGTAAATCAATGTCCGGTGAAACAAAAGTAGCGATCTTTCTAGAAATCGATATGCGGACGAATAGTACTTTAAGGTACATTACATAAATATGCTGGTAATTTTGATTTTTGATACATTCAAATTTAGGAATATGTGAAAAATTATTAGTATAGCGAATTTTGTAGTCGATATTAGCAATAAAACACACATCTTATAAAGAATGTGTGCCAAAATTAATCGAATATCTTAAAAAATAGAGAAATTACAGATTGTCCACGCGTTTGGGCACAAATCTTGTATTAATGAGTAGACACGAGTTATAAAAATAGATGTTCAGTAAATTACACCATTTATGTGATCTTGAAGAGATAAGAATCAGTACAGTTATGAAATGTTTTCGTGGCACAATTTCCCAGTATCTTTTCGACAGTGCTCGCAACTGATTTATTATGAAAGGGCAAGCGGAGGGTGGGCGGGGAAGGTGGGAGGAGGTGGGGGGGGGGGGGGGGCGCCCTAACGTCTGGGCAACCAATATATAACACCATGGTCTGGGCCAATCGATTGTTAAAAATAGAGTCCATAATCAGACGCTGTCACGAGTGGAACCAACTTATAAATATAAAAAAATGCAAATAAATATCCAATGCATTAAATAATTGCAAATTTACAAAAACAATTAAACAAAACGGCCACCAAACTAGCATTGAAAGTGGCTCATTAAAAAACCAGAAACTTGGGACTGACGAGAAATTGTCGACGCCATACTTTTTTTAATGGCGTTAACGTCGCACTGTTCTGCAGCTAGACTAATGGCGACGGATGAATGATTATGATGACAAATAGGTAAGCATGAACAGTTGGAAGTTAACAGTTAGGGAACCTTCCCAACATTTGCCTCTACTGAGCCTTCAGTCAGGAACGACGACCGCCGGAAACGATCAGAGATTTCGAGATTTCCCTCAGTCGAGAGGCAAATGATGGGAAGGTTCCCTACTATGACACGACCGCCTCCTTCCCACAGACCATCCTTAGACCTATATTCTTCATCTACATATCGCTATCATCATCATAATTACTAATTGTTCAGACACGTCTAAAAATGATACATAAATGTTTCATGTTTCAAAAATAATGTATTTCATTTTGCCTGAAATGGCTTTTTCTAAATTTTTATGAATTCAGTCCTTTTCTTGCTATTTTAATGTATTTTTTCCTTTTTTTAAATTATTGGGGACAATATTATGAAATAAATGCAAGTTAGACCACAATTCAAAATATTTCCATCCACGTTTTGGATGGCCATCAACAATTGACACGTTGTGATACATTAACACATTCATACAAAATTTTTTAGCTAATTCTAATATACTACTTCAAGTCCAACTCCTAAACCGATAAATCGAATAATATGTTGGCGAATATTACATTCCATAAAATTTCATTGGTCCTTTTTCGGGATTTTGTGGTTCTTTATTATAGTTTTTACGTACTATTTGCCTGCCTTTTTGGACGTTTCATAGCCAGGTCCTGAACATCCTAGCCCTGATCATAATCATTCATCTCATCCGTCGCCATTAGCCTCGCTGCAGAACAGTGCGACGTGCGCGAGTGGAATGGGCGTGACGGAGTTACTGACCACCAGTACGAGAGGAACACGAGGCCGGGAATGGTCAGCGCCAGTTGCAGTGTCCGCCACTCCTTGATGAAGTAGGCGAACACGAAGGTCAGCACGTAGCCGGTGGAGAAGAAGTACTGGCAGACGACGCCGGCGAACACCCGCTTCTCCGGTCCCACCATCTCCATGCCTGCAGAGAGAAGAGGGTCAAGAAATAGAAGTATGATATGAAGGGATGTGCGTTGAGAAAAATATCCGACCGAACCGGGGCTCGAACCCGGGACACCTCTCACTTGCCTTCTTGGCTTCAGTTCGTAGTGAACATTCTCTACCTTGATGTCGTGGACGTTTTCGGAACCATCTTGTAATGACATGGCAGTGGTGACGGTTTGTTCCGTTGGAGGTGCTGGTGGCCCTGATAAGGGCCGTTCGCGACGTTTCGAAGGATGTACTTCCTTCATCTTCTGGCGGTTGACTGCCAGCAACATCTTCGCAGTCAACCGCCAGAAGATGAAGGAAGTACATCCTTCGAAACGTCGCGAACGGCCCTTATCAGGGCCACCAGCACCTCCAACGGAACAAACCGTCACCACTGCCATGTCATTCTCTACCTTCATTCCATTCTCCTCGGAGATCTCTAACCCCTTATCAGTGCGAATTGTGTCAGGTTGTGTCTAATGTCCGTCCGTCCCGGGTAGCTCAGTTGGTAGAGCTCTTGCCCGGCAAGTGAGAGGTCCCGGGTTCGAGCCCCGGTTCGGTCGGATAATTTTCACAACGCACATCCCTTCATATCATCCTGACTCCATGGAAGTTTTCCACAGAAACCTACATTCTCAACTATAAGTATTACTAATTATTACAACCAACTATTGGAAACCTGGTAATACAATTAAAAGACACACATTAAAACTATATTTCGATGATTATTCTACCATCTTCATCAGGCAACTCAATTTTAATATTTTAATTTTAATAAAGTATTTTATACATCAAAGTATTTTTTTTATATTATTTTAGATTTATACTTTGATTTTTAGAATTCTATTAGTGTGAAGACAAACTAAAGAAAACACACTTTGATGACCAAACCCTTCCCCCCCCCCCCCCCCTTCAGCTTTTCCATGACTGAAGTAAGATTTCTCATAAACCGCAAACGCGTCAGACGCGTCATTTTAACAATGGAAAAGAACGAAAAATTAACTGAATATGCGACGTCAATGTAACTACAGAGGGTAGTAAACCAGTTTTGCATTATACTCCTTATCAATCTTATGCGTGTGGACTTTATTATTTGAGTTTTCTGATAATGTAGATGGCACTACGGGTGTGAAATCGCAACTGTGTCGCGTTCTATGGGAGCACGAAACTCGTCCCGCCCGTGATTTGAACGCGATGAGGGATACTCTCAGTGTGACGTGTACGATCAAGTGAGGGATCTTCAACTGACACCTGGGGTGCGATCGTGTAAAATGACAACTTCCTTGTCGAAGCGAGAAGGCCGTGAATAACATTGAGATGAGAAGCTTGTCGCTTCGACAAGGGAGTTGTCATTTTACACGATCGCAGCCCTGGAGGTTACGACGTTGGAGTCCTCACATCTTGTGAGAGTCAAGTGACGGCATTACGATGTGATTGTCACATGGTAGAGTGTTTAGCGACATGGGCGGCCGCTGGATTTCTGCCGGGGGGGGGGGGGGGGGGGGGGGGGGCAAGGTAAAAAAAAATCCACGGATTAAGGGGGGTGTCGGGCGCGGTCCCCCCGAGCCCTGCAGGGCGTTTTTTAGACACTTTGAAATCAATTCTGAGACGTTACGAGTTGTATTTTGTTTTTAAATATTCAATATTCTTTAAAATTTGACACTTTGTGGTGGTCGAGGGCATGCCCTCCTCCCTGCCCCGCGGGGCATTTTTTGGATTTTTTTTTACCTTGAAATCAATTGAGAGACGTTATGAGGTGTATTTTGTTGAAATAATCAATATTCTTTAAAATTTTACATTTTGGGGATGGTGGAGGGCATGTCCCAACCTTGCCCCACAGGGCATTTGTGTGTTTTTTGACATTTTGAAATTAATATTTTTGAGTTTTTAGTTTACAAGATGAAACTATATACGTAAATCACCACACAGATTCTACTCCCCCCCCCCCCCCCCCTATGGACGCCCATGTTTACCGATGACGTAGGCGACGAGCGAGACGCCGGGGATGGTCGAGCCGATTATGAGTCGAGCCAACATGAACGAGATGTGCTCCGGCGCCACCGTCGCCAAGAACCCGCCGACCACTTGCATCACTAGCGCGATGAAGAAGATCGGCCGTCGTCCGAACCTGTGGACATAGATGCGATGTTAAGGTCACATACGTATCGTGTAAAGCTGGCTTTCCATGCTCCGTCATCTTCCGTCAACGTCCGTCACCGTCCGACGAAAACGACCATGTGACGTCAGTATCGACCAATCCCTCGCCGTCCGAGATTTTTGGGGATGCTCTGATTGGTCGAGACGGGTCACGTGGTCGTTTTCGTCGGACGGTGACGGATGTTGACGGAAGATGACGGAGCATGGAAAGCCAGCATAACCCGAGACGGGGATCTACAAAATATGTAATTTTAAATGTAATTGACACGGATATTTAACGAAGGGTTAGATAATAATGCCGAGAGCACGGTCTGTTTGATTATAATATGAGGTCAAGGGGCGCTAGCTGTCATCATGCCCCGCAGGGGGATTTTTAATTTAAAATGCAATCAAGACAAGTTTGGGTTGTGAAATGACCTCTTTTGGGGTAAAAGAATAAACCTGATGGAAAAGCGTGGTATAATCAAAATGTTGCCAATTAAAAAAGGTTGATGTGGTGATCCTAATATTGCTAACTTCATTTTGAGGTATGGTTAGTATTTTAGCAAATAAGGGTTTGATTGCAATTTTGCGCAATCACCAATTAATATTCCTAGAACATTATCACTATCAATCATCAATACCATCATAATTCATACTAAGTTGCCTCTTTCAGTTTTATAGCCAATCAATCACATTTATTTACAAATATCTAATAAATGTAATACTTGTTCTGTGTCTTAGGGCATCAATTTTATAATGGCAGAGATTTTTAAGAACACATAGAGTGAGCGCAAATCTGCAATTTTTTACTTGAGTCTAAAACCGGGTCCACATAGACTCGTTTTTGCGTTTTCCGTTTAACGTTTTTTTTCTTGTGACCAATCAACAAGTCCAGAAACCGATCGCGGCAGACTTGTGATTGGTTAATAAGGAAAAAACGGAAAACGGAAAACGCAAAAACGGTCTATGTGGACCCGGCTTAAGCACAGTCCCATCCATTGCTATTAAGGCCGGTCATATATTTTTTCCCGCCAAAAGCGATTTGAAGCGGTTTTCGAGAGAAATACAAAATATAAACGACTATATTTAACAAACGGCTATGAATATCGAAAAAGCAAGACCGAGGTGACATGTATTGAACCTTTATCTACATTTTCATCGCTTACTGTCATAACTTTGCTCCTACTATGTGGCAGGATGTGTCGGGCACGAAAACACTATAAGTAAGGTGACCATACGTACCGGTTTTACCGGTACAGTACCGTTTTTAATGCTCTTGTCCCGGTGTCCCGAGAACCTTTACGAAACGGCTCATTTGTCCCGGTTTTGAAATTGCCGCTTAAAATGTCCCGCCCGGTAGTTCACTCTAACGGCGCTAGATGGAACTTTTGTCTACAGCGGTCACATCTAAGATGCGTAAAAGAAGATGCGCACGGATTTCGATTTCGTTGAATTGAAAGTTAAGATGGCGTGTGTTTAGCCGGTTTAGCCGGTTTGTGTTACTGTCATTCATCTGTCTGTGATATTATTGTTACTTGTTAGAACTTTTACTTATGGCTCCTCGGAGGAAGTGCAAATTTAACGAAGACTTAAAGAAAGAGTTTGTGTTTATGAAAAAGGTAAAAACTGATAATGACCACGAAATAAAGTGCATGGTCTGCGAGACAATACTGTCAATAGCTCACGGCGGTAGGTCGGACATCAATGACCACATAAAAACTCCATCATCCAACCACAAGATCTAGATTTTTTCACGTTAGTTTACCTACTTTCCTGAAAATAACTATACTTTTAAAGTGATTTTAAGCCATAATTGAGTGATGCATTTAAAAAATTCGCTGCGCGGCATTTTTTTTGGGGGGCAAGCCCCCCAGACCCCCCTTCATATCACTCAAAAATTTTGTCCCGGTTTGACTCCTCTCGAATATGGTCACCTTAACTATAAGTAAATATATGGAGTGTTTTCGTGCCCGACACATACTGACCACATAGTAGGAGCAAAGTTATGACAGTAAGCGATGAAAATGTAGATAAAGGTTCAATACATGTCACCTCGGTCTTGCTTTTTCGATATTCATAACCGTTTGCTGAATATAGGTATTTATATTTTGTATTTCGCTCGAAAACCGCTCCAAATCGCTTTTGGCGGGAAATAATATATGACCGCCCTTAAGCGTCAATCAATTTTACTGGAGTTGGAATTTGTTTTGGGTTTGGACATTTTTAAGCCTGATATGACTGGACTGACCAACAGGCCTTCAAGCCGACCACCAGGACCCTTACCTAATATCGCCAAATTTCAGTAGCACCGTGTTACTGTAGCACAACTTTTGTTTTAAAAGTTTTAGCCATAAGAGCTAACATTGTCGCCATGGCAACTAGCCGATCGTGCCACAGTGCTACTGAAATATTGGCGATATTAGGTAAGGGTCCAGGGTCCTGAATACTCGCCTGTCCGAGAGGTCGCCGAACGTGAAGGACCCGATGAGTTCACCCACCATGAAGGAAGAGTCAGCCAGCGCGCGCATCCACGTGTCATCACATACGAGGTTGAACTGCGGGAACACACACGCCAAGGTCAACACTAACACTCTCCTAGAGGAAGAGATCGCAAACCAAAACACAGTCAATTACATGGACAATCACCCGGACATTGGGGATGAGCAAGTGAGACGGTTCAAAACAATTGAAATCACAAAGAATTTAGTTCATGTGTGTTAACTGTGCATGCAAATAATGTTGTAATTATGATCAAAGTATAAGTAAACTTGGTAAGAAAAGTGAGATACAATACAAGTAATTACTGTCATACAAATTTACCGACTAACAATACCTCAATCTCATAGTTTGCTGCACAAGCTTGTCTCTACTATGAAGGTTTTTACATCGCATTGAATAGAATGACGCCTGATTCGATAAGATAATAAGTATGCTAATAAGTTGAATGCTCTAAGGCCGGTATAACCATTAGTTTATAAGCTACAAACTCGAGGAAAACTCGGTGTAAATTACCATGACTGCAATTTAATTCCAGGGCTTATTTCCTCAGTTTAAATTAACCTCAGGCTACATTGACTGCAGTTTTTAATCTATGCCGCATTAAATTACATCACATTTCCCGAAGTGGAGTTGAACCAAACTGAAGATTAAACTAATCTGTAAAAAGACCTACCCAAAACTACCATGCCACTAGTTTCTAACGACAACCAACTCAACAATTGGAACTTTAGTTTTACAGTATTGTTGAGAACAAGTACTAAAAATTATTAAAAATCCTAAATGCTTATGAGAACTGGGAAATAAAATGCGTCTCGAGATCTTTTCCGAGCTTGGCATTTACCCCCAAAATGGAGGTGCATCTGTTTATTACATCTTTTGAGTATACCTATACGTTACCATAAAGGCAATCCCAGACCGACTACACGCACCTTCTCTACACGCCTGACACTCGCTGCTGCGAATATTTTTCTGGCAAAGATACGTAAATGGGAGAAAAAATTATTTTTATCAAATTCCAGTTTTAACATTTTTGAAGTTAAATAAATGGTTAATCCAACTAGATTATGTTTTCAAATGTCATTCACGATAGTTCTGGGATGAAATTGGGGTCGTGAAAACCCTCTAGAGTAAAATTTTTCGATTTTGTCATTCGAAATAGAGCATATTTACTGTTAACATATCCTTCATTTTACTGATGTAAGCTGTCAGAACACATTATGTAGTACACTACAATTCTAAATCAGAGTTCTATATGTATAAATAAGTAAGTTATTAGAGTTTTTGTCACAGTCAATTTACGTCCCATTTACGAAGTCTTTGCCCGAAAAATTCTCGCGCCCCGGCTGACCTCAGTGGTCACAACTACATGACCTCTACTGACCTCTGTGGTGGTGGTCGTCGTGTACTTGGTCGTGTCGTACACCCAGCTCTTGCAGGCGACGCTCTCGTTGGCCGGGATCCCCGCGGCGAAGTATTCGGGCGTGAAGTCGGCGTCGAGACGGCGGCAGCTCGACCAGGCGTCGTCGCTCTCCTCCCACGGGTAGCACATCTTCAGCTGGTCCTCGGGGAGGCTGTAGCTGTTGTTGGTGGCGGTCTCCTCCCATGGCAGCGTGCATCTGTATCCAATATGTCACATTACTCGGCTGCCAGAACATGTACAAGACTTCTTGACAGGCGCGTAGGAAGGGGGGATGGGGGGGGGAATGGGGCGATTATCCCCCCACTCGAGCAGGCATAATCTAGAATTTAAAAGTTATATAATAGGGCCTCAGGCGTGTTTTAACAAGGTACAAACATTGTTTCTAAAAGCATGTTTTCTAATATTTAGGGGTCTTTGATTCTGTCCCCTTTGCAAGATTTCAACCACAACTGGGTTCGTTTGCTCGAATACCTGTGTTGTGCCTTGGCTTGAGTGAAGACTCCGGAGAGCTTGTGGAAGGCGCAGAGGACGACGGTGAGACACAGCAGGAAGTAGATCCGCCGCTGATAGCGTCCGAAGCCGCCCAGGTGGGGGAGGACGTCGTCGTAGGAGAGCGCCTCCTTGGGGGTGCCCGTCGACAACTACATTCAGCGGAATAAAAATTATCTGAATCAGTATAGAATGTCTGACATTTTTGTAGCAAAATTCATGGCTCCTTTACCGCGCCATGCCACATGTTTTGCGATTAAATTTGTGTACGGAATGCCCTTGAAATAGCCCTCCCCCCCCCCCCCCCCTTCACCATGATTCAGCTTATCTCACTAAGAAAGCTTCTAGCTTCTCACTTTGTTTTCACATTTCCAGTGACGATACATCAAGATCAGTTCAGTTTCTTCACAATCTGTTCACATGGAGGCAAATCTTGACTTCCTCACATGTCATTATCGATTTCAATCTGAAGCCACAGATATTCAATATCTTCTTTCTGGCTTTCATCTAGTCACCCGTACGAGAAGCATACATACAAGTCCATATCATCAGTATAGGTGTGCTTTGAGTAGGTATGCATTGAGATGGACGGTAAAGTACTGAATGAAAGCGATACGCTTTGCTCAGTGGTCCAGTCCATGGGGGGATGGTGTACTGGCAGGATTTCTGCCCGGGGGTGGGGGGGGGGGGAAGAAGTGAAGGAACAAAACTTGCGCACCTTACGATGCCCCGCAGGGCGTTTTTGGGGGTTTTGATTCTTTGAAATCAATTTTAAGACGTTCTGAGTTTATTTTTTATTTGTATTTTTTAATTTTCTATCGTCACTCCAATAAAGTGTGGGGAGCCCGAGCATGCCCCAAAAACCTTGCACAGCAGGGCGGTATTCGGTTTTTTGATACTTTTAAATCAATTTTTAGACTTTCTGAGTTGTAGTTATTTTGATTTTCAACTTTTTTTAATTTTGCACAGTTTTCACTCCAATAAGGTGTGGGGGGAATTCTCTACAAACCTTGCCTCGCAGGGCGTTTTTGTTTTTTGACACTTTAAAATCAATTTTGAGACGTTCTGAAGTGTATTTTTAATTTCTCATGAGGAGATGGTGAAGTAGACAAATTAGCTATGGGGGATGGAACCATCAATACATTCCCCATGGGGGGATGCCATCGTCCCGCATCCCCCCCCCCCCAATTCGACCACTGCGCTTGCTCGCACTTTGCTACTAAAGGGTTGAGCGTAATGACCCAACGTATAACATGCAAGGAATCTTTCAATGGCTACGACAATAAACTTAACTTTTTTTATTTATAGATGTCGCTGTAGTACCAAACATAATAAATGTTTCATTGGATTGAATATGTCTTCGTGATAGCCCTGGAAAAGTGGATTACAGAGCAATATACTGTTATCAGAGGATTATCAGCTGTTAAACAGGCAGATGTTGTTTCATACAATTCAATGATGAGTCACTTTCATTTGATTAATCCGACCAACACAAAGATATTCTTTTGGCACTTGTGGAAACTCAATCTGAAGCCAATGTTCAAAGAAATTATCGTAAGTGCGTTCAGTTGTCAGAGTGGTGAGGGGGGGGGGGGGGGTATTAGGCTAAAGTCCCTCTCATGCACAGTGAGGTACTTGAAATAGAAGCGCAAAATTGCAAACCTTGTGGTTAAAATGTGACAAAAATAAAGGGGGGGGGTACAAAATAAACCCATGAGGTGAGCCAAATATAATATGTTTTCAAACGGTAGATAATACTACCCTCTATGATACTACACTATGTTTATTTTGGAACGTAATGCAATCTTTGAGATATTACATTTTTACATGTAAATATGCTCAATTTCCTTAAAATCATGGTTTCCATGGGTTCAAGTGTCACCTTTCCCCCCTCCCCCCTCCCCCCCCGCCACCCGCTTGTTTTGAGGGAAACGGCAACCATGTTTCTAACAGCCACATGTGATGAAAAGGTTGTTGAATTGTAATCCAATAAATATTATTGTGCTTCATGCAAATGCCTCTAATTTATTTCATCTAGACATAACATTGACATTATAATTAACAATGTCTGAATTTACATTTCTAATTCTACAGTTTGTAATTTCTGTAATTGCAGATTAGTGACGAAATGTAAACAGACGGTTGCTTCATGCTTCTGTTTAAAAATGTGAAACGCCAGGACTTCGTACAGTAGAATTCCAAGATACACTTGCTGTTTTTCTAGTGATAACTGATAAAGTATTTTCTGCTGGATATGTTTATGTTTTCAATTCTTTCCACTGATAGTAATAAGAGACTTGCAGGTGTTTTCTTGCGCTTCTCTCAAAGCTTATGTTTCACAATACGAAGCACGTGTGTAGATACTACTTTGAATTCCGTTCTTTGCATCGTGTTACAGTTTTCCCGGTAGCAAAGTTCGCAAATATACGACTGACAAGATATACGTCGTCATCTTTCTGTGAAGTGTGTTCGTTGAGTGTGTACCACCGATAGCCATTGCTTGTAAAACATCAGCCAAGTTACTACACTGTTCTTAAAAGTTATTATAAATGGTCCACAGTCGACGTAATTTTATTACATTATTAAAAAGTCAACAAAATCGGTTAAAGTGTAGATACAGAATATTACACCTCTATAATAAGGTACTAGGAAAACGCTCAGTGTAACGCGTTGGTGAGCGAGCACGGGGACGTGCAAATTCTCGAACAGGAAATGCGTACACAATCACAGAAAACATATACATCCATATTGAATTGAAATATGATCACACAATCAACACAACATATTATGCTTTTCATTGAAACTTGAAAATAACATCTAAGCATCCTGGTAAATATAGCAAATCAGATGCAATTCAACTGGCACTGGAAAACTTTCATTTTGATACTTCATTACTGACAGATATGAAAAATGTTAATAAGTTCATACGTTCTTAACTGATTGGGATGAAATTTTGTAAAATAAGAGACAATGTTGGTCTTAATAATCATGCAAAATATGAGTTTGATCTGAAATATCGAAGACCGTTTTCATTTTTCAGCCTATCAGGAGATATTTATTTAAATTTTAACCAATGAATGGATTTCAAAATTATGGTCTTCAAACAGAGAAGGTTGTCTCTACATGTGTGCAAAATTTCAGCTCGATCAAAGAAAAACTCTGACCTGTATAGCCAAAATATGAGTTTGATCAGAATTATCGAAGACCGTTTTCATTTTTCAGCCTATCGGGAGATATTTATTTAAATTTTAACCAATGAATGGATTTTAAAAAAAATTGAGGCCTGCAAACAGAGAAGGTTGGTTTTACATGTGTGCAAAATTTCAGATCGATAGGTGAAACGGTGCGACCTGTGTATCGGCTATTAGCAGCCAAAAAAAAAAAAAAAAAAAAAAAAAAAAAAAAAAAAAAAACAGAGGTCCGTGCCAAAAGAGCCAAAAGGAGACGCTCGCTTCGCTCGCTCAATAATTTGCGCCTATTTGGCCTCGGTCATCCATTACTACACAATATGGCAAGTTTTTTTGTGTGTGTTTTGACTCAGTATTGCCTAGAATTATCCAGAATGATCTACAATGCGTGACAGGTGGAAGGATACACCCGTTTCCTGGAATCGAACTCGCGATCTCATGCACTAAACATGTTGTAAGGGTAGGGCGGAGTCAATTGGGGTATAGGGGTCAATAATTTAAAGATCCTAGAAGAAAAAACTAACATAATTCTTAGGTCGATAGACTCTGTAGGTTTTTGGAGCGCCCCTTGAATCATGTGCTATTTATTAAAATATTTTGGGGAGATAAAAAACAATTTTGAAATTCAAAATTTTAAAAATCACGTATATTTTTACACACACTTTGGATGTCCCGGGGTCGATTCCCGCTGCCTCCTTTTTTTCGTGGCTTTCATTCCCAACAAATTCTGGGTGTTTAAGTTTTCATTGGTAATAATTGCAAACATACACAAAAACAAACTTTCTACTACAATACATCGCAAAGCTAAAAGTCGCGGACAATCACAATTATTAAAAATAGCAGATGTAAGAAAGTTTGATCAACAAAAACACAATTTCGGTATAAAAACAAAAATTAAAAACCAAAAATTAAAACTACCAAGAAAAAAAAATACAATCGTTGAGAATGTAGATTCCTGTGGAAAACTTCCATGGAGTCAGGATGATATGAAGGGATGTGCGTTGTAAAAAAAATATCCGACCGAACCGTAGCTCTCGCCCGGCAAGTGAGAGGTCCCAGGTTCGAGCCCCGGTTCGGTCGGATATTTTTCACAACGCACATCCTTTCAAAAGTACAATCATCCTGCAATCCAAACCATCAATTCGTCAATATAATTTAGAAGACCCATATTAATTAAATTTTTAATAATCTCATGACAAATAATATTCTAAATTTGGTGTCGTATTAAAAACTTGTCATGTTAGTTTTTATGAGACGGTAGTTTGTAAATACCTCCAGTTTTTGCTCTTGTATCCTATCCCACTGTTCATATACAACTACTAATATGCGAAGACCGCATATTTCTCAGCGTACATTCTTACCCAATCATATTACAAATCATTCATTTGTCGCCAATAGTCGTTGCAGAACAGTGCAAAGTTAAACACCACTAAAATACATGTAAATAATATTGTAACTAATAATTTGGTCGAGTCCCAAAATCATAAATAATGATTGTTGCATATTTGCGACACAAATGTATTTCCTGACATTTAGCAAGGAGGAAGACGATTCGAAGAGTTGCCACTAATGAAAGACAGACGTGAGGCTTCGCAATTAACTTGTTTGCCTCCTGGAAGCCGGCTAAATGAATCAAGAGATGTCGCATGTCAACACTATAGTGACGTCATAGGGCCATCGCGGTTGAAACTCATCGGTCTTTGTTTTAATTGGGTCATGAACTGAGCTTCAATCATCAATGCAAGACACCAGATGGTGGGTCGCGGTCGTTAATACTTCGGCATTTCTATTTGTGTTGGATTGTTTTTCAATGTTTTTACTTGAGCTCACTTTAACCGATTTTTAACATCTTTCTTTTGATTTTAAATTTTAGGGTGTATTACATTTTTTGTTTTATTATTTTTTATATTTTTATATTTTTCTCGATTCCACAAAATATTTTTTGAACTTGGGATTTAAATTAAACTGATTTTTATCGATTTTGTACAAATTTCGTTCGAACTTTGGATTCTTTGTTCGTTGATTTTGCCCCCCTTAAAATACAATTCAATACACCTTTATTTTTAAAATAGTTCATGTGATTTATATAATTTTCTATATTTGGATTATTGAGCGAGCGTAGCGAGCGTCACCACGGTACTCTTACGGCACTTTCTCTGTGTTTTTTTTTGTGTACACTGCCCAGGTCAAACGGCACAACCAATCGATCTGAAATTTTGCACATATACTAACGTAATCTTTGATGTCCCTGGGATTGTTTTTGAACGGGCTCATGTGATTGGTTCAAATTTAAAAAAAATATCTTTCGATTGGTAGTTCCGATCAATTTGAAATTTTGACAAGTCATGGCGACCAACATTGTACCCAATCTTACAAAGTTTCAGCCAAATCCTCCCATTGGTTAAAATTTAAAAAAATCTTTTATGTCATTTTTTAAATTTCAACTTGAACCGTACGACTGATCAACTTAAAACTTTGCATGGTCATTGGGACTAACATTATCTGCATTTTTGACAATTTTCAGACTAATCTATGTTTAAATCCAAAAGTTATTGACATTTTACGGACATTTTGCGTGTTGGCTGTCAAATTTCTCGAAAATGTTGATCACGGCTACTTCGACTCTTTATAGTTCCAAGGTAGTTAGAGTAGAAACTTTCAAACGTATGAAACTGATATGACCATTCAACAGATCGATCTAATATTGTGTAAGTACACACAATAATATCATATGAGTGGTCCCAGGTCTATTTTTTTTAAGAGATCCTGTGATTTTTGAATATTAACGAGGAACAGTTCAATCAGAAAGGTTCAAAAGGTTCAAGCTTTGCATGGTTATTGGGACTAATGTTTTAGGACAATTTTGAGATTTTTATACTTCGAGTCTGACGAAATTCAAGAATTATTGGCTTTTAATGATATTTTCGATAGACATAATTTCGGTTCGAGGTGTTGCGCCTGTCCGTGCTCGCTCATCAACGCGTTACACAGAGCGTTTTCCTAGTTTCCGTTACTTGTGGGTTTTGGCGAATACATTAATTAATAATTCGTTATAGGTATTCGATATAGGTTACGACCTCAAAGTGTTAACACTTTGACACTATTGTGTCACTTGTGACTTTTGTATAAAATACGATATTTTTTTGTAAAATAATCGTATTTAACACTTTGAAGTCGTACCAACTACCAGGTGTCATAAAGTACTCCAATTTGTGGTGATAAGGCTGTAATGGGTCGTTACTATCTGATTTTTTAAAATTATGTCAGCGTGAAAAGAAATTTCAAAACATCGCTTTGACGAACCGTGCTTTTCTCGTTCGCTCACGCAGGCCTCTTAATGTCCTCGTATTCATGTAATATTCACCTAATTGTGTAAATTAGAAAGAAAATAAAGAAATATACAAGGTAAATAAAAAACATGTGTCCAATCACTCTAGCTATTTTCTAGCGACCTAACAGCTACATCGCACTCAGGATGAAGCAATGACGATGAAGTCTCAGTGCTGTGACTGTACACTGGATAATGAATACAGCATCTCCTATTGATCATGTGTCAGTGTAATCAAGTCAGTCCTCCAGGCGCTTCTAATGTCAATAATTAGAATAACGACTACGCGTGACGCACTGGTGTCACGTGGTCGCTACTTGAACCTGTTGATCAAGTCAACTGATTACGTGTTGATGCAGAGCTGTACCATGTCATCTCGTCGCTCCACTTGGTACTTCGTCACTGCAATCACTCAGCGGCTTACAGTTACAAGAGACTCGAACATGCTTCATTTGAACTCACCAACAGTTTGGTTTTCATCTTATTTAATACTGCTTGAGTTACACGGCGTTGCCCGGAGGCGAATATTTTTCTGGTAAAGACTTCGTAAATGGGAGAAAATTTTATTTTTATAAAATTCCAGTTTTAACATTTTTGAAGTGGAAGAAATGGTTGATCCAACTAGATTATGTTTTCAAATGTCATTCACGATGGTTCTGGGATGAAATTGGGGTCGTGAAAACCCTCTAGAGTAAAAAATTATAATTTTTTTAATTCGAAAAAGAGCATATTAACATTTAATATAATATCCTTCATTTTACTGATGTAATAGCTGTCAGAACACAGTATGTATACTACACTTCTAAATCAGAGTTCTATTTGTATAAATAAGTCAGTTATTAGAGATTTTGTCACAGTAAATTTACGTCCCATACGAAGTCTTTGCCAGAAAATTTCTCGCTGCCCGCGTTTGGGAGGGCTGCGCCACTTTACGTCATTTTAAAATCTAGTGTTCTTTTTATCTACCTACTCTCAAGTTGTGACACTTTTTATTCAAATGAATTCATAAGTTTTAACCACTTGACTACATTTAAATTGTTACAATTTCTTAAATATATTTTAGGTTGCGTTTATCTCTCATCGAAGAAACATTTACGAATACACTTTTCCGCAATCTTGTTCTCTGCCTTCCTTGTATATTTAATAATCCTTGTAATTTCATCTCCATTCAACTGGTTTAACAGGGTGGGTTGAGACTTGAGGTTGGGGCAACGAGAGTTTCATTATATGGATGGTTGGGGTAATAAGCCTACGTGCGCAGGTACCTGAAGGCATATTATGCAAAATTTGGTTGAGATCGCTCAAGCGGTGTACGAGTGTAAAGAGTAAAATAGCAGATGGACATGTAGACATTGTATAGTTTTCCATTTCGTCGCACAACCTAGTACCTATTTAGTATTGTTTTATGTGGAGTTGTATTGTAGCGCAGTAGCGCAATGCATCAGAAGTGCAGTTAACACCAGGTGCATGCCAGAATCGTTGCCAGTCTTCAAAATACGTACTTTTATTTTTAGATCCAATACTGAAACGCAATTTCAATGAGAGGGGGAACGTGGTTTCCCAGAAAAGCGCGATCTAAAAGGAGATTTGGGGGGGGGGGGTGAGGGGGCTTAAGGCCCCGGCTTAAGCACAGCATTTCTTCTAAGCACTTCGTCTACTTCTTCTAAATGTTATGAAAACAATGCAATACATTCAAAGTATCAGATAATGCAGCTAAATTGTTATTTTTTTGTCTGACGTCCAGAGGCATATTCGTCCTATACTACCTCAAATCTGGTCATTTCGGTGCCTGAAATTTGTCTTTATTTTACTAAATATTAAATATTTAAAGAGGTATTTATTAATATAAAAATGTATTAAAAATAATAAACGAAGAATACTAAATATTTATATTATCTAAATAAAGACAAATCTGAAGCCCCGAAATGACCAGTTTTGAGGTAGTATTAGGACGCATGCCTCTGGTACGGCGAAAAATGTACCAATGTGCCACTCTCTGAATATTCGAATGTGGTTCATTGTTTTCAGAAAATTGAGAAGTAGAGGATATCGGCATTTCATTTTACAAAATCGTCGTGAGGAGAGCTGATGTCCGTGGAAACCTGCAAACGGCCTCTAAATAAACCCCCATCAGCATGTAGCCGGCGTACTGACATGGTACTTGCCATGCTACAAGCATCACATCACATCAAGATACAAGCCGGCCTGGCGCCATGTGTGAATGTCAAGTCCAACTGCTAACTGGTTTCGCACTCGAGAGTTGATTGGTTTGTTTGCATTGTTGTCTGGCAGAAGACGAGTTGACCCGAGTTAGCCGGCTGCCAAGGTCACGGACAGATGGATGAAGCAACACGTGGTCATGGCAGATGCTTGGGTAATGAAGATGACTTAGTCACTAATTATATTGTTTCAATATTAATTGAATCTAATACGCTTTCTGATATCGTTACATTCCCAGCCTCAATTGTACCAGAACTGGGATGTTGATAGCAAATTTTCGTCGGTATTTGCGCCTGAATACACAATTTTTTAAGTTACAAAAAGAATTGCTAAACGTCGAATGAATGGTTATGAGTAAATCGATTGGATTGGATTGGAAGAAGATGATGAAGGATAGTGGGAAGGAGGCGGTCGTGGCCTATTAGTAGGGTACCGTCCCAGCATTTGAATGTCGATTGAAGGAAACCATGTCTCTTCGTTTTAGTTTACAGATGACTAAGCTAATTTTCGACCTTTTTCATTGATTTCATTGATTGCATATGATTTTATGGTTTTTTGATTATATGGATCCGAATCTTTTGATTTTCTTTATGATTTTTATATATTACAAAATTGTAATTTGTTTTGTAAAAATTGTAAAAAAAAAATTGAGCACAAAAAAAATAAAAAACAAATTTGTTTTTTTATATTTTTGTGCTCATCAGATTTTTTGATTCATCGTTTTATTCGATTTTTATTTGATTTGTTTAATTAAATGTAATTCTTATTAATACTTATAATTATTATTAATTTTATTTATTTACGATTATTCAAAAAATAATGAATCCATTATTATGTATGGATATTGTTATGTATTATTATACCATTGACTAACACATTATACCGGGATAAGCAAATCGTTTACTTTTCACCATGGTGGTATATAGGTTAGGTGAGAGAACGCCCTATCTCGTTCCCATTGCCCGCGCGGTCTCAAAAGGCACGCTGTTCACAGTTCCACCGCCAGGCGCGTGAGCGTCACCCGGTCTGATGCACGGCGGGCTGATAGTCGCGGAACAGAAGTAAAACATCACAACTTGGCGGGAAGGTCTGTTAAAAGTTGCCAACGTCGATATTCCTATGTATTTTGACGCGTTGAATCCAAAAAGAACCGTTGGCAAGTTGTGGTTTGACTCCTTCACCCTTAAATTCAACAAAAACGGGGATAACTACCCTTATTCATAAAATCAGCTCTATGTCCAAAACTAGACGAGCTAAAACAAATCTTAAAAAAACATAATATAGCTGGCAATGTCATGAACATATTTGTCGCTGCATGTATGATCAAAATGTCAACATATAATGGTCAAAATTATTTTTTTATTTCGACTTGATTAAAATTCCGCCAAATTGAAAACATAACACTCAATTCCGGCAAGAATATACAAACCAAGCAGTTGCCATTTTTTCGTAACATTCCCAACTTCTCGACTGCCATAACAAAAGAAACGGCATGCAAAAATATTGAATAGTTTCGTCTACACAAATTTTCAAATACATTTGCCTCAGATCGCGGCCGCCTCGGCTCGACTCACGCGGCGTAGACCCCGCCTTCCTTTACAGCCATTCAGCCAATTAGAATAAAGAATGACATCATGTTGATCAGCTGATTCCTAGCTTCTTCAGGGTTTTCTGCATAAAAATGCATTTGTTTTATTATGATAATATGATATAAGTATGACATTATGTCCTTACGTATCTCACGCGTCGAAGGTATACATATAGATAAATGATATTTCACAAGATCACAATGAAAGTATAGATAGCAAAGCAACACATGAAAGACCGGACATAATTCACATAATTAACTGTCTGTGGAAAACATAATTGTAATTAATGATAATATTAATATGATAATAGTAATACGATATCGACTTATGCCAATAAATATGAACGTGACGTGTCTACGCATTGTCCGATATTATTATTAATTAAAATCATACTTTTATGCACAGTGTTGAATGAATTCCAACAATTTAGCCCGGGTGGGAGGGGGGGGGGGGGGGGGGGGGGGGGGGGGGGGGCAAACAGATTTTGCAAAAATAAGTGGTCTAGCCGGGCTCAATGGGTTCTTGACACCCAGAAAACTGCCGCGCGGCGAAATTTTTTATAACTGACTATCTTAGATTAGTTTCAAATTAACTTATAGAGCATGTTGGGTCTGTCATATCTGCAATCTAAAGGAGGTCTATAATGACAAGTTTGACAGTGCAAAAGGTGTCAAAGTAGGGAAAAAGTAGGGTTTGTAAAATGTTCGGCTCCCCCCCCCCCCCCTTCAAGGATGCCATGATGCAACACTGTTTGTGCATACCAAATGACGAAAACTTATGTTCACCCTGAGATCACAATGAATGTAGATGTCACAAAGTCAAGACTATAGATAATATCTTACAAATTAAAGGTAATGAAAAATATGTTTTATCTGTGGACTGATAAAAGCCATCTTGCCAGAAGTGCCTCCATCACGGGAACTTAATGAGACCAGATTGTTATGAAGAATCATTGAACCTATGATTGAACAGTGTATTTGGACAAAGGGCAATTAATTTTTTCGTGTGCTCACAAAGATGATGTTGATTATTCATAACTACATTTAAACTAAAGAATGCGACAACATTGCAAACAAACAACAATGTCTCTGAAGTGAAATCAAGCCAAGAAAAAGTTATCAAAATTAACGACATCGTAAAACATAATTTTAATTGCCTACCTATGTGTTAATTACTTAAGAGTCTACGATACTTGATGAAATCCATGTTTTATGAAGCACAAAAAGGCGGCCCCTACTTTTTTGTAAACGGCTTTACCGATTGCCTTCAAATTTTCACAGATTATAGATAAATAATAAATCTGTGCCTCTAGTGGGCCAAAAGTGTTATTTTTTATTTAGAATTTTCAGGGCAGTGGTGCCAAAAAGACTAAAAAATTGCCCATTTAGCACTTTCTCAAAACGAGAAAAAACATTTTTTATAATTTTTTTGGATCACTAGAGGCACAGATTTCCTCTTTATCTCTATGCTGTAAAATTTTGAAAACAATCGGTCAAGCCGTTAAGAAAAAAGTAGGCCCCGCCTTTTTATGGTTTTTTGTGGTTTTCAATATTTGAATTAAAATAACTTACTTCACAGCAGTATATGCAACATGCACCACACGATTAAATGTCACAAATGTTAGGTACAACCCAGAGCTAATGCATTTTCATGCATTTCTAAGATTTTTTTTACATTGGAAACGAAATTTTCTGCGAGTCCTGTCGTCTCTTAATTAGTAATAGTAACAATTCAGTTTGAAATAGTTTATCGTGTGCAATTTCAAATATCAACCATTCAGTGCACAGTACTAAAAAATCAATGAAAACAGTGATAGAACATTAATTGTAGTTTAACATAAGTATAACAAATAGCGTATTGCTTAAACTGATACGTAAACAATTATTATCGTTTGTGAACACACAATATGCGTAAGTGTAGAAATGAACGCGGCGTGAAATAACACTTTGCCGTCAGCGAAATCCTCGTCCTTGCATATGCTTGCATTACAAGCGTCAGACCGGGTGATCACAGCGCGCGCTGCGGCAGCGCGCGGAACCGCGTGCGTTCTTGTACCACTGCCTCAGCTTTGGTTCACTCACCTAACTTATATACCACCATGCTTTTCACGGCACGACGGTTGTAGTCAAACGAAAATGCCGCACGCGAATCACAACACGTCTAGAGAAGGAGGGGGCGGGACTTCCGTAGCAACTTGTTCTAGAGATGCGAATGAATTACACCAAACTACTTTTACCTAAATACCTTAATCTCACAAACCATGTGAGCAATACCTTCTTAGATGATTGAAAAGTGTTATAGACATGGTCTACTGAGTTTTCATAACGGAAATAAGTTTGTATGCGGTGTCAAATCTGACGGTTGCAGTGGCTGGACGCCCGGGAGGCGGGATCAGATTATCACGCAATGGTACAAACGTAGGGCCGTGCGTTATGGTGGTATTGGCATGGCAGTTTCATATCCCGGTATAAAGGTGTTAGTCAATGATTATACATTATTATAATGTATCCATCCTCTTTAATCCCCCCCCTTGTAATGCCCCCCTGTTATGTTCCTCAACCTGATCGTCACCTATGAGCCTGCATCAACCCAGCTGCGTGCATTGTTCCCCTGCATCCCGATGCACGTGTGCATGTAACACTAACACTGACCCACACGCCGCAAATAGACCGACCGAGATTCCCAGTTACACGGTAAACAGCGCAATTTGCCAATTCATACGCCGCTTTTACCCCTCGTAATGCCCCCCATGTTATGTTCCTGATCGTCACCTATGAGCCTGCATCAACCCAGCTGCGTGCATTGTTCCCCTGCACCCGATGCACGTGTGCATGTAACACTAACACGGACCCACACGCCGCAAATAGACCGACCGAGATTCCCAGTTACACGGTAAACAGCGCAATTTGCCAATTCATACGTCGCTTTTACCCCTCGTAATGCCCCCCATGTTATGTTCCTCAACGTCACCTATGAGCCTGCATCAACCCAGCTGCGTGCATTGTTCCCCTGCATCCCGATGCACGTGTGCATGTAACACTATCACTGACCTACACGCCGCAAATAGACCGGTCGAGATTCCCAGTTACACGGTAAACAGCGCAATTTGCCAATTCCATCGCAAATATGCCGCGTTTACCCCGTCAGTGCACAAACTGGGCCAAAAGTAACGACGAGGACGGGTTGATTGATTAACACTCTCAGTACATGGCAGGAACTAGAAAACAATATGAGCCAAGGCCAAAACAACACTCACAGGTACAAGGGCGGAAGTCCATTTTCTCGATTTTGAGTTACACTTGCCATTTGACTGATGTCAACAAATGCAGTTATATTGACGTATTATCTTACACAATGACGATGTCACGATTGCAAATATGATTCATTAAGGCAAATGTATGGTTTTTGAACTAACTGAAATCACTGAAATTGACTTCTGGCCTTCTACCTCTATAGCACAGAATTTAATACATCAGTTTTATCTTTTAAAAAGTTATTAAACACACTAAATAATCTTTAAGGATAAAACGTCTCTAAGCAGATTTAATATTCAAGGCTCTGGGCTACACTAATTCCTCTAAGCTCTGGGTAAGAGAAGAATTTTCTCCATCCTGACGGTTTGGTATACAAGTTTGCACACACTTGCTATGGATAAGTTTACCTTATGAACCAATTCGTCTAAGAACCAATACTTCTAAGAACCAATCCGTCTAAGAACCAAATCGTCTAAAAAGAACCAATTCGTCTAAAAAGAACCAATTCGTCTAAGAACCAATTCTTCTAAGAACCAATCCGTCTAAGAACCAATTCATCTAGTAATAAATTCGTCTAAGAACCAATTCGTCTAAGAACCAATTCGTCCAAGGTTTGTACCTAGTGTTGTATGGATGAGTACTCACAGGCTTGTAGATGGCCGACGCCGTGGAGACCTTCCTCCCCATCCTGAAGTCTCCATTGCTGCCAAACACGCTAACCACACTCCCAAACACACTGCCACCCGGCATGACGAGGCCGCGGCTCCTGAAACAATATGGCAACATCGCAATCATCAACATCGATGCAAACATCACCAAGAGACAGTCCTGAAGAAAATTAGCAAAAGTAAACAGCGAAAGGATTGTTATGAATCAATAAGATAAGAAACTGCAGCCAATTGGTTGATACAGATATTTTCAGTTTCTCACAGTATCTTCTCACTTATGTCAAGAACACTGGTAGGTACACTCGCACAAAATAAACATTAAACGGTACCGCAAAAGAAATGGATTGTCTGATAAGGTTTGATGGCATCATCCCATGAAGTCTTTGCTAATGCATTATAACTCTTGTAGATGAGCTTTGATTTCATTGATATAAGTAACAAGGATTGCTTGTCAAGGAACCTAACCAGCAACCAATCCGTTGTGTGCAAAGTACCGTTTTTAATTGGTTTGAGTGAACGTTAACAGTTAAAACAGTTATTGGGCATACGAGAGTCAATGTTAGAATGAATGTTTGAATTTTCTCTCAAGAATTTCATGCAATTTTAAGCTCTCAATTTGATAAATTACATTTGAAAGCTTCTCAAAACCTCAACTGGATAGCTTTACTCAGCTTGGAGCAGACAAAAGCTTTCATTCGGATTGAAAAGCACGTCTCTAGTGACTTTATTATTTCATTATTCATTATTTTTCAGGACAAAAACTAATATTGTTAAAAGAAAGACACGCACTTTCACTTCTTTTAATGAACACGGCACCATGTGTGTGTAGTTGTCCGATCATCAAGATTCATCCTAGAAACAGACTCCCGTCCTTGAAGATATTTAGAGATCATCCAGCATTCGCCAAGACAGAAAGATTAGTGATTCAGACGTGCTAAAAGAAACGTTTCGTCCAAGATATAAAAGATAGGTACAGGTGCTTCAAAGTGTTGCTATCCCAGTGGCATTTATGGCTTTAATGAAGATTTTGCCAGAATATTCGCCATGAGGCACTCACAAAGATACAGGCAATACAGAATAAACAGTATAAGCCCCCCCCCCCCTGCACCCAGTATTTCCGTAAACCCGAATTCCAGTCCCCCACCACCCTCACACCCCCCGTGCTCTGTAGGTCATCTTGTCGACATTTAATACTTGAAAGGACGGACGAATTTTGGGCGCAAAAATTGAACTTTTTTGTTTACAATGTGGTCAGAAAACTTTTCAAATATAGAAGAAAAAAAACATTTAGACATTTAGAAAATCTTTCAAATTTTTAAAGCAAATGCCGTATAAAATTAATCGGAGCTAGAAAGTTACGGAACTTTTTATACAATCGAATTACCCAAATAATCCAAAATAACGACGTGTAGATGGCTTGGAAATTCAAACTCCCCACTCCAGTATTTCCGTAACCCCCAAAATCCAGTCCCCCTCCGCCCCCCCTCACACCCCGGTGCTCCTCTATAGATCATCTTGTCGACATTTAAATGTCGAATGGGTAAATGTTATTCATTTTTCATTTAAATACATTAAATTACGAATTTTGGCGCTAAAATTGTACTTTTTTGTTTACAATGTGGTCAGAAAACTTTTGAAATGTAGAAATAAAACATTTAGAAATTTTGAAAATCTTTCAAAATTTTCAAAGCAAAGGCCTTATAAATTTATCGGAACTAGAAAGTCACGGAACTTTTTATAAGATCAAATTACCTCAAATTCAAAATGTAATATTATAAAAAAACGCCGTTCCCATGGCATCATCAATGTTTGCAAATTAGTGTATCTAAGCGAAGAAATTCAAACTCCTCACTCAACATAATTCATAGCAATTTCATCCTCACAAGAATATTTTAACAGTACGCAGTTGAGAAACTAAGGCGTAATTATTTTCGAGGAAATTATTAATTGCCATGAGAAACCAGGAAAATACAGGCATTTCCCAACAGCTTTTTTTCCTTGGCAGGAGGAAAGGTAAATTAATAATTCAATTTGTTTTTGTGCGAACGCAAACATCGCTGATGGAAGAACAAAGACTTCTCGGAAAGGAAGAGAGATAAACGCACTCGGCTTCCTGGATTCCACTTCCAAGGGCACTGCACACGAGATGCACATGTGTTCACTACACATCTGGACCGCGTGAGAGGCTGGGAGAAGATTGCACAGAAAGTGTACGGATATCGTGTGAGCTTTTGCAACTATTCGTCGAGCTTTTTCTTCCTGTCATAACTTTCAAGCTCTCAAAACAAACACACAAATATACTCGGAAATGAAGCCTCTTTATGTGGATTACAGTGCTGTTCAGTACCTAGATACTATTTTTGTTCATGTATATATATTTTTTTGATATTATGTTGAATCTGTTTCTTGTGATACGTTTTAGAGTATCTGCCTCCCACTTGCCGGGCGAGAGCTCTACCAACTGAGCTACCCGGTCGGACGGACGGACGTTAGACAAAACTAGTGTTGGGATTTTTCATGAAATTTTTCAAGAAAATTTTCAATGTTTTGAATCCTGAGGAAGGTAAATTTATTATTTTTTTATTTTTTTATTTTTCTGGTAGGTGCACCGAAATTTTTAAACGTATTTCTATCACGCATAATAATGTACACTCGACAATTCATAAAACGGTATTTGAAAGAAATGGATTGTCTGAAAAAAATGTGAATGCATCATCTGATGAAGTCTATACTTACTCGTCATCTACCTCTAGTAGGTGAGCTCTGATTTCATTGATAATAACAAGGATAGATTGTCAATGAACCTGACCAGCAGCCAATCTGTTTCGTTCAAATACCGTTTTATGAATTGTCGAGTGTACCTAACACACCTACATTGCTACTTTACAAAATAAAAAAAAAATAAAATATGCTGAAAGGTGTAAATAGTATTTTCATGAAAATTTTTAACAGGTCTTGAAAATTTTCAAATGAAAATTTTCAAGTCCCAAACACTAGACAAAACGCACTGATGAGCAGTGTTGGACTGGGCCGCCGGGCAACCGGGCAATGCCCGGTGGGCCGGTTCAAAATGGGCCGGTGGACCTGTAGAAAAGGGCCGGTGTCGACTTCCATAAAGTATCTCTACTTAATTCATGGTCCAGAATTACAATGTTACGTAGAATGTAGATCACATCCCATTAAGCACACCATCTACTTCAATTGCAAGGTATTCTTATCTAAGGGTATTGTATACTGTGGTGTGATAATATGATATCGGACCTCGTCTGTCTGGGCCGCTCAAACGGTTCTTCAAGTTCGGGCCGATCCGCACTGCAATGGACTGTTTACATTGGCGGCTTAGAAAATATGCTCTCTCCTTCAGCTCTATCGGCTGTTAACTGGCTGTTTCACTTAACACCAGAATTTTTCTAAATAAATTATCTTATTGTTTTGATTTTTTCTGCTCCCTAAAAGATTGGCTGCGCTCGAAGAAAAATTTTGATTAATTCGTAGCAGGACCAGAAAATTCCAAGTGACTAGCAAAATCGAAGGAAATGTTTGGTGGGAATGGAAGGAAAATTCACAAATGAATACAATTTAATAATAATACGAACTATTTGATACCAAAACACATAGAAACATATTTTGATCATTGCTGTTCTGTTGCTTATTGCAACCTTCTTCAAAGGAATTAAAAAATCGATTCATAATCCATTATCTTTTACTAGAAATTCAAAAAATTCCCTGCCAGGGCCATTGGGGATTTGATAAAATAACAAAATTTGCAGATTATATTGCATTTTGCCTAATGTTTTCCCAAGAATAAGCATTGCATATCCCACGTTTTAAATTTCTTTGAAATGTATGCAACATAGCTTCAAAGTCGATTATTTTGTATCAAAGACTCAAAAAATGCCCTGCGGGGCCAATTGGGTTTCTAAAATCAAATAGTTTCAGATTATATTACATTTGTCTAAAGTTTCCACAGGATACCTAATGCATATCCCAAATTTTAAATTTCTTTGAAATGGATGCCAAAATAGCTTCAAATTCGATTCTTTTATATCAAAAACTCAAAAATGCCTTGCGGGGCCAATTGGGTTTCTATAAGACAAAATTCATATTATATCACATTTTTCTAAAGTTTTCCCAAGATTATTGCATACCCCAATTTTAAATATCTTTGAAATTAATGCCAAAATAGCTTCAAATTCGATTATTTTGGATCAAAAACACAAAAAAAGCTCTGCGGGGCCAATTGGGTTTTATGGTTTCAGATTATATCACATTTGTCTAAAGTTTCTACAGGATAACACATATCACAAATTTTAAATTTCTTTGAAATTGATGCCAAAATAGCTTCAAATTCGATTCTTTTATATCAAAAACTCAAAAAATGCCCTGCGGGGCCAATTGGGTTACTATAACACAAATTTCAGATTAATTTATCGCATTTGCCTAAAGTTTCCCCAATGTATATCAACAATTTTAAATATCTTTGAAATTAATGCCAAAATAGCTTCAAATTCGATTATTTTGGATCAAAAACACAAAAAAGCTCTGCGGGGCCAATTGGGTTTCTATAAAACTTATGGTTTCAGATTATATCACATTTGTCTAAAATTTCCACAGGATAACACATATCACAAATTTTAAATTTCTTTGAAATTGATGCCAAAATAGCTTCAAATTCAATTCTTTTATATCAAAAACTCAACAAATGCCCTGCGGGGCCAATTGGGTTACTATAAGACAAATTTCAGATAAGTATATCGCATTTGCCTAAAGTTTCCCCAGGATAATGCATATCAACAATTTTAAATGTCTTTGAAATTAATGGCAAAATATAGCTTCAAATTCGATTCTTTTGGATCAAAAACTCAAAAATTGCCCTGCGGGGCCAATTGGGTTTCTATAACACAAATATTTTCAGATTATATCACATTTGTCTAAAGTTTCCACAGGATAGTACATATCCCAAATTTTAAATTTCTTTGAAATTGATGCCAAAATAGCTTCAAATGCGATTCTTTTGTATCAAAAACACAAAAAATGCCCTGCGGGGCCATTGGGGATTTGATCAAATAGGTAACAAAATTTGCAGATTATATTGCATTTTGTCTAAAGTTTTCCCCAGAAGATTGGATATCCCACATTTTAAATTTCTTTGAAATGGATGCAAAATACCTTCAAATTCGATTCTCTTGATCAAAAACTCAAAAAAATGCCCTGCGGGGCCTAAGACAAATAGTTACCGATTAGTTTCCACAGGATAATGCATATCACACATTTTAAATTTCTTTGAATAGAATGCCAAAATAGCTTCAGATTCGATTATTTTATATCTAAAATTCAAAAAATGTCCTGCGGGGCTACCTGGGTCCCCCTTGTGGCAGCGCACTACCTTTTCCTTACATTCATTGATCACCGATAATTTTAACCCCCACCCAAAATAAAGTTCCTACGCGCCTGCCGCTGGCTTGTAGCATAGTTTTGCCAAAAAAAAAGCTCATTCTGAAAATGGGCCGCTTTATTACCGTGGGCCGGCTTCTAATCTGTTGCCCGGTAAGAAATGTTACCCCAGTCCGACACTGCTGATGAGAGTTAGAGATTTAATTCAGTGTTCCGCAAATTCTTGAGTTGGATTTGTATTGTTGCTAGTGCTAGTGGTATTTTCTTCAATTATCTAGTAGTACTGTCAAAGAGTTTCGAGTGTACTGTTATTCAAAAGTATCTAATTGACCAACCAACACTAGTTCAATTCCCCTTCTCTGATGATGCTAACGGGCTTACATTATGCACCAACTGTAATATCTAATTACTCCTTAGCCGTAAAACACTTTTAAACCCGTATTCAAACTCAATTATATTCAATTAAAAGTTTCAATGAAACGCGTACTGTTCATGGACTATTGCACAACACAGTAATCCTGTGAAAACTAGAACACAATTTCACGAAATGTCATAACAACTATGACTCAAATACAATCGACACTTCACTTATGACGTTCACTAAGACTTGTTTACTACGACATGACGTATTTACTGTTATTTACTGTGACGTCATTCACATTAATACATTCGTGAATCAAACTAAAAATACCCACCCACTGGAATTGTCTCTTCGCATCTTCTAAATAATCACAAACACATTGATAAAGAAAAATTCTAGAGTTTCCGAACTTCTTTGGTAAAGAACCGGTGAGGTCTGTGATTTTCACTGCACTGTTTCTGGTGTGTTCTTTAGACTTGTATTTGAATTAAAATTAGAGATTTTGGACCTTGGGCTCCAGCTTCCGAATGCATCAAGTAGGAAGCCGGCCAAACATCCAAGTTATTTTAGAACAAGTTGTGTGAACTTGACATTACTTATCCGTAGGGGTATTCCATGGTTGACATGTCACTAACTCTTCGACATTTGACAACACGTTTTAAATTATTGTATGAAGACTGAGAATTTTGTTAATACGTTTATTTCCATGCCATTTGAATTGTAAATTGTCTAAGTGCACTTGGCCAAAATAAAAACGGCGGGTAGTCGAAAGAAACGGATAAATATCTGATGACATCATCCCATGAAGTCTGTGCTAACGCGTCATCTGTAGTAGATTTTCTGATTTCATTGATAATAACGAGGATTGTTAGTCAAGGTGCCTCCCTGCTGAAAATTCTTGCCAAGATCTTGCAAGATCTTGCAAGATCTTGCTAAGATCTTGTATTAACCAAGATCTTGCTAAGATCTTATCAAGATCTTGGATTTACCAAGATCTTGACAAGATCTTGGTAAGGTCTTTGCAAGATCTTGTATTAAACAAGATCTTGCTAAGATCTTACCAAGATCTTGGTAATATCTTGATAAGATCTTATCAAGATCTTGACAAGACCTAATCAAGATCTTGCTTAGATCTTACCAAGATCTTACCAAGATCTTGGTAAGATCTTGGTAATATCTTAATAAGATTTTATCAAGATCTTGACAAGACCTAATCAAGATCTTGCCAAGATCTTGCCAAGATCTTGCCAAGATCTTACCAAGATTTTTTCAAGATCTTGCTAAGGCCCTTAGGAAAATTTCCTATAGTATATTTTGAAGTAGGTATTCCAAAGTATTATGTAATAACGTGTAGTAAACTATAGTATGTGCTATAGTACTTGAAGTACATGCAAAAACTTACTCCATAATACCATAGATTACTGAAGTAAATTCTACAGTATCGGTGGTAAACTAAAGTATAAACTACAGTATTTTTACTACCGCTGAAATAGACTGTTTTTTACTCTGGAGTAAATATACTTGACCTACTGTAGTAATTGTTAATAAATAAATAATAATAATAATTCTAAGTATGTACTATAGTGTTTTTACTACTTGCGATATATACTGCAGTTTTCTATAGTAAAGTTATAGGGAACGTACTTCACTGTAGTAATTCGAAGTATGTAGCTAGAGTACTTTGACTACAGACAGAATAAGTTTGCTATAGTAAGTTCTATAGGTAGTATATATACTTCATTGAAAATCTATAGTATCTCATCTGTAGTAAAGAAAAGTGTAATCTACAGTATGTTTACTATAGCCGATTTATATTGTAGTTTAGTAAATTCTGAAGTATCTTCATTGACTTTTTACTACAGTATTTGTAGTAGTAAGGTATATAAACTACAGAATTTTTACTTCATTGACTTAGAAAATTTGCACCACATCACCTAGTAAAATAAACTATAGTAATTATACTACAGAGCGTGAGCTGATATATTTTATGGGGAAATATCACAGATCAATTTACTTTATAAATAAATCTTAATATTTATCGTTTCTCCTATTTTATCATGTTAATAACAATATAATGATCCACTAAATAATTGAGCGAGCGTAGCGAGCGTCACCACGGTACTCTTACGGCACTTTCTCTGTGTGTTTGTTTTTTTTTTTGTTTTTTTTTTTGTTTTTTTGTGTTCACAGCCCAGGTCAAACGGCACAATCAATCGATCTGAAATTTTGCACATATGCTAACGTAATCTATGCGGTCCCTGGGATCGTTTTTGAATGGGCTCATGTGATTGGTTCAAATTTTAAAAAAATTATCTTTCGATTGGTTGTTGCGATCAATTTGAAATTTTGACAAGTCATTACGACCAACATTGTACCCAATCATACAAAGTTTCAGCCAAATCCTCCCATGGGTAAAAATTTAAAAAAATCTTTCATATGATTTTTGAAATTTAAACTAGAACCGTATGACCGATCAACTTAAAACTTTGCATGGTCATTAAGACCAACATTATCTGTATTTTTGACAATTTTCAGACTTATCTGTGTTTAAATCCAAAAGTTATTGACATTCTACGGATATTTTGCGTGTTGGCTGTCAAATTGCTCAAAAATGTTGATCACGGCTACTTCGACTCTTTATAGTTCCAAGGTAGTTAGAGCAGAAACTTTCAAACGTATGAAACTGATATGACGGTTCAAAAGATCGTCTAATACTGTGTAAGTACACACACTTATATCACATGAGTGGTCCCAGGTATATTTTTTTAAATAGATCCTATGATTTTTGAATATAACAAGGAACATTCTAATCATAAAGGTTCAATCAATCAACCTAAAACTTTGCATGGTTATTGGGACTAATACTTTAGGAATAATTGAAGATTTTTATACCTACAAGTCTGACGAATTTCAAGAATTATTGGCTTTTAATGATATTTTCGATAGACATAATTTCGGTTCGAGGTGTTGCGCGTGTCCGTGCTCGCTCATCAACGCGTTACACTGAGCGTTTTCCTAGTATAAATATGTTCACTTAAATATGAAAACTCAATATGATCTTGTCTGCACCGGTGGCCTACTCGGTAAGACGCTCGACTACGGACCACGAGATCGCAGGTTCAAAACACGGCAGTTCCACGGGATTTTATAATTGAAATGTGTAATCAAACCTTGTCCAATACTTCAGAAGAGGTTTCCCGAATGCAAATGAGTATTCATAAATATAGAAAATTTTATTTTTTTATGAAATTTTAACGTTTTTTTGGCAGCAAAATGTACAAGATCTTGCAAGAAGATCTTGTTTACAATATCTTGCTACTTAGCAAGATCTTGCTAAGATTTTTCAGCAGGGCTGACCAGCAGCCGATCCGTTTCGTTCAAAAAACCGATTTTTACTTTGGCAAAGTGTCCTCAGACGTTTATGTTTAGTTTTGTGAACCGGTTAGATGTAGGGTTCTTCATGAAACAATAATTTTTCTGAATTTATAAGTTAATTATGGTGAAAAATAATTAAGGATAAGTACCTTCAAGTTTCACAAAAATTACATGTTTGGTCTCGCTCGCCAATCTTTATTATGAGGGAAACGCCCAGTAATAGCGGTCTACGTTCTTGTACAAACACAATTTACTAAGTAAAAGACTGACATTCACAAACCAACCAAACCCTTTCCAAACATAGTCAAGTTATCCTCCATAAAGTACTTCGAAATTATTAGATGCCATATTTTTACCCAAAAAATGTATTTAACCTACGATTGACAGTTAAATTAAATGATATTTAGGCCCAGTTTTTCAATACTAGCAGAGTACCTACTGAAAGTATTTTGTCTGTACATCTAATATGAAGAGAGTGACAAGTCAATCGAAGTGCATTCAAATATTTTGCACGTGCATACATTTTGGTAAATTTTGTGGGCTTCAAGTCTAAAGATACTACAATTAACTGAATACTTTTACAACTACAAAGTAATACGAATAGTTTTTGTGTAAGTACAGTATAATATGTCTAGTTCAGACATTAGAACTGTCATGTTTAGCTCTTGACGTAACATGAAATGCGGTAGGTAGGGAGAGACTAATATAACCCGACACGATGCTTATGTAAACTTGGATAGCTCATTCCTTCGAGTTATTTTAGTTCCTGCGGCCAACGACTTTCCGAGCGATCACAGAAAGATAACGACTACCACACGCGTTGAAAATTATTATTCAATTTTTTTTTTTTTTTTTTACATGAAAATTTAAACTTTTTATGATATATTATGAAAATTTTAAATTTTGTTGAAGTGCGGTTGAAGCTACGATGATGTTGAAGAATCTTCAATTATCTGCACAACGGATTGTAATTGTGATTGTAAACGTATTGTTAACCTTTTTCTATGATGGTTTTTTCAGTAACGCAGTGATACAACGTGACTATTTTAAAATACGATATTGGCCAAACTATATTGTACCCCAACTTGTGACAAGGTATTTTCCACGTCATAAAAGTGATCGACGTACTCACGTGTACTTTTTCACTCACACAATGTGCGTTTAGTTTTCGTTTTGTTTAGGTCGTTGTGGCTCAGCTGTAAGAGCAATGAATACAAATCCAAAGGTCCCTGGTTCAAGTCCGATGACCGAACTATTTGCACGGAGTATTTATACTCATAATTCAATGACGTTTTGTGAACAATATATCATGCAAATGTAATTGTTTGTAGGTACAATCAGAGTACCTACGTTGTAATTTACCAATTATAAATTCTTACTTTGAACTTAATTTGATAAAAATCAAGCTATGATAATTTACTTGTTGATAAATGCAATGCAATTACCTACTTGCATAGCATTCACGGGAGTATTATCTCACAACCAACGACGTCTTATCTAAGCTCACAACGTATGACCTAGTCTATTGAATTGCTTGATTTATTGTCTTATATTTCAAGAATTGTTTTAGTTCCCTATACTGTTTTTTTTCTTCTAAGAGACTTGTAAGATAAATCATTGACAATCGCTTCTTTGTTTGGGATGCGTAGCTCTGTCGTCGAAGTAACAGACAAAAAGGGAGCCGCCGCGTTTTATCATAATGGACCAGGGTCAACATTTCTGCGGCGATTGTCTTACATTTTACCAAATTGCAGATTATGTTGTATTATTTTAAATATGAAGACACAACCGTAAACACAACTAATAATATTTCTTCACAAAACCAGAATCTGGTAAAGAAGTGCCTTCAACGGTTGTAGGGCAGATTACCGACGGACACATTACCGAAAAACATGGGAGGACACTTGACCGACGGACAGATTACCGAAATCTACCCGGACACTACCTTTTTTTATTTATTTTACATTTTTGACAAAAAATTAACAAATATTTTTTTCAAACAAAAAAACTAAATAACTATTTCATAAAAAAAAAAATTTAAAAATACTTCTATTTCCATGAATCATTTTTTTTGGAACATTTTCTGTCGATGTTAACATTTTTGACAAAATTTAGCCAAAATATTAAAAAAAAAAAAAAAAGTAAAATTTTTATAAAATTTAACAAAATTTTGTCAAAAATGTAAAAAAAAAAAAAAAAAAAAAAAATGGTAATGTGTCCGGGTAGATTTTGGTAATCTGACCGTCGGTAAAGTGTCCCCCCATGTTTTTCGGTAATGTGTCCGTCGGTAATCTGTCCTTCGGTAAACGGTCCGATTACCGCCGTCGACGAAAACATTCCACTCTGCCGTTATAGCAGTTGCCAATCCCAACATAGACCGGATGTCAATGAATACATGTGTAGCCTAATCTACTTCTATTTGCAGTGCTTCTTTATTCCCTTCCTTCATGTGTGTTGTTTTAGCATACTGCATAATCAATAATGACAATAATACCTATCTTTGTTCGTTCTTCATACTTGGCATTGTGTGCTGACTGATAATGTAATTGACAGTGTGAAGGAAGTGAACTCTTATCAACGCACTGATAAGTGATAGCACAAACAAAGAGTCACCATAGCAACACGCTATTCTTGTTACACCCAAACTACATAATCCAGCTACAATCCAGGGATTGAATGACATATAAAAATAATCTTTTATAAGCAGTTGCATATCGTTGATGCAGATAGCTTGAGTTGACAATGTCATTGAATTCATAGAATTAATATAGGGTATAAAACTAATGGTTTAATATGTCTGACATAATAAAGTGTTGACTTCAATTTTTATATTAATACAATGTTTTACACAATGTTTTACAATGTACCATTTACACGGTGCAATTTCTTGAACAACTTCTGTGTCACATTACTAATGATGGCAATTTTCTGAAACATTTTTTTTTTGAAAATTTTTTAAATTACTATTTTTATTGCTTTATTGCACACAATTGTTGATAATATATCTGAAAAAAAGCGTAAAATCAAAATCAAAATCAAAGTCAAATATAAGCCCAAATCTCAGTTTTTCTTCATTGTAATTTTAGCCAGACTGTAAAATTATACTGTTTTTAAATTACTATTTTTATTGCTTTATTGCACACAATTGTTGATAATATATCTGAAAAAAGCGTAAAATCAAAATCAAAATCAAAGTCAAATATAAGCCCAAATCTCAGTTTTTCTTCATTGTAATTTTAGCCAGACTGTAATTTCTACATAGGCGGGAAATTTGAATGCTGTATTAATGATCAGTTTGCACATTTACTACTCAGACAACAACACGCATCATAATAGAGTTCAGTATGCATCCCAAGTATGCCCATACATTTATTAAATCAAATAAAATTGATTTAAACTTTTTCAAAAAATTTCAATTTTTTCAATAGTCATTGAAAATTTTTAATGGTGCCATCACTACACATTACCTTAGAGGAATACTGACATTACCATTTTTACCATTTTGTATTTACCGATGCAGCTTTATGTCAAGAACTTAAAACATGTTCTAATTTCCATTCAAGAAGTGTGACACAGAAGTGTGGTACAGAAGTTGTACAAGAAGTTGCACCGTGTAAATGGGGCTTTATTTAGTACACGTGTGCATGACTTTATTAGATCAAACTAGAATATAGAATTGAATTTGTGAAACTGATCTTGTGGTGGTCCAAATCAAATATAAGGTACCAAGTAGGTATCAAATTAATTATCTGAGAAACTTGATAATCTTTCGCGATATTTGGAATCAAATTTGAAAAATACAAATTGTTTTCCTAATGCAGACAGCAAATTATATAAAATTCTTAATATGATCAGTAAAAATCAGTATCATTAACATGAATCTACAATATAGTTGATTCAGAATGTGAATGACCATCATCAGCACCATGTTTTGTTTTATCTTTTACTTTGAATTACCTGAATCCAAAATACCCCAAACGTGTAGATAGACTGATTTTATAATCAAATGTTAAAACTGTCACTGGTTGCTAGAAAACCGCACAAAACTTGTATGACAGTTTTCAGCCCATAACCAGCGATTGCGAACCAATTTCTTTCAAATTTCAGTCTCACAAACTAGTTTCTGAAAAAGGGCCACTTCGAACACTTCTAAATAAATATTTATAGTGAGTGCACTTAAACAATGAAATTACAATCAAGGATATAAAAAATCAATACATAATTCACGAATCACATTGAACACCAAGTTTCAACCCTGACTTTATCTGAACAACTAATCAAATGCCAATGCATTTCCTTGACACCTCTGTGTCTGCAATCGATCCCAAGGAGTGTCTACAAAACAGCCCAATCGATCGCTCGTGCACCTTATCTAGTTTATTTGTATTCTGAAAGAACAGAATAAAAGTCAACGTATACGACATGAATCTACAAGGCAATGACGGTGACTCTGGAACGGCGACAGAATTCATTGCGAAAATAAAAATCATATTATTTCCAGATGTCTGGGGAAGATGTTTACGCCTCATCGCGAATCCATCAACTAGATGTACACTTGGTTAAAAATGTTCGCTCAAAAATCTGATGTTAGATCACATCTTCAGAAGTCAGTCCAAGCGATCTCCTTGTCTCACTCTATAGTAGGTAACCTCTTATTTCAATGAACATTCTTTATTATGGAACATGACCAGCAGTTTTAAACTTATTCACCGACATTTTTTATTTGGCAAAGTGTACATTAATAATGACTTAGAATGAAACCGTGCTTTACCAAAATAATTTTAAATTATGCATGAAAATAATTTGAAATAATTATCTACAATTCTGATTTTTTGATTCGATTTATTTTTATTTTTCAAAATGGTACAGAGAGTGAAGAGTGTGTTCACAGTTCACACAGTGTTCACATATTTGTTTGATATACCCCAATAAGTCACGAAGACTTGTGTCGGGGCATATTTTACATGGATAACACATGGACATTTTACATGGATTTCTATTGGCGTTTAAAACCTGGTTAGGTAGCAGCACTGTCCTGTGTAGGATAGACAAGGTGTATAGAAGTAATGTGTAGTGTTTTCGGGTCAGAGCAGCCTGCATTGACGATTTATGAACTTATTTCAGATATATCAAAACAATATAATACAAGTCTTACCAGAGTAAAAGAAGTTATCTGCTTTGAAATGTTCCCCACACACTAACATCATAGAATAATAAAGCTTACGTGCATTTTGGAAACCCTCTTGCCAATCTTCAAAGCAGATTGCAGATGATTGTTTCTCCCGCACATCGTCATTCGGGAATAAATGAAAGGAGAGTCCATCTGCAGCTGTTGATTCTTTGTTTGAACATTGAGGAACACTACAGTATCGATTTGCTGATTTAATTTGCTTTTAAATAGGTAAATTCACCGGTTGAACATCTATTGACAGATGAAAACAAATGAAAAACAAAAGATTTTTCACCTAGATAGATTAGTTGGCGAAGCAGCCTCCAGATGTCGACTCCTTTGATTTTAAACGCGAATAATATACCAGAGACATTAAATGTAGTACAATATACGGAGTATGTTTCTGTACCACAAGACATTTTACGCTATGACAGCCGGTTTTTCATTTCATCGATATTTTATACACAGCTGTAGGTACACTTCTCTGGTGATAATGTAATAGAATATTTTTATAATAAGTGTTCGATTTAAACCTCAAACATGTTAATTTTATTTCACTTTCAAACGCACGTGTCACTCTTGGCACGTGTTCAAAACGTCAAACATAACCTAATAAATCAATCAGTCAACTTGTACTTACAATCAGATCGAAAATGCTCTTGAAATCTCCCACCACACACACGTGGTTAGCGTGTTCTATCACACTTCACTCACGAAACTGACATACCAATAGCGTCAACCTAAAACACAACCTCACTGTCCTCTCTCCGCTACCCAACTGAACCCGAGCCAGCCACGCAAGGTCGTCCAATCAGCTGGCGATTGCGTCATCGTGACGTCAGAGCGTCGTACACACCCGACCGTGTACAGGACGAGCGCGAGTCCCCGAGTTTTATTGATTTCTCTCACTGTGAAGTCATATCGTTTACGTTGGAAATATATTGGAATTGCGACAATGGGTTTTATAATAGACGTCGAGTGTAATGGCGACAACAGGCGATGTATTCTTGTTTTTCAAGGTGAAACGTAATGATTATTTCGTATCAGTCGGTTTTGTTTTGTACTTTTCATTTCCTTATCTAAAGAGTAAGGACAGAAAGCTGTGCAAATGTATTGTAAACATGTCAATCATGGGACACAATTGGCTGTCGCTTGGGCTGACAGGTTCAATTGTTGGACTTGATGACAGATGTCAGGCAGATGGGTGTTGGTTAATTAATAGTAATTGCGCGTAATGAACTGTTGTTGATCAGCAGAAATGATGAGGAGTAATTACATTTCTTGTTGCTGATTAATGATTCTAACTAAAATGAATCTTCTACAACGAATGAATTATATAAAATACCTACAATATCTTTATCATTACTTGGAAAAGGGATCATTCGATTTTCCTTGTTCTTTTATTTGAAAGCGCGAGCGATTTTGCCGCGTTTTGCAGGCACATTTTTGGATACGATTGAAGACAAAATAGGTAGACGAAATGATTTGAAATTTTAACCTTGATTAGATGAAAGACAAACTTAATGTTATCCCTTGGTACATTTTTAAATTTTCTCTTCGTTAGGTAATTAGTAATAATTAGTTTATTTTTTATTTTTTATGAAAATTTTTATATTTTCTTGTCCAATCGGTGCCGTATGAAATTTAATTTAAAAAATGTGCCAAGTGATAACCCTAAGTTTGTCTTTTATCTAATCATAATTAAAATTTAAGATCAATTGGTTCACGGGTATGGTCTCCAATCGTATCGGAAATTTCATAGTTTTAAGCAAAGCAAGAAGCAAAAATTAAAACGTGTTACTAATATACAATCAGACTGATCATGTGAACATTTGATCAATATTACACCCCTTACGAAACAGTTTTAAAGGAAGCATTCTATGCCATTATAGTGCATTCAGAGAAAATAAAAGATCATGTATATTTTTAGTGGTGTTTAACGTCGCACTGTTCTGCAACTAGTCTAGTGGCACCGAGTAAATGATAATGGTGATGAATAGGTATAAATATGGACGGTGAGAAGGAAGCAGGCGTGGCCTATCATTCATCTATCTAAACCTATAAAGTAGAATGTATGTAAGTCTGTCTGTCTGTATACGTATTATGTTCTTCATACATTTCTACACCCTTTGACGGACCTCAACCAAATTTAGTATGGAGATTCTGGAGCCTGAGCACATCGAAGGGTACTTATCACCATCGCCAAACCACCCCTAATTGAAAAAACAACCCCAATAGAAAAAATTAAATTGACATTTCGGCCATATGCTCCTACACCATTGACCGACCTCAATACAATTTTGCACACATGTACGTATGAGTTTATCACTCATACTTTGAATCACACCTACGCTACGGCATTGAATTTTGGGGCATGTCTTCTAATTATAATACAAATAAGTTGTTTGTTATTCAAAAACGAGCTCTTCGAGCAATGTGTGGGGTTAGAGCTATAAACAATATTCTACCGCATTGCAGAGAGCTCTTTCAAAAGCACAACATTTTAACCTTCTACAGTCTGTATCTGCTGGAAGCTATTACACTAGTTAAAAGAAATCTAGCATCACAAGTTGTAAGTAATTCTATCCACAACCATGACACCCGCAATAAGCACAATATTCATGTTAAGGGTTATAATCTGTCACTATGTCAAAAGAACTCAACCTATATCAATACCAAATTCTATAACAAACTTCCAAACAGACTAAAATATATTGCTAATACCAAAATCTTTAAATTTGAACTCAAAACGCTATTAACAAATAGAGCTTACTATTCTATTAATGAATTTATGGAAGATAATATTTTGTAATACTGGGTGATAGGTTAAGTTCTTGCATTTCATTATGCTGTTAATATAATAGTTGGTGCAGATATTATTAGTTTCTAGTTAAATTCGTATTTTAATTTGTAGTCTGACTCAGCTCTGTTCATGTACCCACATTGTCTAGAGCATTGTGTTTTTTTTTGTTGTATCAAATCTTCTTTATGTATTTTACTGACTTGCTATTGCATATATTTTCCAAACACTTTTTCTTATAAAAGTCTATGTGTACATTTTTGTATTCTTGGAAATAAAACGATATACTTCGTCAACCTGCCCACATTTCAGGCTACTCATCCCCTCCCCCAAACCACCCCTAATTGAAGAAATTCAGCTTAAAGGCAGAATGTAGGAGAGATAATTTCACTTTTTGACATTATCAGGTGTAATAAAACTTACGAAACAATCTCCCGAATTTCTACTCTCATGTACCCCCCCCCCCCCCCCCTTCCTCATCCCTCCGGCACGAACAACGCCGGGCAGGTCAGCTAGTTGAAATATATTATTGAAGTATAATATTTTGTTTGCCCAAACGTGTATGTACCACGAGCGTATTCAGGGGGGGGGAGGGAGGGGGGGGGGGGGCGAGGGGCGGTGCCCCCCCCCCCGAAATCAGGGTTTCATCTAAGAAAATAAGCACATTTAAAATAATATATGAGGAAAAACACTTATAAATAGACAGGTCATGTCAAAAACGTTCCAAAATGGTTAAAATTGAGTTAAAATTCCAAAAAATTTTAAATTTTTGGATATTTTGTAATGTATAATTTCCCAAAATAGCTATACACTGCGATTCAAAATTGCACCTAAATGAATTAACTTGATCCAAAATTTTTCGTGTTTTCCACTGTGTTTTTTCAAAATATTAATTATGCCCCCCCCCCCCCCCCCCCCCCCCAGAAATTTAATCCTGGATACGCCCTTGATGTATCGCAGCATCTTGTACAAGATCCCGTCCGGCTTCTGACAGAATTTACTCAAGAAACCGCCTTTCTCTGGAATCAATCAGCGCTAATTATTAATAATTACTTTCTCGCCGGGAGCAGTACTGGTTCAATGACGTCACACGACAATGATTAGTGGATGAATTATCAGCTAGTTGACGAGATTAATTAGTAGGTGACGCGAGATCGAACTGATTAGCAGAGGTCATTCACATTGATCCCGTGCGACAGAGACAGATGATCATTGAGTGAGATGTATAATTACAATGAACTAGAGTGCACTCACATGCAGTGCCCCCCCCCCCCCCCCCCACAACTCTGTGCCAAAATATTCCTCAATGAAATGCCACGGTGCAATATATTTAGAAATCAAAAGTCCCTTCCCCCCCTCGCACGCCCCAAAATCAATGCTCTGAACATGCAACACTCCGCGGCTGTCCTTCCACCATGTTTTCCTAAGTCAAGAGGCAAATGATGCGAAGGTTCCCTATAATGATTGTTCCTAATAATATTATCTACAAAATAAGAACCAAAAATGTATACCTTACCATTCAATCTTACTTTTATGTAAAACGTTTTCAAAGTTTAAGATTTTTACATGGCTGGGGGAACGAATTTACTTTCCTACATTATTCTAATTTCAACAGAAAACTGATGATTATATTCTTCGTTCGACTAATATTGAATGCATTGAAAACCTAAAATACTCTTGTCAAAACTGAACTAGTCAAAACCACTGCAAAATTATTTATTATCTCATATCGTATTATTCTCCACATATTTCATTATACAACTAGGTATGTTTGCGTTTTCTATTAATTTATCTCTTGTAAATTGAATAGAGTCATTCAAAGCGATGGTTCATCCTTAATAGGCCACGACTGTCTTCTTCCCACCGTCCATCCTTAGTCCTTAATTCTTGGTCATTATCTCCCAATCATAATCCTAGTTGAGCAGAAATTGTCGACGACATTCTGGGCCCTATTTTAGAACGTTTTCCCAATTCCATTCTGATGGAATCCGGTCACGGCCACCGAATCGGATTCCATCAGAATTGTAAATTTAACAGTTCTAGAATAATGCCCTCAGTCGCCTTGCTGTCTACGACGATCTACAAATCTCCAAAACGTTGCTCCAAATCAGAAAGACAGTTCATAAAGTAGAGCATGTATTCAACATATCAGTTCAATCATCTGATCTCGAATGGCTTTCATCTGCAGCTAGACTTTTCTTGACAAAGATGCCGTCAAGATTTACCCTACTTTATGATTTGATCTCGCCAATCTCACCTGTTCTAATTCCTGAGTCGACGATTATCTTGTTTTGCCAGACTTCCTGACGCCCGGTAATCATTTCATTTTAGATGCGTCATGCTCAATCCTAGAGATAAGTTGAACAAATTATATTAGTGACTGTGACACTTTATCATTGAAAATAAGCGCAATTTTACAACGATATGCAAAATATTTATTATTTTACATGGCAATAATGGCTTATTTTTGTTGGTCGATAATCCGAACAATAAAATTATTCTTGCCTATAATTAAATTGTTTAAATGGTAAATCATACCATTTATTTTTACGTGGATTCCACAATTCCATAATTTTCATTTATTAATTTCGATTGACAAGCCGTAAGCTTTCCCTTGTGTATAATAATTCTTCACCTAGATAGTTGGAAAATAAGTAGGTATTACTTATAAATAAGGAATAAAGAGATACCTAGGTACTATATTGAAAATGTAGGACATTTTTTCGTCCTTTCGGCTGGAATTATATATATAGTGGTGACAGTAGTTGAGGGTATACGCGGGTGTATACGCAGTATACCTTAAAAAAAATGTTTTGCTGAAGAGTGAAGATGTTATAGGAATACTTCAAATTTTTGTGGTGTTTTACATCTAGTTTCATTTCGTAAGCAAAAAAACTAAAAAAAGGTAATTTCACAGTGTCCAAAAACCAAAAAACACACTGCGAGGCTGGGTGGGGCCGCCCCCCCCCCCCCCCCTTTAATCCGAGGAAAACTGTTTTCCTTGCCTTGCCCCCCCCACCCAGTGCCGGACTGGCTCGTCAGGGGCCTCGGCGGCTATTGTTACTATTTAAAAGTTTTTGGGAGAAAGCAGCCCACCAACCTGACCCGCAGGGCGATTTTTGGATTATTATAACTTTAAAATGGAATGTAAAAACAATTTGGTGATTTTAAAAGTTCATTATTTCACAAGAAAAACATTACAGAAAGGCCTGCCAATTTAGCCCCGCAGGGGGCTTTTTAATTTTCTGTTATTCTTAAATTGATTTTGGGATATGAAAACTTGAATTTTTCATAATGAGGATAACAGAAAGTGAAGTTAAATGTACCCAAATTCAGCCCCGCAGGGATTATTTTAAATTTCAGACACTTTTAAAACAATTTTGCTATTATAAAAAAGTGTATTAAATTTGAGCGAAGAAGCTAACAACGAATTGAAATTAAAGAAGTGACCCAGCCTGCCCCGCAGGGCGATTTTTGACAATTTGTATTTATTAAAGCGATTTTGGGATCTAAAAATGTGTATTTGGCTCCAAATGTCAAACATAATTAGTTAATGGAAGATGCGACAAACCTGCCCCGCAGGGCGCTTTTTGGATATTTGTTTATTTCCAAACGATTTTGGGATTGTATTCGTGTATTTGACTTCAAAATGCCCAAATAGGCCCCCACCAGCCCCGCAGGGCGCTTTTGAACTTTTATAATTTTTAGTTCATACTAAGAGGCCCCCAGACTGTCGAGCAGGGCGTTTTTTTAGATTTTTTTAATTTTCAATTGATTTAGGGATTGCAAAATTGTGTACCTAAATGGCTTCAAAATGCTCAACATGCTGTTATTGGAAGAAACATTTAAATAGAAGAGGCCCCCAGCCTGCCCAGAAGAGCACTTTTTGAACTTTTGTAATTTTTAAATCGTTTTTGGGATTGTATGTTAATTTTGCTGCAAAATATTCACCATAAAGTTAATGGAAGATGGGTTTACTAACATAGAAGAGGCCCCCAACCTGCCACGCAGGGCGCTCTTTTACTTCTGGTATCTTAAAATGCATTTTTTGATTATAAAAATGTATGTTATACACAATCTAGGGGCCTCAATAGCCAGGGGCCTCGGCGGCGATCGCCGCCTAGCCGCCAGGGGCCAGTCCGGCCCTGCGGCCCCACCCCCCTGGCAGAAATCGTGCCGACGCCCATGGTACCGTATATCTACCCCAAAAAATATTAGGACTACACCACTGATTATATAGGACTCAAATAGTGACGTACTGTGTAGGTATACTGCTCAGTGCTCAATTTTGTCCACGATAGCTGGGAACAATTGCGAGTCCTGTTTCTTCGAAACATATAAATTCTATCACATCCATGTTCTGTGTGACTGTCTGACTGATGATAGAGCATGAGCCAAGGCAAGGTGTAGGTAACTGTAACTGTACCAACATCACATCAGCCTGGCATCAGCTTGCATCAATGTCAATGTCAAAGAGATAACTCAGCACTCGAGTGTGTTTTCACTCGCTCTTGTGTCAATGTTTGCGCGTGATGATCTCTCTCTCTCCATGTGAGATTGTAGGCACGAGAGTTCTGCTTTGCACTGGATATTGTTGATCATCCATCACATTCACGTAGCTAAGTTAGCACGTTGGAAGCGAATTCGAGGAAATATTGTATCTACACATGCGTTTTATATTACCAAAACTCAGCGGAATTAAATTGTTTACAATTTGACCAATCCAGAGATTTCTGGTTTGTTCCTGTAAGAAACACCCAGAAAAAAACACTCCGTGTAAAAAAGGCAGCCAAGTCTCTTTACTTTAAAAAAATTCAACACCGAAAAGGAGTGATATCAAAAAAGGAGCCAAGTCAATGACATTTCCAAATATTTAATCGTATCTTTGAAATAAAAGTATAAACACCGAGAAATACTTTACAAAAGGACTTGGCGCATCGTTTTTTTAAAGACATCATTCTATCCTAAAAGTGGAAAGAAATTTACAAGTAGGTACATTTTCCTCTTTCTATTAGAGCCAGAATCTATGAATCAAGCTACTTTTAGTAATGACTATTTTATAGTTTTGTCAATGGCGATAGAAGCATGATTTTATGCTGTAATATATAAGTAATATAAGGGTGAAAGAATTACATAACAATTGGAAGTGGTGAGAATGTAGGTTTCTTTGGAAAACTTCCATGGAGTCAGGAGTCAGGATCCTCATCAGTGTGTTGTGTCTAATGTCCGCCCGTCCGATCGGGTAGCTCAGTTGGTAGAGCTCTCGCCCGGCAAGTGAGAGGTCCCAAGTTCGTGCCCCGGTTCGGTCGGATATTTTTCACAACACACATCCCTTCATATCAATTGGAAGTGGGCTCATACATATTCTTGCAGTACTGTTAATATGGCGATATTAGACTGGTATCTTTTCATAATTTGATCTTGACTGAAGGAAATCATGAAACGTTGTCAAATAATTACTAACTAATGGAACACAATTATATATTTTTGAAGTGTCAAGTGTATAAAGTTAAATTTTTTAATAGAAATTCAATATGACTGTCTTCTTTGTGAAATGTATTTTTATAAAATGTGTATTAATAGAAATTGTTACATGATGAGAAGGTATAACGCATGAGACTTAATTATATTCACCACGAAACAATATTACGAAGATAACTATTGTGTATATTTATAGAAAGCATAGACAACAAGTTTCATAGCGTATATAATCATATAGAAAATATTTTACAGAAGGTATGTATAATATGTACCTAATTGAAAGATGTTTCCCTATTATTCTAAACATTCAAAATGACGGTTGTATATAAATGGCACATGCTTATGAATAGAAAAATGTCTTTAAAAAAACGATGCGCCAAGTCCTTTTGTAAAGTATTTCTCGGTGTTTATACTTTTATTTCAAAGATACGATTAAATATTTGGAAATGTCATTGACTTGGCTCCTTTTTTGATATCACTCCTTTTCGGTGTTGAATTTTTTTAAAGTAAAGAGACTTGGCTGCCTTTTTTACACGGAGTGTTTTTTTCTGGGATATCACTTCTTTTGTTAGTTTATTCATACAGCTTGTAGCACAGCTTGTGTCCGTGCAAGAACTTATTTCTTTAAAAAAATACGCCTATGCCGATTTGGATACTTAGAAAAGTTGCGTTTGGTATATAAGATTAAAATAATTATCCAAGAAGAATAGCTTTAAGTTTCGTTACAATCGGTCCAGCCGTTTTCGATATATGACGTCACTTCCGGTTTTAGCAATGGCGGCCGAAAATAATGTCGTCTTGAATTCATAATTATTACTCCTACACATTTCCAAAATTTGGTTGCAATCGGTACAGCCGTTTTTGATATATGACGTCACTTCCGGTTTTAACAATGGCGGCCGAAAATAATGTCGGCTTGAATTCATAATTATTAGTACAACACATTTCCAAAATTTGGTTGCAATCGGTACAGCCATTTTCGATATATGACGTCACTTCCGGTTTTAACAATGGCGGCCGAAAATAATGTCGTCTTGAATTCATAATTATTAGTACAACACATTTCCAAAATTTGATTGCAATCGGTACAGCCATTTTTGATATTTGACGTCACTTCCGGTTTTAACAATGGCGGCCGAAAATAATGTCGTCTTGAATTCATAATTATTAGTCCAACACATTTCCAAACTTAGGTTGCAATCGGTACAACCGTTTACGATATATGACGTCACTTCCGGTTTTAAAAATGGCCGCCGAGAACACTGCAACCTTGAATTTATAATTATTTACAAAGTACGTTTACTTATATCTATTTTAAAGTATAAAGTGGTGAATTTAGCGTCATTTAGCATATTTATGACGTCATTTCCGGTATAGGTCATAAAATGTGTGACGTCATTTCCGGTTTCGATATTTGAATCATCAAATATTACTGATTACATAAAGTTGACCGTCTAAATCGTTTAGCGCTGGTTTTGTTCTAATCTGTTTAGCCGTTTTTGAGACATGATGTCACTTCCGGTTTCAAAATGGCGGCTTCCGGTTGGTTTTATAACAAGTCAAATGAAATATCAAAAGTACAAACGTTACATAAATATCAAGACAATCGGATCAACAGTTGTTGCTGAAATGCAAATCGATGTATATTAAATTTCATGACGTCATTTCCGGTTTATTTAAAATAATGTTCAGTCTTTTGATATTGATAATCCATATAGATGACCGTCTGAAACGATTGGCGCAAATTTCGTTCCGATCGGTCCAACCGTTGACGAGATATGACGTCACTTCCGGTTTCAAAATGGCGGCACAAAAAATTCATGGGGACAAGGTTAAATCAGACGCCAAAAGTGCACACGTGGTAAAAATGTGAGATCAATCGGTTCAGCCGTTTAGGCTGTGGCCTGTTTACCGGATTTTAGCTCCAGCCTACTACTATGATTACTGATTATGAAAACCTGTAACCTGCCACTGCCTTTGACACCGAAATCTATGAATTTATGGGCCGAAAGTTTCAATTTTGAAGTTCTATCTTTTAGAACGCGGACCGAAAAGTTAATTTAGAACAGTCAGGATGACACCACCGTAAGTATCAACCCCCACGCCTACGGTCGTTCTAAAGGGGAATATAATAAATTTACTGTTTGAAAGAATACCGAGCTTGGCTCATGCGTGGACAGCAAAATAACTTTACTTTAAACCAGATACTCTTAATCCGAACTCTTGATGATCTCTTGATGTTACACTAGTCTTTCCAGACAAAACTCAGTTTTTGTGACAACCAGGAAAAGATGGATTGTGGAGAGTCGAAAATAAACCACTTCGTAGCCTGATGTTTGCTGACGAGTTTGATTTTATTGCTCACTTGAAACTTGAAACACTTGTGGTCGATCACTTTACACACTCAAATTCGGTAACAACAATGAAAATATCAAATAGTTAACTCAATCGCAATACTTTCACACTTAATTTCGGTTACAACATTTAAATTATCGAATAGTTAACTCAATTGCAATTACAACTTACACTATACAAATCCGAAACGTATTATGATTTAACTACTGTTGAATTAAATTTAGCACTGCCTATCAGATCTAGACTCCAGTACATGTCCTTTAAGAGGAGAGAGCGAGCAGAAGTCTGCCCATCGAATGGTAACCTAATTTTGATGAGCTGAAATTTATAGACTTTTGAAAAGTCGTAAAACTTGATACTAAAATTTAGTTCGAACTATGTCACAGCTTGGCGCCACAAATCAAGCTCTCAAACCTCTTGACCAATCCGGTGATGCCGGTAAATACAGTCACCTACTATGTTGGCCTTGGGCTGACAGGAGAAAACCCTGATTTGAAGTACAGTTTTAAAAATTAAATTTGATTCTTAGTAAATATATTATTGATTATTTATCAATTACAATCTTTAACATTGACAATTCTTGCGGATTAAACTAGACTACACAATATAGAAAACAGTAAATTTGCTGTATTAAAAACCTAGACTTCCAAACTGTCAAATGGTTTTGCTTTGAACTCCTCATAATGTATCTTATGAACATAACATACCCAATTGCTCCAATAAAATGAAATATACATTTCCTCTTAAGTTCACAAAACTTGTTACCATGATTTAATCATTTGTTTTACCTGTAATTATTATCCATCCTCAATCATCAATTCAAGTAGGTATGTGATAAACATTATACTGATTAAAACTTGCTTCTAACTAAAGAATTTTGTAATTAACATTAATATTCAATTATTTGAGGTGTCAATTCAATTAGCATTTAAGATTATAAGAAAAGTTTAAAGACTTACTGAAATTAGTAGCAGAAATTAAAGGTCCTATTTCAACAAATTATCTTGAGTTCCACTTGCAATATTTCATGTTTATGAAGTCATGTTTATGAAGTTGTTTACAAGGCATCCCCCCCAAACCGACAAAAAGCGGGGTGACAGCCCTCTTTTTAGGTACAACATTCCCACATAAACATAAAATATTACTTCCACAAGAGCGGATACAAACAACAAGAGACCTCCACTGAGAGGGCACAACACCCGAGACACGCACATAGCAAGTCCACAACCGACAGAAAGTCACTGAACACTTGCAGCCATTGGCACACGACAGACATTGGGCCAGGAGATACTCGGATGACTTGTAAATCTTGCCGATCGAGAGCACTCCCCGCGGTGTGTACGAACTTTTGTCGCTCCAACACCTGAAGCGAAGCCCGCCGCAAGAATTCAGCAGCAACTCGCTCTTTCGTCGTAGTGGTTGCCGGTGTTCTCGTCTGCGATGGCCACACCCAAGATGAAGCTCAAGCAGCATGACTCCGATGACCTGGATAAAGTCCAAAGTGTTTACTCAGTGTAAAATATGAAACAGTGAATTTTGGTGAATTTAAATTTATAACTTTAATCGTAGGTATGTATATTCAGAACTTTAACACTGAATGTAAAAATGACTCTAACATTATGACATCTTGAAATGACACTATATAAACATGTGTACATTGCTCCATGAGATTGAATGCTGCATCTTATAACAACTGGAGTTGCAAGATTTCGTCCCTCAAGACTTGGAAAATGTGCAATGGTAGACAAGAACAGTGATCTGTATCAATGCAATAGTCAAACTTATTAGTTATTATAATATAGCAAGTATATCTCCGCTCAACTAAATATGAATTGTATTGAAACCTGAATATATAGATTCAATCTATCAGTAATATCACCTAAAAAAAATTACTGGAATGTGATAAAGGCACTTCGAATTCTTCTTATAAAATAGAATGTCATAATATCTCCCATAATATTCATCAGTCTGTAACAGTTTGGCGTGAATTGAAATTTCATTTGCAACTGGTTATTTGTGCAAATCAAATGTAACACATTTTTCTTAAAGTTTCAAAATTGCGGTTTATGAATACTACTCCAACATGCAATAATCCTTGTTCGGTAAAATACAAACTATGAACTAAAAATATGTATTTCAGTTTCTATCCCCAAATCATTCAAATAAATTTAAAATTCTGGTAATAACTATTTGTTGGCACCATGAAAATGACATGAAGACTATACATAATCATAATGTAAATGGTCCTAGGTAAATGGTAACGTTATGAGGTAACAAAATATGAAAAATATGTAACATGGACAAAAATGTAATTTCCATGCTTGCTAAATCAACATTATCTTCAAATTTCTAATTAAAGTTTCCAAAATGTGCATCTAAACCTATATAGCCACTTAGCTTATCTAGCCGTGATCATCTCCCATCAGCAAGGTCCGGGTTGTACTCGCGGATCAGCTGATGCCAGCGACGGTGAAGTGGGTCAGAAGTTGCGTCATGGAACGCAGTCGGCTCCCTCTTGGCTCCCTCCAACCGCGACCTTGGGCTAGTGCGTGCGCTGGACGTCGGAGTTCGAGCCTCTTGAAGTCGAGGAGGCCCTTCCTTGTCGCGCCGCAGATGCGAGTTGAGATGACAGCCAATCCAAGTTCGTGTTCTGACACCAAATTGTGATCCAAGAGCTGTGTTGAGCTAGCAGGAGCTGTGTACTATTATAGATTTTGATAATGATTCGTTGTATCTCTTGCATGGTGAAGTACGACAGTGTTGACGGCGTCGTGAAGAAATTGAAGCTTGTGTGAATTCTTATTACATCAGGTATGAATATCGCGACCTCGTAGATCAGGTGTTGAGTAGTAGAATGGCATGATTGAATCTTGATTTTACCAAAGCGTATGGTTGTAAACTTTACAGCGAAAATTGAAGTTGGCTAGTAGCTTCTTCCGACAGATGTTTGCTAGACGAGACGAAATGCACGTAATTACTCTATTGTCGTAATTACTGTATGGTCATGGCGTAGTGGTTTTGGCGTCGCGGTGCTCATAGAGTCAGGCTCAAGTCATCGTTTCTTATTGGAATTTCTTGATCTTCATCTCATAAAGGCGAGACCGGGCGTCACCAGCAGAGTCGTGAAGTTTGTTCTTCATAGAGTCCTCATTATTGAAATTCTTCAGATCTTGGGACTCATTTCTTGATCGGGCGTCGTCTTCCTCTAGGACTCGTCTTCTTTTGACTCAGGCTCCATTGCAGAAAGGATTAGATTCACGGATTGACTTTAGGTTTGGAATCAGTTGTGTTTTTTTTTTTTTTTTTTTTTTTTTTTATGATATGATGAAAGATGAAGTATGAAATGATTTAAAGTTGAACGATTTCGATAACACTAGATTTTACGATTTTGAGACGATTTTGATTTTAATTAATTTTTAATATATAGAAAAACTATTTCACCGCATTTTAAATTTGGAATATTGTGTTAATAACTGCAGAGTTTCGGCGGCATTTCCACGCACAATTCAAAACTTAATTAATATTTTAAATGTAAACCTGCATATAAAACACTAAACACGAATCGACTATTAAAACTAGTTTTTAGAGAAAATTTTACTTGAAATTTTGGCTCTTTAGGTAGCTTCTCAGTGCTCACTCCTCATCCTTCCCGTAAACTTTGCGAAATACTGGGGTAGAATCATAAGGTGTGTGCGTGGTAGCCTGATAAATTCTCGTGAAATAATTAAATAGATCTCGAGCCGAATTTTCGATACGCGATGGAGGAATGGGAACGGGTAGTCCCACACGCGCCTGACAAGTTCGGAGGATCATTTCAAGAAGGACATCCAGAAATTCGTCCCGGAACACGCGTGGATCTATCAAGAACGGAAGATTATCTGGAGGAAGATGAACAGGAGGACTGGGAAATAGATAATTGGGATTGAGCTGATGAGGAAGAAGTGGTGAAGAGTGAACCACGTCAAGGGCTCTTCGGACATCATTTGCCAACATTTCACCTGGTTGGGCGTAATGTGGTACCGGTGAAACTGCCAAGGGCGGCCTCGATGGAATCTGTTGAATCACAGGTGGGTCATTGGATCGTGACGTGCTTGGAAGATCAGGATTGATCAAGGCTACAGAATTTACCGTCCAAACCGGAGGGTTCTCTTGCCTTCTCAGGGTTAGTGCTGGAACTGGCATCTGGGCGTCGCGACGTTTCTTGTAACATGACACTTCTGTATGATTTCGCTTTTGACAATACTTGCACCTCATGGCTATTTTGATGTCACTGAGTTCACTTGAACAATTGATACTAAATCACCAAAGAAAACTTATTGAGAACTAATTGAATAAAGTGAGCTCGACCTCACGTAGTGATTGAATTTGGAATGCTGACTGTTAGGTGGCGAGGGTGGTAGCTGGGTTTTTAAAGACAATGCTCCGCCTTCCAGTCACATGGACGACGAAAAAACTAATTTTATTGCAAAATACCATATAAGGTAAAAATTTTAGCCAAAATTTTTAAGAGGTTACCGAACTTAGTGCGAATTTTTACAAATTTGCACGAGTTTTATGGTTTTAGTGGCTAGCGCCATCATTTATTTTTTTACCATTGAAACGTGCTCAAAAGTTAGGGGCGTATTCTACACTGCTGTCAAAAATGTCACTTTTAAATAATTTATTCCATCATACCACCATTAGCGCAGACTCGGCTTCCGGGCGCCTTCTCGTTAAATGAGGCGTTTGTTTACATCCAGCTCTAGAGGGTCAATGAACTCCGTCTGGAGCTACTCTCTCCCTCCGTCTTACAATTGCTGCTGATAATGTCTTCTAATTTTGCGCTTCGGTTGTAAATGCGTTTACATTTTTTTTTAAATGCCCTTTTTTTTCGTTTTAAATCTATAAATTAATTTTAATCTTCAGTTTCTGTTTAGGCTTTAATTCTCCGGTAGATATTAATATGCGCTTGTTCCTTATCTATTTTGAAATAACTAATCAGTTGCCATTAGCTTTCCGGTTGTCCTGGTAAGCTTTTCTCTTTGTTTTCATAAAATCAAAGCCCTAATTATTACTATCCCAGACACCTAGACGTAATTAAACCATTCTTTACTGAGGACAGCAAAGGTCAAACTCCAGTGCCAAAATGAAATAAGATTCATACTTAAATCTGAAAATAATTTAGTGGAACAGTGAACCTTCTCCAGGCAAATATTTAGCCTTCATCGTAAGACCATACGTGCCTTTGGGTTTAATGCCCAAACCAAAATGTATAATTTTGATAACCTGAGTCATTTCATCTTTTAAATTACCAGGTTGAAGCTTGATCTCAATAGTTATCTTATTTCTGTCGCCTTTAGTTGCGTTTAGTACTGGGACCAATGCCTACTTTATTTTAATGTATTATTCAAAACATGTGGATAGATATAGGCTGTTTCTTATTGCGATACTCGTCAGCTTAAATTCTAGTTTTATATTGTTTATAGCATTCTATTGCTTGTAGTCTTCCTAAACTACAATAATACCTTTGGGGAGCTTCCACGTCCTACTATGATTTTTCGGCGTGTTTTAGGTTACCCAATTTCCTATAGGCCTTTTCTACTTTCTAATTGCTATAGCTGAAAATTATTTATAATATAAAAATTATTACCTAATTGATTAGGGATCCTCTTATTAAAAAGTAAAATTTATTATTTCCATGAAAATCTCTAATTACTAATACCAATTACAATATAACAATACTTAACTCTTATGTAGTAAGTATTTTCTACATTAGGTTACATTACAAGCATTACTACTGATTACTTAGATTAGTCTCTAGCTACTGTTTGTCTATTTGTCTCGACTGTTTTATTATATAATCCGTAAATTAGACTCGTGCTTACTACAATCCCTAAATTATAAAATTAATAGAATATCTGAATTCATAATCGATACTTTACTTTAATTCTAAACTATTTTTATATAGGTAATATATATCTAATTTTTTTTTTTAGATTTTTGTAACACCTAAGTTTTATTATTTTCTCTTACAAGCTATCTATCAATTAAACACTGATTCTCATCATCAAAACCACCATACAACAATTAGAGTACCACACACTAAAGGTGTATTTGGAGCGATTAACCGCGCTCAAATAATTTGATTAATTAACCCAAGTCTCTTTTAATCAAAAGACTTATTAATTTTAAAATGTGCCCCCTCCAAGCTGTAACCAGAGGACGAGAGAGAAACGTAACAAGTGTGTACATTAATTACTCCTTCATTACTTCTCTTACACGTGTGAGCCAAATGAAATCCGCTAATATTCCACTTGTCTGTTGATGTCCCTTCTTCATTCATTCTCATTTTCGTTCACCAGCTTGTAGTAGGCTGTCGGGTCAGTCCACTCTCCTCTTTCAGAGAGGGTTCCTCGCCCAAGGCTCAAGGCCAACAAGTTTTTGTCTCAAATCGCGATGGCCGCCGGCAGTAACCGTGACGCTCGACCGCGGGTCCGCACTTCGCTCGGCTCCTGGACGAAACGAAGTTGCTGGGTTGCTTGTGACATTCACAGTCCGAGCAAGCCGGCTCAGGCAACACGGCACCTCCACCCGAGTTGGAGTGAATATTGAATGCAGACGCTTTCGCTTAAAGCTCTGTACGCGATATTTGCATACCCTGTCGAGATTGAACTTAAACCTACTTTTAATTACAATTAACCCATATTACTCATAAAAGATGTTCCCTATTTATTCTTATCTTTTACAAAACTATAGACTGCATTATCTCGTCATTTCGGGATAACACTATGCGCCTCATTGGTAATCACTCGATTTCTTTGAATATTTACAATTACCTTGCCATTGTATTTCTATCTATATTTTGACAATTATTGCCAAAGTCTAATATTATCTATGATTGCTACTACTCTAATTTTTATTTTTGTTCCACATTACTGCAGTTTTATGTGTCTGTGAGCTAGACTCACCGGACATTTATTTATTTTTGTTGAAACCTCAACGTAATACCTAATTACCTATACCATATCTTATTATTTTATTAATCCTGATAATCCTTAAAATAACCAAGGGTGGGTTACATCAGCATATCATTTTAGCGATAGGTAAATATTTACAAGAGTGCACAGCATTGATAATGCTCTTCTGCTGATTTCGGGCAGAACCTATTGATCTGATAACTTCGAGGTATATCTCTTATTGCTATTTTTAGCATCCATGGAATATGGCCTTAATCTCAACTTTCGGAGGTCATACCGAGTGCTCGGGGTTCGTTCATATGATGTTTCGAAGTCAAAGATTTCGAAGTCACTGCTAACTTCATCACTCCCGCTCCCTTCACTCAGCACATCTCTAGTAGGACCGGGCGGTTGAATGTTATTTGGTTCATGAACGATTTCCCGTGTCTTCCTCCCTCGATTTCGGGCCTTCTGAAAAGCACAGCGTCCGCATCGCCTCACACGCGAACTGGTTTTGAGTGATGCGGGTTGCCTAAATCTCACCGCTGGCCCCGTGCTCGAGCTTGCTCTCGGCTCGTTTCGTTCTCGCGGTCGCTCACCAGCGGCAGCTTGCCTCTGGTCTTCAGTACGCGCTTGGCGTCGGCGAGAGGAGTACTTTTGTGCATGTTCCGTGCGTGTGAGGATTAATTGTTCCGCGGACACCGTGTTATCTTCATCTGCGGAACTGGATTCACTGTGGAATATTCTCGTTCTGATTTTGGTAAGTTTTCTTTGTCTTTCCGGCGCTTGACTATTATCTATTTCATTGTATTCAACTTGATTATCATTGTCGTTTTCTGTCCCAGCTAAATCAAAGGAATTGCCCAATTTTATGTGGCGGGCCTCCTGAAGCAGCTCATCGCTTCCCACCACGCCCTGGCTTCTCGTCGGCGCAGTTTCTTCAAAGTCTGACCAGCTTTGGCTTGGGGCAAACTTGGTAAATGACTCTTGGGGAAGAAAATACTGTATATTACTATTTGTATCGTATGTTAGCTCAGTTTTCTGATTTTCAGGAATGTTCAACGGATATTGCACGGTGTTATATGGAAAGACGTCATGGTCCCCAACAGGGACTTCCTCTACATTGATGTTGGTATGTTTTAATGTAAAGTTATCATGGAAATCCTCTTCAGCGAACGTATTGAGTTTTCTTAACCTGTTATAATGCACGATAGATTCTTTCTCATCATACACATGCCGTATTTTGTACTGATAGGTGCCGGGCACTTCTATAATACGCCATGGGCCTGAATAAGGCTGAGTAAACTTGGAACCCACTCTTTTGTTTGGTCTAATTGAGTGTAGATATACGAGGTCTCCAATTTGAAGCGACATTGGCCTGCATTTTTTGTTGTAAGATTTCTCATACTTGTCAGTGGCCTTTCGAATGTTTTCCTGAACAATTTTTAATGTCTCGGACATGGTGTTTATCAATTCTGTCGCATATATTTTATTATCCTCATCGGTATTGGGTAATCTTGGCCCAAATAACGTAGAATAAGGGAGACGGGCATCCCGGAAATACATAAGCCAGAACGGTGAATAGCCTGTAGTTGAACTGATACACACTCTCATTGATAATGTAATGAGCGGCAAAACTTCCTCCCAATCTAGCTCACTACTATTCACATAAGCAGACACCGTGTCGGCAATGATTTTATGATACCGTTCAACGAGGTTCGATTGGGCATTATAGGTACTTAGAAATACTCGATCAACTCCCAGCATTTTACTCACTTCGGCGAAGAATTTTGACACATAGTTTGGGCCGTTGTCTGAGATAAGAACCTTTGGCATGGCATGATCTACGACTACATGCTTAACGAACGCCCTTGCAGTAGTTCTCGCAGTTTGATTTGGAATTGGTACCAGTATTATCCACTTAGTTAGTCCACAAAGAAATGACATAATGTACCTATTTTGGGCCTTGGAGGGCTTCAAAGGACCCACAATGTCCGTATAAACGACCGACATGGCTTGGTTTATGACTGGTTTTCTTCCCATAGGTGCTCGATTGGCTGTCTTCCGCGGGTGGCGCTTCTGGCATTCGGGACAACACTTGACATAGTTATCTACCGCCTTATGCATTCCGCTGAAGTACACCTGCAACTTCATCAAGGCCAAGGTCCTATCCTTCCCACCGTGCGCAGACATCGTGGGCAGACAATGAAAAGCCGCAATAACTTCTTTCTGGTAAGTTTTGGGAATAACCAACTGATCTTCTCTCTCACCTAGCTTTCTTTTCCTATAAAGAATCTTATCAAGGTCCAGATAGTAATTAAGATTTGTTGTTTCTTCCTTCGCAAGCTGATCTATTATAGGAATAAGTTGTTCGTCTTTGCCCTGTTGTATTTTTATCTGGAACCTGTCTAAAATAGGAAAACAAGATCTCTCGCCTTTGATACCTGTAATCAGATTAACCTGTGCAGGTGCTCGTGATAAACAATCGGCCACGACATTGCGATGACCTTGAATATGCTCTATAGTATGATCAAACTCGAGCAAGGTCAAGGCCCACCTACTTTGGCGCGCAGAGGGCCGGGGCAATGATAAGGCATACGTGATACTAGCCTGATCCGTTCTTATCAACACCTTTGTTCCCCATACCCACACGTAAAACGTTTTAAGTGCATTTATGACTCCCAAAAGTTCCTTATCTACTGTTCCATACCGCGTCTCGGTATCTTTCAGAACTCGAGAAGTGTAGGCAATGGGACGTTCTACGCCATCTATTTCTTGGCTAAGCATGCCTCCGATTGCATAATCTGATGCATCCGTTGTGACTATGAAAGTTTTAGTCATGTCAGGGTAGGCTAAACATGGTTTGGTTGTTAACATCTCTTTCAATTTTGAAAACGCCACTTCTTGTTCTTCCCTCCAATCAAAGGGGTAGTTTTTTCTTGTAAGCTTTATTAGGGGAAAACTGACATCTGCAAAATTTGAGAAGTGTCGGCGATAGTATCCACACATGCCTAAAAATCTCTTGATCTCAGTTATATTTCGAGGTCTCGGGAAGTTAACCACTGCGGAAATTGACTTTGGATTCGGTTTTACCCCTTCTCTTGATAAATGGAACCCCAAGTAAATTACGGAGTTTCGAAGTATTCTGGACTTTTTAGGATTTAGTTTAAGTCCATTTTTATGGAGTCTTTCCAATACTTCTGCCAAACGTTCCATGTGCTGCTCAATGGTGTCGGAAAACAACAAAATGTCATCAATGTAGCAAGATAAATAAGGCAATCCCATCATGACGTCATCAATTAGGCGTTGAAATGCCAAAGGGGATGTTTTTAAGCCGTAGGGCATTCTGTTGAAAAAAAATTGATCGGATATGGTGGAAAAACTAGCCTTATACCGGTCTTCCTTGGCCACGCCTACCAGGTGAAAAGAATTTTTTAAATCAAGGGAAGTAAAATACTTTGCTTTTCCAACTCTGTCAATCAATTCCACAATTGAAGGGGTGGGATTCCCAAGGGGTATCAAATGTTCATTCAGATATCTATAATCAATAACGAGCCGCCATTGCTGGGGCTCTCCAGGGCCTGTGGCCTTGGGGACCACTAAAGATGGCGAGCACCAAGGGGACGTGCACCGTTCAATTACTCCGTCCGTTAGCATATCAGAGACAATCTTGTCTACAAATTCACGCTGGAGATAGGGTACACGATAGGGGGTTTGTTTTTTGGGTGTAACATCATCTAAATCTAATTTGTGCACCGCCGTAGGGTGTAACCCTAACTCGTCCCCATCCAGGTGATATACACTATGATATTGCATAATCAAGGCCCTTATTTGCTCGTGCGCTTCAACCGGTATTTCTTGCATCTTTCCCATGCCCCAGATTAATTTTAATCTCTCTTCTGGGTCCGTAATTGGCGGTATTGGTATGTACGGATAATGATATTTCGGATCCTCAATTATAATGGCCACTCTTGCTATCTCTTCTGGACTCCTGTCATCTGTTTCTTTGGTCGCCTGAGATATTTTCCTGACTTTACCCAGTAACGTACCTTCCGCGATGTTTATAGCACGCCTAGACAAATTGACAGCATGAACTGGTAATTGCAAGTCTAAGTTTTCTTCATAGATTGCTTCTACTAGCTTTATGCCGGGTATTAACCTTGAACTGGGCTCAAAAATTACACTTTTACTAGTGCTTTCTTGCAGGTTTGTGTACAATAACCTTTTTTGTCTTCCTATGCACCAAACCGCTGATGAAGCCGGCACCTCCACTGCGTTTTTCACAAACAGTGTTGAACATCTCGTTTGAAATACTACATTAACTCTTTGAATCACTTTTGAACTGGACGCTTGTTCCTCCGAGGTGTCAGTTGTTTCAACTTTTCTCTTGGAAGCCTTTTTATGTAGTTTCTTTCCTGGAATACTTTTCCCCCTGACTTCACATCTTTCCTTGAAAGACATATCGGGAGTAATAATGTCTTCTTCCACATCTTCAATAGTGACTCTCTCAATCTCTTTCTCGGTTTGCTTCCCAATATTTGTTTGTTCTTCACTCTTTTCAATTTTCTCCATCTCTTCCACTCCATACAGGTTTCTAAAACCTTCTGTTAAATCTTCTTCTTCTCCGCGATTTGCCGTGGTAATTATTTCCACTTCGGCATCTTGTTTCCACCTAACCTTTTGGAAAATGTTACGTCTCTTCCTCTTCCGAGGATACCTGATCATATTCACTTGTCTCAAATTACCGGAATCGCCACTAATTACAAAACAGTTTAATTTTTGTAAACAATTCATTTTTCTCCAATTTTTCTCTTTTGAGTTTTTAGTTATCCATTGCGATACCTTTTTCTGGTATGATGTCAATCTATCATTACAATAATTAAACACTAAATTTTCATTTCCACATGCCTCGAGAGGGTTTTCCAAATCACCACATGCCTCGAGAGGGTTTTCCAAATCACCACATGCCTCGAGAGGGTTTTTCTTATTACCACATGCCTCGAGAGGGTTTTCCAAATCACCATATGCCTCGAGAGGGTTTTCCAAATCACCACATGCCTCGAGAGGGTTTTCCAAATCACCACATGCCTCGAGAGGGTTATCCAAATCACCACATGCCTCGAGAGGGTTTTCCAAATCACCACATGCCTCGAGAGGGTTTTCCAAATCACCACATGCCTCGAGAGGGTTTTCCAAATCACCACATGCCTCGAGAGGGGTTTTCATATTTGTTATGAATAATTCTTCATTAGTATTACTCTGTTCTTCTTTCGCTGGTATTTTCCATACGTTATTAATATTTTCATCCTGATTTATTCTGACAAGATTTACTAGTGGCTCTTCTCTGTCCTGTAATTTAACTAAGTTTGAAACACTCACATCTACCTCTTTTTCTTCACTGATGGAGGTCAGATACTTAGAGGCTATCATTTTCTGGGTTAAAGCTCCGATTCTTAAACCACTTTTAGCCTCTTCACCTGCATCCCTTAGACTTCCCCACGAGTCTAGCATTTTTACTGTTTGTTTAGCATGTTTGAAATTATTGGTCTTGGAGCCTATTGTGGTGGATTCTTGATCCACAGACTCGCTTTCCTCCAATCGTCTCTTCAGTGTCTTATGTGGCTCTTTTAAACTTACACAGTTCTTTGCCTCTTCACATTTTTCTAAGTGGTTTCTTTCAGTATTTAATGGATCGTTAATTTCTTGAATCGGGCTCCTTTGGACATAAAACTCTTCCTTATCTTGCTCATCTGATCCCAGTGCTTGTTGTATGTCTAATTTATGATTTTGAACCTGTTCTGGGTAGGTTAGTTCATGTGCTTGGTTTATTGAAGCGGGTGGCCAGTGACACGCGATTACTTCTATATCGGTTTCCTTGAAGGCCAAAATTACTTCTGCTTTAACTGGTTCCCATTCCAATCTGTCTAACCCACATCCTAAACGAGGAATCGCTAGACGCTTAATGTTATGTTGAACACATAATTTTTTTAAAGTTCCCAGAGTCTTCACAAACACATTAAAGTCTGGTTTTTGATATGCAAATTCCTTTGTTACCATGCTATATACAAAGCGATTATGATCACGGATGTACAATATGCCTCCCACACATTTAATTTTCCCTTTCCAGTCTTTTAGCTCGGGAAAACGCTTTACAAACTCTACGGCTAGTCCTTTCGACTGGACTGCATCCTTAGATATACATTGTGTCAAGGAAACATCATCATCATTATCAAAAATATCCCTTTCTAATTCTACAAACTTAAATGTATGTTTAGTGTCTTTAGACACTGACTGTACATTGCCTAAATTAAGTGACCAATTTATCCCACACGGGCATTGAACTTGATGGTAATCTGATGGTATTCCTGTCTGGATAAACACTTCTGATACCCCATCATTTCCATAGCTGACAATGTTTTCTTTATCTATCAGTAACTTATTACTAGTATCTAAGATTAGGCCATAGGCGCGCATAAAGTTATATCCAAGTATGCCCCCACCCCCAGTATTAAGCTCATCACTACACACTATAAATCTAAAATTATATATCTTATTTCCTAATTTCAGATTTACGTCTGAATACCCAACAACCGGTAATGCTGATCCCGTGACTGACAGTATGGGTTCCTCTGCTCGATAGATGGGGATGCCAGCCCTCTGGACCAACCCCTGATGCAGGATGCTTACATCTGCACCACTGTCTATCAGCATACGGTATGATATAATAGTTCTAGCATCTATACCGACTATGAAACTATTTACAATTGGCTTTACATCTCTCCCTCCGGAATTATAATTTTCATGACAACATTTGTTCGACTGAATAGTTAAGGGTGGCTCCTGGGAGGGTTCAGTTACTACCCTTGATAAAAATACGGTGCTCCGTTAATTGTCGGGTTTGGCTGTACCCCTTCGGCACTAGTTGTTTGAACTCCCACCGAGGATGGACCCGCTGAACTAGGCTCTTGCCTTTGAGACACCGAAGTTTCATTTTCAGAAGTCACTTGAGGAGTTAAATGTGGGCCAAAATATACAGTATGAAAAGCCTTCTCTTGACTGTAAGGCGGATACGGCCTGAAATTTTGATTCTTTTGTGCATTATCCATATTCTCCGCTCTCATTCTGATTCTGCATTCGGAAATATGATGACCCCGGCGGCCACAATACCTGCATTCCATCTGAATTGATTGTGATGCATCTTGATTATAGTTTCCTTGTCTGGGCGTTTCTTTCACTGAATTATTTGTTATTTCGTTCTGTTTCAGCACTTCAAGAGGTGATGGGCAATTATTAGCATAATGTCCAATCCCACCGCACCGAAAACATTTTATTCCTGGGGCCGTGTTCACAGCTGCTCCCTCACCAGTGCCCGCACGTCCACTTCGGAATTGTGGCGGTGGACCATTTCGATACCGTGATCCGGTATTGGGCATGTTAGCCAGAACTGGTCTTGAATAATTTTGATTAGAAAATGAGGGGGACTGACCCGCGAAATCTGGTGTTTGCAACATTCCTACTCTGGGTCTAGTATTCCTTTGGTTCTCAAACTCTGTCGCTAGTTCCAATGCGTGCTCCAGCGTCTTAGGATCTCTCATCCATATTATACTCCCTCCGCTTTCTGTTCTTAATCCGCGCACAAATGTTTTAACTATTGTTCTATCGATCATAGCCTTCGTAAGTTTAACGTCTGCCACCGACATTCCCGGGGCCTCTGCTGTTCGAATACCTGCCATCTTTAAACGAACCAAATACTGCTTGGCACTTTCGGAATTAGCTTGTTTGCAATTGTAGTACACCTGTACCGGATCTTGGCTCGAACTCGGTGCTCGGAACCAATCTACTAGCGCGGTTGTTAGGTCACTCCATGAACATCTCAATAAGCTGGGATGGCTTCCCAAGTAGTCCGCGGCGGCTCCCGTCAATCTGAGCTTCAAAATTGTCTTTTTAATGTTATCAGACCAACCTCCCAGAGTCCCTACGGAATTTAACGATGTAATAAAATGTCTAAGTGGCACCGAGCCGGACTCACCAGAAAAGTAAGGCACCAATGGCAACAGACCGCCAATGTTTTGACTCACCGCTAACAACTCTGCCGGTATTGTAGCATCATGGCCGTCGTTTAGCTCGAAGGTGTTATCTCCATTCTCTTGTGTGTCTTCAAGATTTTCGACCTCTTGAGTAGGTGGAAGTACTTCTTCGTATATGTTCTCCACAGACATCCTTAAGTTGCTTGTCACAAATTCAGAGTGTAAATAATAAAAGAGTCTCTGAGTTTAACCAATGAAATCGACCGAAGAAAACAAAACACAAAATTTTTTCAGATTTTATTGAAAATAATTTGACTTTTTGCAAAATTTTTTTTTGTACTTTTAACTTATCTAGACCCCTGAAAAGGGCCGATTTCAAGAATCCCACTTCTGACACCAATTGTAACCTGCCACTGCCTTTGACACCGAAATCTATGAATTTATGGGCCGAAAGTTTCAATTTTGAAGTTCTATCTTTTAGAACGCGGACCGAAAAGTTAATTTAGAACAGTCAGGATGACACCACCGTAAGTATCAACCCCCACGCCTACGGTCGTTCTAAAGGGGAATATAATAAATTTACTGTTTGAAAGAATACCGAGCTTGGCTCATGCGTGGACAGCAAAATAACTTTACTTTAAACCAGATACTCTTAATCCGAACTCTTGATGATCTCTTGATGTTACACTAGTCTTTCCAGACAAAACTCAGTTTTTGTGACAACCAGGAAAAGATGGATTGTGGAGAGTCGAAAATAAACCACTTCGTAGCCTGATGTTTGCTGACGAGTTTGATTTTATTGCTCACTTGAAACTTGAAACACTTGTGGTCGATCACTTTACACACTCAAATTCGGTAACAACAATGAAAATATCAAATAGTTAACTCAATCGCAATACTTTCACACTTAATTTCGGTTACAACATTTAAATTATCGAATAGTTAACTCAATTGCAATTACAACTTACACTATACAAATCCGAAACGTATTATGATTTAACTACTGTTGAATTAAATTTAGCACTGCCTATCAGATCTAGACTCCAGTACATGTCCTTTAAGAGGAGAGAGCGAGCAGAAGTCTGCCCATCGAATGGTAACCTAATTTTGATGAGCTGAAATTTATAGACTTTTGAAAAGTCGTAAAACTTGATACTAAAATTTAGTTCGAACTATGTCACAGCTTGGCGCCACAAATCAAGCTCTCAAACCTCTTGACCAATCCGGTGATGCCGGTAAATACAGTCACCTACTATGTTGGCCTTGGGCTGACAGGAGAAAACCCTGATTTGAAGTACAGTTTTAAAAATTAAATTTGATTCTTAGTAAATATATTATTGATTATTTATCAATTACAATCTTTAACATTGACAATTCTTGCGGATTAAACTAGACTACACAATATAGAAAACAGTAAATTTGCTGTATTAAAAACCTAGACTTCCAAACTGTCAAATGGTTTTGCTTTGAACTCCTCATAATGTATCTTATGAACATAACATACCCAATTGCTCCAATAAAATGAAATATACATTTCCTCTTAAGTTCACAAAACTTGTTACCATGATTTAATCATTTGTTTTACCTGTAATTATTATCCATCCTCAATCATCAATTCAAGTAGGTATGTGATAAACATTATACTGATTAAAACTTGCTTCTAACTAAAGAATTTTGTAATTAACATTAATATTCAATTATTTGAGGTGTCAATTCAATTAGCATTTAAGATTATAAGAAAAGTTTAAAGACTTACTGAAATTAGTAGCAGAAATTAAAGGTCCTATTTCAACAAATTATCTTGAGTTCCACTTGCAATATTTCATGTTTATGAAGACATGTTTATGAAGTTGTTTACAAACCGCCCTAAAACACTGTTTTCACGGCCCTCTAGCGCGCAAAGGGCGTAACCTATTGTTCCCAAATTTGGTATATGTTGTAGGGTGGGCCATAGCTCGAAATTAAGATATTTCGCAACAATGTGAGATTTCTCAATTTTAAGATCCAGTAGGCCGAAAATGCCACTTTGATGCTTACAGTAAAAGTGGGTTTGCTCCAGCCTTTATATGAGAGTGTGCGCGCGCCGTACGACTTGGCTGGCGTGGAGCGACCGCTCCACTAGATTGGACACTTTGGACCAAAGTTTTTTTATACTTTGGACAGACATTCACATAATTTATGTCAATGTGATAGTTTACTAGCAGAGGACACGACCACCTTCTCTCCACAATACACGTCTTCCATATTCTTCATCATTCATGTTATCATTTTGCATAACAGTGCTGGGCTCAACACCAATTAATTATACAAATAAAATATACACATTTTCCTAAAATTACTGTCATCTTTGGAACTCTATCAGGGCCCTGATTCTATAACTCCATTGCTACCGCTTAGCAATTATTTCAATGTTAATCCTTATGGAAGAAATTGCTAAGCGATCGCAATGGAGTTATAGAATCCCACCTCAGATGAGGAAAATCAATAAAAACAACATTATGTAATATTCCAGTATTTATTTCTGTTCATGTTACAAGTGATGCTGTATAAAATGGGACAGTATAATGAAGAATTTGAAATGTACAGAACATCGGTTCACCCATACTCCACGAGTACGAACCTTGTAGTCATATTCTCCTCTTTGCTAATATCAACTTGAAACAATGGAACCAACAACTCAAGTGCCCTTACTATCAGTAGTGTCTCTAAAACTCTGCCATTCTTTTCCTTATAAGTGCAATATCACAAGGACTATTAACTATGTAGTAACTATGTAGTAACTAACACTTTACAATGTCTTTGTTCAACAAGATTATGTACTAGATTAACATTATTATAGCTATAACTATATACAAGTCACTCAAATAGGTATTTAATATCTAACAGTTGGACTATTAGCAGAAATGTAAGAGTAGCAATGCAAGAACTATCAGAATGTATTTAGCTACTTGAAAATGCAGTGTGAAAAAATAACAAGAAACACAATATTCTGGGGAAAATATTAGGTATTCTGTGGGGCTTTGTAAGACTGATAAAAAATATATGAAATATGAGAATTACATAATATGTACATTGGTAAATGGTTATTGGATAGCTGGAAAAATACACTGCATTTTCAAGATAAGAAAAGTAAGAATGACAATGTTACTAGTGCGGAAACCAAGAATAAAATATGTAAATGCGCTGAGCTCTAAAACTAAAAACAGAAAGCGTAGAAGCAGAATTACACTAAAAGACGCCAACAAGAGAACATAATTTTGAACCACACAATTCAGGGTCACGACCAAAACAACATTTTAATAAACGGTTACTTTTTTAATTCATTTATCTTAAAATGTATAATTTTAACATCTAATAAACAACCATAACAAATTGTCAACATAGCTCTAAAGAGAGACTAATAAATATGCAAATTTAATTTCCAAAAAACTTATAATTATTTTCCTTCAATGACCAGCAAAAGACAGAAAATAAATTGAACCTTTACGAAGTATGCAACTTAGACATTCCAATACACATTCTTGAACAAAATAACAACCGAACAAAGAAGGCAAAGACGCTTGATGTAAAGTATCTTGGGCGCTGGAAGGGGATCTAGCCCTCCTTGGTAAATACTAAATAGTATGTGTGTAAAAAATATTCAACAACTGATATTTGAGCATTTGAAATAATATAATCCCCGAATACCTAATTCTTACTTCGATGAAAGAACTGTAGGGTAGGTAAATGCGTAGCATGTTATGATGTACCTACCCAGTATGTAGGACTGAGTAACTTAGGTAATATAATTAAAATGATAACGAGTGCAGTACAAACAGGTTTCCTATTCCTGACATACGTAAGCTAGCGTGAGTTACTATCAGACAGAAAGAGTGAGAAATCAATAAAAAGATTGTCTATTTATTGCCAAATTGTATGATCCATACCACAACATTCCGGCTGTTTACTTATTGAAATATCAGATAAAGTGATTTTCAATGTAATTATTTTCACATTAAATCAAGTGAAGAAAACATCTTGGTTATTTTAAGGTAACTTCGACCGCAATTGTGGCTGCTAACTGAAAACACAAACAACAAGCGATGATTGTTAAGAAAGCCTGTCTGATGAATTAAATTTTGCTGTATTTGACAAAAATGTTCTCACTACTAATTTTTCAGATTTACTTCTCAATTATCTCGGGAGTAAGGATCCTGTTAAATCTCAATGTCGGGTTCTATCAGTCCACAAGCAAGAGTGAGCCAAGCGTTACAAGCGCATTGCATCGTAATAGTCTAGGTATCATATCAGAGTTGTAATAATAAGCAAGTGAAAACAAACTCCCTCGCTAAGCCCATGGGTGCCAGGTGAGAGGGAAGGCCTTTGGCCGCACCTCTGTGAAATAGGACTTGCAAAAACACTTTCCACGCTGACGTTAGATGCATTAGGTTCTAAAAGTTGAAGCCAAAACAAATACAGACTTATCTCTTTCCTGACCCTCACATTTTACAAGATTTCTAACCACATTTTAAAAAAAAGTGTCCATTTTCAGTACCTCTTAGAGTTGAGTAGATGATGCATACCAGGCTAGAAACTTCCCTCTTTAACAATTTCTGTTCAGATTTGTCTCAAAAATTTATTATATGCCTGCTGCCATGGTTAAAACGTACGGCAGCATAATGATTCGATGTCTCTTGGCAGCGGCGGTCTCACGTCCAAGGCAATCGCGTGCGACGAACAACAGAGTGTCTACAGGTTGACCGCCTGGCCCAGACGCTTGTGGACCCACGAGTCCCAGGGGCCCACGCCCCGGACCTTGCCCTGGCTTCCCACGGGGGTGGAGTAGATGTCGCAGGTCAGTTCCTCCACGGGGATCTCCTTGTCGCTCTTCGCCTTCTTCGTGGCGTCGTCGACGTTTTGCTTGATCTCCGCCTCCACTTTCTGGAACATTCAAACAGGAATTGAGCCAATGCCTCGGGTCTCTGTTTTTCTGGATGTTTGTGACAGATGGCGCACCGTTTCTATAATCAAGCAAAAAATGTGCATATGAAAGAGGTGAAGTCTGATTTGCTGTCCAATTTTGTAATAAAATACTCCGGTACCTACATCAAATGATGAAATTTTGTAACCATAAAACCAACATTGAACAACATTTTACTTTTCAGCCAAATCATTCAAGAACATCACCATTTATGGTCATATTTTCTGTAAAATCATTTAATCAAATCTTTGCTTCAAAGAAATTTGACTTTGTAAACAACCGTTGCCAATACATCTAGGCTTATGAATATATAATTACAACTATTTACAAGGTCCGTAGAGCAGCAACTCTCACAAATCATCTCTTCCTGTCCTACATGCTTGAAATAGGCCACCACGGCAGACAAAGGTAAATCCAAGGTCATACCGTAAGATACTGCCGTGGCGCTATTTCATACATAAGTTGGACAGCACATGCAATGCAAAGCCTTGATTATCAATGCACTTCACAAAACATTTTCCTTTAGCATTGGTTCAAAACATAGATTTGAGTTCGGCAGGTTGAAACTGACCTTGAGATCATCTGCCGTAACGAGCTGAGCGTTGAGAATCTTCTCCCTGAAGGACGTGATCGGATCCCGAGTCTGTCGGACCTCCTGGATCTCGTCCCTGGTCCGATAGCTGGTGCCCGGGTCCGACATCGAGTGGCCGCTGTAGCGGTACGTCGCCGTCTCCATGACGATGGGTCCGCGCCCGCTGGTGCAGTGCTCGATGGCGAAGCGCGCAGCCTCGCGCACAGCCAGTACGTCCATTCCGTCCACCTGGACATGTTCATTCATGGCTAGGATAATGATTTGTGAATAAAACAGTTTTTCAATTTTATGAAGAGTGGAATAATTGGAGTCTTTTTTCATATTCATATAAACAGTTTGTGAACTTTCTTCTCTGGTAGTTGACAAAGCCTGTCGAATGCACGGGTGAAATATATTGTGTATATTTTTTATCTACTTGACAATTTGACAATACCAGAGAAGAAAGCTCACAAACCGTTAATATTAATAGTACACCTACCTGGTATAATAATCTTCTCAGTGTTTTATTACTTTCATATTGTTAGAAAGACATTGTATATTGTATTGTATTTTATTATCATCCCGTGGACAAGTACATAATACATGTATGGGTATCGTCAAGAATGTATGTACAAGTTATGACAAAGTCAGAAATATTTACAAGTCACAATGTTTACAATGACAGTTATATGTACAGTAAATAATAAAACTAATAATAGTAATATTTATACCTAAGAAAAATAATAATAAAAATGATTACATGTAGAATAAATATAAATAAATGAATAAATCGCCTCGGCTAAGACAATGCCGTGTAGTACGTGGCCGATAGTTGAATAGGAAGAACAATGGAACGAGAGTGCTTGAGGTTAAGATGATTGACACTGAAGTGCTGGTACAGTTATGAGTCTAGAAATTCCTGCAGGCTGTAGAATGGGTTTAGGAGGAGGTAGGCATTGAGACTGGATTGGAAGCTGGCCCAGGTGGGAGAGGTGGTGATGTGCTGTGGTAGCTTATTATAGATAATTGTGCATATATAGTGGGGGCTGCTAGTGAATGAGGAGTGAGAGTGAGAGGAGTGAGAGTGGTTATTGAGGGAAAAAAAGCAGAGTCTAGAGATTAGTTATGAACGAAGTGAAAACTGAAAAGAAGAATACTTTTTTTTTTTGTCTGGGGCTTAACGTCGCACTGTTCTGCAGCGAGGCTAATGGCGACGGATGAATGATTATGATGATGATTGGGAGATGATGGTGAAGAGTGGGTAAGGATGGAAGGTGGGAAGGAGGCAGTCGTGGCCTATTAGTAGGGTACCTTCCCAGCATTTGCCTGTCAACTGAGGGAAAACCACGAAAAAACCCCAGTCAGGAAGGACGGCCGCGGGAATCGAACCCGGGCCTCCGGAATACAAGTTCAGAGCGTTAACCACTAAGCCAACCTGTTCCGTTAAAGAAGAATACTAGTATAGTGTCCATAAAAGCCTAAATTTCTTTGAAGTTTTCAAGGTTTAGAAAGTGGATATTTGTTGATAAAAATTATCAAAATAAAATATAAAATTAATAATTATACAGCCTTGTGTCACAAGTAGCACATAGACTCTCAGGTTAAAATTTAAAATAGAGGATACGATACAGCAAATGTTAAAATACATAGGTACTTGATGTGTAGTCACTGCCTGCTTGCTTTATTACATGACCTGTGTTTAACGTCGCACTGTTCTGTAACTGGGCTAATGGTGACAAATTAATGACTAAGATGATGAGGAATAATACATAAGGATGGACAGTGGGTTGTTGCCTAAGAGTAGGAAACATTCATAGTATTTGCATCTCGGCTATGAAAATCGCGAAAATACATGCTGAGAGAGGAAAGACAGCTACGAGAATCGAACTAGATTCACCGAAAGTGTAGAGCGCCACTAATTGCCGACGTACCCAAATGCCGGGGACGTAATCGCCTCGAGTGTAGTACGACGTATTGGCCGACGCCCGCTCCGCGCTCGTTCCCATGCCGAAGCCGTTGTTCTCGCAGACGAAGATGCAGGGGACGTTCCACAGCTTGGCCATGTTGTACACCTCGAAGATCTGCCCCTGATTGGCCGCGCCGTCTCCGTACAGCGCGATGCAAACGCCTCCCGTGCCCAGGTACTTGCTGGCCAAGCCGATTCCCACGCCCAGCGGAACCTACGATGTTCAAGATTAATAAATAAAAAATACTATTTTTAAAGATTTGTAGAACTAGGACGTTAGAGCTCTGAATAAAATAGAATAAAATGAGAATAAAATGATCGTCTCTCTCAGAAAATTTCCACTTCATGTGTCTGATTGCATATTAGAAGGGGGTTATATTTTTTCTTGCTCTTTTAAATTGTTTTAACAACACTGGGAACTATATTGTGCAAAACTCAACTCATTGGAATGAATTGACGTAAAATTTCATGGACGATGGATGGTTATAATTTATGATGGAGATTTATCGAAGTGGATTTTACTAGGCATACATTTTAAACTAGGAAAACGCTCAGTGTAACGCGTTGACGAGCGAGCACAGAACATGCACCATCCCCAGTCACGATACACGATACGGCACAAGACGATTTTCTCTGCAACTCTGCTACTTTTCCAATCTCCATATAAATACTCTGGATGAATATCAGATCCATTGTGTCGTGACTTTCCTATTTACATACTTTTTCCAGCTTTGACAACCCGTACTAAACTCGTAAAATGACAATTAATACATGACTGATTGGGCTTACAATGTGTAAAATTTTAGATTATGTTGGTCTTGATCACCATGCAAAATTTGAACGTAATCGGAACATTTTGAATGTCGGCCAATCAGAAGATGTTATTATTAAACTACCAATTGGAGGATTTGGCCTTTGTACTGCCAAAGATAATTATTAGTACTGCATCCGATTTGATTGCGCTTAGTTTTATTGTAAATTGTGGACTGCTTGGCTGCTCTACAGGCCTTGGAGCAGAAGCTTAAAGAAGGCCAGGGATGAAAATGTAGTATACATTTTACAAATATTTCTAGATAATGGAATAAAATGTCACTAAAATGTCAAACACTTTTGAATAAAAATGACAGATTAGACTGAAAATTGGGAAAAATACCTTAAATGATGGTCCTAATGACAATGCGAAGTTTTAAGCTGATCGGTCAATCGGTTCTAGTTTAAATTTAAAAAATCACCGAAAAAATGGTTTCAAATTTGAACCAATGGGAGGATTTGGCTGAAACTTGTTATGATTGGGTTAAATGTTGGTTGATATGACTCTGCTAAATTTCAAATTGATTGGACCAACCAATCGAAAATAATTTTTCTAAAATTTGAACCAATCACAGGATCCCGTTCAAAAACGATCCCAGAGACCGCATAGATTACGTTAGTATGTGTGCAAAATTTCAGATCGATTGCTTGAGCGGTTTAGTCTGGGCAGTGCAGGCAAAAAAACAAAAAAACAAAAAAAAACACACACAGAGAAAGTGCCATAAGAGTACCGTGGTGACGCTCGCTACGCTCGCTCAATTAGGTAGGCATGTAGATTTTATAAGGTGCCCAGCGCGCATACAATCGTTTTTTTTTACAATCGATCAAGCAGTTAATCACTAATTAACATCTAGAAAAAAATTAACAACTACCTACCTAAGTTTGTCTTTTATCTTAATTTCAATTATTTTCATTACATACACACACAAAATCTGTGGAACAAGCAGGAAATGTCATCGCGCTTGCTCCACAAATAATACTAAGTACAGCAAAGATATTCTGTAAATGAACACAGATGTCCCAACACATAGTTACGATAGGACATGAAATGGTGTGTCACCTGCGCTCCGACGATGCCGTTGCCTCCGTAGAAGTTCTTGGCGTACATGTGCATGGAGCCGCCCTTGCCCTTGGCGCATCCCGTCTCCCTGCCGGTCAGCTCCGCCATCACTCCGAGATGCGACACGCCCATGAGGCTGGTCCAGCCGTGCGCTCGGTAGGCCGTGATCACAGAGTCCTGAGTCCTCATGGCGGCCTTGATACCCACAGCACACGCTTCCTAGAGAGGTTCCAATGATTAGAGACATTCGTCATTTTTATTCTAGGTAAAATGTAAAATGTGTTTGTACGTACCAAATGAATAATGGAGCTAGATTCTATATGAAACGAAGTTACATTTCCTTTCTGTTTGACTGTTGACATAGGTAGTTAAAAACATTTTGCCATTGATTTATTTGTTTGGAGTAATTTCCAAAAGCAATGGTAGAGTGACTTGTTTGTTTTAGCGTCTTTCAAATGTGGCAGGGGTGTGGCAAAAACGTTGTTATCGAGTGAAAGAGCTCAAAACAATGCAATATTCAATAAATAGATAAAATATGATGTTTGCAAGTTGGTACCTACTAGTAGTACTATTTATAACTCTATGGTGGGAAGACAGAAATAAATGAATAAGACAAGTGGGAAGATAGAAGACGGGAAGCTGTGTAGCTGTGCAACCAGCACAGCTACTTTATTCCACGCTTGTACACGCATCACTTCAGAAACTCTCAAAATTGAGCTTTTTGTGTAGGTACACTCCCCCAAATAATAATTGGTACTTGGTACAAGACTTTTGGCTGATGGGCCGGTTCCTTGACAATCAATCCTTGTTATTATCAATGAAATCAGAGCTCACCTAAAAGAGTTAGATAATGCGTTAGCACTGACTTCATGGCATGATGCCATCAAACCGTAATCAGTCAATTCATTTTCTTTTGAGTACCGTTTATTATTTGGGGGAGTGTACCTACTGTCAAAATGAAAATAAAAATGGAAAAATTTAGGAATACCTACCTACAGCCAATAAATTTCTGCATTACATAAAAAAGTTTACTCAGGAAATTTGCAGCTCAGGTGATGTCATTTTATAGCTCACTTGTCCGGAGTAGAGATGACAGAATCCTCGCACGATCTTCTCCTTGTACAGATTGCCCGCCGCAGCCTCCATGCGACGTATCGTCTGCATCTGTGTGTAGTACGCGATGGCGTCATCACGTGTCACTGTCACATTGTTCGTCGGACCTTCTTCCAACTTGTGCAGGCGGAATGGCTGAAAAACATCACACTTCTTTAAAACAGGAGGCCTCAAGTTTACATAGGTAGTTTAAAATAAAATAGGTAGTACCTACATAAACAGTCAATAAAATCATAATTCATCATGTTTAATAGCAAATCTTGCACTGAAATATTTGACTAACGAGTCCTATCATTCAGGCAGGAAAAATAGATTTGGTGACAAGCTGGACAACAAAAACTACGTTGACAGCAATGTTATCAGAAACCAGACATTATGATTCAGTAATAATACGTCAAGAAAGAAAGTACGTTTCACTGTAAATATAATGAATGTTCACACATTACCTTTGTTTCGAATGTAGCTTCGGTTGCATAACTGTTCTTCGACGATGAGAAGAACGACGAAAGTGCAGTCTACAAGACGAGAGAGAAACAGTTACCTAGTATTCAATCATTTCAATCCTTTCTGAATTCCAGTCCACAATTTAACAACATCAAGAGTAGGTATGAAGAAGCCACTAAAGATTACATTGCTAAACCACCACCTTCTTCCTTTCCTAGTCATTTATCATCTTGCCATCATTTTCAGCAATATTTAGTTTTCGCATAGGTACAACAGTGACCCGATTAAACAAAAGTACTACTCCCATTGAAGGGCTCAAGGTAACAAAGATAGCTCAAGAAGAAGGTGGTGTCGAAACGTATTGTCCAATCTAACAGACACACTACAATAATTTACCATCGACATATCCATAAAGTCCGGAACCATTCGGACAGCAACATCTTTGCTGGAGGTAATCCATGTCCCAAACTAGCGCAGCATTTAGGTAAAAACATACCAGAGTTTAGTACAAGAACCAAATTATGCACCTTGTTTACCCTAGCATATTTTATGAGTAGATAGTTAAACATCGAATTGTCCATATTATTCAATCGTTATCAACGAATGTACATGTGCAATAGGTATGTTCGTTCGACTTACACTTGGTTACACTTTCACTCTCTTTGGTTACACTGAACTTAGTAGGTAGGTAGCTACACCAACCACCACTCATCGTATACGGTCTACCGAGTGTGGAAAATTCACCTCCTACCTATACACCAACTCACAGTTTTTGTCAGTCAAACATTTAACTTTTAGTGTACCTAGCTACACTTGCGGCGAACGAACAGACCTAATCTTAGCCATATGGCTGATGCTAAATAAAAATTAAATTACCACATTGCAAAATTACAAGAAAATAGCAAGTTGTTGAGGTAAGCTGGCGAACGAGTATTGATTAGATAACCATTACCAAACACGTAGTTTTCACATTACCTGGCGGGGCACCGACTTTACGCCAAGCGTTCGTACACAATTCGGAATCATTTTCTGCACAGCGTGTTATCTTTCTCCTAATGTACAAAGCTTAATTCGAAGAATTTGACTAGAGAAGGCGAAAGCTGACCAACACTGTGCAGAAAAAGATGTCAGATTATATGAGTGACCTCGAAAAGTCACAAGCAGAAATCAGCTGATGGGCGGAGCTTATTTTATGAGGGAAAAATTCAAACAACATTATCTCCTGTTAGGCTTCCAAAATAGATTTCACTTGGTTTATTTTTGGATCTTCCGAAGTAATTACCTCAACTCAACAGAGCACTAAAATGACGATTGCACTAAACCAATGTATTTGCTACGAATTTTGATCAAGGGAAAGTCAAATCTATAATAGATACAAGGTCAAAAAATCAAAAATTAATTTCATACTGATCAGAATAATATTTTATTATCAAGGAAAAATGGATTTGGTGATATTTAGGGTGAAAATATTCTCAAATACCTATTTCATAAAAGTATGATCATTTTTATTTTAAATTATTTACATTATTTAGCGTATGGATACATATTGGAATATAACTATTATTAGTAGGATCTCTAGGTAGTATTACGCAGCCGTAGGGAACCTTCCCACATTGTACCTTATCGTAGCAATTATTAAAAATAATAATGAATCGAGTGTACAGCTTTGGAATTGTGTTATACCATCCCGCCATACAACGGAGATCGTAAAGTGGTAGGTATACCAGCGCTCCGTTGTATGGCGGGATGGTATAAGCGTAGGGATGATCGACACACATTTCCATGACCCTACAGATGGCATAGCAAGTTGGTTCAGGCAATATCGCTGTAGCGAAGCGCACTTTAAGACCCGTTCCTCAGTTTTTCTGAGTTTTTCAGTTCTGAGGTTTTCCTCAGTCGATAGGCAAATGCTGGGAAGGTACTAATATGCCACGACGGTCTCCTTCCTACTTCATCACAATCATTCATCCGTTGCGATTAGCCTATTTGCATAACAGATACGATATGATAAAGGTCACCTAGAGACAACTCCAGGAAGCCCTGTAGAAAAGTTGTCCGTCAACACAAATACCTGATTGTTATCACTCTTGTTATCACCGGTTGAGTTAATTGTGGGAGTCCCTGCTCTTGATTGGCTCAAACTAATCGAGCATAACATTATCTAATCCATGTGTGATTATCTGCTGGATATGTCACTGTTTACTATTTAAGTCGGACATGAGTCGCAGCAACACCATTATGAGCGAGTAAGTGGGAGAGCTTGACAAGATTTGCTGGTAAGTTCAAATTCATAATTTAATTATTAATACTGTTCGAGAACCTAATTTTCACCGCTGTTTTCATGTGTACGTGAAAACAGAGGCCCACAAAGGTTTATTAATATGTCGTCTAAGTGAGTGACAATTTAATTCATTTAATTTGATCCAATTTTTTATCAAATGTTGGTAGATTATTGTTTTGTTTTAATCAAGCACTACTGATTGTACAACGGAGAATAGACAATTTTAAAAATGATCTAGGTATAGTTAGCTGCTTTTAAAAAAATTTCACATGCAGTACCGTGATCATCCCGGGTCATGACCAGTGGTCGAATTGGAAGTCAGTCCATGGGGGGATGGTGTACTGGCAGGATTTTTGCCAGGGGGGCAAGGGCAGGAACAAAACTTGTCACGCGTGAAGGGGGGTGTGAGGGGCTGGCCTCCACGCTGGCCCGCAGGGCGGTTTATTGGTATTTTGACACTTTGAAATCAATTTTAAGTTTTCTAAGGTGTATTTTGATTTTCAACTTTTTTAAATTTTCACAATTTTCACTCCAATAAGGTGTACGGGGCATCCCCCAAAAGTCTTGCCCCGCAGGGCGTTTTTAATTTTTTGGCACATCAACTCAATTTTAATACGTTTTGAGGTCATTTTGTTTACCTACATAATGCACAGTTTACTAAAACACAGTCAAACTTTTATTTTTTCCTAACATCCAGGGGGGCAAGCCCCTCCCCTGTCACCCTCCCCCCTCCTGTACAAATATTACAAATTAGTATTGTAACAAAAAGAAACATTTGCATGAGGTCAAATGAGGGGGGGGGGAGGATCTGGGGGTACAGCCCCCAGGCCCATGCTCCGGGGCGCACAGTCACGGAATTTTTTTGATTTCAGAAATGAATTTGGTGCGTTTCTATGCGATATTGACGTTATTTTAAGCCTATTTTTATCTCAACAAATGGCGTCTACAAAGCTAAATAGAAAATTTTTCTAAAAACAGTATTTGAAGTACATTACACTATACTAAACACTGTTTTTTAATCTCTCATGGGGGGATGGTGAAATAGAAAAATTAGCCATGGGGGGAAGGGACCATCAATAATATTCCCCATGGGGAATTCCACCCCCCCCCCCCATTCGACCACTGATCATGACATTATTATCCATTGTATAACAATTATAGATAGAATCACGGTACCGTATTTGAAATTTGTTAGAAGCAGAGCTCACTAGATAATTTTTAATGACATGTTTATTAAAGAAGTTTCTCACGCAAGATTTGTAATGAGGTACATACATGGCAAGCTTGTTATAAGATTAAACGAACAATACATTTACACAATTAGCAGTAAATAGAAACCAATCTATCTCTGATACAACTCTATGATGATGATACTGACTTTTAATAGAAACATAACAATGTTTAGTCAGGGTTCCTATCTTTATGATGGGGAATTTGGCAAGGAATTTATTGACAGTCTTGCGTTGTGTCTTCATATTTTACTGAAAACACAAACCAATTAACCTATTAACGCCCACTGGGTCGTTAACGACCCGCCATATATAAATTGTTCTAGAGATTTCCCAGTGCATATCAATTATTATTTCTCATCATTAATATGTTCCAGTACTCATGTTAAACATTTTCCACCCTTTTTACCGCGTTTTGATTGATATTTGCACTCAGAAATTAAAATCATGTGCCTGCAAGTCAGAAAAAGGAATTCTCCAGTGGGAGGTGTCCTTACAATAATGCAAGTATCTCCATCAAATGTCATCGAAAATAGTAACAAAAAATATGTACGTGTGCACAAATATAGTAACTAATGAATTAGTAACAATAAGTAACTCTAATATACGATATGTATTTTATATATGTGTTCAAATATAGGGTGGGTCGCTATCGACCCAGCAGGGAGAGCCCTATAGTCGTCATCCCTAACCTAACTTTTCAAACATATGTATTTCATCATTCTCGCAATGTATTCAGCATATTTTCGTAAGACTAGATGATTCTGATATCCTTCCAAGATGTTAGAAGAGTTGTACAGATTATATGATGACAATACATGGGTATTTGATGTGTCGGTGATATGGCCCGACGACAACGGTTCGGACTCGGAACGTGATTCTAGGAAGGAAGACGAGTCTAATGACCCTGAACTGAATGGTTGACTGATCAGAGCTTGTTGTCCATGTGTTCCAAGCATAAAAATATGGAATTTGAAGCAAATCTGAACCGTTTTCAAGATACAACAGTTGTTTCGAGCCATCGAAGTCTCGAAACAAATGCTCCGATCAACGCGTTGGGAAGCGTAAACTTGCAGTCACTAGGTTTAACGAACAAAGTATAATTAGGTTATCCTCTAGGGGTTCTACCAATCCAAGAAAGCCATCACAGACTATTTGAAATACTTGTTGGCTTTGATTTTGTTACGCAACCGTGAAATATTCGGTAAATTACGTCTCCGGTAAGAAGAATAACTCTCCGTGTGAGCTATCTGTGGCAGACACAAGGCAAGGAACGTTATACTATAATTGTGTGGTGTTTGCTTAACACTTCCACAAATGATTCTTAGTTGCTGGGATGATATTTAGGCTCTGGACACTGGATTACTTTACTTTACGTGGAGCCGTTCGTTGTCCGAGGCTCGGTAATGAGGCACGGTGTGCTTGCTATGTCACTGGGCCTCATGTGACCAAGAGGGGATGATTCTGTATGGTCAAGGGAGTTTATTCACATGAGACAACACACTTGAGGTTCCCACCAACAAGAATACATTGTGTCGTTTGTCGCAAGGAGACCACAAAAGAGTGTCAGAAGTGTGCCGTTTCGCTTTATTGTTACAATTTTGTCACTTTCAATGACCAAGTTCATACTTATATATCTACTATTCATATTGCTTAATAAAAAATAAATATATTTCATTTGAATCACGAAAATTGTAAAAAATATTTAAAATTAAATTAAAAACTTTTGATCCCATATGTGCCCACTGGGTCGATATCGACCCAATCAATAATTCAGTAACCAATCAATATTTTCGAAAACCGAGAAATTACTTTTTTCTACTATTTTTTTCAAGTAGTTTTCCAAAGTTTGAGACAAATCGGAGAAAAAAATAGTTATGGGCATTAATGGGTTAATTTGTATTTTATTTCAATACCAAGAACTGAAGTTTCGTTTACTATGAAACATTTATTACAGATTTCTAGCAACAAACGGTAAATTATGCGTAATACTTTTGGCTTAGTTACGATGCACTGCCGACAGATAGCTTGCCAATTCTATTCCGAACACAATTTGCTTTCGCAAGATTTTATTGGGTCTTCATCCCAAACTCTCCAAAATAATCACTTCGCATAAACTTAGAATAAATGATGTGATGAAGTTATTTTGTACGAAATGTTTGAAATCCTGTCAGACAGGCACATAGGAACTATACTTTCATCATGGGAGGAGGGGGGGGGGGGGAGCGCCCGGAGGTGTGGGGAGGTCTTGGGGGCAAAGTGCCCCAGAACTTGCCCCGCGGGGTGTTTTTAAGAATTTTAAAACATTACGACTGCTTTTGGGCTGTTTAACTTAATTTGTTCTAATAAATGGGGGATCAGCCTGCTCCAGGGGGCGAGAATACAATTGCAAGTCGGTAGTTTAAATGTGGTCAAAAATTAGCCAATATGAATCGAGCCATGTATGACGCCATCCATAAGTGACGTCATGCACATTGAAGAAATGGAATGTATACACTTCGCGCCAATTTTAAAAGGCAGGTTAGTTCAGTTCGTCGCCCTTTCGCCAAGTCGCGAAATTGCATGTCGCTATTAATACTTTTTAAATATCTCTATATAATATTTCGCACCTGCAATGGAGTTGAGCAAAAGTGAATTAATTCTTCTGAAGGTAGGTCCTATTACATTCACAAATACCTACAAAGAATTTAGCAATAATCAATGTGTTACTGCCATGCTGCGGATGAGAATCGTAAACTCCAGTTAGCCTGCTAGATGCTATATTTATCTATCTATCTGTCTATCTATCATTTGCTCATGGAATGTAAGAAAATGTGTGAAACAGTAAGAAAAAACAACGCAATAACCATTGTACAGTCAAGAAACTGTAACAGACTGAAATTTAGAAGATTGGCAAACAATCAACAAATGTAAAGAAACTCATGAAACAACTGTAAACTTGAGTCCCAAAGGGTTGATGAATGTTGAGGCAGGTCAATATCATGTAATTGTGTGGAGGGCGAAGTAATTATCAGCCGTGTACAATGAGTGAGTCACAGACAGAACAATAGACGTCACGTACACCAACAAGTAAAACCAGCATTTAAACTACCGACTTGCAATTGTATTCTCGCCTCCAGGGGGGGGGGCTTCCTACTCGCCTGATTCCAGGGAGGGTGGCAATTTGTTCAGTTGAACCCATAACGACCCCCCTAATGCATTTGCTTAAAACGATTGTTGTTGGACCTTTCAAAATGGTACTATGAAGTTGATATTTTGCAAGGTCATTAGGACCATTGTCAAGATTTCCAAATTTGCATTGACATCTCTCATTGGTTAATATTTAAATAATCTTCTAATTTGATGAAAAAGCAATTGTAATTTTTTTTATATCGCAGCTTCTTCATGCCTTGCTTCCTCACAAATGGCCTTGAACACCACTCCAGAAGAAGCATCCCAACTCTCCACTGCTCTCTCCACCCTACAGGACCCAACCGTCCCCTCCTCCCAACGCCTCCCCCTAATGCGGCGCCTCGTCCGCCACTACGAGGGCAGCCAACTCTGGGACCGCGATCACGTCATCTCTCTCCCCACCGCCTTCTTCTGCGACCTCTGCGACGAGCACCTCGACTCTCCCCACGCCGTCGTCGTCCACGTCATGGACAGCGCTCACCAGCAGCTCCTCGACATCCGGGAGAAGATCTACGCGATCAAGAGCAGGAGTCACAGAGAGAGGATCGAGATGATGTGGGATCTCGTGCAACAGGTTGATGGCTCAGATGATTATGTGGATCTGGAGATCGGGTTTAAGAGTGACGTGTTTTATTGTAATGTGTGTGAGGAGACTTTGTGCGGGGCGTTGGAAGTTGTCAAGCATGTTCATGGTAGGAAACATCGGGATATTGTGATGCGAGATGTTAAAAGACTTTTGTAATCTTTGTGATACATTTGTACATTTTGTAAATAAACCAAGTGAATACAGAATGTTGTAGATAGTTTTAATTTGGTGTGTTAAAGTTGACCTTAGATTTATTGAGCGAGCGAAGCGAGCGTCTCCTTTTGGCTCTTTTGGCACGGACCTCTGTTTTTTTGTGTGTGTTTTTTTTCTGTTACTGACGATATACAAGTCACAGTTTTTCTTCGATCAAGCTGAAAATTTGCACACATGTACTGACCATTTCCGGGCGTTGCAGACCCTAATTTTTTTTAAATCCCCTGATTGGTTCAAATTTAAAAAAAATTATCTTTCGATTGGTTGGTTCAATCAATTTGAAATTTAGCGAAGTCATTGCAACTAACATTGTACCCATATAAATTTCAGCCAAATCCTCCCATTGGTTCAAATTTGAAACCATTTTTCCTGTGATTTTTGAATTTTAAACTAGAACCGATTGACCGACCAACTAAAAACTTTGCATGGTCATTGGTACCAACATTTAAGGTATTTTTGCCAATTTTCAGTCAAATCTGTCGTTATTTTCAAAAGTTTTTGTAATTTTAGGGACATTTTGCGTGTTGGCTGTCAAATTCACGGCGACTTCGAATCTTCAGTTCAAGGCAAGGTAGTTAGAGCAGAAAGTTGCAAACGAAATGATACTAATAATGACCGTTCAACAGATTGATCTGATATTGTGTACACTACACACTAATATCATATGATTTGAGTGATCCCAGGTATATTTTTTTTAAAGAGGTCCTGTGATTTTTGAATATTAACAAGGAACAGTTCAATCATAAAGGTTGATAATAACATTTTAGGAATATTAAGAGATTTTTATTCAAGTCTGACGAAAGAATTATTGGCTTTTAATGATATTTTCGATAGACAGAATTTCGGTTCGAGGTGTTCCGCGTATCCGTGCTCGCTCATCAACGCGTTACTCTGAGCGTTTTCCTAGTTTATAAGTTAGCACATTAGCACAAGTAAGAATTCGGTTTGTTTGTTTACTGGTGGAATTTGCAATTCATTTACATAACGTACCACCTAAGATATCAGGAAATTTTACCCTTCTTTATGTTACAATATTATAACTGCAAGCTGGTATACACTTGTTAAGCCATCAATTTATGTACAACGTATCAAGTACATCGTTATTCCATAAAATATAATATGCTTACTTCGTTCCATCTCAGCAATTACATAAATACATGAGAGGGAAATAATGGTGAGGAAATAATAGCTAATTGGAGAAGACTTTCGGCAAAATGAAACAAAATACTCCACGAAATAACTTAGTTTTTAATTCAAATAACAAAGAACAGCAATAATGACCAGTTTTCAATTGCCACCGTGTGTGCCTGCGAGAATGCATATAACGCCCGGATCACAGTCTTGGCGAGGGGAGGCCTGCAAAGAACGGCACCCCCAGCTTGACCGCTCACTGCTGCATTTGCTGAATGTGCACTCCGCTTCCTCCGCACACCACCACCACTACAGGGCGCTGCTTGTTGACCTTGACACGACCCTCTCTGACCAGGCGCTGCAGGATGCCGCAGTAGATGGCAGACAGAGATGCACCGCAGCTGGGCTCCACCAGCAGGCGCTGATCAGCTGGACCAATCAGGATCAAGAGGTGAACAAGACATGCATTATTTCCTCTCTTTTCAATCCTGTTCTTTTTGCGAGGATTTACAACAGTTATCCCCCCCCCCCCCCCCCCCCCCCCCCCCAGCTGCATTGATCTTCCAGCACTGTCCTCTCTTTATCGCTTCCACAACTACCTCATGCTCTCTTGGGATGACCACTCATTCTCCTCCCGACAGGACTCCAGTTGCACATTCTCTGAGACCACATTTAGGGCTCCATCCGTCGCATATACTACATATAGTGCATATACTACACTAAAAGATATACATATCTACATTACACCACAGTTTAAGCTGACGATAGTATAATTTAAAACTTTTACAAAATCAACCAAAATATGTATCAATTTCACCAGTTCCGTATTTTTAACCATACTCTAACCACATTTGATACCAAATTTAACAATTTTAGCGTCAAATTTGTTCTTATTTCGTTAAAAAGCTAAAATATGCCACGCGTACATGCTCAAGACTATAAGACTCACTTATAACAACGCAAATATTGTTTATTATGACATCACCATTCATTGATTCAAGACTTGAGTTTCCGTTACGTCCAGGCGCGTAGGAATAGGAGGGAAAGGGGGGAACGGACCCCGCCCTGTCTGGAGCCTGACCCCCCCCCCCCCCCCCTGCTAGAGATTCTGAACACTCCAAGATATTCACAATTGATGATTAAGAGATGCAAAAATGCACAGATTTAGGTCCGTGAAGTTAGCACCGCCCATTAACGCACTAATTATCTCATGTGTGGGATGAATTAGTGCACAATTAGTGCGTTCGATCGGCACTAATTTTATAATTAGTGCGTCATCCGTTTCCGAGAAAAACGCACTTTACTATGGGCGGTGCCAACTTCACGCAGCACCGCCCATTGACGCACTAATTTTCAAACCCACACAGGCAATTAGTGCACAATTAGTGCGTTCGATCCCCCCCATTCCCTAAATTAGTGCGCACTTACTTTTCGAGTTATTCGTGAATAACCGTGGGCGGTGCAGCACCGCCCATTGAAAATTTCAAGGTTTTCAGCACGCCATGTTTTAGTGCACAATTAGTGCGTTCGATTCCCCCCATTCCCATAATTAGTGCGCACTTACTTTTCGAGTTATTCGTGAATAACCGTGGGCGGTGCAGCACCGCCCATTGAAAATTTAAGATTTTCAGCACGCCATGTTTTAGTGCACAATTAGTGCGTTCGATTCCCCCCATTCCCATAATTAGTGCGCACTTACTTTTCGAGTTATTCGTGAAAAACCGTGGGCGGTGCAGCACCGCCCATTGAAAATTTCAATGTTTTCAGTACGCCATGTTTTAGTGCACAATTAGTGCGTTCGATCCCCCCCATTCCCATAATTAGTGCGCACTTACTTTTCGAGTAATTCGCAAATAACCGTGGGCGGTGCAGCACCGCCCATTGAAAATTTCAAGGTTTTCAGCATGCCATGTTTTAGTGCACAATTAGTGCGTTCGATCCCCACTATTCCCATAATTAGTGCGCACTTACTCTTCGAGTTATTCGGGAATAACCGTGGGCGGTGCAGCACCGCCCATTGCAAATTTCATGGTTTTCAGCACGCCATGTTTTAGTGCACAATTAGTGCGTTCGATTCCCCCCATTCCCATAATTAGTGCGCACTTACTTTTCGAGTTATTCGTGAATAACCGTGGGCGGTGCAGCACCGCCCATTGAAAATTTAAGATTTTCAGCACGCCATGTTTTAGTGCACAATTAGTGCGTTCGATTCCCCCCATTCCCATAATTAGTGCGCACTTACTTTTCGAGTTATTCGTGAAAAACCGTGGGCGGTGCAGCACCGCCCATTGAAAATTTCAATGTTTTCAGTACGCCATGTTTTAGTGCACAATTAGTGCGTTCGATCCCCACTATTCCCATAATTAGTGCGCACTTACTCTTCGAGTTATTCGGGAATAACCGTGGGCGGTGCAGCACCGCCCATTGCAAATTTCATGATTTTCAGCACGCCATGTTTTAGTGCACAATTAGTGCGTTCGATTCCCCCCATTCCCATAATTAGTGCGCACTTACTTTTCGAGTTATTCGTGAAAAACCGTGGGCGGTGCAGCACCGCCCATTGAAAATTTCAATGTTTTCAGTACGCCATGTTTAGTGCACAATTAGTGCGTTCGATCCCCCCCATTCCCATAATTAGTGCGCACTTACTTTTCGAGTAATTCGCAAATAACCGTGGGCGGTGCAGCACCGCCCATTGAAAATTTCAAGGTTTTCAGCATGCCATGTTTTAGTGCACAATTAGTGCGTTCGATCCCCACTATTCCCATAATTAGTGCGCACTTACTCTTCGAGTTATTCGGGAATAACCGTGGGCGGTGCAGCACCGCCCATTGCAAATTTCATGGTTTTCAGCATGCCATGTTTTAGTGCACAATTAGTGCGTTCGATCCCCCCTATTCCCATAATTAGTGCGCACTTACTTTTCGAGTTCGAGTGCTTACTTTTCGAGTGCTGCACCGCTCACGGTTTTTCACGAATAACTCGAAAAGTAGGTGCGCACTAATTATGGGAATGGGGGGGATCGAACGCACTAATTGTGCACTAAAACATGGCATGCTGAAAACCTTGAAATTTTCAATGGGCGGTGCTGCACCGCCCACGGTTATTCACGAATAACTCGAAAAGTAAGTGCGCACTAATTATGGGAATGGGGGGAATCGAACGCACGTATTGTGCACTAAAACATGGCGTGCTGAAAATCTTAAATTTTCAATGGGCGGTGCTGCACCGCCCACGGTTATTCACGAATAACTCGAAAAGTAAGTGCGCACTAATTATGGGAATGGGGGGAATCGAACGCGCTAATTGTGCACTAAAACATGGCGTGCTGAAAACCTTGAAATTTTCAATGGGCGGTGCTGCACCGCCCCCGGTTATTCACGAATAACTCGAAAAGTAAGTGCGCACTAATTTAGGGAATGGGGGGGATCGAACGCACTAATTGTGCACTAATTGCCTGTGTGGGTTTGAAAATTAGTGCGTCAATGGGCGGTGCTGCGTGAAGTTGGCACCGCCCATAGTAAAGTGCGTTTTTCTCGGAAACGGATGACGCACTAATTATAAAATTAGTGCCGATCGAACGCACTAATTGTGCACTAATTCATCCCATACATGAGATAATTAGTGCGTTAATGGGCGGTGCTAACTTCACGGACCTCACAGATTTGCTTCATTATGAGGTTAAATTATCAAAACTAATTGAACATAGGTATTATCCAATGAGACAACTCATTTGCTCATTTGTCCAACATGATCATCCTCATGAAAAAAATACTAAAATAAAGTTTACACAGAATATTGTATATCACACATTTTAAATTGCTTTGAAAAGAATAATAAAATAACTTCAAATTCGATTATTCTGTATAAAAATTCAAAAAAGGACCCGTGGGGCTAACTGGGGGGGGAGGCTGAGTCCCCCAGACCCCTTGTAGCGGCGAACTATCTTTTCCTAATATCCGTCGATCCCAGATATTTAGACCCCCCCCCCCCCCCCCCCCTCCCTCTCAAAACAATGTTCCTACTCGCCTGGTTACGTCTGTATCTAAACTGTCATGTATTGGGACTAAAGCCTTGCCACGTGTTCTAACTGACCTGAGAACTTGAGGCATGTCGACAACACGTCTGCGTCTGACACCACCTCGGAGATGACGTCATGGCTGGCTAGCTGCGTCATCAGATGCGGCGTCACTGACTTGGCGCCGAGCGTCACTGCGATGCTATACAGGAGCAGAAGAGATCAGTCAAGACGTGTGGAAAGTCAACTGCATGACATTCAATTAACACTGGGGAAATTGAGTCGGTTTTATTTTAGTTCTGGCAAGGAATGAATGATGATTATGATTGAGATACCATAATGGGTGGGACTAAGATGTTGAGGACATATCATTTTTTAGTTTTTTTATTCAGACACGACTAAAAATGATATATAATTATGTTTCATGTGTCCCTGATTTCAAAAATATGTGTTCCATTTTGCCTGCAAATGCCTTTTTCTAAATTTTGTATGAACACATTCCTTTTTTGTTGCTATTTTAAGGTATTTTTGTCCTTTTTTAAAATTATTGGGGAAAATAATATGAAATGCTTGTTCCAAGTTCCAACAATTGTATGAGTTTTGTTCTAGACCACAATTCATAATTTTCCATCCCCCATTTGGATGGCTATGGTGAAGACTGGAAGATGGTTGAAGAGGGATGGTGGTGGGAGGATAATGACATCTGGAATGGTTTAATTACGAAGATAGAGGAGGAGAAAGTAAGGAGGAAGATGATTCTGAAGAAATTTCAACCGGTTCGGTTAGCCGGTTGAGACAATTGTAACATTTATGTCTGGTTAGACAATGAGTGTATGTTTATGTAATGTACTATACATTGTCTACTCCCTGATCCAAATGTTTTTTTGGAAACAAGGTATAGAATAATACAAATATTTTTTCCTTCACTATCAAAGTCCGATACAACAGTTTTCTAACAGTAGCTTGGAAAATAATTATAATGCTTTTTAATTGAAATAACCGGGATGAGATTGAATTTGAGTTAAAACTGTACTTATTTCATAATAACATATTCGAGTTAACTTTGTTACCGCGCACTCTGCCCTACCAAGTACAAGATTAAATCATTTAAATAATATAATTGGTGGCAGAGGTAGGTAGTATTTTAAAAATTATTGAATTTTAACGAAAATAGCATATCTAAAGTAAAAATATAGCTTGATTCGTTTCTAGCTAATTAATTCACACAAAACTATTGTTGGTACCTACATTTTTTCAGCACCTAAGAGGTAGAAGGCCGTAAGTCTATTTTCTCGATTTTGCTTTCCAAACTTTTAGTAATAATGTAATTGAGCTCTATCAATTGCCATTTGACTGATGTCAACAAATACAGTTATATTGAAGTATTATCTTACAGAATGACTCATGTCACCATTACAAATATGATTGGATGAAGACAGAATTACTGGTTTATGAGTTTAAGATTCATTTAAACCCCCCTTCTACCTCTGAGGTACAGATTGTGAGAATCTACAGGTCAACAATTTTAGATTCAATAAGGGCCGGTATTACCAAAGTAAATCTGAGCCGGAATAACTAAATAATGGACTAAATTGGCGGCACAGCCAATCAGTTACCTCAAAATGATTGAAACAGTTGAATTTAATCCAAAAGTTAGTTAATCCAGCACAATTTAACTTTGGTAATACCGGGCCTAAAGTAATATTTCCACAATGAAAACAAGAACCTTAGAGAGAAACAGTTGAGAAGTATATCTTAAAGAATGTTTATCATCGATTATACCTTTAGCAAAGATGGGACAAGACTGATATCTAGGACTAAACCTAGAACTATGAATGTACCTGGTGATCTCCTTGAGCTCCACGATCTTGCCTGCTTTGACGGAGAGATTGAAGCAATGCGCTCCAATCGTCTCCATGGCGATCACAGGAATGTCGGACCAGCCTGCCAACACACATCAGCATCAGCTTTAGTCTGGACCTATCAGGACGGAGATTAAAGGAGCTTTTGTCTGGAGTCTGACCTAAAGGTGCTGCAAGCGAGAGCGATTTTGGTTCTTTTTTTGGATACGATTGGAGACAAAATGGGTTGACGAAATGATTTGAAACTTTCATCATGATTAGATAAAAGACAAACTTAGGGTTATCACTTGGTACATTTTTAATTTTTTGCTTTGTTATTAGTTATATTTAGCTGATTTTCGGTGAAAATTTTTATATTTTCTTGTCTCGCTGGGTGCCGTATGAAATTTAATTTTAAACATGTGCCAAATGATAACCTTATGTTTGTATTTTATCTAACCATGATTAAAATTTGAGATCAATTGGTTAACGGGTATGGTCTCCAATCGTATCAAAAATTTCATAGTTTTTCGCGGTTTTGTTGAATAACCGGCGCCTAATTAACAAGGCATGAAGCAAAAAATTAAAAAGTGCTACTAATATACAATCAGACTGATCATGTGAACATCCTATCAAAGTTACACCCACTTATGAAACAATATTTCTCTCTCAATTTGCTAAAACGGCCGAGCGCTTGTATCACCTTACGAACAACTCTGGGCGTTTCTACGTTCAAAAGAAAACTTGTACGTTTAGAGCTTTTATTTTGAATGTATCGCTATTGTTTATGGGTTTGGGCATTGTCATTGCTAAGGATCTATCAACAGGTATACCTGCGTTGTCCATGCCCTCCAGGACTCCAGCCAACAACCCCCCTCCTCCCACAGAGACAATGATGACTCCAGGCTTGAGAGGAAGTTGCTCCTTGATCTCATCCACCAAGCTGGCATTCCCAGTCCTGAGGGAAGACAGAATAATATAGTACAAAATAAAGCGGTATGAATAGAGTACTCCTCACTATTGTGTGAATTTGTTTAAAACAATGCGATTTTGGATTTTTACTATCCTGGAATCTCCTCCATCGTTTGAGAACCACCTTATTGCTCTAAGTTACTAAATAATAATTCTATAATCTATAAAAACATGATCTGAAATTTAACTGAAATGCATGGTAATTCTTGACAATTATGTTTTTTATATTGTGCTCTACCGCTTTTAGGATCATTATTTGACATTCGCTTTCTTGTCTGTGTTTGTGTGATTATTCTAGTTGGTTATCTAGCCGGATTAAAAAAATAACCAATTTCATTTCATGGTAATTCTTGACAAGTTTTTTTTTTACTCTATTCCGTTTATAGGTACTCACTATTTGATATTCATGTCCTAACACACGGGGCCGGTTTTAGGCAGTTTGGTGCCCTGTGCCAAGGTAACAATTGGCGCCCCCCCCCCCCCCCCCCCCAATCCTCCCCCAAACAAACTTAAGAAACGAAATTCGACGAATCGAGTTTGCCCACGATTACAATGGGGGGTCTGGGGGGAAGGCCCCCCAGCACAATGCGGGTCCGGGGCGCATAGCCCCGGAAAAATTTTGGGCTTCTAGATCGCATTTGACGCCTTTTTAGCATATAATTATACTGATTGGATTACAATAGGCAATAATAAAATATAAACATTTCAATGCAGGATTATAAATCTTTTGATAACTATTTGACGAATTCAACATTGTAAGCTAAAATAGTTTGTATGATGTCCACCATATAGCTTCAAGTTTTAACTTTCATTGGTTATTAAAACTAGTGCTTACAAGGAAGTGCTTTTCTAGTATTATATTTACTAGTGCTTTTCATCGCGTTAATTTTTTCATTTTTTTTTTCATTTTAATTTTAATTTTAATTTTTTCATTCTTAAGTGACACACTTAAGTACATACTAATCTTAAGTCATGTGTAGTCGATCCACCAGATACTTAAGTATCGAGTCGACTTAAGATTTGAAAAACTCGTTCGTATGTAGGTGTTTATCGCAGATCACGAGATCTCGTGCAATTTCTCGTTTTGAAATTGCCGCGCGAAAAGTCATTTGGAGGTTTTACAATGTATACACACATTTGTTACAATGTAACGATACAATGTATGTACTAACGGAGATAATGGCATGAGAGAATAATAAAATACCACAATATTAACAACTAATAACCTTAAAAACACTCCAAATGTCAAACAGCTGCTGTACAGTTTCCCACTGCCAACTAAACATGGTAGGTAGTTCCTTCATACTTTCACCTCAATTTTCAGGCGGTGACTTGTGATTTAAGTTTGTAGTGTAGACGATCATGAAAACTTAAGATTAGTAGGTACTTAAATAGGTAATACTTAAGTATGCTGTGTAGACATAGCATTAGCCATCCTGCCTCTGGCAGGTACCACAATAAATAATAAATTAATATTAATCTAAACTATTCAAAAAATACACCAAATTATGCGTGCCGTTCATTTATGAAAGTCAATGTTCTCGTTTCATTACAGGTGTCATAAAGAGTTTGGCGGAGCTAAGAACCCTGATTCGATGCTAGCTCACCATATGTCAGGATGGTCGTACGGTGACACGTAGGCTGCTCCCGGCTTCTTCCCTTCCAGCATTGCCTGCTCATTGGCAGCCGAGAAGTTGGGACCGTGTTTCTGGAACACATTTCACAAGCACGGATGAGAGCAGTGGGTGAAATAAGATGCGTAGTTGTCTAAACTCTGTATCGTTCACGACGAATTCGATGACGAATATTGAACAACAGGGGATTGTGTGATGATACAACTGGAGACCAAACTACTGGCGTGACGGATTCAAATGGCTGAGTAATGGAACAGTGAACACTACTTTGTTCACTCTATATGGCTGATAGGTAGAATAGTTGCGAAGAACAGAAACGCTACAACCACGGTTCTCGTAAGAGTTGCGCGGTCAGCGGTTGGATGGGTGACCATTCAACTCCGACTTGCCAGTTGCTGCCATTGGGCCAGAGAGACTGGGGTGTTTGGGGGTTAGTGTAACGACCTCCCTCCACCTGTTATCAGGCTCTCGACGGCGCGGGTTGTGGAGGCCCGTGCTATGAATGTTACACCGTCCTTCGGATGGGACGTTAAGCCACCCCTTGGTATCATTCGTCAGGAGTAGGCTACATGCCGGTACCGGGTTTCCTCTCCTCCCTTCTCTATATTACATTCTCACTAGTGGAGCCTCGGCTCTGCTGAGAAATTAATATGAACTACTGCCAAAGACAATTCTTGTCAAGCAAGAGAAGAGGGAACGGTTCAGTCCTTCGTCCTCACTTCTCAAGTATGTAACTTACAACGACTTTCGCGCCATTGTTCTTGAGCATCTGGACGACGAAGTCTGCGGTCGTCTCGGGGACGAAGATGGTGCATTTAGTCCTCAAGATGGTGGCCGCGCGACTCAAAGCCAGGCCTGCGTTGCCTCCCGAGGCTGTTACAAGATGTGTGCATCCCCCCAGCACGGCCTACAAAAACAAGAGAGAGTTTGCTTTATTGAACTGCAGAGAACCGCTGTTTGAGCTGGCGCCTATCAGTGTGTTCTCCCACCTTTTGAGCTCTGTACGAGACTCTATTTCCCCCACCTTTTGAGCTCTGTACGAGACTCTATTTCCCCCACCTGTTGAGCTCTGTACGAGACTCTATTGCAAGTTGTTCCCCCACCTGTTGAGCTCTGTACGAGACTCTATTGCAAGTTGTTCCCCCACCTGTTGAGCTCTGTACGAGACTCTATTGCAAGTTGTTCCCCCACCTGTTGAGCTCTGTACGAGACTCTATTGCAAGTTGTTCCCCCACCTGTTGAGCTCTGTACGAGACTCTATTGCAAGTTGTTCCCCCACCTGTTGAGCTCTGTACGAGACTCTATTGCAAGTTGTTCCCCCACCTGTTGAGCTCTGTACGAGACTCCATTGCAGCCCCCACCTGTTGAGCTCTGTACGAGACTCTATTGCAAGTTGTTCCCCCACCTGTTGAGCTCTGTACGAGACTCTATTGCAAGTTGTTCCCCCACCTGTTGAGCTCTGTACGAGACTCTATTGCAAGTTGTTCCCCCACCTGTTGAGCTCTGTACGAGACTCTATTGCAAGTTGTTCCCCCACCTGTTGAGCTCTGTACGAGACTCCATTGCAGCCCCCACCTGTTGAGCTCTGTACGAGACTCTATTGCAAGTTGTTCCCCCACCTGTTGAGCTCTGTACGAGACTCTATTGCAAGTTGTTCCCCCACCTTTTGAGCTCTGTACGAGACTCTATTGCAAGTTGTTCCCCCACCTGTTGAGCTCTGTACGAGACTCTATTGCAAGTTGTTCCCCCACCTGTTGAGCTCTGTACGAGACTCTATTGCAAGTTGTTCCGCCACCTGTTGAGCTCTGTACGAGACTCTATTGCAAGTTGTTCCCCACCTGTTGAGCTCTGTACGAGACTCTATTGCAAGTTGTTCCCCCACCTGTTGAGCTCTGTACGAGACTCCATTGCAGCCCCCACCTGTTGAGCTCTGTACGAGACTCTATTGCAAGTTGTTCCCCCACCTGTTGAGCTCTGTACGAGACTCCATTGCAGCCCCCACCTGTTGAGCTCTGTACGAGACTCTATTGCAAGTTGTTCCCCCACCTGTTGAGCTCTGTACGAGACTCTATTGCAAGTTGTGCCCCCACCTGTTGAGCTCTGTACGAGACTCTATTGCAAGTTGTTCCCCCACCTGTTGAGCTCTGTACGAGACTCTATTGCAAGTTGTTCCCCCACCTGTTGAGCTCTGTACGAGACTCTATTGCAAGTTGTTCCCCCACCTGTTGAGCTCTGTACGAGACGCCTCTCATCTTGAACGATCCGGTGGGCTGCAGCGCCTCCATCTTCATGTAGACGTCAGTTTGAGTGACGTCATCACACATGAGTCTGCTCAGCGCCGAGCTCCAGAGCAGCGGCGTCTTGATGTACAGCGGCGCGGCGGCCATCTTGGTAGAGGCAACACTTTAACAACGCAGCATTAGATATTCAAGCAAGCGAGCACGTCTGGGGTTGGGATGGATACAAATATTTAAGAGTCTACAATGCTCTTAATCAATGTAACCAATGTTTTATGAAGCACAAAAAGGCGGCCCTACTTTTTTCCAAACTGCTTTACCGATTTCCTTCAAATTTTCACAGGTTATAGTACTTCCTCAAAACATGAAAAACATTTTTATTACTTCTTTGGATTACTAGAGACACAGATTTACTCTTTATCTCTATGCTTTTAATTTATGAAAACAATCGGTTAAGCCGTTAAGAAAAAAAGAGAACGAGCAAAAGTAGGGGCAGCCTTTCTTTAAAGCTTTTTTTGTGGTTTTCAATATTTGAATTAAAATAACTTACTTCACAGAAGTATGTGCAACATGCAACACACGATTAAATGTCACAAATATCACCAGTGGCGGCTTTTACGGTGTGCAAGGTGTGACAATTGCACACCTGATCATTCAAAAAAATGATTAAACATTGCTCCAATTTTCTTAAACTTGTAGAACGCGTGTGGAATCTTACTGATGATGTTGTGTCTGAGACAAGTCGGCTAGAAATGTAATACCTACTCTTGCAGCGGCAGCACAGGAAATATTGCAGACACAACATTATTATACCAAGTCAGCAAAAGATTTTATTCAAGACTAGCTAGTCATATTTTCGATTTGTTAGTTGCGCTCAGTAAGAAAAATCCATTGTTAAAAAAAACATTGTTATACGCCCCAGACCCGCATGTGGTCCTACCCCCAGACCCCCCCACCCATTGTACTTTCTTCTATGTTCACCCATGGAATTGCACACCTGTTGTAAAGGCAAATAGCCGCCACTGAATATCACGTACAACCCCAAAAAAGAGCTAAAGCATTTTCATGCATTTCTAGAAGCCTAGAAAAAGAAACATCGGAATCGAAATTTTCTGCGAGTAACTGTCGACTCTTAAGCTTTATCATGTTGAGAAGTATAGTTGAGGAGGAGTTTTTATACTTTTTTTATGGGAGGTTTATTCAACAAGACTCTGCCTTGAATATTTTGGCATGATAATTTCATAAACTTTTCATTTATCATTAATTAGCAACGAATATCGTCAACCCAAAGAACATGAGATTATAGGTAAAGAATATCAACTTCGCTGCTACTTATCTGCGGGAGATTTTTAATTCATTTTAATTTCTGCATGCCTAGGCCTAGCGACAGATAAGGACAATTGATAGGGGTCCCTCGCCCTGAAACCAATAACACAAGCTCAAATATGTTCCCCCTTGACCAGTTATAGTTCAAAATATTATTTGATTTGATTTCCCCTCTGGGCGGGGGGGGGGGACTGACCTTGGCACTTTCCTCCCCTGGGGCGAACATTCCTGCTTTATATCAGAAATTCACCACAGATTGTGAATCACAATTTATCCATGGATATATTTCTTCAAATTTTATAATCCCAATTAAAGTCCATAAAAAATCAAAGTTTAACATGTTTTTTAAGCGTCCATGTATCTTAAAAAACAGGTAGTATGTAATGCACAAGGTTTCTCAAAATATATGTGAACATTTCTGACATCACCACTAATCCAAAACTGTGACTGAAACTTCGTTGTTAGTGAGCTTTTCCTGTATATCAACTCGCTCTCTAATGTACACAAGCCCAGTAATAAATAAGTCCTAATATTTTATCCATATTGCGATTGCTCCTAAGGTCGAGAATATCATATAAAGCCACAAGAAAATCACCCTTAACAGCCATAAGGATGACATCTATCAAGACTCACCTTGTTACTCGCAACACACAACCTTCAATGTCAGCTGTCGGCGACTAATGAATGGTCAGAGACAAGTATTCGATGCTAACAAGACGTCTCCGACCTTGAGCCTTGGCCTTATCACCACGCACATCGCTGTTATCAGTCGCTTAACCTCATCAATTCAACTACTCCATCATATCATCATGATTATCTCGAGTGCATTAAAATACTTCTAATTATACCGATAGAAGAATAACAGATGAACTCTTGTTGGGTCACTACTGGTTTCAGTGTTTTCATAAATACAATTTGGCTCAGGATCTTGACAAGTTCGATTCCCGCGGCCGTCCTTCCTGACTGAGGAATTGTAATTGTCTCGGTTTCTCTCAGTCGATAAGTAAATGCTGGAAAGGTGCTCTATACATCATAGCACACGACCACCTCCTTAATTGTCTCCATCTGCGTCAACATCTTTACTATCTCACCAATGGGCTTGTTCACTGCCATTTGCTCTCACCAGGATCGCTAGCATCGGATTAGCTTGGGCAGCTTCGTTGGGCCGAGATTAGTAACATTTTTCTTAGTAACCAAAATGTCCGTGGGATGGCGCCAGCGGTTGGGTAACATCTTTGGTAGTAACTAAAATGAGCTTTAAAGAGTTTAAATGACCAATTTATGTATTGATAGTCTTTGGTAGTCTGTTGTAATCTCAAATACATTTAAAAATGTAAATTACAGTGTCCTACGTGCATAATATCTTTGTAAAACGAAATGTCATCATTGACCCAACATAAATTCCATATTTTCAAATTTTCGTCATCTTGCCGCGTTCTAATCTCTGCCCAGTAAATAGTTTTCACATGAAAACAAGAGACGACTTCAGGCTACATCTTTGTACTATATGTACATTTAAGTTTTTTTTTTGTTTTTTCTGTTAATTTTTCGGTAATTTTTAATAATGTAAACACTCTGTGCCGTAATTATTTGTACCGGAAAGCAAAGCCGGAAATGACGTCATTTTGTTACCCATCTCGGCCTAAAGTCGGATTAAAGCACGTAACACAGTGGCGCCATCTATGCTGAGCTTTGCGTGAACAAGCCCATTATATAGTCATCATTCGTCCGTTGCCGATAGCCTAGTTGTAGAATAGTGCAACGTTAACGGTTAAACACAACTAAAATAAAATATAAAAATGAGATTACAATTAATATTTTTTGAAATTTTGCTCTAGAATAAATTTAAATTTGAATAACGACTCTTCATTATATTATTATTCAATGTATAGTTTGAAGAACGTCTCAATATTTATTTACGATATTAAATTTATTTCTTAAAAATATGAAATGTAGGTACACCCACCTCCAAGTGTTCCTACCGGTTTATACATTGTTCTCTTATGAGAAACACAGTACGAACACTTGGAGGTGAGTGTACACGTCTTGTCCAAACAAAAATTGATCGTTCAATAAATCTGATAGGCTGATAAATGTAAGATCGCACCATCAGAAGTCAGTCTAAGCGATCTCATTGTCTCACTCTAGTAGATGACCTCACATTTCAATGATAATAACAAGCTTTGATTGGTTATGGGACATGACCAGCAGTCAATCAAAATTTTGTTCAACGATCAATTTTTGTTTGGCCGAGTGAACGTAAAATGTATATATTTAATGCGTATAACGTTAAGTACAAGTTCATGACACAAGTAGGCCCTTAAAGCCTGATGCGTTATAACAGCACCTTTCATATTGTGCATCAGGCGTTAGCGTTACAACATTGGAATGTTTTAAGCCCGTTCTGTACCTATAATACTCGCTAATATTTCACGGAACTGGATAGGAAGTGTGGCATCTTTAGTCATCATTTATGGCCAGTGTTTATGATTTTGAAGTCTACTAGAGATTTCTTAAGCCATCTTGAAGAAATCAGCAAGAATCAAGGTTCTATGAGCACACAGAGATGAATGGCTTATAGAAAAATAAATTTATAGATCGTACAAGATGTCTTCTAGAAATAAACCGGACAAAATTGTACAACATGTTACCACAGCAAGTTTGTACACAACAGCCTCATGCTCAAAAGAAGTTACGTCCGCAAGTATAGATTTGCGGATGTCAGTCCTCAACACCACAAGACCGTGAGCTATAATCTTATGGATGGAATCCAGTAGACTTTGAACACTTGCATCGATAAAATATGGAATTTATTTAGCATAGGCTTATCTATCGCTCCAAGAATTCAAAATTTGCAAATTTAAAATCATTACACTATTTATTTTTCTCCGAGCATATAGGATTTCTTATGTTAATATGATGTAATTTAATTATTATTTTACTTATCATAAGATTCGAACGATTATGCATCCAACATAGAGAATGTTATCAATCGGACATAGAAAATGATATTAAGCTAAGCTTCAGTAATGTCAGCTAGGTACAATGGCTTCTTGAAAAGAGGATATTTCCACTTATCCAAAGCTCCTTCACATACTTCTTGAATCTCTTCTATTTCTTCGAATTCCATTTCCCACTGCCACTTGAACGGGTCATGTGGATTCTGAAGATCCCCATCACCTTCCTCTTCAAAGAAACTATCCAGATACCTCTTCACCTCATCACCGAACTGTCTGTTAGTGAATTTAAACAGCTCCTGAAACACTTCCACTGGATTGATCACCAGATCTTCGTAACGGATCGCCTTGAAAGTTGTAGGGAAAATAATCGTGAACTTCAGAGATGTGAAATAATCTTCGGACAAATGAGAGCACAGCTTCCTCGGATCCAATTGAGGGCATTTAGACGATTCCGTACACAATCTTTGATTCTTACGTGAATACAAAGTGCCTCGTGGGTCCCTTGCTACATAGAATATGTATATGTTAGGGTTTAACAAGAGTCTCTCTAAATGGTGAAGCCGAATTTTGGTTAATCTCAAAGTTTGATATGGAAATATCTTACAAGCGGATGTTATTACAGAATAATTGTAACAATTGGCCATGAGATTGTGGTTTGACAAAAGTGGATTATTTTCAAATAGGCTCAGAATGTCACCACTGTAATTTGAATAATCGCATGACAATAATCGGGAAATTAATTTGACATATTTCTTGTTATTCAAATCGTTCATCGGTTGGTAGTGGTCAAAGTTGCATATCTCTTGATTGAAAACGTCATTGAGAAACGATGAACCGGAGCGCCAAGTTGATACGATTATGATCCTTCTTGGTCTTCCTCCATTTGCTAGAATCAAATCATGCAAGTTGTCGCTGCCTTCTTGTTTGTTGAACTGTTTGGCGATGATTGAGCGACGTGACCTCAAAAACTCTTTGGTACGACAAGTCATGTTTTTGTTTCTTAGCTGTGTATGATTCCAATTGGGGTCCGCTGAGTTCAAATTATCTTCCAGATGGTTCCTGTCAATAATAATATGAAGAAATACACAGAAGATGATGACTGCAGCAAACAAAATCACAGCAAATATTGCTTTCCCAACTTTTATTTTAATTGGATCCATCACTAATAAATACTGGTAATTCGAATCAGTGAGTTATAAGGTGACACAATGGAACAAACGAATTAAAAAACAAATGTAATGCTGTTTTTCCAAGGCCATTTGATGGTCTGATGTACAAAGATAAAGAAGGCCGTGCCCGGACACTCTGTCAACTTCTGCGAGAGGGAGAGTGGAGAGCAGCTCCCTCATTGGCTGACAGCTGTCACGTGACCTTATTTGAGGGTCCTCTTGCCAATGAGAGAGCTACTCTCCACTCTCCAGTCTCCACTCTCGCAGAAGTTGACAGTGTGTCCGGTGTTTTACATGATATTCATAGCACGGGCGAGTGATAGTGTAACAACTTGCCTGAGTGGTGAAAGATCACCATTAGTTAGTCACAATAACCAAAATAATTAGGACTCTAGTAACACACAGACTGGAATAAAGTTGATTCGGTTAGGATGTTAAGGTATGTTTTATGTTTATACTAAGTATTCAATACTTACTATTCATGTATTTTTTGAAATGTGTGTCAAATATAATTGTTTTTTTTATACACAATGAATAGCAACTTTGTTTACCACCCAGGTTACTCGAAGTGGTAAAAAATAAACACATTATAAATCCAACTGTAAAATATTTATATAAAATTGTTTTTGTCTCTGTTCAATGTTTATTGACATTAAGATTTGAAACTACTCTTCACCTAACCTAATCTACGGAATAAATCTAGTGGGCGGTCTCCTCAATGCAGCCAAGTCGTGGAGTGCACGCTGTCGTATACCATACAGTTACCGGATTGTGAAGACAGTTTTACGCAAGCATCTAGATGGCATTTTGGGCCTACTGAAACTCAAAGAATATGTTCCATTATAGAAAATATCTTAATTACAAACTTACCAACAATAGGGAAGTGAAGTAAAGTTTAGATTTTAGAATAATAAATATTTTATGAAAGTTGAGATGTTGTTGAAGACAGATGTGGTATTATTTTTGTTGTGTGATGAATAGTTTTACAGGAAAGAATTTACAAAGTTTGGTATTTTGTAGTTGTCCATGAAACACAATTTGACGTCACACGCCGAGTCGGGCCGTATAGATAATGTTAGCTAGAGCCGGTTCTTGCATCCCGTAACACAGGGAATTCGGCGTGTGAGGTACAGCTTGTTTTTGCAGAGGAGTGAAATGTCGAAAACTAATAAATTAATTATGGGAAATATATGATTTAAAAAAATCAAAAAAAATCGCATTGCTCTTTGAGGCTATTCTGTATATAAATAAAATATAATCTCAACATTCACCTATTCCCCATAGGTTACATCATTTACGAGTTAGAGGGTCGTGAAATCGTGAAATGTCACTGCTTCTTGCCACTGATACTAAGTCTTCGTATGCCAAACTATTGTCATCCCGGCTGAACCGATTGACTTGAAACTTTCACCACATATGAACTTTCACATAATGTCACTGGCTCACAGTCTTGGCGAGGGGAGGCCTGCAGGGAACGGCACCCCCAGCTTGACCGCCCACTGTTGCATCTGCTGAATGTGCACCCCGCTTCCTCCGCACACCACCACCACTACAGGGCGCTGCTTGTTGACCTTGACACGACCCTCTCTGACCAGGCGCTGCAGGATGCCGCAGTAGATGGCAGACAGAGATGCGCCGCAGCTGGGCTCCACCAGCAGGCGCTGATCAGCTGGACCAATCAGGATGGGAACAAGACAGTACATTACTTGTTGACCTTGACACGACCCTCTCTGACCAGGCGCTGCAGGATGCCGCAGTAGATGGCGGACAGAGATGCGCCGCAGCTGGGCTCGACCAGCAGGCGCTGATCAGCTGGACCAATCAGGATGGGAACAAGACAGTACATTACTTGTTGACCTTGACACGACCCTCTCTGACCAGGCGCTGCAGGATGCCGCAGTAGATGGCAGACAGAGATGCGCCGCAGCTGGGCTCCACCAGCAGGCGCTGATCAGCTGGACCAATCAGGATGGGAACAAGACAGTACATTACTTGTTGACTTGACACGACCCTCTCTGACCAGGCGCTGCAGGATGCCGCAGTAGATGGCGGACAGAGATGCGCCGCAGCTGGGCTCCACCAGCAGGCGCTGATCAGCTGGACCAATCAGGATGGGAACAAGACAGTACATTACTTGTTGACTTGACACGACCCTCTCTGACCAGGCGCTGCAGGATGCCGCAGTAGATGGCGGACAGAGATGCGCCGCAGCTGGGCTCGACCAGCAGGCGCTGATCAGCTGGACCAATCAGGATGGGAACAAGACAGTACATTACTTGTTGACCTTGACACGACCCTCTCTGACCAGGCGCTGCAGGATGCCGCAGTAGATGGCAGACAGAGATGCGCCGCAGCTGGGCTCCACCAGCAGGCGCTGATCAGCTGGACCAATCAGGATGGGAACAAGACAGTACATTACTTGTTGACTTGACACGACCCTCTCTGACCAGGCGCTGCAGGATGCCGCAGTAGATGGCAGACAGAGATGCGCCGCAGCTGGGCTCCACCAGCAGGCGCTGATCAGCTGGACCAATCAGGATGGGAACAAGACAGTACATTACTTGTTGACCTTGACACGACCCTCTCTGACCAGGCGCTGCAGGATGCCGCAGTAGATGGCGGACAGAGATGCGCCGCAGCTGGGCTCGACCAGCAGGCGCTGATCAGCTGGACCAATCAGGATGGGAACAAGACAGTACATTACTTGTTGACCTTGACACGACCCTCTCTGACCAGGCGCTGCAGGATGCCGCAGTAGATGGCAGACAGAGATGCGCCGCAGCTGGGCTCCACCAGCAGGCGCTGATCAGCTGGACCAATCAGGATGGGAACAAGACAGTACATTACTTGTTGACTTGACACGACCCTCTCTGACCAGGCGCTGCAGGATGCCGCAGTAGATGGCGGACAGAGATGCGCCGCAGCTGGGCTCCACCAGCAGGCGCTGATCAGCTGGACCAATCAGGATGGGAACAAGACAGTACATTACTTGTTGACTTGACACGACCCTCTCTGACCAGGCGCTGCAGGATGCCGCAGTAGATGGCGGACAGAGATGCGCCGCAGCTGGGCTCCACCAGCAGGCGCTGATCAGCTGGACCAATCAGGATGGGAACAAGACAGTACATTACTTGTTGACCTTGACACGACCCTCTCTGACCAGGCGCTGCAGGATGCCGCAGTAGATGGCAGACAGAGATGCGCCGCAGCTGGGCTCCACCAGCAGGCGCTGATCAGCTGGACCAATCAGGATCAAGATGTTGCCGGCATCGGACGCTTCGAAGCGGTTTTCGAGGGAAATACGAAATATAAATGTCTATATTTGGGAAACATTCATGAATATCAAAAAGTAAGAAACGCATCATGACTGTGTATTGAACCTTTGTTTACTACTTCGTCGCTTACGGTCATAACTTAGTTTCTACTATGTGGTCAGCATTTGTCTGGAACGAAAACGCTCCGTATGAGCGAACCGCGGATGAGAGACAGAGCGTATTCGTTCCAGACAAATGCTGACCACATAGTACGAGAAAAGTTATGACAGTAGGCGATGAAGTTGTAGACAAAGGTTCAATACCCTTGATGAGTTTCTTGCTTTTTCGATAATCATTAACCGTCTGGCAAATTCAGATATTTATAATATTTTGTACTTCCCTCTAAAACCGCTCCAAAGTGCCCGATGGCGGCAACAAACGTATGCCCACCCTTATATTTTCTTTCGATTTTGTTGAACATAAGTGGAGGTCATTGATAGGGATCGATCAAAGGGGACATCGGTCTGGGGGAGTCCAACACTGGTGGGAAGATGGAGATGGACCGGTAGGAGAGATGGTTCGGGCCGGGTGGGAACCGATTCGGATAGAAGTCCGTCTCGAGTGAGGGATGCTGGCCCCGAGGAGACCGCGAATTCGAGAGATGTTGTGATTCTTTTTAGTTTGTTTCACGTGTTCTAACTGACCTGAGAACTTGAGGCACGTCGACAACACGTCTGCGTCTGACACCACCTCGGAGATGACGTCATGGCTGGCTAGCTGCGTCATCAGATGCGGCGTCACTGAGTTGGCGCCGAGCGTCACTGCGATGCTATACAGGAGCAGAAGAGATCAGTTGCATAAGTGTCATATCGGCAGCTGTGAACACTGGAGTTCAAAGGGGGTTGTAAACAGGATAAGCTAGCTCCACTCTTACTTGCATTAAATAATCGTGTTGGGGATGATTTTGAATTTAAGCTATGTCATTCTAACATTTTGGTGTTGACATTGTTACTGCGCGTGGGCGTCCGCAGGATTTCTGCCATGGGGGTGGGGTGGGGTGGGAGGGGGGGAGAATGGTAAGGAAAACAATTTTTCCCGGGCCAAGGAGGGGGGGGGGGGGGGGCTCCTGCCATCCAGCTCGCAAGGCGTTTTTTGGTTTTTGGGACACTTTGAAATCAATTTTGAGACGTTGGGAGGTGAATTTTGTTGTAATATTCATTTTTTTTAAATTCGACACATTGGGGTGGTGGAGGGAAAGCCACCACTTTGCTCCGCAGGGCATTTTTTGATTCTTTGACACTTTGAAAATAAGTTTTTCTTAGTTATTTGGTTACAAAATTAAACTATACGTAAAACACCACAAAAATTAATATTTCCTGATATCCAGGGAGGAAGGGGGGGGGGGGGGGGGGGGGGGGGGGGGGGGGGGGGGGTAAGCGCCCCATCTTGCCCTACCTCTGGACAAGCGCCCCATCATGCCCCCCCCCCCCCCCCCCTGTTGACGCCCATGTTACTGCTCCAGTCATCACTCATTTCACAATTCAATTCTATTCAATATGAAATAATACATTTGGTGGCAGATGTAGGTACTATTATAAAAATAATCTAATGATATGAATGATGTTTATTTACACCTATAACATCACTAACTAACTCCAACTACCACCTTGCAACTACCAGCTTGCATCAGTCTTGCACCTAGAAGACACTAATGACAGAATAAAAAAACTGATGAATGTACCGGTGATCTCCTTGAGCTCCACGATCTTGCCTGCTTTGACGGAGAGATTAAAGCAATGCGCTCCAATCGTCTCCATGGCGATCACAGGTATGTCGGACCAGCCTGCCAACACACATCAGCATATCAGCTTTAGTCTGGAGACTGACCTAGCAGGATGGAGGAGTAATAAAATACCCTTCGATATTGAATTCTTGTTGATATTCGATATGTATTTTTTCATATTTACAATAAATTGATTCATATTTTTTTTTTTTAGAGAAAGACTGTTTGGACATTATTACGTTTATTGACAACGTTTCGAGTACAATTTCATACTCTTCTTCAGGTACTCTTCTTCGGTTTCACAGGTACGTAATAATGTCTATACAGTCTTTCTCCAAAATGATTATTGATAAATGTGGCTTAAAAATTTAAATGAACAAATAAATAATTGATTGATAATTTTCCATTTTTTGCTGGGGAGTAAGCTACACTATAAACGGTGCACCATATTATAATTAGTATTAAGCTTCGCTAGATAGAATCGAAACCCAATGTTTCTGCCTGACACTTATGAGGCAAACGGAAGCGAACGGGAATCGCACGGTTCGTCAGAGCGGTTTTTTGAAATTTTGTCTTCCCACTTAATGATTTTAAAAAATCAGATAGTAACGACCCATTACAGCCTAATAGACTAAATAATGCCGCAAACTGTACTTTATGACCTCTGGTGCGACCTCAAAGTGTTAAATACGATTATTTTACTAAAAATATCGTATTTAACACTTTGAGGTCGTACCAGAGGTCATAATGAACTCCAGTGTGCGGCATTATTTAGTCTATTGGTCTGTTATGGGTCGTTACTATCTGATTATTTAAAATTATTTAGTAGGAAGACAAAATTTCAAAAAACCGCTCTGACGAACCGTGCGATTCCCGTTCGCTTCCGTTTGCCTCTTATGGGTGAGACATCGTCACTCTCAAGACGAAAGGGGTAGGAAATCACAACAAGTGTTGTGGTTACTTGTTGTGAATTATTTACCTGAGGCATTTTGCTCCATCTATAGATGAAAGCCAGGGTTGACCAGGTCCATGCAGCCCAGTACCGCGGCGCTGTGACAGCCTGTGGTACTAGTCTTGAGAATGACGATGGCTCACACAAAACAAGCCCATCAGGTTACGGTTCTATTTAGCGAGCTTATTAATTATTCTTTCCGCGGACCTTGCTGCTGACAAGGATGGACTACAAGTAATTACCTGCTTTGTCCAGACCCTCCAGAACTCCGCACAGGAAGGCTCCTCCTCCCACCGACAAGATGATGACTCCAGGCTTCACAGGCAGTTGTTCCTTGATCTCAGCCACGATACTGGCGTTCCCGGTCCTGAGGGATATTACAGTAACATGACTATTTGTATCGTACATGCTCTGTGTCTTCCTGGATATCACATAAGTTGCAAATGCCTGTTCCTGAACAAATGGATTTTATACCTGTTCTCTCAAGAAAGCTGACATTTTATGTTGGAACGATTTTCTTATTGAAAATAGGTTTAAATAAGTTTTCACTTCTATAATTCAGTAAGTTAAATGTCTGAAGTTCTCTAAAAATCCTTTCAATAGTCAACAATCCTACAATTTTAATTTTGACCAGAATAACAAAATAAAAATATGTTTTAATACACTTTAAATTTGAATGTATTATAACATCGAAGTACTCTGAATAATCTGACAGAATTATTACCGCTGTGACTATAGTGTAAAAATGAAAGCCAAAACAGCATTGTATACCAGTTTTATACTTGTATGGTTCACATTTTCGACGTCATTTCAACCAAAAAGTGAGCCAAAACAATTATTAATATAATTATTTGCTATTATTCCTTACAATGTACAAACCCATCGATTCAATGTCTATGACACGTTAACAACACGGAAAAGCTACAAGAAAGTTGAATGAAGAAGAGCTGACCAGATGTCAGGATGGTCGAACACGAACTCTGCTCCGAGCTTCTTGGCTTCCTGCGTTGCCAGCTCCTTGGTCTCCGAGAAGGTGGCGCCGTGTTGCTGTGACAATCATACACAGATGTTGCAACAGTGTAAGAGCTGGCCTCAGATAGCTGTTAATCTGCACTTCAGTTGTAACTTGAGTGATCAAGGGGTTTATTAGATTTATCATTTGGAATGGTATAAATTCGTGGATTCTTTTTAGTCACTTCACCCAAAGACATTAAGACAACCGGGTCTTTTTATTGTAATTTTAAAAAAGTCGAGAAATTTCCTATTCAAAATCTGTTAAAGCTCTTGATTAATAGCTTGTTTGGCTTCTGAGAGACCCGGTCGTGAAACACGCAACTGCAGCTCTTTCTGCTATCCAGTTACAAATCTAACAGTTATAAACTGTTCCTGTCTACAAAGTGGGAAGGTATTGTGGTTTGTGGACAGGTATTAGTACCAGTCTTCACACTACTAACATGTAACTTACAACGACATTCGCGCCATTGTTCTTGAGCATCTGGATCACAAAGTCTGCGGTTGCCATGGGAACGAAGACGGTGCATTTAGTCCTCAAGATGGCGGCCGCGCGACTCAAGGCCAGTCCTGCGTTGCCTCCCGAGGCTATTACAAGATGCGTGCATCCCCCCAGCACGGCCTACAACACGAGAGAGTTTTCTTAAATCCGTAGCTGACTATGGTTGAAAGAAGTGTTGTGGATGAGACGACTTCTTAGCATGTGCAGTATTCCAAACATGGCCGCCCTTGGATTCAAAAACAATAAACATAAAACATTAACATAACGGCCTCCATTATCTCCTGTCTCATTGGCTGATTGAGCCATGTGGTCTCCAACCCAACCATCCGCCATTGACAAAAGATGAACTCTTTTAAATTTTACCACATGATCCACCGTCCCAACCCTTTCTTCCTAACTGAGTGAGACAAGTTCTTTGACTCACGTGGCCTGTGTTGCAATATTTGTATGGACATTACTTGTTCCCCCACCTGTTAAGCTCTGTACGAGACTCCATTGCAAGTTGTTCCCCCACCTGTTGAGCTCTGTACGAGACTCTATTTCCCCCACCTGTTGAGCTCTGTACGAGACTCTATTGCAAGTTGTTCCCCCACCTGTTGAGCTCTGTACGAGACTCTATTGCAAGTTGTTCCCCCACCTGTTGAGCTCTGTACGAGACTCTATTGCAAGTTGTTCCCCCACCTGTTGAGCTCTGTACGAGACTCTATTGCAAGTTGTTCCCCCACCTGTTGAGCTCTGTACGATACTCTATTGCAAGTTGTTCCCCCACCTGTTGAGCTCTGTACGATACTCTATTGCAAGTTGTTCCCCCACCTGTTGAGCTCTGTACGAGACTCTATTGCAAGTTGTTCCCCCACCTGTTGAGCTCTGTACGAGACTCCATTGCAGCCCCCACCTGTTGAGCTCTGTACGAGACTCTATTGCAAGTTGTTCCCCCACCTGTTGAGCTCTGTACGAGACTCTATTGCAAGTTGTTCCCCCACCTGTTGAGCTCTGTACGAGACTCTATTGCAAGTTGTTCCCCCACCTGTTGAGCTCTGTACGATACTCTATTGCAAGTTGTTCCCCCACCTGTTGAGCTCTGTACGATACTCTATTGCAAGTTGTTCCCCCACCTGTTGAGCTCTGTACGAGACTCTATTGCAAGTTGTTCCCCCACCTGTTGAGCTCTGTACGAGACTCTATTGCAAGTTGTTCCCCCACCTGTTGAGCTCTGTACGATACTCTATTGCAAGTTGTTCCCCCACCTGTTGAGCTCTGTACGAGACTCTATTTCCCCCACCTGTTGAGCTCTGTACGAGACTCTATTGCAAGTTGTTCCCCCACCTGTTGAGCTCTGTACGAGACTCTATTGCAAGTTGTTCCCCAGTGGCGTGCCGACCTATGTTAATTTGGGGCAAATGCCCCGGATTTTTTTGGGGTGGGTATACCCACCCCCCAAAAATACCTGGCCTAAGGGTGGTGGAACGGCTGGTGATTTGGAGGATCACAAACTGACTAACAGCCATGAACATATTCAGTTGTTATTTTACAATGAATACCTGATGCTTGAATCAGATATAATGTTTTAAACACTCATTAAAAGGAATTAAACACTAAAAACTGACTGAGGTGACTGAGAATTCGGCAAGATATGCATTATAGGTAGTAGGTACAATTATTTTTTGAATTGTAAGTATGTATATTGTATTATGTACTCTAAACTGGTATGGCCATTGGCCAATGTGTATGACTTTCTTCTTTAGGGCATAATCGTTTTCCTTTTACTATACTGGACAGATTATTTCACCTTTTATATTTTATAAAAGACATTTTATACATTTTATAAAAGACATTTTATACATTTTATATCGATGTTTTCCGCATTTCTAGTCCAAAGAGCTGATCTGGAGTAGCTCTTAATTTTTGCGCTCAAGAGCGGGCGCATTCCCTTCCACTGAATCTCTACAAAGACCGTAAAAAATAAACCAAATGTGAAAAAAATAAATACAGTAAGTTTGGTGTGTCCAATTTTTCCAGGAATGTGAGTTCTTCGTTTCATATCTGATTCTTTGAGAACGTTTTTAATGAGCATAGTGCTTTATTTTCCTTTACAAATCCATAAAAGTAGGTAATTGCAGTTCGAATTGGAAGAAACTACTTTCTTGAGTGAATTTTTGTTGCTTTGAACACAAAGCAATAAACTTGACACTTTAAAATAGATTATATCCAGGACACAGAAAATTTCTTCTAAGTTTAAATTTCGACACATTTTTTGGGATAAGCCCCGAACCCTCATGCTGGGGGTCGTGCTGGGGGGTTGAGGATGAGGAGTTACACAGGGTTACACCTTTCGGTACAAATCCTGCAGATGTACATGGACACAACTTGACATCTTTTTAAGCCTTTTTACATTATAGTTAGGGGTTTTACGGTATGTTGTGTGAGAGTGTGCGAGTGTACGACTTGGCTGAGTGGAGCGACCGCTCCACTAGATCATGAAAATTTTTAAATGAAATAGGATTTGAATATCGATATCTATTGTAATACTAACATGGTTAATAAACCAATTTCTTAGAAGACTCTGCCATCAAGACTAAATTACGACGAAAGAATAAAAGAAACAAAAAAACTTGTCGCAATTTCAAGCATCGAAATTAATGACTTTTGCAAAAAGCAAAAACCGCTATCAACCTCGGCGAGTAATTTATATATTTTACTAGGAAAACGCTCAGTGTAACGCGTTGATGAGCGAGCATGGATACGCGCAACATCTAAAAATGGTAAAATGTCAATAAGTTTTGTTTGTAAGGACATAGGTCCTTATGATATATGACTCCACAGAGAAAGGGCCCTTTGGAGTCGACAATTCGACAATGAAATTTCGCGCCATTTCAACTTTAAAACAAGCGTACCACATTATCTGTTGACAGTTTCTAGTAGCTCTGGCAAGTTTTTACTGAGTCAGCATGTCACCAGCGTGCGTGTTGTGACTTGTGAAGTCAGCGGTTGTCTTGTCAGCTTGTAGAGTTCAAGTTGTGATTGCGTTCAGATCGTAAGAAATTGTGTCTCGTTCTAATTCATACCATCGAATAATATCATTTGAAAGTTCCACTAGCATTTATTTTTTAACAATATTTTGAATCTTAAGACAATGTATTCTAAAGTGGCAAATAAAGATGAACAATGTGAACATTGTGGCAGATATAGGAGTGGTCTCAACATTGCTAACTGGAATCGTCACAAAGCTGGATGCAAGATGAAAAAGGGCGTTCCTCTAATTCCTTCGCAATTACAAGCGTCGAAATTTAGTGCATTTTTTAAGAAGAGGTGCGTGGAAGTGGAACCCGCTTTCAGTTGCAGTGAGTAAATAAAGTATACGTATACCTACTAATTATAAAATTATTAATATAATGGAAATTGATGTAATTTTGATGACAAACATCAATGGCCTATAAGAATGTAATACCAATTTTTCATTCCTCTACTTGCATTGAGAAAAATTAAAATCTATTTAATCTGAAAAACGTAGGTATCTATCATTGTTATTTTATACACTGGCGTAACTTCGATGCCACATCCCTCGCAGGTGCGGTGGCCTGGTCTAGGGGGGGGGGGGGGGAAGAGAGGAATTTGGATCGAACGAGTATCATACTAGGAAAACGCTCAGTGTAACGCGTTGATGAGCGAGCACGAAAACGTGCAAATACACGAACCGGAATTTCGTAATTTCATTGAAACTAAGAATAGTCATATATGAACCCTGATGAAGAAATACAACTACAGTGGCCGTGGTTTCCCATTTCGATACATTCACACATGACAGCTCTTTCAAAAATATTAAAACGTCTATAAGTACATACATTCTTCTGGTTGGGTTGAAAACGTGTAAAATAAGTTTATTATGTATTATTAATGACCATGCCAAATTTGAAGTTTATCTGACCATTTTGATTTTCCCCTTATCAGGAGAAATTAATTTTAATTTCAACCAATCAACGGATTACATAAAATTTATAACCATAAAACTAAACGACGGTCTCAAAAAGTGTGAAAAATTTCGAGTTGATAAGTCAAACGGTGTGAGCTACAGGCCATTTTGATTTTTGAACTAATCAGATGATTTAAACAAACATTGGGTCTGCAAACACCAGGAATGGTCCCTACATGTGTGCAAAATTTCTTTAGCCCAATCGGAGAAACGGTGTGACATGTATACCGGCCCCGGACAGAAAAAAAAACAAAAAAACAGAGGTCCGTGCCAATGAGTGAAAGGAGACGCTCGCTACGCTCGCTCAAAAAGTTAAAATATCGAATTTAGATAATCAAATTGACCAAAATTTTGTGTGTAAACTGTAAATCACGTTGAAATGCACTCAATTTTGTACAAAATTCAAAAAATTTCGATACCTCTCCAACAAGAACACAACAGGAACAAGAATACATACGCGACCCACAGCCGAGTATTCTTGTAGAGGCCTTTTTTCAAACCTGAATAGGCCGTTCGTGGTTATTATTTTACCTTCTATTATTACCTACCTTTACTACGTAAATCCACAAAACGCATTTGGATTAACAATTAATTGAAAAATGTTGTGAAAAGTGATATGTTTTAAGAATGAAAACAAAAGATACATATATTTTTAAAGATCATTACAGTATATTAATTAAAAAAGTAGGGGCCTAAAATTATCCTGCGGGGGGGGGGGGGGGGGGGGGCGAAATGTGAAGTTACGCAAATGTCTTTGTGCCGTGTTATCCATACGTCATAATTCTTTACAAATATTTTTTTCTTATTAACAGCCCTGTTAATCCCTGGAAGTTTTTGATCATACCTATACATTAGATCGACAATACACGTAATTATTGACGAATGTGTCAAACGTAGTTTTTATTTAACCCCATAGATGAGTTACCAAACAGAGGGAGTAGTGTGAGTCAAAAGCCTGCAACCATTACTACTGCTGCTGAAATTGACGAGGAAACATTATTGCAAAATCCAGAAGCAATAATTGCTAACGAGACAGTCAACCCAAAATCAAATATTGTTGCTGACACTGTCACCCCAGATGAGAACGCTCGTCTAACAATGAGTGATGAGGAGATTGGTATCTTAGATGAGGCGACTCCGCAGCCTGGTTCAAGTACACCCGCTCAAAACCTTACGCAAAGTATCTCAGGTAAACAGAATTTTGTTTTATTTAAAAAGTTTACGCCTACGGAAACATGAACATTTTACATCATAATGCTTTGCTCTTATGTAAAGCACATGCAACGTAATTTACAATGTAATTTAACAGATCCAAGTATGCCTACTACTGCTTGGACTATCGGAAGAGTAAAACCACAAATTATTCGAAATGAGTTTTTACTCGAGAGGGGAGTAACACTTAAAACCAATCAAAACGTAATAATACTTTAAATGAAGTTCTTACATTCACAGTTCATTTCATTGCACATTTCACAATCACATCTTTTGTTTTGTGATGTGAACAGTATTGAGCCCACACATTTTTTTTCTAGTGGGGTGTATGCGAGGACGTTACATAATGGTATAAAAATAGTAGTTTAATTGTTTTCCTCAGATGACCTAAACGAAGAAAAGTACAAGGACCCAGCATTTTTTGCTGGACAATCGTTGTCCGTGGAGATAACTAGGAAAACGCTCTGAGTAACGCGTTGATGAGCGAGCACGGATACACGCAACACCTCGAACCGAAATTATGTTTATCGAAAATGTCATGAAAAGCCAATAATTCTTGAATTTCGTCACAGACTTGTATAAATATCTCCAAAATTTCCAAAAATATTGGTCCCAATAACCTTGCTAAGTTTTAAGTTGATCGATTAAACCTTTGATTGAACGGTTCCTTGTTAAGTTTCAAAAATCACAGGATATCTTTCAAACAATATACCTGGGACCACTCATATGATATGATATTACTGTGTACACAATATCAGATCAATCTGTTAAACGGTCATTATTAGTTTCATTTCGTTTGAAACTTTCTGCTCTAACTACCTTGCCTTGAACTAAAGATTCGATGTCGCCGTGAATTTGACAGCCAAAACACAAAATGTCCCTAAAATTACAAAAACTTTTGAAAATAACTACAAATTAGACTGAAAATTGGCAAAAATACCTTAAATGTTGCTACCAATTACCATGCGAAGTTTTTAGTTGGTCGGTCAATCGGCAATACCCGCTGCACGAGAGCGGGTATTGCGTTGATTGTTTGAGTATCTCCTTGCAGCAGTCTGGTCGGGGGTCTCTTTGCTCCTTGATGCTTTATTATTAACGACATTTTGTTTCAACCTTTTAGATTTAGCTTCGTCAGTTTCTTGATCTTCAATTTCACGCAGACGCTTTTTCGCCTTTATGGCTTTCATTCTAGCAGAAGTCTTTCCATTTTTCGGCATGTTAAATAGGGATAAGATAGGTAATGAAAAAGTAAGAAGTAGAGTACCTACCTAATTAAAGTACAATAATATTTGTGTGATCAATGTTTGAAATGCACGAAATGTGTGCTCAAAGACGTAATGTATTCAATGTCGTAATGTTACGAAATGAATCTTGAACAAAACTTCGCAAATATGAAAATAAACTAATCACCTTTCAACTAATAAGCGAAAGGAATCAAAGTTCCACACAAAAAACGGATCAGGTAAAATAGTAACTACCTAGTTTAGAAACGGAATGAATCCAACGTTCCACAATTAAAATAAGACAACGTATAATGTTTTGAACTGAATGAATCAAAACTTTCAAAAAAAAATAGCAACCTTCAAGGAAATGTCAGGCTAGACAGAAGCTCAGAAACGGAATAAATCCAACGTTTCCAAGAAGAAAATAATTTGAAATAATCAATCCCCTGGACAAAAACTGTAGATACCTAATATCTATGCTTTAAAAGCGATTCAATTTTACTAATACCTTCACAAAGTACACCAAATTGCCAAAATTATCAACGAAAAGAAGCAAAATGCAGGAGAGATTTGGAATGACGTGTGAACGCTAGAAGAGAACAAACGCCACTCAATGATATTATTGAAATGTGAGCTTATGTTTCTAATCCCTCCTGGATGCAAAATCAGCCAAGTAGAAACACGGGAGGCACGGCCATCAGAACTACGAATTGACGAAAAGACAATCAAGGTCCTTAAAAACTCGAAATGATTTGTTGGAAACTATGATCCAAATTGAATTATTCAAATTTGATCAACTCAATAAACATAAAAATATCTGCTTTTCACTAAAAAACTGTACATACCATCAAAACACTCTTGTACCTAAAGCAAATCAGATTCAGTTGCATTGGAAAGACATTCATTTTCAATGTTTCATTTCTGACAGCTATTAAAAATGTCAATAAGTGCATACTTTCTTGACAGATTCGGCTGAAAATTTGTAAAATAAGTGACATTGTTGGTCTTACTGACCATGCTAAATATGAGTTTGATCACATTTCTCGAAGACCATTTTAATTTTTTAGGCTATCAGGAGATACTTATTTTAACAATGAACCAATGGATGGATTTCAAAAAAAAATTGGGTCTGCAAACAGAGAAGGTTGTCTTTACATGTGTGCAAAATTTCAGGTCGATCGGTGAAACGGTGCGACTTCCATTGCTTCCTTTAGCATACAAAAACAAAAACAAAAAAAAAACAAAAAAAAAACAGAGGTCCGTGCTAAAAGAGCCAAATGGAGTCGCTCGCTTCGCTCGCTCAATAAAGAAGATATCGGACGTGGGGCCTTCTCAGCCTAAGGCCCATGAAATGCCTGGAGGCCACTTCCCTCAAACTTTGGTGCAAAATAGCAAACGATCATTCACAGACGCTCTATACTTTAAAAAGGTTGTTAGTGGTAGCAACACGAGCAAAGTGGCATTTAGGGACTGGTTGTCGTATTCAAAATCTAAAGATAAAGTGTATTGTCTTACATGTATACTACATGGAACACCTATTGTTCAGCGATTGCCCTTAGTTAAAGGGTTTAATAACTGGAAACATGTACATGCTCGCCTTAGAGAACACGAGCTTAGCGATGAGCATTTGCATTCGGAAATTGCGAAATGCCTATTTAATTCGGCGTGTCGTATAGATCATGCCGTCTTAAGCGCACATAATACAAAAGTCGCCGAGAATCGGGAAGTTGTGAGAGCGTTAATGGAAATTGTTCTTAATTTGGCCAGACACAACGACGCTTTTAGAGGCCATAATGAAAAACACGATTCGTTGAAAAATAGAGGTAGATTTTTAGACTGGGTGAGAGCAATGAGTAAACATCATCCATACCTGAATAGGCACCTTCAGAACATCGAGTCTTCCAGCAAGACTACTCGCGTTACATTTTTATCGAACAAAAGTCAGAATGCGATGATTGATGCGCTTTGTTGTCACGTTCGTGAAAAGATTCTCCTCGATATTTGTAAAGCTGGTCTATTTGCGGTCATCATCGACACAACTACAGATGTGGCTAAGCTCGATCAGTTTTCTCTGGTGGTTCGCTACTGCGATACCAATGGTGATATACACGAACGCCTGGTAGCTCTTGGCGTTGCTGAAGATGCCACAGGACGAGGCATGTTTGAGTTGTTTCAGTCCCTTTGTGAAAAACACAAACTTGACTGGGAAAACAATCTATGTGCTCAGGCGTATGACGGTGCAGCCAACATGCAAGGGGAATATTCAGGTTTAAGAACACACATTCAAAACATTAACCCCCGTGCTGTATATGTGTGGTGTTTTGCCCACATAGTGAATCTAGTCATTGTTGATGCTGTAAGTAAAAATGAAGACATTCGTAATTTCTTTGGCCATGTGCAGACTATTGTCACATTTATGAGCTTTCGAAAAAGGACGGCAGTGTACGTCAAGAAGCAAAAGGAAATATATCCAGGACAGAGACTTCGACGCATGAAGGCGATGTCAACCACCCGCTGGACATCACATGATCGCAGCATCGACGCCATTATGAGGACATACGAGGCAATACTGGACTCCTTGGAGACACTCTCACAGGACAATGATGCTGAGACATCAGCCACAGCAGCTGATAAGCTCAAGGTAATGACATCATTCAAGTTTGTCTTGGCATTGACATTGACGAAGAGACTATTTAACGTTACTACACCACTATCAAAGTATCTTCAATGTCCTGACTTAGATTTCGTAAAAGCCATTGACCTGGTAGACAGCACAGTTACAGCTCTGCAAGCTATGAGATCCGAAGAAACGTTTGAAGAGATTTACGAAGAAGCCAGCAAATTCGCTAAGGATCACCAATTTGATGATTGCGAAACTGCACTACAAGAAACAAGGGTGCGTAGAAAGAAGGTTATGCCCGGTGAAACGTCGAGGGATGAAACCCCAGCAGCGGCTAAAGATCGCTATAAGTATATGGTGTTCTATCAAGTAATTGATACCAGTTTATCAGCGATTGATTCTCGTTTTTCACAATCCCGTGAAATAATGAAAAGCATTGCGATTCTGTCTCCCTCCAGGCTACTCAGCAAGAACACAGTTGTAGTAAGCGAAGATTTTGATGCAATTGCTAAGTGGATTCCCGGCGTCGATAGTGAATCATTACAACGTGAGTACGCGTTCTTTAGAGTATCGTATAAAAAACTATCAGATTCACTTCAAGCAACATCTTCAAAATCAAACCCACGTCAATCATCAGGAGACAATGACGACTTGACTGATGAGGCTGAGAATGATTCAAACGATTCGGAGAATGAATCTGGATATTTGCAGGACAAGGACATCGTCATCACCACTACTGTGGCCAATGTGTTGAGAGTATTAAGTTCTTACAGTCTTGGAAATGCATTTCCAAACTTGTACATGGTATACAAAGCTGTGAGTACCATCCCTCCATCTTCTGCGTCAGCCGAGAGATCATTCTCGAAATTGAAGTTAATTAAGACACGGCTGAGGTGAGTTTTGACGACAGAATGATTTATTTACAAAATATAAAGATAAATGATAATTACATTTAATATGTTTGGTATTGCAGATCGACCATGCAAGAAGGAAGGCTTGAAAGTCTGATGATACTGTCGTGTGAAAATGACATTGAAGTTAATCTTTCGGATGCCATTGACAAATATGCTGCCTCATCAAATTTACTGACAAAAATGTTAATGTTTAAGTAAATTTAACGGAATAAAGAGTAGCATGTAGGCTCGTAGGAAGAACCTGAGCAATCTGGAACACAAAATTTGAAGTTTAGCGTGAAGCGTCCCAGAATCACTATTACATTGTTTAAATTCGGAAAACAAAAACTAACTCTGGGGAACAACAATTACATTGTTCTTTGATTTAATTAGTACTTAGTAGGTACATTTTAGAGCCAACCACTTTTAAATGTTTTAAATTGTAAAAATCGCCATGCGGGGCTAGAACTGGGGGGCGGGCTTTTCCCTCTTAGTGTCGAAATTTCGCTCACACGATGAAAGTTATTTCTATGCGCCTGAAAGGTATAGAGTATATTTTGGAATGTTACTCTTATATGATTATGTTATACCTACCTTTAATTACAATAATATTTACAATTATACATAATAATGTACAAAAAATATAGTGTTTATGAGTCTTTAGAATACTTACCAGTTACCGCAATGAATTTTTATAATAATATTATAATAACACACTAATTTATCGCAAATAGATATTCAAGCTCAATAAATATTCAAATTATATAATAAAATATTACAAACTCTGCTCAGTTGCTGCAAATTAATAAGTAATTGTATCTAACACTTTCCTTTCCTCCATGCAGAATAATAACTGGTAATCCTTTCTGATAACCTGCTTGTGCAATAAGTATTATTGTATTTCATTTAATTGTTAATTTGACACAAATTTCAATTACTGACATTTCATCTTTTATTCAATAATTTCATGATTTAACTAAATAAAAATGAATAAATAGAAATGTGTATTGGATTTTCTCGATACAAAATGGATAATTCACGTTTCTCATCAATTACTCAATTAGTATGCCCCAAAATCATTTTGAACTTGCCAAACAAAGCTGAAATTTCAAATCATTTGCTGTGCGGCATTTTCCTGTGGGCAGTGTTTAAATAAAATAGACAATGACGTTTTTAATGAATAAGTACGCCACCAAAATCATTTTGAACTTGCCAAAGAGAGCTGCAATTTAAAAAATCGCTGCGCGGCATTTTTCAATGTAATAATTTTTAACAAAATTAACTATTTTTCACTTTTCAATAATTATGACCCAACATCATTTTAAGTCTGTCTGAGAGGGCTGAATTTCAAAACTATCACTGCGGGGCAATTTTATTGTCAATATCCGTCCATAATGCAAACTTTGGTGATACAATATGGAAACCAATACTTTGAAACTAAATTTCCACTCGTGAACTAGCAATTTTAGGTGATCAAAATCGCTGAAATTTGAAGTCCAAAACGCATAGAAATGGCTCTATTTCATTCTTGAAATTCAAAATTTTCCCGGGCCTGCGCGGCCCGAACCCGCGTGTTGCTGGGGGGCCCTCCCCCCAGACCCCCCATTGATGCCCTGAACAGCACCTTTTCCTTACGATATCGTATTTTGGGTGACTTGACCATTTTCATTGAATATTTACTACCTTCCCAGCCCCTTTTCCCTATTTACCCTAGTGCCTGGGCGGGGTGGGTGGTCCACCCAAAACAAAATGCCCCAAAATTTGTAGAGGTTCGGCACGCCACTGTTGTTCCCCCACCTGTTGAGCTCTGTACGAGACGCCTCTCATCTTGAACGATCCGGTGGGCTGCAGCGCCTCCATCTTCATGTAGACGTCAGACTGGGTGACGTCATCACACATGAGTCTGCTCAGCGCCGAGCTCCAGAGCAGCGGCGTCTTGATGTACAGCGGCGCGGCGGCCATCTTGGTAGAGGCAAACTGTCCAAAGGCGCGACCGACACTGACAGATGTCAACGCGTTATGATCAGTTACAAGTGTTCGTAGACGACGTAGAATCTTTAATCTCAGCCTTCGTCTTATCGTACACATCATCTGCTATCATCGCTCCATCACCTCTTATCAATTCACAGACTCGAAATTTATAATCGGAATTAATTCAAGTGCATTAAAAATAGTTCCAAATTGACGAACGGCAATAGAAAAACCATTTCATTATAATAGCTGAATTCGAGTTGCGTTAATCGCACTGCAATTGACGTAACGGCGACGGAAAAACGCAGCATAAGAAAGTCGAACGTACGAGTTTGATCAATACAACCGTCCACAGTTACGTTACGTCGACATGCGTCGTCTTACGTCGATTGTTTGAACAGACATGTTGAACTTTTATATGTCATTGCGTTTGCGTTCTTCTATCATCGCTCTAAGACTTCTTTTCCATAGATCCGCCACAACTTTCACCGTACATCCTGACCTAATCTTCATCATCATCATCTCTCTAAACAACGTCCGTCAGTCGTCACCATTAAAGTCTATTACAAATCAGTTATGTTAAGTGGGTATCACACTGAGTTGCAACCCGTGGTTGGAACTGTCGTATGGAAACTTTTGTCGCAAAAGGAGGCAACCGCCTATCACACGCAACTGTTTGGGTTGATGTTGGTTGGTTCACAATTGACACTCATGAGTTGCGCAGAAAGCAGTTGCCATAGTAACCAAAATAAAAGTATAGAGAATAACAAAATCTGACAGCGGCAATCCAAATCTCATATTTAGAGTGATTACTTGTGAAAGAAAGATATTTAAGTAAGTACAAGTTAATAATAATACGCAATATTTATCCATACACATGTTCAAGTTAAATATTCATCTGGTAAATATGTTGATGTTTTTACACGGCTGTCTGGTATGAACTAAGACCGTGCCCAACCAGTAACCACTCACTTTTTCTTTCCTTTCAAAGCCCGGACGACCGGTGGTCATAGGTGGCGCTGTCGTCGCGTTTTCGTGTTTATCAAAGTACAGTTCGTTTTTCCTATGCTTGAACTCTCTACAGACCGAGACACCGTCAGTAACTTGTTCTGTAAGGCCGAGAAAGACAACATTGCAATGTGAGTGCGCAATGAAGTCTTTCTCGGCCTAGCAGAACAACTGACTGTGGCTCCATCTGGTGAGAGTTCATACAGTAAAAAACAGACTGTATTTCTTGCGATACATTCTGTATTTCATGTCATAATAATCCCCATAAAAAACACTCCGTGTAAAAATACCATCCAAGTCTCTTCAACTAAAAAAAATAGAAGATATCTAAAATTCAGCACTGAAAAGTAGTGATATCAAAAAATGGCCGAGTCAAAACTTTTCTTCAAAAAATACTTGGCGCATCGTGCATATAAATAGTATAGAAGTAGGCCGGAAATCAAATATACTCATCTATACATAAGAAACGAGGCGCCAAGTATTTTTTGATAAGTTTTGACTTGGCCATTTTTTGATATCACTACTTTTCAGTGCTGAATTTTAGATATCTTCTATTTTTTTTTAGTTGAAGAGACTTGGGTGGTATTTTTACACGGAGTGTTTTTTATGGGGATATCACTCCTTTTTTCAGTTTATTGTTACAACTTGTAACATATATTGTGTCACCAATTACTATAATTCCTTTAAAAAATACGCCTTTGTGATTTGGTTGCTAAGAAGAATTGTGTTTGGCGCTAAATGTAAGCTTAAAATTATATTCCATGAAGAATTGCGAAAGCATCGTTCCAATCGGTCCAGCCGTTCTCGAGTTATCGCATCATTTCCGGTTTTCAAAATGGCGGCTGACATCACAGCCACCTAAAATTTGTATCTATAAATGTTATGTAACATTATAAACCTTCTGAATATGTAGTTATTGTTATAAGAGATGATTTTAGTCAGATTTGGCATTTTTATGACGTCATTTCCGGTTTTAGTAATAGTGCATTTCTATTTTGACTATTGATATTTCATAAAGATGACCGTCGGAATCGATTGGCGCAAATTTTATTCCGATCGGTTCAGCCGTTTTTAAGATATGACGTCACTTCCGGTTTCAAAATGGCGGTATAAAACCAGTTATAGCAAAAGGCACCTAAGACGCCAAAAGTGCACATGTGGTAAAAATTTCATATCGATCGGTTAACCCGTTTAGGCTGTGGCCCTTCAACAGTGTTTCCTGATATCTGAATCATTATAATAATAATCAGATAGGTTTTGAAAGGGGTGTAATTTCACTGTTTTCACGGCCCTCTAGCACGCAAATGGAACAACCTATTGTTCCCAAAATTGGTATATGGTGTCAGGTGGGCCATAGCTCGAAATTAAGATATTTTGCAACAATGTGAGATTTTCCAATTTTGAGATCCAGTAGGCCGAAAATGCCATGTTGTTGCTTACAGTAAAAGTGTTTGGTCTGCTCCTCAGTTTATTAGGCATTTACGGTATGTAGAGTGATTGTGAGTGTATAGTACGACTTGGCTGGGTGGAGCGACCGCTCCACTAGATCGTTGAAGTTGACATTTGGATATTCACCGAAAACGTGGAATATTGTGCTTATGAGCAATATGGAAGTCTCCTATATAAATTAGATTTCAAAATAATTGTACTATTAAGGTAGATGAGACTTTGCTGAACATTCTTTTGTTGTGGGCAATTGATTTTGACGTCATACGTTGCCATGGCAATAAATTATATAACCATGGAACATTATTGTGGACTTAGAAAAATTACATCACATGCCGTTTTTCCAGCCAAAATGTCCCATGTCATTTGAAATTGATTTTTATGAATGAAAATTTTCCTTTCCTCAAGTGATCAGAGTGTTTGTGATTATTATTTGTGTTGTTAATTACGAATTTACCGTAATGAAATTAGAGAAGACTTTCCTATTGGCCTAATACGATGTAAGTGAAAATTACTTCAGAGCACATCTTTAATAAAAGATACAATAATTTGGTCACAATAAATAACATATAAAATCAACAAATCGAAATGAATCCTTTAATTTCCACAGCTCTGCAGATAATTACTTGTGCGCCGACGTGGAGCGACTACGACTTCCGTGACCATACTTCATGCGTTTCCCTTGCCACACATGCGTAGCTGATACAGGACGCTTCACTAAACAGACAAGTTCACAGAAATCAATCAGTGATGAAACAATTGAGGAAACCCTCAAGGCTTGTCTTTTATCTAATCATGTTTAAAAATTACTTTTCATTTTGTCAATTGCCATATTATCATTCGTCTCAAAGATATTGTTTCAAAAAAGTGTCTGGAAAATGCCACAAAATAAAATCTATCATGCTTGTTCGCCTGTCTCCACTTTCAAGTTCTTTCTCCACCCAAATGCTATAAAGCAGTAAAAACTGCGATGTTATTGCAAATTGCTTGATCATTTGGGTGGAACTGGACTGGAAGACTTAGTGAAAAGTGGACACAAACGATCATACCTAATAAATGTACTGATAATTCACGAAAGTCTTCACACAAATGAAATACTTTGTTCTCAGGTTGACGATTGACTTGAAAACAAAACAGATTGAATAAAACTTTCATTGGGATGTTAAGGAGGATGTAATATGTACCTGGTTTCTTGACTACAACTTGCAAGTTGGGATTCTCCTCCAGCTTCACTTCGCTGCCACTGACTTCGAGGCTAGACGAGGACATGGCACTGACAAGTCCCAAGTCAGCGTTTGGGTCAGCATCAGTGAAGTCATCGACCAGAGCTGAAGCACAGGGATCAAAATCATTAGGTGCTCAGGTAAATTATGAAATATGTCAGGGGTCGCTACCTGCGGCAACCTGTGGTTCTTGAATGGCTCTTTATAATTTAAATAGAAATCGAAAATTTTGAAAATTCGAAAAAAAAAATTTACAATTTAAATGTTATTTTTATTCAGTTCGTTCATTTTAGAGTCCCAGAATCACTTTTAAATTGTTGAAATTTTCAAAAACGCCCTGCGGGGCCACAACCGGGAGGCTTCGTCAAAATATCAACATAAAATAGTAATTCAATTTATTATTTTCGGTGTTTTATATTTGATTGCCTCTACTGCGGCTCCCATAATTATCTAATTTATTAATTTTTGTGAAATTGGCTCTTTCACCAAAAAAAAATTGCCAACCCCCATACCTATGTGGTCAACCAATATGTTGGACCGATGTCGTATTATAAATGAAATGAATATCCCTCTATTGTAATGTCCCACTGATATTAGAACTCACCCCAAGATGTGGCGAGATGCTTGGCTCTAAGGAGCTCGAAGCCGGCATCGCAAGGACCAGATGCATCATTCAACGGAACAATAGTGCCGTCACAACTTTGCAAACCCGCAAAGAATACCACCTGAATAAAGATAAGATAAATCAAAGAGTGTTAAGACGGCTGGGTAGTGAGTTTGACCTTGAAGAGTTTTTTAATCGATTTTTATCAATATCTTTTACCAATGTAATTGTTAACAAAATAAGGCTATGTACGAGTATTCAGAGCAGTTCAATGAAAATAATTCCATAGCTTGTAATGTTTTATTACATTTACTTTTTCCTAAACTGATGTTTAGTGCCCGAAAATTAGTAACATTAACGTACTAAACATCTGTTGTACAAAATAAAACTAATAACTTATTCCAAGCTATAAAATTATTTTCATTGAACAGTTCTGAATACGCGTACAAAGCCGTATTTTGTTAACAATAACATTGGTAAAGGATATTGATAAAAATTGATTAAAAATCTCTTCAAGGCCACGCTCACTACCCAGCCCTATCGTTCACGCATAAATACCGGGTGGCCCAAAAAAGCGTCCAACGGGCGAGACATCACTGTGACGAAACTTCTGAACATATCGAGCTGAAATTTACACCAATTATATAAAACGTGCTAAGGTCTAATATGTAAAAGTTTTAACACCATAACTTTCTGGTAAAAAAAGTTACAGCTGTTCGAATTTCGTTGTCGAAAAATCGATTAAACCAACCTCAAAAATCACGCGTCCAGAAAATGCCCAATAGTCGGGACGCTGTTTACTCAAAACTGCTGATGATATCAAGCTGAAAATTTCATATTTTATTCAAAATATATTACTATCGATTGTGTAAAAATTTCAATTCATTTGAACCAATGTAACGAAATTGTTATGTCATATAGAATTTGCGCTTAAAAAGCAGAAAACACAAAAGATAATTTCTCAAGTTTTTAATAGAAGTGGAATTATCTCCCTATTTTCTGTTTTTAAGCTAAACTTCAAGATGGCATAACTTTTGTTTTACTGATTCAAATGCATTGAAATTTGTACACAATAAATAGTCATATGTTTTGAATAATATTTGAAATTTTCAGCCTGATACCATAAGTAGTGTTGAAAATAAAGGTTTCCATGCCATTGGACTTTTTCTGAATGCGCGCTCTTCGAGCTCCGTATAATCGATTTTTCGACAACCAAATTCGAACAGCTGTAACTTTTTTCCTACAAAAGAAATATTTCTGACACTTTCACACATCAAACATTGGTATGTTTATTATAACATGTGAAATTTTCGGACTAATATCTACACTAATTTCTTCACAGTGGTGTCTCGCCCATTAGACGTTTTTTTGGGGCCACCCGGTATGTTGCAACTATAAAAGTGTGTATACTCATAAAAGAAAGTTCAGTTCATAGCTCAAGTTTCTCTACATAGAGATATAATATGATCTCTCCCACACAGCTTACCTTGTGCCCCTCGCGCTTTTCGAGCTTCTGCACAATCTGCAGCATCTTGGCTGCAGCCTTGCGCTTCGCAATCTTCTTGTCACGGCCAGCCCCTGCGGACGAGTTACACTATATCACCAGACCTTCAATAGAGACTCTTGAAAGTGGAAGATAAAATTAGGCAAACGGAAGCGAACGGGAATCGCACGTTTCGTCAGAGCGTATTTTTTAATTTTGTCTTCCCACTAAATAATTTTAAAAAATCAGATAGTAACGACCCATAACAGCCCAATAGACTAAATAATGCCACACACTGGAGTACTTATGAACTCTGGTGCGACCCTAAAGTGTTAAATACGATTATTTTACTAAAAAAAGTAAAATAATAAAAACGAAAAAATATAATACGATTATTTTAATAAAAAAAGTAAAATAATCGTATTTAACACTTTGAGGTCGCACCAGAGGTCATAAAGTACTCAAGTGTGTGGCATTATTTAGTCTATTGGGCTGTTATGGGTCGTTACTATCTGATTTTTTTATATTATTTAGTGGGAAGACAAAATTAAAAAATACGCTCTGACGAACCGTGCGATTTCCGTTCGCTTTCGTTTGCCTCTTAATAGAGAGTGACTCTTTAGGTAGACACTATAGAGCAGTTCGTAGCAGCTCAACAAACATGCTCATGCTCAAAAGAATTTGCGTCTGCAAGTAGATACTTGCCGATGAGACCTCAATGTCTCAAGACCATATAAGCTTTTAATTATTCAATCGTCACTTACCCATCTCTTTCAGCTGAAATAGCGAGCACGAGACGGTGGTTACTGGCGTCCTTGGCGACTTCTTTACCTTGACGACATTATACGTAGGGTGTGGCCAACACCTCGAGGTGCAAATCGTCCACAGAGAAGAGACCGGGTTCAAGCTAGGATCCTCAGTCTGAAATACACACATTTTGTTACGATTAGGGGCGAGCAAATATTCACAAATATATATCTACTTTTAACAATCAATTCAATTTCGAATATTATGTAGATAATATTGTAAGCATTCAAAATGATGTAGGTATAGGTCCTACTGTGGTATAATGTATTTGTAAGTGGATCAGAAAAAGTTGTTCATCATCATGAATTTCATCAATATTTTACAGAACAAATAGAACAATAAAACTTTTCATATCTCTAAAGCATGAAAAGTTGTTTTCCAAAGTATTTTTTTATTTCTAGATTCATTTACATGAATATTACAGAAATGTGAGTCTATAGTCTACAATAATACCAACAATCAAATAATAAATTATCAATTACAACATAATAACATAATCAATTATAAATAATAACTAATTGTAAATTTTAACACATCCGCTCATATTTCCTCCACTGTTTCGCTAAACAAGTCTCCCAAAGCCGCGAAACAATTTGCATCACTGACCATGATTGATGGATCATAGCTTAGTTCACACTAGTAAGACACGGTTCTCTCACTTGACCAATGAAAGTGAAGCCTTTCCAGGTACCCAGCAATTTTCGTCAATTTGATGGAATAAGTAGCGCTTATATCAGCTACTGGTGGTAAAAATATGAACTAATATGATAATTAACCCATTGATCCGTCGTTCACTATGGAGATAATAGATGGAGCTGCGCCATCAAATAAACGAATTTCCCGAATCACAGGGTCTGAAAAGGCTTCACTTCAGTCAGGAGTAAACGAACCTTGCCTTAGTAGTATGAATGTAGTAATGATGTCCATGTATCTTGACTGACCTCATTGGATAGTGGCAACCTATTCCAGTCATTAATTGTCTTTGGAAAGAATGATTGCTGGAAAGAATTAGTTGCAGCAAAACATTTTTCAATTTTAATTTTTTTCTTTTAAATGTAGGTACAGTTTTCAACAGAAGTGATGATTATACGAAGATGTTCGTTATTTTTTGTTTTTGTTTGTCTGGGGCTTAACGTCGCACTGTTCTGCAGCGAGGCTAATGGCGACGGATGAATGATTATGATGATGATTGGGAGATGATGGTGAAGAGTAGGTAAGGATGGAAGGTGGGAAGGAGGCGGTCGTGGCCTATTAGTAAGGTACCTTCCCAGCATTCGCCTGTCGACTGAGGGAAAACCACGAAAAAGTCCCAGTCAGGAAGGACGGCCGCGGGAATCGAACCCGGGCCTCCGGAATACAAGTTCAGAGCGTTAACCACTCAGCCAACCTGTTCGAACTCAGCACTCTGATGAAATGACGCAGCTTACCTCGGGACCCAGACCCAGACCAAGACTCAGCATCCTGCGCAGCATCTTGTGCTCAGCTGCGCGTTTCGCCAGCTTTCCCCGTGTGCCCACTCCTGTGACAAGGAAACAAGTAGAAGTGCACGGTATCACAATCCACTGCACAACCCAGTCCCAACTATAGTAGCTGTTACGAAATTTTAACTTTTTAAGCGTTACATAAGTCAAATAGAAGACCTAATAACAGATTTTAGTTATTATTTATTTGATATTCATAAAAGCATTTTCGTATGATGAAGTATTGTGATGTAAAAATAAATTTCAGAAACACTCCGTGTAAAAAAGGCAGCCAAGTCTCTTCAACTAAAAAAAAATTAAAGAGATCTAAAATTCAGCACTAAAAAGTAGTGATATCAAAAAATAGGCCAAGTCAAAATTATTTAAAAAAATAATTTTCGTATTGTGATGCAAAGTTATATTTTCATGAATTCTAGATGATTATACAATCAAATAACTTTAAAGCTTTCAGAAGCTGTGGCATTAAAATTATTAAGTAAATTGTGTATAGATTTAAATAAATCAAATTGAAAAATTATAAACTTTTCGAATATATGCTGCTTCTACTCTCGAATTTATTGAAAATTATTACCATTGCCTTGTGCACAATAGATCCATATACCTATGTGTAGCATTTTACGTCGTTGGATTCAGCGAACTTACCTAATGCTTGGATGTTCTTCCAATATTACCACTGATATTGAAGCACAATTTGAATGACTATTATGAATTAAGAAGAAGTAGGTAAACGGTGAAGAGGTGAAGCAGCTGAAGAGAAGAGATGGATGTATGGAAGATCAACGACTCGATTGTTGAATACAGACCAATTATGTACCTATTTTATGTGCTCAATAAATTACATTATTATTATCTAGTGGAACGGTCGCTCCACGCCAGCCAAGTCGTACGGCGCGCGCACACACTCATTTAAAAAGGCTGGAGCAAACCCACTTTTACTGTAAGCATCAAAGTGGCATTTTCGGCCTACTGGATCTTAAAATTGGAAAATCTCACATTGTTGCGATATATCTTAATTTCGAGCTATGGCCCACCCTACAACATATACCAAATTTGGGAACAATAGGTTACGCCCTTTGCGCGCTAGAGGGCCGTGAAAACAGTGTTTTAGGGCGGTTTTCATAATAATAATAATAATAATAATCTCAGTAGTAATAGTATATCCTGGAATTCAAATCCGGTAAACAGGCCACAGTCTAAGCGGCTGAACCGATTGATCCCACATTTTTACCACGTGTGCACTTTTGGCGTCTGATTTAACCTTCACCCCATGAATTTTTTGTGCCGCCATTTTGAAACCGGAAGTGACGTCATATCTCGTCAACGGCTGGACCGATTGGAACGAAAATTGCGCCAAACGATTCAGACGGTCATCTATATGCATTATAAGTAGCAAAAGGCTAAACATTATGTTAAAGAAACCGGAAATGACGTAATGAAATTTGAAATACATCAATTGGCTTTTTGGCAACAAAGGTTGATCCGATTATTTTGATATTTATGTAACGTATGTACTTTTGACGTCTCATGTGACTTGTTATAAAACCAACCGGAAGCCGCCATTTTGAAACCGGAAGTGACATCATATCTCAATAACGGCTAAATAGATTTCAACGAAACCAGCGCAAAACAATTTAGACGGTCAACTTTATGTATTATCATCAATAATATTTGCAGTTTCCCATACCTAAACCGGAAATGACGTCACACATTTTAATAATCTCACAAATTTTTATTTTGATGCAATAAATATACTATTTGAGACAGCTTATAAAATTGTAATCATGTTTAAAATATACTTCAAGGGGTCAGAGATTTCAGCCGCCATTTTTAAACCGGAAGTAACGTCATATCTCAAAAACTGGTAGACAAATCGGTATGAAACTAGCGCCAAACGATTCGGAAGGCCATCTCTATGGAATATGAACAGTACAAATAGAATTTTCCTATTTATGAGACCGGAAATGACGTCAATTAAATGTATAAATTATTATAATTCCCTCCTATACAATAAATACATATTCAGAAAGCTTAAAATGATACACATCATTTATAGAAATAAATTCTATGTGGCATTGCAGAAAGTTCAGCAGCCATTTTGAAAACCGAAGTGTTGCCATATCTCGGAACTGGGTTGACTGATTGGAATGAAACCTTTGCTATTCTTCATGAAAGATCATTTAAAGCAATTATTTAGGACCATACGCTGCTATTCATTAGTAGTAACCAAATTGTAAAGGGTGATGATTTTTGAAAATAATTTATTAATTGTTCATTTCATATGTGTCACAAATTGTTAGAATAAACTAAAAAAAGGAGTGATATCCCCATAAAAAACACTTCGTGTAAAAATACCAGCCAAGTCTCTTCTACAAAAAAAATATATGAAATCTAAAAATTCTGCACTGAAAAGTAATGATATCAAAAAATTTGCCAAGTCAAAACTTTATTTGAAAATCAAAAAATACTTGGCGCATCGATTTTTTAGGGCATTATAGGTATACTATATGTGTTTATATATTATGTATATTTTATATCTGGCCTATACTTCTAAGCTATTAATATACACGATGCGCCAAGTATTTTTTGATCTTCAAATAAAGTTTTGACTTGGCAAATTTTTTGATATCATTACTTTTCAGTGCAGAATTTTTAGATTTCATATATTTTTTTTGTATAAGAGACTTGGCTGGTATTTTAACACGAAGTGTTTTTTATGGGGTAATTATTACCTTGCATAAAAAATAAATCTATTTCGCGTATTTAAAGATTATTGCATACGGTTCTAATATACCTACGTGAATAATCGGGTCCCAGAGATCGCCTGCTAAACTGGTAAATTTAGATGCACTCACCAATCTCCTTGAATGACAGCAGAGTACATGATACGGTTATTTTCCCCTTGCGTTGATGGTGGACGTAATTCGGTTGAGGCAGTTTCTTTGCCCAACATAACTGGCTCAAATTCCCAGTTGAATTTGGACCTGCCATTGGGTTTATCTATATTCTGAAACCAACACATTTTCATGGCAATGTAGTCCTATCAACTGTTTAAAATTTTGCAGAGTATTGAAACCCAGCCCTAAGGGCCAGTCTATCAATACTATGCTAACTTTTAAACGGTTGATTAGGACTGTATTGTAATGGCAACAACAAGTGAGAATTCATGAATGGTCCTTTCATTACCTGCTATTATAATGTGCTTGAATACTATTTTTATTTTATGATTTTTACTATTACACATAGTAATGCTGCAATTTGAATTATTTCACTAATAATGTTTGTCCAAAGTAATTTTGAAGGACTAACAAAAAAATTATCAACTAGAAATCAGGGTAATTCATGTAGCAATAACTAACATATCCACAGGACATGAGTTCTGAATAGATTCAGATCATTATCCTGGGTATTGACTATTGTTACGTCTAAACGTAACAATAATAAAAAGAATAATGTTACGTCCAGACTCACTCATTGGTTGAATAGTGAGAAAATTAATGGCGTTTTCCACTGGCTGCACTGGGCTGCACCAGGACCCTTACCTAATATCGCCAATATTTCAGTAGCACCGTGTTACTGTAGCACAACTTTTGTTTTAAAAGTTTTAGCCATAAGAGCTAACATTGTCGCCATGGCAACTAGCCGATCGTGCTACTGTAACACGGTGCTACTGAAATTTGGCGATATAAGGTAAGGGTCTAGGGTTGCACTGAAATGACGTCACCATACAACATTCAATGCAAATTTCAAACAGAGAGCAAAGCTAGTGCAGCCAGTGGAAAACGCCAAAAGTCAAATCAAGCCCACATTGAAATGTCAGGGACAAACAATTGAATTTTAGTTAGTTGTCACATGGTGTCGCCCTACACAAAATGCATGTATGTACACTTGGCCAAACATTGAACGTTCAATAAATCTGATAGGCTGATAAATGTAAGATCGCACCATCAGAAGTCAGTCTAAGCGTTCTCATTGTCTCACTCTAGTAGGTGACCTCACATTTCAATGATAATAACAAGCTTTGATTGGTTATGGGACAAGGGACATGACCAGCAGTCATTCAAATTTGGTCAACGTTCAAGTTTTGTTTGGCCGAGTGTACCTATATAGAGGTATATTCAAAGTTTAACAAATAATAAAAGTGTCTATGAAATAGTGAATATCGTAAATAAGTCATACAAGTTGGGGGCATGAGACAAGCTTCCACGCCCCCCCCCCCCCCCCCCCCCCCCCCCCCCCCCTCTTAACCCTTGCCAAAACGTGCTCAGCCTAGACGAAACATAAACGTAAACCTTTTCTAAAAATTAATTTCCTATTATTTTCATTTAGATTTACAAACCAAGGGTCACAGTTAACTTATAAAATAATAGATATGAAACTTACGACTAGATAAATTAAAAATAGTTGGAACAAACCTCGTGTATCGATCAACTGGATGAAACACTATTTTCAAGTAAATGTAACGTAATGCAATATCTATGGAAATAATCCAACAATACCTAGGTACCTACTTTGTTTGTTTCATTCAGGTAGCTCATGCAGTGCTCATGCAAGACCAAAAATTCATGTAGGTATTTTCGTTATAGGTCAATGCGGCGAATTCTGCCCTCATAATATGTATCTCAGAGGTAGAAGGCCATAAGTCATAACGTAATTATTGAACATTTTCTATAATTTTAATGATATTAGAATACACTTTAATGCAAGGATAAGTGATTCTATAGTGACAGGGGGTCCCACTAATCGAATGGGGGGGGGGGGGGGGGGGGGGCGGGGGGGGGGGGGAGAGATAATCCCCCCTTCCTACTCTCCTAAATTAAAACAAAATAGTAATGGACGGAATTCGACATCGTCAGTGATTTTCATTTATCAGAAAACCTGCGAGTCTTTTTGTAAATTAGAGATTAACATTGTTTTTTACTCAGTAGGTACAATTGCAAATTGTAAGTAGTAGACCACGTCCGCATCCTTCCCACCATCTCCATTATCATCATAAGTACCTATATCCGTACCAAACCTTGCGTATTCCGTACCCATTAGCGTTGCAGAAATAGAACTAACTAATAAACAAAAAATCACTTTTCCTGGTTGAATGTGAACGAAAAAACAGAAACACATGGAGTATTAAACGCCATGGCTCTCAGCATGGCTTCAATGAACTTCGGCAAGCTATCAAGTTGGCTCAGGCACACCGACCTGCACTGCAGACGTCACACTTCGATCCCGAGACGTCAGAAGTAGAAGGCCCGTTGTCCATTTCAGTTTTACAGTTTTTTTTTACAGTTTTATTTTTTCCTTTACACAAGGTAATTTACAATATACAAAAGTACATGTGCATACACAAGCATGTGACCCATAGGCTTTATGCCTTGTTTGGGTATTTGGAAACAACGGGGGAAACAAATCTGCAGCTCCAGGGCACTAGCCACAGTAAAATTTTGAATGTCCCAAATTAATTGAGCAACTAGTTTCTTTGCATTTTTATTTTTTGGTATGCAATTTAATTGAAATTTCTTACAGGCCTCGAAATTTTGTTTAGAAACTTGAATTAAAAGTGAACATAACAGTTTCTCCAGTTTTACTTATTCGAAAAAAAAATTTGTGATATGTATTTACTTAGTTTAGTCTAGTTTAATGACTACAATGGTAACTTATTCGATTATTTCAGTCCAATAGCCATAATTCTGCTGAAGGGATACAGTACAACACAGAATGGTACCTTCCACCTCCAAGGTACAGAAATACAAATTTACGTATTACATTAATGAAGGATAGTTGGCAGGAAACTTGAAATTTACAACAATATGAGTCTTAATAAGAACTTTATTAAATTTTTTATTACAATAAAATGTATGGAACGCTAGGTATTTCAGAACAGATTGTAACGTAGGTACAATGAAAAGAAACCTAAATAAAGTATTAAAAAAAGACAAGACACAGCACTAAATCAGTCGAGTAAAAACCACAAGAAAATTAACACGACTGACAACTATTGAGGAAAACCACAAGACATTTATACAATATATCAATTAACTATAAATGCATTATCAATTATAATTATAGTCAGTAATGCCACATTAAACAACTACGTAGCCCATCGTTGATCGGAGTGTTTACAGAAATGCTCTTTTCCAATAGATTCTTTTTCATAAACACAACACAAAATGTGTGGGAGTGTAAAAAAAATATAACTCGGTATGACTATTTGATAACATACCCGAATTACTTTTACATTTTTCCCTGTCAGCGTTTTTTCCTAGGAGAAAAACTCTAGTGGGAAAGCGTTGATTTCGTTGTCGATATTTTTACACACACATTTGCAGTTCTGCCCCGGCTTTAAGATGGCGACCGCCGGTGACGAACTGTGATCAACCAATAGGCTTGCTCCATTAATTTAATACCTACATAACTAGTACCTACATTTGAACGGGAAAGTTTAGCAACGTTGTTTGCTAATCGGCGACTGAAAGATGGCGGAGAAAGTTCTTCTTTTAGCCGATAGGAAACTTCGTTGGATGGAAACAGTCCACGCGTAGTTAAAAAGGAAAACGAAACACAATTTAATTTACGTACATATGCCGATGGCACAACCTGTGCCCATTCCTTCGGTAGCAACGACTTCTCCGAAGATATTTAAAACACTTGACTTTGCTTTCTTTAAAATCATTACATAGCATAGCCTATGAACTAGACCTATGAACACAAAGTACTTGCAATTTGAGCATCAACATACATATCAATATCGGTGAGGTATCAACATACCTTCAACGTTTCACACAAATTCATTAAACAGACAACATTGGATTTAATTTTAACGGATAACGGACATAGCAGCTGTAGATACGGAAACTCCCCAATGCGAGCTAAAAATGTTCGTTAATAATTTATACAATGACGAAGTTCTCACCTTTTTTTTAGCAAATATATACAAATAACAGTAAAAAACAAAACCTGTTGTGTACTGATTTTTAGTCTTTGAAAATTACTTGTAAATAAATATTAAAACAGTTTGAACAGCTTGTGCCTATGTCGTGGAATCTGAAAGAGCGTTGCTACCGAGAGAGTGGCTCCGCCTGTGGGAAGTCGAAGTATCATTCCTCCAGCTTCTTGGGCTGCTCCCACGGGAATATGTCCCGGCCGAAGTGGCCGTACGTGCTCGTTAGCTGGTAGATCGGGTTGCGCAGATTCAGCTCCCTGCGGATGACAAGGAGCGTTAGTACGGTTATTGTACAGAGCAACGGATGATTAAAAATGAAGAATAGGTTTTGATAAACGGTGGGAAAGAGGTACTTGTGGCATATGAGAAGGAACTTTCACATCATTTGCCCCTTGACTGTGAGAAATGACGATAAATCTGAAGTCAGAATGCCTTGGAAATCAAAGCAGACACCTACAGGAATAGGATCCGAGCCCAGAAAATTATTGTCCAGACAAGATGCTCGGTCAGTCTAGTAATGGTAACTTTACACTTTGTAATATTGAAGAGGAGGCAATTTAAACGGAAAACTTCTTGTATCATGAGAGTAACATAATCCACATAGATGCCAAATGGGTTTAATTTCATGCAATTTATACGCCTGGTTGTTGTCTGGTTCTTCCAATTAAAAGAAGAAACCATGATACATAACCATTCCTTTTAAGTACAAATATATACGAAGTCTGTTCAAAAAATACGTGGACTGTTTGAATTGCGTGGGAATGGAGCATAGGAGAGCAGTGCGGTTGGCAGCATTGATAGCATGACTCTTCCTGAGTACAACTGTTTTTTTTTAGATTCTCGATAGGTATCCTTCTTTATTGTGAAGTTACAGCTGTTACGGTGAAACAAGATTTTTGTGTTTGGCGATTTTGTGATAATTTGTGAAATTGATCAAAAAGTCCCTTCAGAGGGTCTCTTCAGTTTTTGGGGTTTGGGGGACGTCGCTTCTCCGGTAATGACAAATTTTAAAAAGTTTTCCTCGTCATTTGCCACTTCAAGAAGTTCCTGAATTACCATGTCAACAAATTTTAACTGAAAGTGGCAGATGAGATGATTGGCTGAAATGTTTGTTCCGAGACATTTGACCGAGAATAGAAAACATCGAGCTTTGGTTTGTCAACAACTTCTTGAAATGGCAAAATTACGATGAAAACAAAAACTTGAGACCCTCTGAAGAGACCTTTTTCATCAATTTCACAAATTATCACAAAAATCTTGTTTCACCATACAGCTGTAACTTCACAATAAAGGACACTGAGAATCTAAAAAAAACAGTAGTACTCAGGAAGTTATGCTAAACAGTGCTGCCAACCGCACTGCTCTCCTACGCTCCATTCCCGCGCAATTCAAACAGTCTGCGTATTTTTTGAACAGATCTCGTACGCTTGGCCAAATAAAAAATGATTGGTGAACATCTTTTGAATGACTGCTGCTGCTTTTTATATTATGCTAATTTCTACTCTCCAAAGGTACAGATTTGCAATAATTTAAAGAGTCGCCACCAACTATCTCTCCGCTGTACGTGAACTCACTTGACGATCTTGCCCGGCCGCAGGTCGAAGTTCTTGTTGATGATGGCGAGCAGCTGGCGCTGGGTCTTGTGCGACGTGCCGTAGTCGAAGAGGGAGATGGAGAGCGGCTCCGCCACGCCGATGGCGTACGCCACTTGCACCAGACACCGCTTGCACAGGCCGCCCTTCACCAGCGACTTGGCGACCCAGCGGGCGGCGTAGGCTGCGGACCGATCCACCTGCACACGGGAATCATTGCTTGTTGAGAAATACGTCGGAAAACTTTCCGTGGATATTTTCCGATATTTTTTCTTTGTTTTTAATTAAACGTATGGGAAGTAATATACCATAAAGCAATATGTATGACATATATATCAAGTAATTAGTTTAAAGTGACTTGGATCCAAGGTTTACGCTCGATTCGTCAAAATACTAAAATTGTCTTTCACCGTGAGGCTGCTTCATCAGAACGGTTACCGAGTAACAGTGTAGTTGTAATCATGGCAATCAAGAGTAGCAAATACGGATGCATCACGCGAACCAGCACTCACGTTGACTCGACAACCAATGTCGGGGCACTAGCGCTCACCTTGGTGAAGTCCTTGCCGGAGAAGGCGCCGCCTCCGTGGGCGCCCCAGCCTCCGTACGTGTCGACGATGATCTTGCGACCCGTGAGACCAGCGTCACTCTGAAACACGAGACAAGTTCAGTCGCTTGCAAATACGAGACACGTTCGGTCACTTGCAAACACGAGACACGTTCAGTCGCTTGCAAACGCGAGACACGTTCGGTCGCTTGCAAACTCGAGACACGTTTTGGAAATTGATGTTTAAAATCATTGAAATCTGGAAACACTGAGTTTCCTATGAGTTTGGCTTCGAGAAAGATCCCTAAAGCAGATCCTTTTAAAAATAGCAAGATTGTCGCATTACTAAATAAACCCAGTTGCCTACGAGTCTCTACCTTGGGTCCTCCCTCGACGAAGAGGCCGCAGGGGTTGATGTGGAACTTGGTGGCGTCGTCGAGGTACTTCTCGGGGATGACGTCTCGCACGACCTTGGCCATCACCTCGGCCCTGAGGTCCTCCAGCGAGATCTTCTCCGAGTGCTGGATCGAGACCACCACAGTGTGCACGCGCAGGGGCAAGCATGCGCCGTGGCTCATCCGGTACTCGATGGTCACCTGAGGGAACGAACAGGATAGTTACATCACCCCGGTTGCGATCGTAGCAAGTCTCGATAATGTGTAGTTGTTGGGGGACAGGCAATTTTTCAACAATTTCATTGTATTTTCAATACAGTTGTGAAAGAAAGATATTAACAATGAAGACAGATATGATATCAAATGTAATAAGGATGGATAGAATGACGACTTATTAATTATAGATACACAGAGCCCCGTTAAGATACTTATTAATTATCGATACACAGAGCCCCGTTAAGATTTTGTTCAATCAAAATCGTTATGTGACGTTAAATGAGATTGCCACATAGACAATGCTGGAATTATCACATTTCCTGACATCTCAGGTGGGATGTTGGTATGCAATGCAACGGCAAATATTCAAAGTTTTACACCTGTGAGTTTCGAGGCCACCTAGGTATTTGGATCAAGAGCTCGGGAACATACAACTATTGCCACGTTCGACAATCGAGAAAACTGAAACCGATGGTCTTTCTCATAATTGGTGACAAGCTAACGAAACTACGAAATTGTGACTTCTCTCTGAAAATGACCACATTTTTATTGTTAATTATCTCTTTATTTAGTCAATGCTAGTTTTATAATGAAATTTTACATCCCAAAAGCTATAAGCAAATTTCAATTTCATTGACTTGAATTCAGACAAAAATTGGAATTTCACGGAAAATACAGTTCTTCTCATATCATCTGAACAATATGAGTAAAGAAGAAGTCTCACATTTTCCGAAGAGTACCTCCAACATCCTCATCATTTCATTATCTACATAGGCGTGCGCAGGATAAATCATTAGGGGGGGGGCCAACATGGACGCCGGCAGGGATTAATGAGAGGGGGGTAAAATCTAAGGAAAAAAAATTGCCACGGGTGAAGGGGGGTGTGGGGGGCGCGCCCCCCACCTTGCCCCGCAGGGCATTTTTTGGTTTTTTGACACTTTGAAATCAATTTTGAGACGTTCTGACAAGCATTTTTTACAAATTCATTTTTTTTAAATTTTACACACCTTTTCACTACAATAAGGTGAGGGGTGCATTCCCCAAAATATATTAAAAAGAAATTTTTAGGGGAAAAACCTAGAAATTCATGAAAAAATCGTGTTTTTGGAATAGACATTGTTTTCCAAAATATTGTGTTTTTGATCAACCTAGTACTCGATTGATTCCAGTGATTTGAGCAACTCCAGTATGCCCCGCAGGGAGATTTTTTTTGTTTAAACCGTTTTAAAACAAAATTTTGACACAATGAGGACCACATTTTATAAATTTTTTAGTTGAGGCTGAGCCATTAGGGGGGGCCAAGGCCCCCCCGGCCCCCCCCCCCCTGCGCACGCCTATGATCATCTAGTCACACCAACATGGTCCTACTAGACGAGTGCTCACCTGTGTCTTCGAGTCGGGACGCGCCCACCAAAACTCCCCGCTCCTGCGGTGCTCGGCGAGACGCTCGTTGAGCCGGTGAGCGAGGACGACGGTCAGCGGCATGCATTCCTCGGTCTCGTCAGTCGCGTAGCCGAACATCAAGCCCTAGATCGTGGCATGACATTAGAACATGGCACAAAGCTGGATTCGACCTTAACAAACCTGACTGTATTTCAAGTAGTGTACTAGAAATATATTGCTTGTTTGAATAAAAAAAAAGCTAATTGGCTGATGAAACGTGCAAAATAATGTGGAATTTTACATACAATTGAAACAAATGTAATTATAACGATAACTTAGGGTTCTCAAGGATAACTATAAAGTCATTACGACACTCTTGGCCACCTCCAAATTGTTGAGCATGACCGAAGAATCTCAGATTATTTAATTGGACTTTTGAATGTTTTATTAACCTCAAATGCTAATAACAGTGAACTTTGAATGCTCTCCCACAAATTAAAATAAGAACAATTCAAACAAATCTCAACATTCACAAACTGTTCAAAATTAATGCAATATAATTTTTTTCACAATCTTGTTTGGCAATGACAAGGTGCTAACCCTATGTTTATTCAATGAGAGCCAGTCCCTGTTAAAAAGAGCAATATAAAAACCTTAGGTAGGCAATCAACTCATATCCATTGAAAAACAATGATTACCTGCATAGCATCAGCCAATGCACGGCAGAGCAAAGCAAAATATCAATGAAGTAGGTCATGCAAACAAAACCATGCAACGAAGAAAACATGCAAACAATTAAGTGCCAAGAACTTTACATTCATGCACAATGTTCTGTACTAGTAGTAGTAATAGTAGCAGCTTGTAGCAGTAATACATTTCAAAAGGATTCTAGTGAATTTTATTGGAAAACCAGGGGCTAGATTAACTCAAGGTTTTAAGCTCAATATGCCTGTTAGTTACTCCGTCATAGCACTTAAATTACAGCCAATATCTCTTCTATCATGCTATTACCATGATATAATAATACATATAAATTCAAAACAGCTGTATGTAAATACAGTCATAAAGTTTTACACGAAGGTATAACTTTGTGATAGGAAATAATAACTAATATTGTGCAAAGAGCTGAAAGCCAGGCAAGGTCATATTTTTATAGCATCATCAAATTCAAAGTATGACCCAAGTCTATCGGATTTCAGAGTTTCATTCAAAATCAAAACCCAATATAGAAATTGAAATTGTCCAATTCCCAGCTCTAAAGACCCACTACCCTACTTTATTGCTCACAAACTCAAAATAATCACTTTGAGTTTGATATCTACCTTATGCAATTATAAAGTGTTTCATTGTCTACTCTTGTACAGTCAGGGAAACTAGATGATTCATACTCTGCCTCTCTCTGACCCATAACATAAACATGTTTTTATATGGAGCAGAGAGAGATGGAGTATGAACTATCTAGTTTCCTTGACTATACATCATACAGAAAGTGGGAAACAAATCTCTGTCAAAACACCGAAAGTTTGCAGTCCAGGTTATTACAGGAAATGCATCTGGTATTTCCTGTTTATCTCTAAGTGATGCCAAGTGGAGAGAGAGAGAGAAGGCAATGATTTGCTTCTAATTTACCACCCATTTGTACCAGGAGAGAAGAGGGGACACAATCTACACAAAAACGCTTCACTTTTAGCATTTTATTGCCTTACTAACAGCTTAAATGCTGGAGCCCAATCATATAATGCCTTCATCATATATTATCACATATTTGCCTTCTAGCGATACAAATAATTTTGACAATGCTTCATTTGACACGACTGAGTTGAAGCAGACATTTCTGCACAGAAAATAGATTATGTTTGAAGGCTTTGAAGGGTGATTTAGTGTCAAATTTCTTGACATATTCCGATATTATTGAAATGTAATCTGCATTGGACGACAGGTCGGTCACTTTTGGCGCTAGCGTCGAGGGAGGTCACTTTTAAATCAAAGTATTTCTTGCTACACAGACCATATTTTCATATGAATTGAGAATAAAAATAAAAAATTTATGTTGATATTTGGTTATACCGAAAGAGTGGATAATTATTAGATACTGTAGTGTAATAATGACCCATAAAAAACACTTCGTGTAAAAATACCAGCCAAGTCTCTTCAACTAAAAAAAAATATGAAATCTAAAAATTCTGCACTGAAAAGTAGTGATATCAAAAATTAGCCAAGTCAAAACTTTATTTGAAAATCAAAAAATACTTGGCGCATCGTGTACTTAAATAGCTTGGAAGTATAAGCCAATTATAAATTATACATGAAATATACATATACATAGTATACCTATAATGCCCTAAAAAAAACGATGCGCCAAGTATTTTTTGATTTTCAAATAAAGTTTTGACTAGGCTAATTTTTTGATATCACTACTTTTCAGTGCAGAATTTTTAGATTTCATATTTTTTTTAGTTGAAGAGACTTGGCTGGTATTTTTACACGAAGTGTTTTTTATGGGGATATCACTCCTTATTTTAGTTTATTCTAACAACTTGTGACACATATGAAACGAACAATTACTAAATTCTTTTAAAAAATCATCACCCTTTACAATTTCGTTACCACTAATGAATAGCAGCGTATGGTCCTAAATAATTGCTTTAAATGATCTTTCACGAAGAATAGCAAAGGTTTCATTCCAATCAGTCAACCCAGTTCCGAGATATAGAAACACTTCGGTTTTCAAAATGGCTGCTGAACTTTCTGCAATGCCACATAGAATTTATTTCTATAAATGATGTGTATCATTTTAAGCTTTCTGAATATGTATTTATTGTATAGGAGGGAATTATAATAATTTATACATTTGAATGACGTCATTTCCGGTCTCATAAATAGGAAAATTCTATTTGTACTGTTCATATTCCATAGAGATGGCCATCCGAATCGTTTGGCGCTAGTTACAAACCGATTTGTCTACCAGTTTTTGAGATATGACGTTACTTCCGGTATAAAAATGGCGGCTGAAATCTCTGACCCCTTGAAGTATATTTGAAACATGATTATAATTTTATAAGCTGTCTCAAATAGTATATTTATTGCATCAAAATAAAAATTTGTGAGATTATTAAAATGTGTGACGTCATTTCCGGTTTAGGTATGAGAAACTGCAAATATTATTGATGATAATACATAAAGTTGACCGTCTAAATTGTTTTGCGCTGGTTTCGTTGAAATCTATTTAGCCGTTATTGAGATATGATGTCACTTCCGGTTTCAAAATGGCGGCTTCCGGTTGGTTTTATAACAAGTCACATGAGACGTCAAAAGTACATACGTTACATAAATATCAAAATAATCGGATCAATCTTTGTTGCCAAAAAGCCAATCGATGTATTTCAAATTTCATTACGTCATTTCCGGTTTCTTTAACATAATGTTTAGTCTTTTGCTACTTATCATGCATAGATGACCGTCTGGATCGTTTGGCGCAATTTTCGTTCCAATCGGTCCAGCCGTTGACGAGATATGACGTCACTTCCGGTTTCAAAATGGCGGCATAAAACCAGTTATAGCAAAAGGCACCTCAGACGCCAAAAGTGCATATGTGGTAAAAATTTTAAATCAATCGGTTCAGCCGTTTATTCTGTGGCCTGTTTACCATATTTTAGCTCCACCCTACTACTACTACTACTACTGAGATTATTATGAAAACCGCCCTAAAACACTGTTTTCACGGCCCTCTAGCGCGCAAAGGGCGTAACCTATTGTTCCCAAATTTGGTATATGTTGTAGGGTGGGCCATAGCTCGAAATTAAGATATATCGCAACAATGTGAGATTTTCCAATTTTAAGATCCAGTAGGCCGAAAATGCCACTTTGATGCTTACAGTAAAAGTGGGTTTGCTCCAGCATTTTTAAATGAGTGTGTGCGCGCGCCGTACGACTTGGCTGGCGTGGAGCGACCGCTCCACTAGATATTTTGATCATGTAATGACAGCTGTCAGTATTTTGTTTTTGTTTCCAAGGCTCTCTTGAAGACTCACTGCATATTGGAAACAATGAAACAACTGAGGGGGTGTCGTCACGTTGTCACATGGATTTTGATTTAGAAGTGCAATAGTATCTTCTTATTTTCAAACATGTTATAATACTAGAGTAAAAAATGGATATATCTAAACAGTAGGTTTGTTCGTCGGCCTGTTCCGAACCTGCTCGGAGCAAGCGGAAGTAGTCACAGATTGTGTTTGGTGCATGAATTACGAATCAAAACTCGACGGATATGTATAAGTAAACCTTTCCGTGACGACTTCCGGTGTGTTCCGAGCAGGCTAGAACACCCTGACGAACATACCTAATAAGTACATCTTCTTATGCCTGTCAAAAATGTTTTGTGCGTTGTAGTTTTGATGGACCTTGGTTTTGACCTGTCTCGATGCTAGCGCCACGCAAACGGGGGAAAGTTTAGCTAATGCCTTATCGTGTCAACATTTTCCCAGACTTCTGTATCAAGTAAAATACAAGAAGGAAAACAACAGCAGAAAATAGGAAGGACAGCAAGATAATAACCTTGAGAAATGACACGAAGTATGTAGATTATTGTGTGAACATTTTCCCTGATTTCTGTATCAAGTAAAATACAAGAAGGAAAACAACAGCAGAAAAAGGAAGGACAGCAAGATAATAACCTTGAGAAATGACACGTAGTATGTAGATTATTTGGCCAGTGACGCCTACCCAGATAGCACTGATAGTGATATCACAGCTGTTCTGCTTTGCAAGCACAATTAGCAGCCACATGTTTGGACTCTCAACAGTAATCATCCGTGTTACAGCCATCGACAGTTATATATTCGCAAAGGAAATTGTGATGAAGAGAAATGCATTTGAAGATGAATATTGGACTTGGAAATACCTACTTGAACCAACTAGGTACCTACTTCACTCATGGCAAGTAGTTAGGACTGTTAGGTACTTATCTTTTATAATATTATTACTCAGGCATAGTTTAATACAATTTGCTATGGCCACTCCATACCATTAAAAAAAAAAAAAAAATGTTGGTGCATATAGGCCCAGGTTTTTAATGTACTGTGCTAAATTTGTAACAGTTGACTAGGTAGGACTGTACTAATTGCCATGGCAACAACCAATATTTTAGTTCAGAGTATTGAAAAACCAGCTATTAAAATCTTCGTCTAGGTACCAAGATGTAATAGGTCATTATTCACTAAAGCATGTAGGTAATATTAACACCTAATCAATTAGCATGACCACAGAAGGTACTTGTCACCAATTATTACCTAACAAGTGCAAAGTGTATCTAGATGTCGGGGATGGATGGAGCGATAGCTGACCTTGGCAAGACTCAAGAGTGACCTAGAGGTGGTGGTCGGGTGACTTGTAACTTGACAATTATCAGAAGAATGGTAATTGTGTTCTAGAACTAGAGCAGTGTGATAACTGACCACTTGAAAGTGAAATAATGATTTAATTGATATGGTGATGCTTAGTAGAAGAACTTAGAGAATGTACTTTATGTTTGAGCATGTATAACAAAGAAACCATAAATCTATTTAAACCAGAAGGCCAAAAGTCCATTTCAAACTCTGAAAAGAAGTTATACAATCGTGTGACTGAACTTCTGGCATTCTGCTTCTAACAGAATTGTAAATGTAAAAGAATTGTAAGCAGCTTTACACTAAGTCATATTGAAGAAAGAATCCAAATACGTAACAAAACAAGATATAAAACTAAAAACAAGAAACACAAGTTGTGTACAATCAATAATCATTAATCATGCACGAAAATTAACATGCAAAAGACAAAGAAATGATGTGGACAAGGCCAGATTAGCTAGAAAGAAAACAGAGAAAATATGGGTCGAGAATCAAATCAGATAAAGCCAGAACTTCTAAGCACAAGCTATAGTTCTATTTCAACTGATTGAATTGTGAAAAAAGTAACAAAATAGCAGGATATTTATTCTGGATATGAAAGTGAATCATATTTTTTCAACAAGTATTTCAAAACATGAAACCTCAAGAATCGGTCTCCGAAGACGTTTGTCAGTGAAAATTGCTAGTTGAAGAGTTCCGGAAATATTTTAAGGAGAGAATCGGACTGATATCAAAATTGTCTCACTATCTGTGCACTATATCTAGAAGACATTACCTACTACTCCCATTTTCACCACAATTTTTTTAAAATAAATATAGGTACAAACAGTCAAATAAAACATCTATAAATTGTAATTCTGAGTGGAAATGAATACAGCAGAGTACGGTCGGTGACAGGCAAAGATGAACCCACTTTAGCATTGCCAGGTATAGGCACCGAGAGTTCGCCACGAGTGAGAGAAATTAGCAACTTTTGTGGGAAGATCGTCAACTGTTTTATTTCTCATTGGCCGTGACCTAGCAACCGATCAGATGTCAACAAATGTACTCAAAATATTTCGGAATCAAACTAAGTCGCGCAAATTAATATTGTGATCAGATTCAGTGAAATTGTGAACACTTTATTATTAATATTTTGTAGGCGAATAAACATTAGATAAACATGTGTAAATTTTAAGAATTGATAATGCGTAATATGTGCAGCAACATAACATATAACTGCAGCGACTTGGACGCCTTGCCAAAAGGTAAGCTTCCTTCCCACAGATTAGGTGGCTCTGTCTGTACTTTTTACAGTGCCATCTGTTGTCTAAACACGCTGCCTATAGGGCGGCCCATGCTAGCGCGGGTTCATCCTTGCCTGTCACCGACTCTAGATGCCATAAGCACCACCACAATGGAGGAATATGTAACAGACTTTCCATATACCATGCTCTACGTCTTGGATTATAGATGTTGTACATTTTAGCTTCCAATCGTCAAAAGTCCACTACTAGTAAAAATTCTCAAAGTTCAGCTTTTTGAGATTTCAAAGATGACTTTTGATAATTTAAAATCTGAAGTGTACAACCACCCAACCCAAATAAACGAAGAGCAATTGGTTATCGTGGTTTCTATTTGGCCCACTAGTGTTAGCTAGAGCTAGAGAAAAAAGGCAATGGAGAGGCTACAAAGCAACAACAAGAATTGGTTCAAGACATCAAAGAAAGAGCACAAGAGCAAAGATACGAGGCGAAACGAGAGAAGAACGAGCACGACATGGAGGCTATGGTCACCTGGTCTCCGGCGCCGATGTTCTCGTCGTCCCTGTTCTCGTGGACGCCGGCCGCGATGTTCACCGACTGCGACTCCAGAGCCACGAGCAAGTTGCAGGTTTTGTAATCAAACCCTGACGCCCAAACAACACACACTTCATGGTTAGACCTCCTAATTAGGAATTACATCAAGCGTGGTATGTTTCATAGGTTCTTTATGAGTTTTCAATCTCATTTAAAATTTACTTTTTTAGGACTCTCTTTCGGATGCTAAAAAGAGAAACAAAACGAGTGTTTACTTTTCGTGTGTTGCTATGGCAATGCCTAGATACACATTGTAGCTACATTGGGGAATGCAGTAGCCAATCGCAGACAAGTTTTGTCAGGACTTGAGCCATTCTTACTGGCAAGTCAGTTTCTGTCATAATTTCATTTAAAATTCCAAAATAAATACCTAGCTGCCAGTGTACTGTACTACATATTACGTAGTAGCTACAAGCTAACAAGATTATAATCTACATTAAAATGGATATTTATAGCCGTGTAACAGACAAGTAAGTTCACTTTTAAGTCTTGTACAAGTTAACCAAATCCCAGAAAAAACACTCCGTGTAAAAATACCAGCCAAGTCTCTTTAACTATAAAAAAAAAATAGAAGAAATCTAAAAATTCAGCACTGAAAAGGAGTGATATCAAAAAAGGAGCCAAGTCAACGAATTTTCCAAATTTTAATCGTACCATTGAAATAAAAATATCAACCCCCGAGAAATACTTAAAAAAAGGACTTGGCGCATCGTTTTTTTAAAGACACTTTTCTATCCTAAAAGTATAGGAAGAACTCTACAAGTATATTTTCCTGAGTATATCACATTCATTATCGACGAATCATACTACGTTTTAATATAACTAGTACTCTTACCAACTGGCAGTTTTGGTATTTTGTCAATATTCAGAGGAAATAAACGGATAAACGAATAACGAATAAACGGAAGCGGCCTAGTCTATTCGTTATTGCCACTATTTCTAGGGTCATATTAATCAATCATACTTCTCAATATCGTGACTGAGGGAAATAGCGAAAGCGCTCATTACAAGAAGGCCGTCAATGAGATTTGTATAAGTGACTAGTGCACTGAGCCATGCTGCTCAAATAATTACTGACTAGATTTTTATCTAAAGTAATACGTTATGTAATTTATGAATTTTTTTGGTATAAAATGTTAATTAATAGCAATTAATTACACGGCAAGAAGGTTCAAAGTATAATGCTGTAGTAGGTATGTTGATGTACCCACAAAACTATAGGTACCTACCAATCACAAACACAACTGTTCTGTATTTATTGCTTGTAAGACAATGCTATGTTTCTTTGCGTACTTATATTTAAATTTAAAATATTTTACAGAATGTTCAATATTTAATTTGAAAGTTTTGTCCCAATTTTTCTAGGCATTTCTGAACTACGTAGTATGTGAGTGGCATAAGCTTAAGAATAGAAAAATGTCTTTAAAAAAACGATGCGCCAAGTCCTTTTTTTAAGTATTTCTCGGGGGTTGATATTTTTATTTCAATGGTACGATTAAAATTTTGAAAATTCGTTGACTTGGCTCCTTTTTTGATATCACTCCTTTTCAGTGCTGAATTTTTAGATTTCTTCTATTTTTTTTTTATAGTTAAAGAGACTTGGCTGGTATTTTTACACGGAGTGTTTTTTCTGGGATATCACTTCTTTTGTTAGTTTATTCATACAGCTTGTAGCACATGTCCGAGCAGGGACTAATTTCTTTAAAAAAATACGCCTCAACCGATTTGGTTACTATGAAAAGTTGCGTTTGGTATAAGATGAAAATGATTATCCAAGAAGAATAGCTTAAGTTTCGTTATAATCGATCCAGCCGTTTTCGATACATGACGTCACTTCCGGTTTTGAAATAGCGGCCGAATTCCGGTATAGGTAATAAGAAAACAATCTAGTTTTATCTAGTTGATACCTTCATGAACGACCATCTGAATTCCTAATCCCTATATTTCCGTAAAATCGGTCATGCCGTTTGTAATATATGACGTCACTTCCGGTTTCATTTAGTGGTTCCTGCCGCCATTTCCGGTACCATTAATTTATTTATTCATTTTTCACAATTGTGTAACAAGTTGGCCTATCTAGGTTAGAAAATTAACTTTAAAAAAAATAATAATGTTTGCTTGAAGTAGGTTTAAAGAATGAACAAGCTTGTAGCATGGCATTCTTAGAGTCAAGGTTAACTGAACACAAAGTAATTAATTAGAATCATTATGTAAACTTACAATCTTAAAATTCAACAGAATTCGTGAAAAAGTTCACGAAGGCCGTGAACTTATTGTAAAGGGAGATAAGATCGTCCGATTTAAAAATTAATTTTACTGTGAAATAGGAATGTGTTTGGCTGAAAAGTGAAGGTATTGAGTGGAGACGTGCTGGAAGGTCATAAAAAGCAAAAGGGTTCGTAAATAATACGTAGAATATTGATAAATATCGAGATTTAAGTTTGGTTTTGCTGTGGTTCGGGATTGGAAAAAGGAAGAGAGATTTGTCACGGTGACATGGGGTAAAATTTCACTGCGGGTCAAAAACTACATTTAACTTTTTAAACCAAGGTGTTTAAAGTGAAGAAAAAAAATTGTTGATGCATTTGAGATCCAAGATGAAGAGGAGTGTAAATGAAGGTGAGGTCAGCTTGGTTGAAAGACTCATGATGGAGGTACGGGAATTGAAGGAAGAAATATCCGATATGAAGATAAAACAGGAAATAGTACATGAAGAGTGGAAGAAAGAAGTTGCTGGTATTAAACAAATACATGAACAAGCAGATAATGACTCAATTGACATGTTTGCTGAAAGAATGGTTTGGGAAAGTGAATGCAAAGAAGAGTTGAAAAGAATAAAGAAAAGTGTATTGGATAGAAATGTATGGGAAGAGAAAATGGTGAAGAGAAGTATATGGTATGTAAACGAATTGATTAGGTTAGAAGAGGAGAGACGTACTGATAGATTAGATAATATTCAGGAAAGAGATCGAGAGTGCCAAGAACAAATGGGGGAGAGAGCAAAGTTTGTTGGCAAGTGGCAAGATATTACAAATAGGTTAGAACAGTTAATGAATACAGTCAATGATAATCATAAAAAACATTATGTGGAGATGGCAGAGATCTTGACAACAGGCGGAAGCAGAGAAACGAGTATTCAATTGAACGTGCATAAAGAAAACCAACCACAAAGCAATGTTCAAGAAGTAAGTTCGTCGTGTGAATCATTGCATAAGCAAGATAAACATCAGCAAGAACAGCGACAGAAACAGAAGAAAGTGCAGAAAAGGAAAGCAGAACAAGAGAACAAAAATGAAGAAGAAAATAACATGATGATTGAGAACGATACTCAGGAAAAAGATGATCAAGATTATGAAGAGAAGTCCGAGAAGAGTCATTTGAAGAGGAGTGATGATAATCAAAAGTCGTTTGAAGAGAATAGAGCATTGGAAGATACAATTTTATTGATGGGAGATGTGAGTGGCAGTGAAGCCTGGGTTTTCGCGTTGGGTGAGGGATGTCATGTGAGAAGGGAGCCTGGAATAAAAATCAGGGAAATTACTGCAAGAATTGAAGATGGATGTTATGCAAAACAGAGTGGGCTGAAGAAAGTAATTTTTCAAGTGGGAAATAGGGAAGTTTGGAATCGGTTGGATAAAGACGAGATAATGAAAGATTTTGAGGATTTGATGCAAGTCTCTACAACCTTTTTTGGTCCAAAGATAAAAATAGGTATTGTGGGTTTACTAAGTAATTACTCAGTAACTTTGAATGAAGGGTTGAAGAAGATGGCGAAAGAGAAAGAGGTGGAATATATTGAATTGGAATACACACCAGGATTCTTGATGGATAGAAGGAAGTGGGCCCGAGAAGTTGGAAGAAAATTGAAAATGAGGGTTGAGGAGAAGGTTGTTATTAACAAGAAGAATGTTTGGACTCAGTCGAAGCGGGGTTTTCGGACAAGTTGGGTTTCAAGGATAATATTATAGGAAGGAGAATGATGAAGTATGTGAAGAAAAGCAAGACTAATAGGGAAGGTGGAGGTTACAGATATAGAAGAAGAGAAGTTATAAGGATGGGAACAATAAATATTGTCACGTTAAATGGAAAAATAGAAGAAGTGATTGATGAAATGAAAGAGAGAAAGATGCATGTGTTGGGTTTGAGTGAAACAAAATGGAGAGGAGAAGGGTATAAAGAATTGAGAGATGGTTATTGTATATATTGGTGTGGTGATAAAGAATGTAAATTTGGAGTTGCAATTATACTGTGTCAAGAAATGAAAAGCAAGGTTGTGCAAGTAGAGTACATCAATGAGAGGTTAATTAAATTGAAATTGTTTTTCGAAGAAATGTTAGTAGAAATTTTACAAGTTTATGCACCTCAAGTTGGAAGGAAAATGGCTGAAAAAGAAACTTTTCTTGAGCTTGTAGAAGAAAATATATCTCTTGAAAGTACATTTGTAATGGGTGACTTAAATGCAAAGGTTGGAAGAGAAAGAAGAGGATTTGAAAAGGTTTTGGGAAAAAATGGATATGGATCCAGGAATAAGGAAGGAGAAAATTTGTTAGAAGTTTGTGCAAGAAATGGATTGGTGATTGGAAATAGTATGTTTGAGAAGAATGAAAAGAATATGATCACGAGGTATGGTTGGGATGGGAGATCGAAATCGGTAATTGATTATATAATATACAGTGACGCACTTAGAAAAATGGTATTGGATGTAAAGGTTGTACCGCATGTGGCGTTTGATGGTGATCATCGACTATTAATAGCGGATATACGAATGCCAAGAAAATGTGTTGAAAGAAGAAAAGCGAAGAGAAGAAGAAAATTGAAGGTATGGAGATTGCAGAATGATGAAATAAGAAAAGAATTTAAAATGGCAATAGAAGAAAATATGCCAGTTGGGGATCTTAATTTGGTAGAAGAGGAATGGATGAGTTTTAAAAATGCTATATTGACTATTACAGAAAATATATGCGGGAGGACAAAGGGATTGAGAAGAAGAAAGGAAACACCGTGGTGGACAAATGCAATTAAGTGTGCAGTAAGAAAGAAAAGAAAAGCATGGGTTAAAAAAGAAGAGTGCAGAACAATATTGAATATAAATAAATATCAAAGGATGAAGAGATATGTTCACTTTTTGGTTTCAGAAGAAAAATCGAAGACAATGAACGCATTTGTTGAATGTCTAGAGAGGGACTTTGAGGCAAACAAAAAGATGTTATATTCTGTAGTAAAATGTAAGAGGCAAGATAATAGAACAACTAATTATATGGTAAATGAAAGGGGGTGCCTTACAAATGATGTGGAGGAAATACAAGATATGTGGAAGCACTACTTTTCAAAGTTATTGAATGATGACAAAGGTGGTACTGAAGACAAGGAAATAAGTGAAGAGTGCGATAAATTGAATTGTCAAGATGATATGGTAATGTTTGGGGAAGTTGAGGTGGCAGTAAAAGGGATGAAAAATGGAAGATCGCCGGGAGTGGATGAGATAAGTGTGGAAATGATAAAGGCAGGTGGTAAAGCTGGATTGGAGTGGTTTTACAGAGTTGTGGCATCGGCATGGATTCAAAAAACTGTACCAAGGGATTGGAGGAGAGGTGTTATTGTACCATTGTTTAAGAAAGGGGATCGCAAGAAATGTAGCAACTATAGAGGGATAACACTCATGAGCCAAGGAGCGAAGATATACGAACGAATTATAGAGAAGAGGATACGAAGTGTAGTTGAAGAGGATTTGAAAGATGAACAATATGGATTTAGAAGAAACAGATCTACGATAGACCTTATATTCGCTATAAGGACCATTATGGAGAGAAATTGGGAGATGGGAAAGGAAATATGGTTAGTGTTTCTGGATATTGAAAAAGCGTATGATCATTTGCCAAGGGATAGGGTGTGGGAGAGTTTAGAAAAGAGGGAAATAGACAAGAAGTTGATTGAAAGAGTACAGAGTTTGTATGTTGGATGTGAGAGTTGTGTGGAAACAGTGGGAGGAAGAACGGGCTGGTTTAGTGTGAGATCAGGAGTAAGGCAAGGCAGTGTGTTGTCACCTTTGCTGTTCATTATGGTAATGGATGATATAATTCGGGAGGTGGAAAGGAATGAAGATCTAGATTCGCAAACTGGGGTATATGCGGATGATGTTGTAATTTGGGGAGAGACTGAAGAGTTGGTACAGAAGAAAGTGGATGTGTGGAACGAAGTGATAAAAAGATATGGAATGAAGATTAGTAGTGAGAAGAGTGAATATTTGGTTTTGGAGAAGAAGAAAAATGGGCTTGTAAGAAATGGTTTGAAATTGGATGGAAAAGATATTAAACAAGTAGAAGATTTTAGTTATCTAGGAAGTTTGGTTACAAAAGACGGAAAGTGTTCGAAAGAAGTTAAAAGAAGAATACAGAAAGCAGACGGGTTTTATCAAAAAGTTAGAAAATTAGTATGGAATAGGGATTTACCACTTAAATTTAAATTAGTATTATACAAGCAATATTTTTTACCGATATTATGTTATGGGGCGGTGACGTGGAATTTGGGATGGAAGGAGGAGAGTATGGTACAAGCAGAAGAGATGAAGTTCGTGAGAGGAATGGCAAATATATCGATGAAGGAACATGTAAGAAGTATGGTGATAAGGAAGAAGATGGGTGTGGAGAGTGTTGGGTTCAAAATTGGGCGAGAAAGACTGAGGTGGTTTGGTAAACTTAAGAGAATGAAAGACAGTAGAAGAGCCAAAAGTGAATTTGAAAAGTATGTGGAAGGTAAAAGAAAAGTTGGGAGGCCAAGAGATAGATGGATTGAACAGGTGAAAAGAGATGTTTGAGGAACGAGGTGAAAGATGGGAAGAAGTTGAAAGGAAACATTTGTGGGAAAATCAAGAATTATGGGAACAAATAGTTACTAAAGTGGAGGTAGTAGAGGAGGATGAGGATGAAGAAGAAAAAGACGGAGGAGAAGAAGAAGAATAAGAAGAAGGAGAAGAAGAACAAGAAGAAAAAAGGAAGGAGGGGAGGAGGATGAGAAGGAAGACAAATGTGACAGGCCTGGCTAGCCGGCATTACTAAATGTATTTAGCCTATAAGAAATTTTTACTCTACCTAGTGTGGAATTAAGTGTTTATAAATGTAAATAAATATGTGATAATAAAAAAAAAAAAAAAAAAAAAAATCAAAATATAGACAAAAATATAACGAGCAATCAAATAAGTTTAACAATGTGCAATTATATCAAGAAAGTGAGTGAATCCATATAAAAAGTATGTGACCTTACCTAAATTGTGATGTCACCACGTAATAACAAGTGAACCAGTCATTGTGATAACGCTACAAAACCAGTCAGCCAGACTAGTTTTCAGTGATTCCAAGAAAAGCATGGGCCTACGTGCAGAAAGAAAGTCGTTTCGCGGGCTTTAGAAATGACAGAATGTCTAAAATTAGCTATCACGTGTACGAAACCAACCAATCAGATTCTTTGGAGGGAAAACGATGTCAGAGGGTATAAAACGTCAGGCTACCAGCCAAACATCATCAGTCGGAGTTTTCTCAGAGCAGTGAGACCTGCCTCGCGAACCGTGAAGCCTTGTGCACGCAACATAGTATAATTTCAGCGAGACAGTGCCGATGTGATCGAAGGTAAACATTAAAATAACATTTTTATATAAACGTCAACCCAGTAAATTCAAAACTTCAAGCCTAATGCTGAGGCAAATAATATCGCATTAAGACAATTTCAAGTTACAAGTGATCAACTGAACAGTTTCAACATTAAAGTCAGTAAATGTTAAAGTATAAAAGTTAGTGAATTGCAACTCCGGGAGAAACCGACGAGTCTGCAGCCACGAACGTCATCAGCCTGAGCCAACTTGATCCAACTGCTCGAGGAGGTCACTCCTTGTGCACGGACTGCTGGACGTCCTGGTAACCAAGGGGTTATTAGACAACATCATCGCATCGCAGCTGAAGGAGGTGACATATCCAGTCATTTCATTCTGCTGGTGGACTGGAGTTCACGGGACACACTACGCAAGAGTCAACGCCATCCACTTGTTTACGCGGAAGTAAACAAACCAGACGACATCATCACTACTGCCGACGTATCGAACGTAATATTGTTTCATAATTTTTGATTGCTCTTTTCACATCAATGAACATTTATTTTCTTTATAATAAACAGATTATAATATTGCTGATTCTTTGTGTTCTACCCTCTGAGCCAAATCCCGCAGGTTTCAGTGGCGCTCAACGTGTGGGGCTCGAATAACATTCCTGGGAGCAATTGTTTTGAAAGAAATAATTGTTTTCTTGATTGTGAAAGAGTTACTCAGTTGTTCTGAAACTTGTGGACACAGGCATTGCGTAAAATTTTCATGTATTTGGAAATTTTACATAGAATCAACCCGTTAACGTAAAGATAAAGCCAACTGTAGATTTGTTCATGTTAGTTCATTACATCTGTTACGATGGCAGAGCGAGATGCAAGTTTATCGTCAACAGTGAATTTAGATGATGTAGAGGGGGCAGAGCTTAGTGAGTCAGAGGTCACGAGTATTCAGGTGATAGAGGGGGGCAGAAACATCAACTGTGTAGTTAATTGTCATGGGAACAAGTTTGTTGTTATTGATAGCGTGGGAACCAGATTAGGCATCGACAGAAATGACCTAACCCAGTCGCTGATTATTGTTGACGGAAGTCGTCTGAAGAAGATGTAAAGATTCAGAAAATTGAAGAATAAGTCGTAAAGAACTTTTACGATGGATGAAAAAGATGAAGAAAATTGGAAATCCTGGGTCGAGCTAAATAAGAAGGAATATGAAGAACAAGAAGAAAATAGAAGTGTCAAATTAGAATTCTGCGAGTTTAGTAATCGGGATTTATACCATTTGATGAGAACAGAGCAAATTGATGAATTGTCAAGAAGAATCTATATAGAATTTGAAAGAAGAAGAGAAGAAAAATGGACGATGAAAGAATTTGCTGCATTGGATGAGGAAGAGTTGATGAGTATTTGTCACGACAGGACAGAAGAAAATGCGCAGATTAGTAAAAGGGCAAGGGCAGAATTACTTAGGAGATACGACAAAGAAGACGAAAATTGGAGAAGATATAGGGAATACAAATATGAAGCAGAGGAAACGTATTCCAAGCAAAGTTCCGAATATGATGACCACGTGTACGGAGCAGCATATTATGATGATTATGCAGATTCGGAAAGTGAAGATTTGAAGCAATTGTGGCATTGGGAACGCGTAAATCTCATAGAATACGTCCGTGAAGTTTCAAGAAAATGGAAGGATGAACTGGAGAAAGACGCTGCATTCGAAGCAGATGTTTCAACGAGAGAAGAAGAAGAAGAAGAAGAAGTTGTCTGCAATAGGTTGCAATCAGATGTGAATTCTGAGCAGAGCTGTGAGCAGCCTGACAAAGTTGAAGAAAGTTTTTATGAGGTTACAACGCCGCAAGAAGATGTTCAAGATTTTTGTCTGCCCAAGACACAGAAGAAGGAAGAAGAAGAAACGAAGATTCAGAGTCAGAATCGTGTTGAAATCGCCGATATTTCAGTACAAGAGAAAAATGAAGAAGATGCCGAGATTATACTTCCACAAGATAATTTCGAAGAACCCTGTGAACAATTTGAAGTTGAGAAAGTTAAGTTGCAGAACAACGACGTCATCACGAAAGAGCAAGAAGAATTAGACCAGCTGAAGACATGTGAAGTTGTCATTGAAGGTGTTAAAGAAGACGCTGTAAAGAAAGCAGAGAGTCAAGAAAACGAATCGTTCGAAGATGAAGTCATTCCAGAATGTTTGGTACAGGGAGTTGCAGAGGAAACCGTGAACAATTCACGAGATGAAAATGAAGAATTTGAGGTGACTAGACAAGCCTTGGTCAATATTGAGTTTGACGGCGATGAAATGGAGACTGTTTGTTGTGTGGAGGATCTGAACTGTAATGTTGTTGTTGAATTGAATTTGGAGGAGGAAGAATTTGTTGATTTCAGACGCAAAGGTCGTACTGAAGATGTGAAGATTATTGAGAATCTTGAAGATATTGAGGAGATTATTGAGATTATTGAGATGGTTACTGAAACCATAGTTATTGAAGAAAAAGCAGCAGATCAAGAACAATTAGTTAAATCCGAGTCTAGTTTTGTCCAAGAATTTGAGAAGAGCGAAAATTACAACTTTTGTGCGGAGCTTAGTTCGATTCCAGCCGCAAGTATTACTGAACGAGTGAATGACGAGTTATTAATAACATTGAACGACGAGTTGACCGAAACCAGCTATGAAGAGAAAATACAACCCTTCGATTACGTAGCAAACATGGAAATGCTCGAAGAAATTGCATACGAAGAAATGATGAAGATTACATGTCCGTTGATGCAAGAATCTCTACAAATTGAAGATAAAGACTTTCAAGATGAAGAAAGTAACGAAGAAACTGAAACGGAAGTCAAGAAAGAAAATGAAACTTATACATCGACCACTGCAAGGAATAAGCGTGAAGAATTCTTCTGGACACACCTAGTTGAGATAATTTCAATAGGGCCAACGCAAGATGTTCAAGAAGATGCCAAAGATTCATTCCCATTCGATCGTGGACGGAAGATAGAAAAACAATACGTCGAGCAGCTGATACTTACTGATGACAACAACAATGTTGATTGTTATGGTCGAGGTATGATGACCCAGCAAAAGTAGGTCACTAGGCCAATAACGGGATTGTGATAAGAGAGAGGGTTGAGTTGAGCATCGTTTCCGGGAAGTAGGATGAGGTTTGTTTTTGTTTTGGTAGGTGGAGGGGTGAGTTCATTCATTCAGGTTTAGATTAAACAGCTGTAAGGGGAAATAAACTTGCATCTGTTCAAGGAAACTTTTTGTTTGTCAAAAGGAAGAGATTATTCCTGCTAGATAGTCCAGTCTCTATGTGAATCCTTGTTTTATCACCATTTTCTCATTTCAAAATTTCAATGTATTTCAAATTTGACTTCAGTCAAAATCTTCGCTCTTGTTGGCTACTACATACTTGTAGTGCCTGAATTTTCAGATACCGTACACATAATGTTTGTACATAACTCTGTCATGACATTTGGAAATTATAAAAATTGTAAAACATTGACACAAATTTAGACTATAGGAGTCAAGAGTTAGGAAGTTACATCAGCCAGTCTGCTGATTAGTGGATTTCCATGGTCTCCGAGTGCTGCGTAGAACGACTCTCTCTGATTTTCCATGACTTCGTGGAGATAGGCAAATCCTATATCTTGGTGTATGCTCTTCGTCCGGGTGAACATCGGAGTGCGCAGGGCGATCTTGAGGGCCCTGTTCTGCACCCTCTGCAGCATTGTTCTCGCTCCCGCTGAAGTCCTCTCGTACCACACTGGTGAGGCGTACGTCAGTGTGGGCACGATGACGCTCTGGATAAGAAGCAGCTTGCTGGTGAGCGGCATGGATTTGCTTTTGAGCAGTGGGAACAGCGCCGCCGTCTTCCCGTTGGCCTTGCTGGCAATCTTCTCAGCGTGGGCCTTCCAGGAGAGCTTGGCATCCAGGGTGACACCCAGGTAAACATTGCTGGGAGACCAGGAGACATCTGTACCAGAGATGTTTATGGTAGGGGGTTGAAATTTCCGTCGCTTGGTGAAGAGTGTTGCCTCTGTCTTAGATGAATTTAGGGCTATACGGTTCTCTGTATACCAGTGGCTGAGTACGTCTAATGCTTTTTGCAGAGGCGGGCCAAGTTGATTAGATGCCATAGATTGGCAGATGACTGCGGCATCGTCAGCATAGAAAGCTACTTCGGTGTCCGGAATGTTAGTTGGGATGTCATTGGTGAAGATGTTGAAGAGGATGGGGCTAATGATAGATCCCTGAGGAACTCCAGCCAGAATAGGCCTCGCTGAAGAACAGGCACCGTTGATGTGTACGGTGAAGGATCTTTGATTTAAATAGGAGTGGATGATATTGATTAAGTAGTTGGGGAATTGATATTTAATTAGTTTTTGTAGTAGGCCTTCATGCCAAACTCTATCAAATGCTTTAGCAACGTCCAGGAAAACTATACCAGTTCCTTTCAGCTTTTTAAATCCATCGTTTATCTTGTCAACCACACGTAGAAGCTGATGTGTTGTTGAATGCTTCTGTCGAAAGCCAAACTGCTCATTGATCAGCAGCTTTGTAGCGTTTGCGTGGCCTCTAATTCGAGCATGAAGGACCTTTTCAAAAAGCTTTGATAGTGATGAGAGGAGACTAATCGGCCGGTAATTTGCAGGGTCACGAAGATTCTTTCCCGCTTTCGGGAACACAATGACTTTGGCTACTTTCCATTGGGTGGGGAAGTGTTGAAGACGGAGACTGGCATTAAATATTTCAAGGATACGTTCACCGGCAGGTATAGGAAGTTCTTTAAGAATCGTGTTTGTGATCTCGTCAATACCAGGTGCCTTGCCATTTGCAAGTTCATTTAGATATATAATTACTTCGTCCATAGAGCAGAGAACGACTTCATCATCTTCAGCCTGCGCCTTGTGTATAGCAAGATGGGTTCTTACTTCAGCCTCGATATGTGCTGATGAATTAGTCGGCGGGTTTGGGGAAAACTGATTTTGAAGCGAATCTGCTAGAACTTCTGCCTTATCATGTGGGCTGCATGCAAGGTGTGTACTACCTTGAATGGGTGGATTTGGTTGTTTGCTTCTTGTCAGTCGTTTTGCCATGGACCAGAGTGGACGACTCCCTGGTTCTAGTGTGGCTACAGCATCTTCCCACCTCTCTCTCCTGTGGCGACGAATTAATTCCTTTACAGATCTGTCTAAGAGCTTATATTCTTCATGTAAATCAGGTGTTCTGAGCGCCTGCCATCTCCTACGTGCACGGTTTCGAGTGGCTATTGACAGTTTAATTCCACGTGGAAGATCAAATATTGTGCACCTTTTTGTATTACAAATGGGAACACTGATCGCTCTTGCTTCCATAATATTTTCCGTTAATTTATTTACTGCTAAATCTATATCCTGATGCGAATCAAGTGGTCCACTCTCCAACTTATTTGATAAATGCTCTCTGAACTTTTCCCAGTCTGCTTTTCTGTAATTGAATCGAATGATGGGATCAACGGTCTCGTATGAGTCCCCTACGCTCAAAAGTACAGGATTATGATCTGAAGACAATTCTAAAAGTGTTTCTAATTCAATGGAATGTCGCAGATTTTTCACCACCGCAATGTCAAGAACATCAGCTCTTCCTGTAGGGATATGAAGATGTGTCGCTTCTTGCGGTCCAGTCACAGTAAAGTCACTTATACGGGAGAGTGAAAGGAGAGTGCGGCCATTGGCGTTGACAACTCGCGAGTTCCAGGCTGTATGCTTAGCATTAAGGTCGCCACCGAGAATAGTCGGGTAATTCGAGTCCATTAATGCTTCTATATCTGCTGTGAGAAGCTTAGTTCGCGGAGGACAATACGTGGCTATAAGCCGTAGTGGACCCAGTTTAGTAAAAAGCAGGATAGCGGTAGCCTCTATTGATTTCGTTTCAGGTAAAACAATCTCGTAGTGACTTACTCGATTGTCAATGATGATTGCAGTCCCTCCTGCTCTCCTGTCTCCTGGACGATCAGTTCTATACACTGAGTGATTGGCAAGCTTAAGCTTGTCCTTAGGGTTAAGATGGGTCTCACAGACAAGGGCAGCCATTAAATTTCGTGATTCCATCAATAGAAGTAATTCGTCTTTACGAGAACTTATGCTATTAGCATTCCAAATGATTAGATTAATTGAATTAATCGCTGGCATTGCGATTTTGTACAGACAAAAGAAGAGTTGGCACAAAACTTGCCAGAGACGTAATGATGGGGTGAATGTTCATATTAACTATAAAAATTGCAATGCCGTTTATAAGGGCTATCCAATCAATAGTTGATTGTTGAGGTACTACCGGTTGTACGAGTTCAGGAAGAGCATTGGGTGGCCTCTCTGCTTCTTCTAAGGCAGTGGTGTTTGAGGACGAGGGTTGCTCTGGATTTATCTGAGTGTTCAAAACAGAAGCAAAAGTCCGTGGTTGCGCCAATGAGACTCGTGGCACGGGCGTGGGTTGCGTCTGAGTATTCCCTCGGTTATCATGCTGTGGAGAAGAGCCATCTTGCTGCTGTGGACGTCGGGCTCGAGTAGCATGACGAGTTGCTGCCTTGATGACATCACATCCTCGGTAGCAAGCGGCATGCTGCTGATTGCAGTTACAGCACTTTGCTGTTTCTGGTGACTCCTTACACTCCTTAACCTGATGCACACCTCCACATCGAACACATCGTGGCTGGCGATGACAAAATTTGGCCGTATGACCCACTCTTTGACAATTAAAACATTGTATGACATTAATCTTCTTGCTCCGTGGGGCCTCGGTGGAGACCACGCAGTAGAGCAGTCTCTTGATTTGGCTGAGGTCCACTGGAGCCTGACCACTCGTACTTACTAGCGTACATTCAAAAAGGGGCAAAAGACGTGTACTGTCTCCAGGCATCTTCATCTGCCGCACAGAGCGGACATTGAAGCCTTGCTGCTTCAGCTCCTCTTGAATGTCTTCTGTTTCAGCAGATTGTGGCAGACCTCTCAGAACAAAACGCTGTGATCTAGTGCGCTCAGTTGGAAACGTGTAGTACTCTATTCCCTCAGTCGAGTCTAGGGCGGAGGTAATTAGTTTGTACGAGGTAATATCTCTAATGATTACTCGAGAAACTTCGAGACCAGGTTTGATTATGAATGCCCCTTGTTCTGGACATACAGCGGAGAGCAACTCAACTAATGCCTTATGAGATTTCATATTTTGAATCACTATTGGTGGGATTTTATACTTCTTATCTGGCAAAGTCTCCGCCGTCATCGGGGTCGTGTCCATATCATTTGCACTTGCAAGCGGCTCAAATGAGTTCTGCGTACGCACAAGGTTGATCACTCTCTTGGATGATGGGCCTGAAGCATCTGACCCAGATGATCGTGTGCTGGGACGATCGTTACAATTACGACGCCTTTTATTTCCTGTCACCATCGTGAAACCATCGGGAACTATGTTCAAAGACATCTCATTGGTTGCAGACTCAACTTGCATTAGCTCCGTGTCCGATTCATCACTAGACGAAAAATCATTTATAGAAGCTCCTATGGGTTGACTAGAAATGTTTATGACATTGTCTACAGCTGAAGGGGCATCTAGCCGGTTTACTTCATCACTCCAAACTTTATATATTCCACTCATTGCTCACATTACTTCAAGTCCAAATGAGCTACAAGCGTCTCTTGGTAGGTTTCGTAGACCTAGTATATAAAACTATTTTCTAATACTTTAAACAGATTCTGACGCGGAAAAATGGTTTGAATGGCTCCCAAAATATCTAATATCACCATTCAACACAACAAACATGCAAAACTAGCGATTAATCCACAAATATAAGCGAAAATACTGAGAATAATTCACAGAACTAACTTTCATTTATGAAGAAACAAATGAAGTCCCTTCAGTCAAAAGGTGAACAACAAGAATTCAGGGGGCTCTGTAACAAGTTGGCCTATCTAGGTTAGAAAATTAACTTTAAAAAAAATAATAATGTTTGCTTGAAGTAGGTTTAAAGAATGAACAAGCTTGTAGCATGGCATTCTTAGAGTCAAGGTTAACTGAACACAAAGTAATTAATTAGAATCATTATGTAAACTTACAATCTTAAAATTCAACAGCAATCAAAATATAGACAAAAATATAACGAGCAATCAAATAAGTTTAACAATGTGCAATTATATCAAGAAAGTGAGTGAATCCATATAAAAAGTATGTGACCTTACCTAAATTGTGATGTCACCACGTAATAACAAGTGAACCAGTCATTGTGATAACGCTACAAAACCAGTCAGCCAGACTAGTTTTCAGTGATTCCAAGAAAAGCATGGGCCTACGTGCAGAAAGAAAGTCGTTTCGCGGGCTTTAGAAATGACAGAATGTCTAAAATTAGCTATCACGTGTACGAAACCAACCAATCAGATTCTTTGGAGGGAAAACGATGTCAGAGGGTATAAAACGTCAGGCTACCAGCCAAACATCATCAGTCGGAGTTTTCTCAGAGCAGTGAGACCTGCCTCGCGAACCGTGAAGCCTTGTGCACGCAACATAGTATAATTTCAGCGAGACAGTGCCGATGTGATCGAAGGTAAACATTAAAATAACATTTTTATATAAACGTCAACCCAGTAAATTCAAAACTTCAAGCCTAATGCTGAGGCAAATAATATCGCATTAAGACAATTTCAAGTTACAAGTGATCAACTGAACAGTTTCAACATTAAAGTCAGTAAATGTTAAAGTATAAAAGTTAGTGAATTGCAACTCCGGGAGAAACCGACGAGTCTGCAGCCACGAACGTCATCAGCCTGAGCCAACTTGATCCAACTGCTCGAGGAGGTCACTCCTTGTGCACGGACTGCTGGACGTCCTGGTAACCAAGGGGTTATTAGACAACATCATCGCATCGCAGCTGAAGGAGGTGACATATCCAGTCATTTCATTCTGCTGGTGGACTGGAGTTCACGGGACACACTACGCAAGAGTCAACGCCATCCACTTGTTTACGCGGAAGTAAACAAACCAGACGACATCATCACTACTGCCGACGTATCGAACGTAATATTGTTTCATAATTTTTGATTGCTCTTTTCACATCAATGAACATTTATTTTCTTTATAATAAACAGATTATAATATTGCTGATTCTTTGTGTTCTACCCTCTGAGCCAAATCCCGCAGGTTTCAATTGATTTTTCAAATAAATAGCAGAATGAATACGCAGGAGCTAGTTCAGTTGCAATCGTTACAGGCGTTTTAGATATATGACGTCACTTCCGGTTTCAGGAATGGCGGCCGAGAACACTGCTACCTTGAATATATAAATTGTATTGTCTATGTTACAATGTAAGTTAATTATGTACGTATTTTAAGTATAATTTGTTGAAATAAGTTAAATATTGCGTATTTATGACGTCACTTCCGGTTTAGAAAATAAGAAAATAATATTTCTTTTATTGATACTTCATATAGATGACCATCTAAATCGAATGGCGCTAATTTCGTTCTAATCGGTCCAGACGTTTTTGAGTTATGACGTCACTTCCGGTTTAAAAATGGCGGCACAAAAAATCACAAGAGGCAAGGTATCATCAGACGCCAAAAGTGCATATGTGGTAAAAGTTTCAGGTCGATCGGTTTAGCCGTTTAGGCTGTGGCGCTGTCAACAGGGTTTCCTGATATCATCAGAATCATCATCTTCAGAATCAGAAAGTGGTGTAATTTCACTGTTTTCTCGGTCCTCTAGCGCGCAAATGGCATAACCTATTGTTCCCAAATTTGGTATATGTAGTGGGGTGGGCCATAGCTCGAAATTAAGACATTTCACAACAATGTGAGATTTTCCAATTTTAAGATCCAGTAGGCCGAAAATGCCATGTTGTTGCTTACAGTAAAAGTGTTTGGTCTGCTCCTCAGTTTATTAGGCATTTACGGTATGTTGAGTGACTGTGAGTGTATAGTACGACTTGGCTGGGTGGAGCGACCGCTCCACTAGATATGAAGTTGCATTCTTTTACCTGTTTGCAGACTTTTAAGAACTTAACGCTGATAAAATTTACAAATACCTCAAAGTAGTGTGACTTTCTCATAGATTACGTTCCCCTTTCAAGTTAGCTCGTTATCAAGAGGCACCGACATGGTACAAATAATTATATTACTAACCGAATAGACATGAATTGACAATAGCTTAACAAACTAGGTATTTACACCAACAATATTGAAAAAATTACTTGTGAAATGACAACTGTCCTAGAGAAATGTACTTGACAGAGGGGCACTAACAGTCTGAATTGCCAAATTAAACCATAGGTAAAATAAACTTTATGTCACTGGGTATTATTTTCTAACAAGTTAATAGGTAATAATTAATCATAGAAACATTGTTCCATCATTAGTTCTAGCCTCGAGATTTGTGGGACAACCTCCATCCTACTACATTAGTACACCCTACTTACGAATGGTATCTAACTACAGTTAGCAAAATATTAAATGAAAATATGACTGAACCTGCAGGTCAAATTGTACTCGACATTAGCGAGTGTTGACGCTTGTCAGAAGTGTCCAGGATATCGAGGACACAACCGACGTCGCTGTCAAACATTATAGAGGTGTCAAAACACCATTCAAGAAGAACCACAACGCTTTCATCCACAATTGAGACACAAACACATCAGACAAAACACTTAAATAATTAGTAGGTACCTGTAAAAAATGTATATTATTTCAGGTTGATCATATAACAACCCCACAATGCTTAACTCCCGAATCGAGCCCCATCATGCCAGGCATCATTGCTGCCAACACTTCAAGGACAACACATTATTCCCGATATAACATAATCCCCATCATTCGTGATACTGTCGTGTTGGCCCCCCTGACAGCACATTATCCCATCATTCGCGATATTGTCGTGTTGGCTACCTGATCGCCAGCGCCAATCTCCATCTCGTCTCGGTTTATGTGAACTCCGTTGGCGATGTTGGGCGATTGCTCTTCCATCGCCAGTAGAAGGTTTAATGTTTTGTGGTCGAAGCCTGAGAACCACGGAGTCAATTTACACTGCTTCGCAATCTATTACGACTTACTTATCTATAAATTACTTATCAAAACAATAATAATGGCAACTCTCCTCAATTAAATTGAACTAAACTGATTAGATTAAATAATATGATCCAATCCTCTAAAGAACCATGTCGATGTCATAAATTTGTCATTACCCAGTACCTACTTATTTATTATTCTCAAACATTTATTTACTGAACTGTATTTTTTGCGAACCTAATTAGCAATTAATTATCGTCAAAATGATCAGACTCGAGAAGAACTGTATGTAAATTATTTTTAATAATCTGTAGACAGGATATTGTACCCTCTCTTCTAGTTTACATTATTGTTCAGGCACATCGACAGCAAGGTCATATTGTAAAATATTTTAAATTATTAAAAGAAATCATTCTAGGTAGGCACTAGGTAGGTACCTTCAATGGAATGATTTAAAGTACTATTTTTTATTTTTCTATGAAACTAACATTATAAATAATTGCCTCGAGTCGTTATGCTGTTCTGTATTCTGCGACGATAGGGAATTCCCAAGTCGCAATCTTACTCTGTACAACAGACACTGAACAGCGACTCATTACGTCATACAGTCTCGACGCGGCTTACCTTTCGAGGAGTCGTCGTAGCCGATGTGTTTCACGCAGTCTCGGACGACCTTCTGGTAGTCCACGTTCGCCTTCGACGTGATCTCACCGCAGAGAAGAATCATGCCGGTCTTCGTTACCGTCTCTGCAAGACAAGACACATTGCTACATGAATACGTGAATCCAGCTAGCGGTGAAGCTGCAGTTGTAATGGAGCTCATTTATGTAGATTAGATTACCCATCTCCTGGTAGAGATAGTAAAAAGTATTTAGTAAAACTGTAATTTGCTAGGTAGATTTGCTGACAAAGATTTGAATGCATCAAAGTAAGCTATAGGTTTGCAGTTTGACGCTAGCCAATCAGGTGGCTCATCGCCCCAGCGCTCAAGGTCAAAGATAAACCACATTCATCTTTCAAGGTCAGCGCTTTGGCATGTCTGCACATCAAGCTGTCAACTTGGCTTAATGCGTCATCTATCTATCTAGCAAGCGAGCGAGAGTTTACAAGAATTGAATGACAAGGAACCAGACGTTTGGTGCTTTTTCAGTCTCGAAGTTCATCTGAGGTTCAAATGACATGTGATGCTATATATACTACAGAGCAGTCAATCCCTTTTATTCGAATAGCCATTTTTACGTAGGCCAAGTGTACCCAGTGAAACAGTAATTCAGATAGGTACCTATGCATGTCGTAGAAAGAGGCCCCACCTAGGTACCTACATCTCAACATGACGCCACAACATTTTGGCAACCATGGATGACCCTACCAACTGCTAAACCCGTACTATCACCTTTCTGATAGCCGTCAGCGTCACTAAACCTTGAAGCAATTAGCATTAGTATCAGCTAATTACACTCAAATCATGTGTTATGTCCGTAGCACCCACACCAAGTAGGATACTGGGCAATTGTTAATTTAAAACTGACCCATTGTTATCAACTTTGAACCATAACAATGTACGATTATTCTTTTAATTCAAAAGGGATATAATTTTAGACAGTAGTATAAAGTAGTGTCCATAGCTGTATGGAAGACATTTGTTACCACACAACACAAGCAAAGTGTCAAGTGGCCCATACACAGTGAATCTTGCAAGAAAAACTTCAGACATGCCTGGAAGTTTCATCATATGATGAGACTTTCAGTGAAGCTTGAAGAAATTCAAAGGTTGCCAAGGTCACCTGTCTTGACATGCAAGTCAGCAAGTAAGATCCTAGGTAAGATTGACTTTGTATTGACACTTTTTGAAGGCTAACTAAACATGAGTGGCATAGCACCAAATGCAACATGCAAGAACAAAAGAATCCAGGGATCAAATTCTTGTAGGTAGTTTGTTACTACTTACTAATATCAACATAATATGAATGGTGGATTCTTTTGTGATGCCAAAGTTTAACTTGTCTTTTTTAATCTTTGTTGACAAAATAAAAACCCCCCAATTTGAAGTTTTGAACATTAGATTTGTAGGATCACATGTTGCAAAAAACACTTGTTCCATTTCATAAGACAAACTCTAGGGCACTAAAATATTACGAGGAAGATTGTAATAGGTAGTTAATTCATGACGGGAAACCTTGGGATTGCATGCACGTCAATGTTATTGCCTGAAGACTGGTATTTCTAGTGAGTAATTGACGTTTCCAAGAATTATCAACAACTTACCGCAAGCAACTTTGGCGTTGGGATCTTGCTTTAGGTGAGCGTCAAGAATTGCGTCGCTGATTTGATCGCACATCTTATCTGAAAGAAAAAAATAACATTTAGTCAACACAGTCAAGTGATAGATTGTGCCATCGCTGTGGGCCAAATTCTTATCGTATTGACAGAGGAAAGCAAACGAACAGCACCCAGCAATCGGGAAATACTATCTATAGCTACTAGAGCTAAAATTACGATTCAACACGCGGCCTAGTCGGCATTCATTATCGATTTAGGCGGAAAGCATGGCGATTGAGAATATTTCTCACGCAATAGGCATCGATTTGTTGCAACACAGGTAGTAGATTGCGAAACAGGAGATAATTGCAGGTGTCTGGTATTTGGGTCAGGATTCTTAAATACGCGAGAGTATTAAGGTGTTAATAGTAAAATAGGTTTTGGCAGTAATCCATTCAGTTCGGGATCACTGTCCGTGCAAAACATGGCGCGGAATGTGTTTGCCGACCATGCTTTGTCGCTTTTAACGTTTACACCGAGCTGAAGCTAACAGAAAGTTTATAAAATAAAACATACCTGGGTGTCCTTCTCCAACACTCTCCGAGGTGAAGAGGAACGTATCATTTTCTTCTGTTTCTGCTTCCATGTGTCCATTAACGAATCCGTTTGTGTACGCTTGTGGCTGCGTTGTCTCCGGCATTTTCTTGGATTTTACGTGTTGAATGACCGATGATCGAATGGAAAAGAGACTCGTTCCCTGATGACCTCGCCCTTTTAATACCTCGTGAAACGCAGCGTTCTTCCGCTACGCAGCGCTGAAATAGAGAGTTAGTTTTAGGAAATTGTCAATAGAGCGCACTAGGAGTATCGAATTGAATGTACTGCTTTATCGATCGCAAGAGCGCGACTTTTGAATCTTTTATTTATACTGCCTATCTTCAAAACTATAATAGGCATTTACGGTATGTTGAGTGAGTGTGAGTGTACAGTACGACATGGCTGGGTGGAGCGACCGCTCCACTAGATCTGAACAATTTCTGTGCTCCTACAAATACAATCTTGATTATGTTTTGATTTATTTTGTTGCAAAATAACAGACGGCGTTGCAAAAATCTCTTATCTACAGCATTGATTGCGTGACCTCGACCTTTCAAGTTTCAATGTGAAACAGTAAAAGAAAACATCACTGCGTATCTGAAAGAAATGCCACACATAATAAAATTATTGCTATCCTCTGAAATGATTCCACTGAATTTGGGATTTCACAAATTATTATCACGGTCTTTTGATATCTAAAAACAATTGGTTTTGCGTTTTTTGTAAAAGACCACCTCCAGAGATTTCTACTTGAGTTCTTAGAACCTCTTTGGCAGAGCCAATCAAAATTAACCGTTTTTCTCTCATTTACAGCAATTTTTAAAATAAATACTGTTGCAGGAATTAAAAATTTATAGTTTAGGAAAATTAATATACCTTCTTCTTTTCTAACTAATAAAACATAGCACAAGTTATATAGCACACTATCAAGTTTACTCTCTGTTTTTTCGATCATGACCGAATAGCAGAGAGGCGCAAGACATTCTTCTCGTTGCTTTTGATTTCGCTTGATAGTGTATCCCGACCGTGTCATATAAATTGTCATTGTTGGAGATATCATTAAGATTTATTATTGAAAACTTCATTAAAACTATCACGTTTCCGTATTAAATATAGATGTAATTGTAAATTAATCTTGAAATAAATATAAATAACGAAACGTAAAAGTGATTTTCAAGAAATGCTCACAGTAAAAGTAAAGCGAAGGACCTCAGTGTTATGACTAGTGTAAATGTTGTCTGAATAGTAATGATATTTTATAGTTTGAATCAACTTAAATATATTTTAGATCCATTGGTAGAGATCCGATTAAAGGTGATTGCGAAATTTTCGAAGTGTCGCAAATGGCTCATATTTCTAAATATAAATGCGTTTCCTATATGTTTCGAGCCCAAAAACACTGGAATTTCAATTTCAATTTATTTTTTAAATAATTCTAACTTTCCAAAATACGTTAAAAATACATTGAGCGGAGCGAGCGTCTCCATTTGAAACTTATGGCCCGAATCTCTGTTTTTTGTCTGTCTGTCTGACTGTCTGTGCTTTTTTTATTCATCTACTTCCAAACAAAGTCACGAAACACAAACAGTGCATTTTTTCACAAAACTGATATTTCTATTCTGGTTTGTGATTGTGACATTATGATTTTCAGCAAGATCGGTCCATCGGTTTCATTGGGAATATAATATGTTATTATATGCATAGGCGCAATAGCAACGAAGTATTCTACAAAATGTCAGAGCGTTTTCCTAGTGTTTATAGATATACGACCTAGCCACAAGACTGAAGAATCTACTTTTTATTATCAAAAGTCCCACTCACCTGCTTTTCCGAATACGATTATGAGCAAAAGTCGCCCAATATACCCTGCTTTTATACCCAAAAAATGCCGCATTACATATAATTATCTACATTTAAATGATATTCCCATACCGATAACTACTATCAACAAAATAGATAATTATTTCATGGAAAATTGCCGGTAATTAAGTTAGTAATTTGGTATTATCTGTAATTTATTCTACTTTTACTATCTGAGTAACATGCGATAAACTTTGAATATGAAATGTGTCCATGTTTTCAGTTACGAAGTTGACAGATTGGACAGGTTTTTAGTTTTTACAGGTTGTGTTGACCTGCACACAATTGCTAATCAATTTATATTTAACCCGCTCAAAAAATAATAACAGTTCCAATATATCGATGCCCCAATGTTACACTGAGACATCTAAAAAAAATGAAAAAATGAAATTATATCATTGGATTCAGAATTTCAAGCTCTATTCAGTCCTGAACAGAGATATCTTTTAGTTTCATTCGCCTCCACGAGATTGCGGATGTCTCTCTACATCATTCTCCAGTTCTGTACCAAGACATCTTATTATCCATTAAAATAACCTTATGTCCCAGTTCTATACTGAGACATCATATTGAAATCTTATATTCGATTTATCTCAGAACTAGGATTTTGGAGATGTCTCAGTATAACATTGGGGCATCGAATGGACTAATCCCACAATACCAATAATTAGTCTCGCTGTCCGAGTATGGAATTGCTGAAAGCAATTGAAAGTAAAAGGGGAAACGTTTTTTAAAATTGTATTACGTACACTCGGCCAAACAAAACTTGAACGTTGACCAAATTTGAATGACTGCTGGTCATGTCCCATAACCAATCAAAGCTTGTTATTATCATTGAAATGTGAGGTCACCTACTAGAGTGAGACAATGAGATCGCTTAGACTGACGTCTGATGGTGCGATCTTACATTTATCAGCCTATCAGATTTATTGAACGTTCAAGTTTTGTTTGGCCAAGTGTACCTACCCCTCTACATGTTGCATTCACTATTTTTACGTTAATGTACAATAATATTTTCAAATTGCTGCTTTCAAAGGTGAAAAGTCCCGTGTCCGTCTTTGATAAGTCAAATTTTGAGCGCACTACATTTAATTTTGAGACAGTGAATATATAAGGATAATTTTTTATTGAAACGACCGTGCAAAGTTAACATTTATGAAACATCAGTTATCCACACAAATAATTGTATAATTTTTTTAGTAGCTGTCGATCATTTTGGTTGTAACCTCCATTCCGTTCGAAAACTCCAGATTAGGTATTATATTCTAAAATTGGTAGTTCAGTCCCCAGATTTATTTTATTGGTTCGTCAACCTGTTTTATTGAGTTTGCTGCTTACTTCATGGCGGTATGGCGAAACGTCAAAAAATTAGAAATATTTTTTTTTATCAAAAAAGGTGAGAGTACCCTTTCTCTCGTAACTCCTGTCCACCCCTGTATAATTAAAACGTGCAAGCATGTTTTACAATGCTACTTATAAGCATTAATTATTATTAAATTGTGCGATGTTGCCACGGAATATTTCCAGAGTTTCAAGTTCACCATAAAAGTATATGCTTTTCATCGAAACTTGAAAATACCATCTAAGCACCCTGGTACATATAGCATCAGAATCAATTCAATTGGCACTATAGAAAACATTCATTTCGATACTTCATTACTGACAGCTACTAAAACTGTCAATAAGTTCATACGTTCTTAACTGATTGGGATGAAAATTTGTAAAATAAGAGACAATGTTGGTCTTAATGACCATGCAAAATATGAGTTTGATCAAAATTATCGATGACCATTTTCATGTTTCATCCTATCAGGAGATTTTTATTTAAATTTTTACCAATGAATGGATTTCAAAAAAATTAGGGTCTGCAAACAAAAATGTTGTATAGTTTTACAACGGTTGTGTAGGTTGTAAAAGGTTGTAAAAAAGGTTGTATCGATTTACAACGTTGTAAAGGTTGTGTAGGTTATAAATGTTGTGAAAAAGGTTGTATCTACATTTGTGCAAAATTTCAGATCGATCGGTGAAACGGTGCGACTTCTATTGCTCCTGTTAGCAGCCAAAACAAAAACAAAAAACAAAAAACAGAGACGTCCGTGTCAAAAGAGTCAAAAGGAGTCGCTCGCTTCGCTCGGTCAATCATACGATAAACAATCATGTCAAATGAGTCTGAATTAATGAAATGTCCACAATTTCTGAAAAAATAAACAAAAAGCAGGAGCAATTTAGCCAAGAGTAGGATACAGTTCAAAGTTATCTATAAGACTTACCGTCCTCTCATGTAATATCTAAGATTTCGTTATTGTCGGTGTATTACATTTTTTTTTAAATATATATTTATATACAAAATGATTCAGACACAATCTTAAAATGAAGTAAAATAAGAGAAGAACACGTGTCTCTTTTTATTTGAATTCGGGTTGGGCATGGGCGTCCGCACACCGCATGATTTCTGCCCGGGGGGGGGGGGGGGGGGGAGCAATGAGAAACATTTTCTTTTCACGTGCTCTATGGTTTTTGGACACTCAAAACTCAATTTATAGACGTAGTGAGGAGTATTTTGTTGAAATATTCAATATGTTTTAAAAATTTGACACTTTTGGGGTGGTGGAGGACAAACCTTCGCCTTGCCCTGCAGGGAATTTTTTGGTTTTTTGACACTTTGAAATGAGTTTTTATGAGTTTTTTGTTTATAAAATAAAACTAGCAAAAAGCTTATGTTTTCCTTACATCGAGGGGGGGGGGGGGGGTTGAGAAAACGCCCACCCCCCCCACCCCATGTGGACGCCAATGTTGGGACAATACAGTAGATTTACTAGATCTACAAAATGCATTGTACTTGAATACGAGTAACCTGACAGCTGTGTTCTCGTCACAGAATTTGACATTATAAACGCTATTACTATCATGGCCTGACTTATCAACATTGCGACAACTCCGTATGATAATCAGTTTCTGATTAGTCGGTAGAAAATACAATCACGAAACCTTAACACAAATTACTTCAAAACCTTCACATTTGTTTATCAAGTCCAATTTGTGGCTATCACACGATGGTTTAATTTAAAATATAATTGTCAGCTGAGATATAAGTACACTTATCATGGCATGAAGCAATGGATTATCATAATGTATGATTGTCACGTAGTCCAAACCCGACGTACGTTCAGAAACATCCTCAAGTTAGGAAGATCTGCTCCTTTGTGTGAGGGTCTCCTTTTCGCACTTTTGACATGGACCTCCGTTCTATTTTGTTTATTTTTGTTTGTTTTTCTGCTACTCGGTTTACAGGTCGCACCTTTTCTACGATCAATCTGAAATTTTGCAAACATGTAAAGTTAAATTCAGAGAGTGAAATAAAATTAACTTTATCTTTAAATGTTTTGATTGGTCATCGATCAGTTTTAAAATTTTCAAGGTCATTTAGACCAGTATTTTATTACATTTGTTGGAAACGAGGAAAACGCAATGAGTCTATTTAAAAATAAATCATGTGTCATCTTGAAGTGATTTTTGTGATTTTTTTTGAATATTCCTTCGGATTTTAAAAATATAGCTACAAAGATTTCAAAATAGCAATTGAAATATCAAAATATCAAATCAAAATATTGAAATATCCCCAGTTTTAGACAATGTACTTTTTCATTAGTTCCGACTTGCATTGCAACTTTCCAACTTATACACACAGGAAAAGTTAAATACCAGTGGGCCTAAATCCCCAATTCTTATGGAATTCGATTCCATGCAATGTTATTTCTTATGGCCGTGACCGGATTCCATCAGAACGGAATTGGGAAAACGATCTAGAATAGGCCTCCCGGTTAATGTGCTGTGAAATTAGTACTTTTCTCTCACTCTCTTATGAGAGTTATTTTATTACTCATGAACTGGCAACAAGTATTTAAATGATTATGCTTTTGAGCTGAAAATTAGTAATATGGAATAATTTTCGACGATTCAGAAGATGGTATTTACCAGTGTTGAGTAGTAACATGATACAAAGTAACATGTTACTGGTAACATGTTAACTTTTTCGAGTAAAAGTAACTGTAACGTGTTACTTATTTTGAGTAATTTAATTGATTGTAACATGTTACAAATTTATTTTGTTTCCATAGAATATTCAAGTAGGTAAACACCTAAAAGTCAATTTCAGAAGGTTAAAAAACACTAAATATTTTGAAAATGCCTCTTGGAAGGCAATTTTGTTGTCATTTTAACTTTTTTTCGGTAAATTTCATATTTATTTGTGTATTATTTATGACGTACAGGTTCAAAGATTTTTGAAAAGTAACTGTGAAAGTAACTGCTGACTTTATGCAAGTAACTGTAACTGTATCGGTGTTACTTTTAAAATTAAGTAACTTTAACTGTAACACTGTTAGAATTTTGGACAAGTAACTGTATCTGTAACACTGATACATTTTAAAAGTAACTTTGCCAACCACTTTACCCAAATGGAGAATGTCTGATAATATATAAATTGAAGGGAAGGGAAAGTGACTTTTAATGTGACTTAATATAAGTCACATTCGAATGAATCAGACATAAACGATGTTTTATGTTAAAAAGTAATTTGATCTTTCGTACAGATTGATATTTCAATTGCTATTTTGAAATCATTGTAGCAATATTTTTAAAAATCCGAGGGAATATTCTAAAAAAATCACAAAAATCACATCAAGAAGACACATGATTTATTTTTAAATAGACTCATAGCGTTTTCCCTTTATCCAACAAATGTAATAAAATGCTGGTATTAATGACCTTGCAAATTTTAAAACTGATCGATGACCAATCAAAACATTTAAAGATAAAGTTAATTTTATTTCACTCTCTGAATTTAACTTTCATGTTTGCAAAATTTTAGATTGATCGTAATAAAGGTGCGACCTGTATACAGAGTAGCAGAAAAACAAACAAAAATAAACAAAATAGAACGGAGGTCCATGCTAAAAGTGCGAAAAGGAGACCCTCACACGAAGGAGCAGATCTTTGTAACTTGAGGATGTTTCTGAACGTACGTCGGGTTTGGGCTACGTGACAATCATACATTATGATAATCCATTGCTTCATGCCATGATAAGTGTACTTATATCTCAGCTGACAATTATATTTTAAATTAAACCATCGTGTGATAGCCAAAAATTGGATTTGATAAACACAATGTGAAGGTTTTGAAGCATGTGTGTTAAGGTTTCGTGATTGTATTTTCTACCGACTAATCAGAAACTGACTGATTATCATACGGCGGTGTCGCAATGTTGATAAGTCAGGGCATGATAGTACTAGAGCGTTTATAATGTCAAATTGTATGACGAGAACACAGCTGTCAGGTTACGTATTCAATTACAATGCATTTTGTAGATCTAGTAAATCTACTGTATTGTCCCAACATGGGCGTCCTCATGGGCAAGGGAAGGGGCAGGGGGTTCTGCCCCCCCCCCCCCCCCCCCCCTCGATGTCAGGAAAACATAAGATCTTTGCTAGTTTTATTTTATAAACAAAAAACTCATCAAAACTCATTTCAAAGTGTCAAAAAACCAAAATATGCCCTGCAGGGCAAGGTGGAGGTTTGCCCTCCACCACCCCAAAGTGACAAATTTTTAAAACATGTTAAATATTTCAATAAAATACACCTCACTACGTCTCAAAATTGATTGTTGAGTGTCCAAAAACCAAAAAACACGGCAAAATAAAATTTGTTTCCCTTGCCCTCCATCACCCCCTTGGCAGAAATCCTGAGGACGTCCATACCCAACCCGAATTCAAATAGAGACGTGCTTCTTCTCTTATTTTACTTAATTTAAAGATTGAGTCTTGAACATTTTGTACAAAAATATATTTAAAAAAAATTGATTACACCGACAATATCAAAATCTTGGATATTACAGGAGGATGGTTAGTCGAAGTTTTACTCTACTCTTGGTTAAATTGCTCCTGCTTTTTTATTTTTCAGAAATTGTAGACATTTCATTTTAATTCAGACTCATTTGACATGATTGTTTATCGCATGACCGTTTTAGAAAATTGAGAGAGAAAAATAGTTTCGTAAGTGAGTGTAATTTTTACAGGATGTTCACATCATCAGTCTGATTGTATATTAGTAGCACTTTTTCATTTTTGCTTATTGCATCTTTAATTAGGCGCTGGTTATTCAACAAAACCGCGCAAAACAATGAAATTTGCGATACGATTGGAGACCAAACCCGTAAACTAATTGATCTCAAATTTTAGTCATGATTAAATGAAATACAACTTAGGGTTATCACTTGGCACATTTTTGAAATTTAATTTTATACGGCGCCCAGGGAGACAAGAAAATAGCTAATTTTTCACAAAAAATCCACTAATTATTACTAATTAACGAAAAAAAAATGTACCAAGGGACAACCTAAGTTTGTCTTTTATCTAATCACGATTCAAATTTTAAGTAATTTGGTCTACCCATTTCGTCTCCAATTGTATCGCAAAAAGTGTCTAAAAAAAGCAGCAAATCGCTCGCGCTTGCAGCACCTTAAAGTAGCATTTTCACATGTACGATGGATCTAGATTTGGTGCTTCTTGATTGCTTGATTACTATGCCGTTTATATCAAACTATTGATATATTTGCATATCTGCGTTTTGTTCCCAAAAGCTTCTCAATTGTATGCTGGCATGAACTATGTAATCAACAATTTAATTATTATTGGCACATGACCCAAAATGGTTTCAAATCCGTATCATCCCAATAACTTAAGCCAACTATGTTAAATTTGTGTAATAAGAACATTGAAATCAATCAGGGACTTGTCAGAAGTGTGGTAATACATGATGAATCGGTAATGTACCACGCAAATCCCTCCCAGCATTCGATTACATAAATACATAATTGCATATCAAATGAAACTAAGCATGACATAGCTGAGAAGTGCGGACGCACCCCTTAGATTACAAGCAAGATATTTTAAAACCAAAAGTCATTTTCGGAAAAAGAATAAAAAATAAACATAGGTCCGTGCCAAAAGTAGCCAAAAGGAGACGCTCGCTTTGCTAGCTCAATTACAGCTATTCTTATTGTTATCGTTATTTTGCCAGCAAACTTCCATATACAAAATTTTCAAGCGTCAAGGTCATCACGTTATTATGACAAGTTGTGTCTGCCATGGAAACTGATAAGTCTCTACCCTTGATATTTTGTGATAATAAAACAACTTTTACAAACAGCATGCAAGGTTTCGTGTTAAGCGTACTTAAGCTTATTTTTGTTTTAATTTGTTTTCGAAATGTTTAAGCAATATTATCAACTGAGATGTCCTTGGCTCTGTAAGAAACGTTTTCTTTGAAATTGAAAGTAGTGACAATTAAAGCTCGCTGATTATTGGTATTGTTTAAAACAATACGTGAGAAATCAGTCAACTCTACATTTTACAGTAATTAAAACATGCTTAAAATCAAAGGTCTTCTCTGACATCAACTCACAATAGCGAGTTAATCCCATGTGTGAATACTGTTTTTAACTTAAAACTCGCATTATTCTCCAATTAGTAGGGGGGGGGGGGGGGGGGGGGGGGTTATTTTCAATTATACGTCTTATAATTATAATTTTTTTTACATAATGTAAATATATTTCTATATTTTTCGCATTATTCTGCACATCAGTAGGGGGCTATTTTCAATTATACGTCTTATCCATTATTTTTTTTACATAATGTAAATATATTTCTATATTTCTCGCATTATTTTGCACAACAGTAGGGGGCTATTTTCAATTATACGTCTTTCCATTATTTTTGTACGCAAAATAAAAATATATTTCTAAGTATTTTGTCAACTTCTTACAAATAATTTCAAAATGTAGCTTAAGTTATTGAAATGAGAATATCATAATAAAAATTGAAAATTGTTATGAATCTTTTTCTGTATTTAAATTTTAATCAATGAGGATTTGGCCAAAACTTTGTAAGATTGGGAACAATGTTGGTTGCAATGACTCTGCAAAATTTCAAATTGATCGGACAAACCAATCGAATTATATTTTTTTTGTATTTGAATTAATCCCGTTCAACTGGATTCCGTTCAAAAACGATCCCAGAGACCGCTTAGATTACGTTAGTATGTGTGCAAAATTTCAGATCGATTGGTTATGCGGTTTGACCTGGGCAGTGCAGTCAAAAAACAACATTCCCAAAATACCTAAGTCTCCCCAAGGCACATTATTTACTCCACTTTTATGCAACTTTGGGAGGTAGTTTTGATACCCATTTTCTCGTAATACTATTAAGAATTTTTAATGTAAACAGAAAAAGTTTTTTTCGTATTTTTTCATAAAATGTGTGAAAAATAAAACTTTTTTTTTTAAATATTTCTTAAATTTTTTCAATAGTATTGCGAGAAAATGGGTATCAAAACTACCTCCCAAAGTTGCATAAAAGTGGAGTAAATAATGTGCCTTGGTGAGACTTAGGTATTTTGGGAAAATTTGACACATTCCGTCAGTTTCCATAGCGGTCCCCAGGACTCGTAATAATATTTGTCATGTAAATAATAACAGTTGGTACTTCTGTGTGCTTGTGATGTTTGTAGATAGCTGTAAAATGACCGTGGGGGGCTTGAGTGACCTTGGGAGTGACAAAGTTCACAAATAGATATCAAACTTCCCTAGCAAAAACTTTCTGCGATCAAGTTTGTTTGGTAAAAGAAAGGTCACTGTGACCCTCCCATCTCCAATCAACCATGCCAAAAACTTGACCTATTGGCGTAATCTATACAATATTATGTGAATATTTTTTTTTCCCAAAAACAATCTCACAAGTTTTGTTGATTGAACTATATTATTTTTTATTAAGTTTTTATTTATTTTTTCACTTATATGATTTTGTATTCACTCTAAAACAATAGGCCGGCTTGTCTGAGGGGCTACAAACTAATTATAAAACTAACAATATTTATGCACTAAAAATACACTTCATTTACTTTTACACTAAAACCTACGAGAAGTAAGAATATTCACAGGAAGAATTACTAAAATAGAAATGTAATTTTAAAAGCATAAAGCAACAGTTAGTTTTGGAAAATCATAAGTTCTGTTCGTGGGTTTTTCATGAATTATTTGAATGTTACGTAGAATGTCAAGTAATGGTAGGTAGGTATAAAATAAAAATACAGAAATAATGTTGAAAAGATAATTATTAAGCTGATACAAGCGCTCGGCCGTTTTAGAAATATGAGAGAGAAAAAATGTTTCATAAGTGGTTGTAACTTTGATAGGATGTTCACATGATCAGTCTGATTGTATATTTGTAACACTTTTTAGTTTTTGCTTCGTGCATGAAATTTCCGATACGATTGGAGACCAAATCGTTAACCAATTGATCTCAAATTTTAATCATGACAACATAAGAGACAAACAGAGTTATCAATTGGCATATTTTTGAAATTAAATTTCATACATGGCACTCATTGAGATAAGAAAATAGCAAATTTTTCACTTAACGAAAAAAAAACGAGTCAAAAAATTACAAATGTACCAAGGGATAACCCTAAGTTTGTCTTTTATCTTATCATGATTAAAATTTCAAATCATTTGGTCAACCCATTTCGTCTCCAATCGTATCCGAAAAAAGTGTCTACAAAATCGCTCGCGCTTGCCCACCATAAAACATTACAATTTTCAAAGTTTTATTTGCACACAGTTTTCTAAAATGTCAACTATAGGCCCAACCGTACAATGCTTTGGAATTTCTTAGAATACATTTGAGAAATATTTTGAAACAAGCATAAATGCCCGTAAAATGTCAATAACTTTTGAAATTCCGACATGGTCTCAAAGTTGTAAAAAATACTCTCAAAACGTTAGTCACAATGACCATGCAAAATTTGAAGTGGATCGGTCAAACGGTTACAGTTTCAATTTTCAACCATCACATGATCGATGGCAGTGGAATCGATCATCAAAACCATTATTTTGATTATTCCCAGATGTCAATTAGTAACTCCTTATCCAAGTCAAAATACGAATTTATACAAAAGCAAATTGGAAATATACTTTAAATGTTATCGAAGTAAAACAATCTCATTCTACTGCCATGTTAGGATGGGACAGACATATACGTACACTCAACAAATCATAAAACGGTATTTGTGCGAAACGGATTGGTTGCTGGTCATGTTCTTTGACAATAAATCCTTGTTATTATCAGAGATGGGCACTATCAAAGATAAAAGTATCTTTGATAGTATCTTTGATACTTGATACTATCAGTATCTATATCTTGATACTTTTCTTGGAGTCAGTATCAAATATCAATTATCAATTAATATTGAAAATAGTATCAAGTATCTTTTTACCGAAAAGATACTTTTGATACTTTGGAATTTTGGACTAAAATGTTTCAGTTTAGAACCTCAGGTATTTTTTTCTATGAATCTCTTCCGCCCATACATACCCTTTTTTCACCCAACCCCTAAGAACACTTCGTCAATGATCTCCCCTCCCTCACCTTGACCAAATTCTTCCTCAGCAGCGGTATCAAAGTATCACTGATAAAATATCTTTGATACAATTTTTGATACTTGATACTTTGATACTATCAAAGTATCTTTTGATACTTTGATACTATTATCAATTGATACTCAAATTTAATGAAGTACCTATCAAGTTTCAAGTATCAAGTATCTATTTGAAAATTTTAAGGGTATCAGTATCTTGTATCTTGATACTTTTTCCAAATATCTTTGCCCATCTCTGGTTATTATCAATGAAATCAGAGCTCACCTGTAGAGTTAGAACGAGTTAGCATAGACTTCATCGGATGATGCCATGAAATCTTTTTCAGCCATTTCTTTTATTTCGAATACCGTTTTATCTTTTGTTGAGTGTACACGAGACCGCTCTTATGACAGGCTTTCAGATCGATTGGTTGAATAATATGACCTGGGCAGTGCAGGCAAAACATGCAGACAAACAGAGGCGTAACCAATGTTTATTTCAACATTTCACGCAATCTTTTCCCGCTTGAAAAGAATTAGAAAATGAGGTTAAAATATAGATCTGATGACAATTGTGTAAGTTAATATGAAAAATTATTTTCAGTGGCATAAATGTATTTCTTAATTGACGAATATTACAGAAACACCAGGACTTTGCACTTCAGTGCTGTGTTTTAACAGCTTTACAAAAATGTTAACTAATGTATGCAATCAGAGAATGAATAAAGTATAAACGATAACAGTAGGTATAGGAAAATCATTTCGAATGAGTTTATAACTAAAATAGCACAAATTTATTTTTTTCCTGATAGTGTGTTCGTGTGTATCAGAAAAAAGATTTTTTGTTCAATCTAACGGTACAAAAAGTTGGATCTATGTCTTAAAAATGACACGATTTTACTTGGCTGCCATAAGATATCATGGGGAGGCAACTCAAATTATCTCAGAAACTAGACACAAGAAGTGTTTAATTTTTTCTTGGATTGTGTAAGGCAAGAGTAAACAAAACATTATGAAGTTCTGTTCTAAGTCCCGGCTACTACTATGCGCCCCGGGCCTTCCTTCATGCACCCAATTGTTTTCGCACTTAGGTGGTGAGTATATGGCAACGTTTATCCTATTTTCATAAATAATAGCACTAACATAAAAAATATTATTTGGTTGAGCCATTTATATTTAAAATTAATTTGTAAAAAAAATAATTAATGAACTTTGTTCGAGTATTGTACCGAAAGAGTAATCTATACTATACTGTACTATAGATAATATCTGTACCATAGGTACTTTTCATAAACAAACGGTAATTTAACAAACAAGTAAATTATTATTTATCAAAACTCAATGAAACACTAAAATAATATAGGATCGCGTAAACATGGAAGAAAACACTAATAGACATAAATAAATATAGATTGATTTGCCACAATATTGTCCAGGTGCAAACTTTCGCTAGGTATCTGATGGGAAAACGCATTTTCACGTATAAGTTCGTTTTTCAATAATTTCTCATACCTTCTAGACGTCTTGCAAGTATGAATCCAACACTGAACACTGATCACTAATCGACACTAAAGACTGAGGAAGAATGTTGATGCTGTGAACGCGCGCTTGAGACTGACTTGGCAGTGGATTCAGTCGAGACTTATGTAAATATTGATGACGTGATGCGGGCAAGGGTTAGCCAACAGGGTCGCAGCAGCTCGTCAAGGAATTGCAGCGGCCTTCCACTCTTGGGGAAGTTCGCGGTTCTGGGGTTTATCAGTATGATCTGTTTACAGCTTTAGGTCATGAATAAAGGAACTATGTCAAGTTCGTAATTTCAGAAATGTGACTTTAAACAAATACCTAGTTCATTTAAGGTTCCCATTTTGCGAAGCATCAAAATGTAAACAAACAATAGTAATGTAATGGATTTATATAAACCACAAGTGTTATTTTCATTTTTACAATATTTCGTGGTATCTTGGGAATAGATTAAAAAAATTACGAACATTGTAAAGTAGTAACTTTACGTTAAAAGTTTGTGAATATAATTATTTTACGTTCACTCAAAAGTTCTTCAAAATGGTTCCACACGTCCTTGAAGTGTGTTCTTTTTAAAGTTTCTTCACCAACCATATGTAATCATGTTACATGTCTCCTTACAGGACTGAAGTTTGGACGTATAATAGACAAGGTTAGAAAATATCTGGACGTAAATCTATAAGTCAACGCTGTCTTGAAATGAAATTCAAGCAATGAGGAAAATATTAAATAAGTCGTGTTGGTTTGGCCGGGGATTTGCGGGAATTCACAGATGAGGAAATGAATGGGAATAAGAGCTCGCTGCTGATGTTTACAAAGTGATAGAAAGTTCAATTAAATTTTTAAGGGGTCATATTGCCATTTAGTGTAATCTTAAGTTTAGTAAAAATTCAACTTTAACTTTATGTACTGCGGCATAGCTTAAAAACTGCAGTCAATGTAGTCCAAGGTTAATTTAAACTAAGGAAATAAACCCCGGAATGAAATTGCAGTATAATGGTAATAGGTAAACCGAGGGCCGGTTTTTACACCTCTTGCTAAAGTTAGCTACCAGATCAAGTTCTTGATAGCGTTAGCAAACGTCTTAAAGTAGCTCAAGGTTAATTTTAACTGAGGAAATAAACTCCGGAATTATATTGCAGTATATAATGGTAATAGGTACACCGAGGGCCGGTTTTTATACCTCTTGCTAAAGTTAGCTACCGGATAAAGTTTTTGATAGCGTTAGCAAACGTCTTCCAACTTCTTGACAGTGCGAGGATGAAATCAATGTGAAATTAGGTTCTTGCTAACTTTATCCGTTAGCTATAGCTATCAAGGACTTTAGCAAGAGGGACAAAAAGCAGCCCGAGCTGTCTGAAGTGGAGCTTACGCTAACTGTAGCTTAATCTAATGGTAATAACAGCCCTAAGCCAGTTAAATCTTTTGGTTCAACGAATTTAGCCGTATAGACCTGAAATTGAATCAAAATAACAATAACGTTAATAATAATATGTTACAGGTTTTAACTCAATAAATTGAATGAAACATGAACGTGCACAATGCATAATGCATCTCATGCCATATTCTTAGACTATATTGAGAGTTGGTTTGAGGAACTGACTTTATATAAAGGCAATGTTATTATCACTGGAGATTTTAATATTGATTTGAGTAAACAGTCTACATACAGTGATAGACTGACCAATATAATTCTTGAGTCTGGTATGATACAAACAGTTACAGAAGGTACTCGTGTGACTGCTAATAGTAATACATTGATAGATTTAGTTATAACTAATATAGATAAGCTAGCTGTAGATGTAAATTCAGAGCTCATGATCTCTGATCATAAGACGTTGGTAATAAATGTGTCGTCCTGTCGACGGAATGATGAATTAGAAGTAGCTAGTACTAAAAGAGTGAGGAGAAAGTTAGTAGACGAAGATTTCGAAGTCCTTAATGTAGAGCTTAATAAGATTGAATGGGACTATGAAGAAGAAAATATCGACACATTAGCAAATAATTTTGTACATTGTTTAACTTCCAACATTAATACCATTGCTCCAGAAATGGAAATGGTAGAGAGGAAATGTAAAAGCAGTCCTTGGTTCAACCAAACGCTTAAAGACCTCCAGATGAAAAGAGATAGTCAATATATTAGGGCTCAATTCACTGGCAACTTTGATGACTGGGAATGTTATAAGTTGTGTAGAAATAATTTTGTTGCTAGTTTGAGAGAAGAAAAGCGCAAATACTATGATAATAAGATTGATAGAAATAAACATGACTCTAAACAGATGTGGAAAACTTTAAAATGTTTAGTAAGTAAACCTAAATTAGATCTGGATGACAAAATAGTGTTTGATGGTAATTTTAACTCTGTTAACACTGCTGATAATTTTAACGACTATTTTGTAAAAAGTATTGAAGACATTGTGAATAGTATAGATGAGGCAAATCAAAACATAAACTACAGTGATATTAAAGGCATTAACAAGAATTCATGTGAATTCCTATCTTTCAAGGCTATGTCAATGAAGCAACTTAAGGAAATTGTATGGGAGCTCAAAAACAAGAAAGGAACTGATGATGGTATATCAGCAGAAGTATTAAAAAAGACTTTTATTACAATTGGTGCCCCGTTGCTCAAAATTATCAATACATCATTGTTAACTGGCCAAGTGCCTAGTAATTGGAAAACAACTGTCATAATACCAATACCCAAAGTTGTTGGTACCAAATTAGCACATGAATGCAGACCAATAAATATGTTACCTACATTCGAAAAGATCTTGGAAAAAGCTGTGTTTTTCCAAATTAGTGAATATTTTGAGATAAACAATCTATTATATGAGTATCAATCCGGATTTAGAAGTACGTTTTCATGTGAAACAGCAATTCAGTTACTTATGCAAAGATGGAAGAATGATCTTGACAATAATAACTTAATAATAGCAATATTTATTGACTTTAAAAGGGCATTTGAAACCATTGACAGAAACATCTTGTTAAAAAAACTTAGTGCGTATGGACTGGGAGGACAGGTGTTGGAATGGTTTACAAGTTATTTAACTGAAAGGAAACAAATAACTAAATTTAAAGAATTTGTTTCTAAAGAAAAAATTAATGATTATGGTGTTCCTCAGGGCTCTGTACTTGGCCCGTTGTTATTTATAATCTACATAAATGATATATATTTAAGTACGGGTAGCTTATTTGTCAATGTTTTTGCTGACGACACGTTAGTGTCATTCTCAGGAGTGGACATTAAATCAATGTGTCAAGTTGTAAATAATGATCTCACTAAGTTGGAAGAGTGGCTCAGGGCAAATAAACTTAAGCTTAATACTAGTAAAACCAAATGTATGATACTATCAGGCAAAGGAAGCCGAATGTCGAAAGAAATTAATATTAATGATGATGTATGTTTGGAAATCATGAATACGAAGCTGGAGATTGTAAAGGAAATCAAGTATCTTGGAATTATCATTGATCATAACTTGACTCTTTCCAAACATGTTCAATATATATCACGTAAAATTAGACAAAAGGTTGGTTTTCTTGCAAGAATTGGATTGTTTTTATCACCATGGACTAGATTATTAGTATACAAGACAATTGTGTCTCCACATATTGATTATTGCTGTACGATGTTATGGGGAAGAAATGACGGAGATTTAACTAAGCTTCAGGTACTACAAAATAAAAGTATGAGGATAATATTAAGATGGAATAGATATAGTAAGATAACGGATATGTTGGACACTTTACAGTTGTTGACTGTAAGGCAGAGAGTAGCTGTAAGTGTATTAGTGTTTATTTATAAAATGATTAATGGGTTTATGCCCTCATATTTAAATAATATGATTGAGTTTGTTGGTAATAATCATCAGTACAGTACAAGAAACAGTTCCGTAAATTTATTTGTTGCAAGAAGAAACAAAACAAGTAACCAAAAGACCTTGTTTTATTCTGGTTTTAGGTTGTACAATGAACTTCCGAAAAGTGTTAAAAATGAGAGCAGTCAAGTATTATTTAGAATTGAATGTATTAAGTTTGTAAAAGAAAAATTTCACTAGGATTATTATTTATTAAGAATGTTGATTTTAAAATGTCTACTGTGTAACGTATCCATTGTAATCTGACTGAAGTGTACTTAAATAGCAAATTGCTAAATAAAAATATATCAATCAATCAATAAGCTTTAATCAACAGTTCAGTTGAAGCCTGTGGTTGAAGGGTGCAGAACACTACTAAATCTTAGTGTAAATAAAAGTGCAAGAAAATCACAATAATTAAAAAAACCGGTTGATCACAAATTATGGTTCCGATTAAAAATCACACTTCTAATGTGATGTGAAGAAATATCACAAAATCCCATGAAGCTAACAAATCACATAAATTAACAACAATAACCTACATGCATGCGGAATAAAGAATAGATGATAATGACAACCGCTTAAAAAATATAAAAATTAATTGTTCCTTGTCATCAATACCCACTTAAAATATATCCAGAAAGATTATTGATTTTTTTGAAAAATAAAAAATGCCTTATTTCAAGTTAAGCAAATTTCACGCAAAATATACCCATAAACTCATAATTTTAGGAGAAAAATAAACAACAACACTAAAAGCTTTGTCGGTTCAGCATAGGGTAAAGTTGACCAATTTGCACCGCCGACTTATTTGGACCACCGCCATATATCATAAAGTACTGCACTGATGCACAATCTGGTGTGTAAATCTCAAAGCTACGATGTTGGTCGATGTGTAATTTGAGTTTCATGTCAATCTATCCGGTGCAACCTGAATAATCGAAGTCGTGTATTGACCCGTCTCTGATGTCAATTCGCACGCGTAGTCGTCAGGAATTCTAAGTTTTTCTTTATTGAGCGAGCGAAGCGAGCGTCTCCTTTTGGCTCTTTTGGCACGGACCTCTGTTTTTTTTTGTTTTGTTTTTGTTTATTTTTTTTTATTCTTCGATCGAGCTGAAATTTTGCACACATGCGGAGACAACCTTTTCGTTTTGCAGACCCCAAAATTTTTTGAAATCCATTCATTCGCTAAAATTTAAATAAACATCTCCTGGACCCCAAGTCTTGAAAAAAGCGTTTTGAAACCGTCTGGCGTTTTCATTGATATAAACGTAAAAAAGTTGACGACTATACCTTAGCCTTCAACTTTTTTACGTTTTGATCAATGAAAACGCCAGACGGTTTCAAAACGCTTTTTTCAAGACTTGGGGTCCTGATGGTAGGTTGAAAAATGGCAATGGTCTTCTATAAAACTGATCAAACTCATATTTTGGCTATACAGGTCAGTTTTTCTTCGATCGAGCTGAAATTTTGCACACATGTAAAACCAACCTTCTCTGTTTACAGACACTAATTTTTTTGAAATCTATTCATTGGTTAAAATTTAAATAAATATCTCCTGATAGGCTGAAAAATGAAAACGGTCTTCGATAATTCTGATCAAACTTATATTTTGCATGATCATTAAGACCAACATTGTCTCTTATTTTACAAAATTTCATCCCAATCAGTTAAGAACGTATAAACTTATTGACATTTTTCAAATCTGTCAGATATGAAGTATCGAAATGAATGTTTTCCAGTGCCACTTGAATTGAATCTGATTTGCTATATTTACCAGGGTGCTTAGATGCTATTTTCAAGTTTCAATGAAAAGCATTATGTTGTGTTGATTGAGTGATCACTGATCATATTTCAATTCAATATGGATGAATATGTTTTCTGTGCGTTGTGTATGTAATGATCCTATCATAATGATTGTATCCATGTATTATGTAAGATTTAAATATAGCCGCCACCTAAGCCGCCACAGATCGGTTTAGCAGGCTGTGGGACCGCAAGCGGGAGTCGAGAACGACCGGACAGTCAGTCAGTCAAGGACAGCCATTGAACATGGACGACTCTGTATGTATCTTTATTAAATAAAGAAGTGAACCCACAAATATGTTTTATTAATTATCCTGCATAGTATTTGTGGTCAATCTAGTTCGAAGAACATTACATGGTGATCAGAAGTGGTGTCTGAATCTACATCGCACGTGAAACGTTGCAGAGCGCAAAGCCAACGCCTAGAATAGGTAAACGGCAAGCATCAAGATGGCCGCATCAGCACGAAAATTACCTGAACTCGAACTCACCGGGAACGTTAGTGAAAAGTGGAAGCTGTGGAAGCAGAAATTTGAAATTTACATGAGCGTGACGAAAGGTTACAAGGAAGATCCTGAGGATCAAGTTGCCACATTACTGAATGCAATTGGTGACGAAGCACTTACAGTTTTCAACACGTTCGAGCTGCGGGGAGTAGACAAGAAAGATCTAAACAAAGTGCTGCAAAAGTTTGACGAATTCTGTACCCCAAGAAAGAATCTGATTTACGAACAGAGCATATTCTTCACACGGTCGCAGCTTGATGGTGAGACCGTTGATCAGTTCATAACTCAACTGAAGCGTTTAGCAGGGTCCTGTGAATTTGGCCCACAGATGAAGCAAATGCTAACACTACGGCTTGTGTTGGGAATCGCGGACAAGGGGTTAAAGGAACGTCTACTCAGGGTTAATGACCTGACTTTAGAGAAAGCAGCAGACATCTGCAGGGCTGCGGAGGCTAGCAAGTTGCAGGCGATGGCGATTGAAGAAAAAGTACCTGTGGAGACACTCAAAGAAGAATCTGTGCAAGCAGTTGTGCAAAGAAAGAAGTCTGACAGCTACCATAGCATGAAGAATTTTCCGAAGAAAGAGGAAAGCAACGGCACGAAGAATTTTCCGAAGAAAGAGGAAAAGCAGGAGAAGAAATCCTACGACTGCAAGAAATGCGGTTATCACCATGCGACTCTGAAGTGTCCAGCCTACGGGAAGACGTGTCTACGCTGCAAAGAAGAAAATCACTTTGCAAAGATGTGCAAGCAACGAAAAATTGCAGAATTTGAAGTGGCACCAGATGAAGACTCATCTGAAGATGATAACAATTCAACACTGTACATCTCAACACTCACCGCCAAACGCGTGAATGCTGTGAAGAAGACAGAAGATCTTGCCAGAGCATGGATTGTAGATGTCAATGTTGGTGGACAGAACGTCAAGATGAAAGTCGACACTGGTGCGGAGGTAAGCTGTTTGCCATTGACTTTATTTAAACAATTTAAAGGCAGGCTTCGGAAAACTTCCACGGTACTGGTAGCTTTTGGGAACCAGAAGATCAAACCAGCAGGAACTGCTAAGGTTCATTGTATTAAAAGTAGCTGCATTAAAGGAGTAAAACAAGTCGTGAAATTCATGATTGTTGATGAAGAGTTCATGCCACTACTGGGACTGCCGGATTGTGTCAGCTTGGGGTTTGTCAAAATGATTAATCACATAGAACAATCTGGCAAAACCAGGCAACAGATCATCGCAGAAAATCCTAAAGTCTTCAAAGGTCTCGGGTGCATGCCGGGAACGTATTCGATTGCAGTGGATGCCAACTGTCGTCCAGTCGTCCAACCATCCCGGAAGGTGCCTATCGCTCTTCGAGACAAACTGAAGAAGGCGCTGAACGACCTGGAGGAAAGCCAGGTGATCAGGAAAGTGACAAAACCTACTGACTGGGTGAGTAACCTAGTGATTACGGAAAAGAAAAATAAATCTTTACGGCTGTGCTTGGACCCTATTGATCTTAACAAAGCCATCAAGAGGGAGCATTATCCATTTCCATCTGCGGAAGAGGTCCAGGCTCAACTACAAGGCATGAACGTGTTCTCGATCCTTGACATGCGAGATGGGTTTTGGCAGGTCAGTCTCGATGATGACAGTGCTGACCTGTGCACATTTAATTCACCTTTTGGGAGATATCAGTTCCTCAGGATGCCTTTCGGAATTAAATCAGCTCCAGAAATCTTTCAAAGAAAGAACACCGAGAACTTTGGGCACATCAAAGGTGTTCAAGTCATATTTGATGATATTATTGTCGCAGGAGCAACCATCGCAGATCACGACAAAGCACTTCAGGAACTACTAGAACGAGCCGAAGAACTCAACATCAGGTTCAACCCGGACAAGTTCCAGTTTCAGGTACGAGAAGTACGCTATCTTGGACATGTTATGTCTAGTGAGGGAATGAAGACAGATCCAGAACGTGTCAGAGCAATTGTAGAGCTTCCGACTCCTACCAACGTAACAGAGCTAAGACGGTTTATGGGAATGGTTAATTATGTAGGGCAATTTATTCCCAATCTATCATCAATTACGGCTCCGATTCGCATGCTGCTGAAGAAGGATGTCAACTGGGAATGGAATCGTGAGCAAATGAAGGTTGAGTCGGAGGTGAAGAGTCTTTTATCATCTGCTCCTGTTTTAGCATACTATGACAGCTCCAAGCCTTTAATCCTACAAGTAGATGCCTCGAAAAGCGGATTAGGAGCTTGCCTTCTGCAGGAGGGCCGACCGGTGGCTTATGCATCGCGTAGTATGACCGAGACAGAAATTCAGTACGCTCAGATTGAGAAGGAACTTCTAGGCATTGTGTATGGAGTAGAAAAATTTCACTATTATGTCTATGGTAGAGCAACCATCGTGCAAACAGACCACAAACCGTTGGTCTCTATCATGTCAAAGCAAATCAACAAGGTTTCGCCGCGGCTGCAAAGGCTCCAGTTGAAATTAGTAAAATACGATCTGGATATTCACTATATTCCAGGTTCTCAGATGTATATGGCTGACACACTTTCCAGAGCATACTTACCTGAGACAGGAAAAGTGGACCCCGAGATGGAAGTTACTGTTCACAGTGTGTCTAAACATCTGGCAATGTCGGAAGAGAAGAGGACGGAATTCCGAGAAGCTACAGCAGAGTACGATGTAGCCAACGCACTGAAGGAACTACACAAGAATGGATGGCCGGAGCATAAATGGCAGATCCCGAGCTGCGTGAAACCATACTGGTCCCTAAAGGAAGAAATCACGGTAGATGACGGTCTTATCTTCTTTGGTGATCGAGTTTTGGTGCCTCCCTGTCTCCGTCGTCGAATGTTAGAATTGCTTCACGAGGGACATATGGGAATTGAGAAGACCAAGAATCGTGGACGTCAATTACTGTTCTGGTTAGGAATGAGCAAAGACATAGACGAGCTAGTGCGTAAGTGCAGTACATGTGAACATTTCCGTGACAAGAATGCCAAGGAACCTCTGCACCCCCATCCGATACCCAATCGGCGATGGGAGGTTATAGCAGCGGATGTACTGGAGTTCAAGGGAAAATCATACTTGGTGGTCAAGGATTATTACTCGAAATGGCTTGAGTTGGTGGAACTGCAAAACAAAACTGCAAAAGAATTAATCAATAAGATGAAAGCTATATTTTCCAGGAATGGTATTCCAGCCAGACTTGTTTCGGACAACATGCCATTTAGCAGTGCCGAATTTCGCACATTCGCCAAAGACTGGAACTTTGAATCCATCACGTCCAGTCCACGGTACCCACAGAGCAACGGGATGGCAGAGAACGGTGTCAAGATCGCCAAACGTATGTTGAAAAAGTCCTATCACTCCGGAACCGATATCTATATTTCCCTGTTAGAGTACCGAAACACTCCGATTACTGGATTATCATACTCTCCAGCTCAACTCATGGTTAACTGTCAATTAAAATCCAAACTTCCTATTTCGAACCATTTACTTGAACCCAAAATCCAAACTGATGTAAGACAACAGTTACAGCAAGTTCAAGACAAACAGAAATTGTTTTATGACAGGCGTGCAGTTCCTTTGCCTCAGTTAAAGGAAGGTGACCACGTGGTGTACCGTCACAATCAATTCTGGGAGCCGGCTATTGTGGACCGGACCTGTACCCAACCACGGTCGTATGTAATCAGACGACCTGACGGCAGTGAGCTCCGGAGGAATCGGCGAGACCTCTCAAAATCCTTTGCCGACCATAAGGTAGAGACGGATACATTACCTGAAGACATACCCGACACTACCCAGGAGCTTGAAATTCAGCCCGAGTTTGTGCCACCTGCCCCTGACAGTCCTCCACCTCAAATTCGACGAAGTGGAAGAGAAAGGAAGAAGCCCGATAGACTCAAGGACTATGTGTAATATCATTCATGTGTGAATTTCAGCTTAGGTTGTGATTGTAACTTATTGTATTATTCAATGATTAAGGGTTCTTGCTTGGAAAAATTTGTATCTCAGTGTCGTGTAATTGATATTGTATGGTGTGATCATTTCCTTTATGGATTAGCACTTTGTTACAGACAGTCTGCTATCAGTAGTAATTTTTAAGTAGGAGGGAAGGTGTAATGATCCTATCATAATGATTGTATCCATGCATTATGTAAGATTTAAATATAGCCGCCACCTAAGCCGCCACAGATCGGTTTAGCAGGTTGTGAGACCGCAAGCGGGAGTCGAGAACGACCGGACAGTCAGTCAGTCAAGGACAGCCATCAGTGGCGTGCCGTGACATTTGAAGTGAGGGAAGACTTCTTCCTCAACTTCCGTTGGGGAGAGTCACAAAATACAGCTCCATTAAATAGCAGAAGTACGTGTGCTAATAGTTATCACCACCACAATTAAATAGATAAAACATAACTAAGCTGGCCAATAAGACTAAATATGTCAAAGTGCCAATAAAAACGCCGAGTAAAAAAAAAAGTGAACTTTAAATATAATAAGCTGGCAGATATGACTCTAGTCATTGCCATTCAACCCCGACACGTGGTGATAACTGATATCCTCAGTAATTCTGAACTTTAAATATATATTAAGTATTTCACAATAACTGAAGATGGCTTATGCCAAAACATAACGTGTGTGAAAAATAAAACATTACAATAATAATTACATATAACAAAAATACATTATCGAAACCAAATTGAGCTGGCCGCTATGACTTAATGTCAAGGCCATTAAACCCCGAAGAGAAGAAGAAGAAGAAGAAGTGAGGGAAGCAAATTGCCAGGAAAGAAATTTGCCCAGACCCGGAGGGGGGTCTGGGGGGCTTGCCCCCCAGCTTAGCCCCGCAGGGAATTTTTTAAAATTTGACTAATTTTAGATGGTTAAAAACGATTTTGAAAGTACCTTTTTGGAAGATTACTTGAATTTAAGAAATGGTCAAAGGAGGATTTTCAGACTAATTTTTTATATTTTAATCATTAGTTTTTTGAAGGCAAATACGAGGGCAAATACAGATATACAAAAACTTTGTAGAAATGCGTAAACTGAACTGAGAATCCGAAACTGCAATATTTTGTAGATATTACAAGTTTAGACATTCAACCGCTCTTGAGCACTGTCACCGACCGATCACATGTTCGTTCCAATCGTGTCAACTCGGGAGTAGTTCGGCTGCGTTCGGACTGTGGATGCAACTCTCCGATTTGCTTCCCTTGGCTAGAATACGCCTGCAGAAATAGACGCATTTTACACAGAAATGCTTTGTGTTTAGACCGGCAAATAATGTTATTATCATGGCAAAATAAGTTTTTATTATTGACAATACTTTCAGGTGGCTGCAGATTAACATATTTGATTGTAGGCAAATCACCTAATGCATGCGTAACTCCAGTATATAGAGCGAGGGATTGGAAGCAATTCGAAAAGTGAATCCCTTGGAGCCGGCCGACTGCCGAGCCGAGGCAAGTGTATGCGTGCGCACGCGCCTTGCCCACCTCCTGTCTTAGAAACCGCGTTTACTTTGAAATCAGAGCGAAAGTGGTGACATTTGTGTTCGTAATAAGAATTCTATAAGTAGGTAGTATTAAGTGATGAATATTTTTGTAAAAAGATTAAATTATTATACATATAATTATTATATTTTAATATTGTTGGAATGGAAAAGGAAGGGGAAGCAATGCTTCCCCTTCCCCTTCCCGTGCATTGAGTGCACGCCACTGACAGCCATTGAACATGGACGACTCTGTATGTATCTTTATTAAATAAAGAAGTGAACCCACAAATATGTTTTATTAATTATCCTGCATAGTATTTGTGGTCAATCTAGTTCGAAGAACATTACAGTGTACGCATTTCCGGTTAGAGAATTTGCACGTCCCTGTGCTCGCTCATCAACGCGTTACACAGAGCGTTTTCCTAGTATGAATATTTTAAGAGATGTACATTCAATTTATTAAATTATCTTCTGAGGAGGACAGATTGTGAAAAAAACGCTCAAATTTGCATCAAATTTGCATAAGCTGATCAAATTTGCAGTCCGGTCCAAATTACCATAGGCCGCAGTGGTCCAAATTACCTCACCGGTTTTGTAATTTGGACCTTTTTAGACGTTTATTAAAAGGTGGATAATTATGAAAGGACTCGTAATAATTTCGAAAAAAATTATTTCCTCCATAATTGATCGGGCTTATTGTGCAAATTAATTATTGAGCGAGCGAAGCGAGGTCCTTTTGGCACGGACCTCTGTTTTTTTTTACCCCAAAATTTTTTGAAATCCATTCATTGGCTAAAATTTAAATAAACATCTCCTGATGGTAGGTTGAAAAATGGCAATGGCCTTCTATAAAACTGATCAAACTCATATTTTGGCTATACAGGTTAATTTTTCTTCGATCGAGCTGAAATTTTGCACACATGTAAAACCAACCTTCTCTGTTTACAGACACTAATTTTTTTGAAGTCCATTCATTGGTTAAAATTTAAATAAATATCTCCTGATAGGCTGAAAAATGAAAACGGTCTTCGATAATTCTGATCAAACTCATATTTTGCATGATCATTAAGAAGACCAACATTGTATCTTATTTTACAAAATTTCATCCCAATCAGTTAAGAAGGTATAAACTTATTGACACTTTTCAAATCTGTCAGATATGAAGTATCGAAATGAATGTTTTCCAGTGCCACTTGAATTGAATCTGATTTGCTTTATGAACCAGGATGCTTAGATGCTATTTTCAAGTTTCAATGAAAAGCATTATGTTGTGTTGATTAAGTGATCATATTTCAATTCAATATGGATGTATATGTTTTCTGTGCGTTGTGTACGCATTTCCGGTTCGAGAATTTGCACGTCCCTGTGCTCGCTCATCAACGCGTTACACAGAGCGTTTTCCTAGTATAGATTATTTTCTAAAACGTCCCCTAAATTAAAAATGTGCAAAGTGGTCCAAATTTTTCGACTTTCCCTTACTTTTGTTAAAAAACTAACAAAATTGTGATTTAAAGGGAAAACATTAACAAGTCCCATTGAATGAGTGTTATCTGTAGGTTTCTGCAAGTCACTCAGCATGGTCAGATTCCATCGCATCTTGTTGTTTAGCGGATAGCGTGCTGACGTCACAACACCACGTGCTAGGAGGTCACAGGGTTTATCTCAGGATCAGTTATGGAAATCCAGACATTTGTTAACATCGGGTCGAAATAGCTCGCAACAATCATGGAATATTGTGTGGGTTTACAATGACAGCAACCTACGACCCAAACGCAAATAACTACAAGTCTTCTGTTTACTTTGTTCAAATATCAACTTATTTTTGGATTGAATTGTGTTGTAAATGCGTACCGGAAGGCTTGAGAAAGGGGTAGAAATTAAGTTTAAAAATAAACTGCCCAGGTTTGTATTATTGAAATAAATTTTGAAAGCGTAGCAAACTGTATCAAACTGAATTCTTCAGTGCTCCATAAAAGTTCAACCCGAGAAATTTTATATTATTTTCGACATTAAATAAAATACCCACGTTTTGACGAAAATTGTGTAGTCATTTAACTCTTAAAATTAGTTTCTTAAGTATTAACCCCCCCCCCCCCCCCCTCTACCGCCAAAAACTTCATTGAGCGAGCGAAGCGAGCGTCTCCTTTTGGCTCTTTTGGCACGGACCTCTGTTTTCTTTTTTTTTTTTTTCCTGTTACTGACGATATACAGGTCAGAGTTTTTCTTCGATCGAGCTGAAATTTTGCACACATGTACGTAACATTTCTGATTGTTGCAGACCCTAATTTTTTTGAAATCCATTGATTGGTTCAAATTTTAAAAAAATTAACTTTCGATTGGTTGTTTTGATCAAATTGAAATTTTGACATGTCATTACCCCCAACATTGTACCCAATCAAACAAAGTTTCAGCCAAATCCTCCCATTGGTTAAAATTTAAAACCATCTTTCCTGTGTTTTTAGAAATTTAAACTATAACCGATTGAACGATCAACTTATAACTTCGCATGATGGTTGGGACCAACATTATCTGCATTTTTGACAATTTTCATACTAATCTGTGTTTAAATCCAAACGTTATTGACATTTTACGGACTATTTGCGTGTTGGCTGTCAAATTCACGGCGACTTCGACTCTTCAGTTCAAGGCAAGGTAGTTAGAGCAGAAACTTTCAAACGCAAATGAAACTATTAATGACCGTTTAACAGTCGATCTGATATTGTGTAGACACACTTATATCATATGAGTGGTCTCAGGTATATTTTTTAAAGGAGATCCTGTGATTTTTGAAAATTAACACGGAACAGTTCAATCATAAAGGTTCAATCGATCAACTTAAAGCTTTGCATGGTTATTTGGACCAATATTTTAGGAATGTTTTGAGATTTCTATACAAATCTGTGGCAAAATTTTTAATTATTGGCTTTTAATGACATTTTCGATAGGCAGAATTTCGGTTCGAGGTGTTGCGCGTATCCGTGCTCGCTCATCAACGCGTTACTCAGATTCATTGGTTAAAATTTAAATAAATATCTCCTGATAGGCTGAAAAATGAAAACGGTCTTCTTTCATATTTTGCATGATCATTAAGACCAATATTGTCTCTTATTTTACAAAATTTCATCCCAATCAGTTAAGAACGTATGAAGTTATTTACATTTTTAATATCTGTCAGTAATGAAGTATCGAAATGAATGTTTTCCAGTGCCAATTGAAAATTGATTCTGATTTGCTTTATGAACCAGGTGCTTAGATGCTATTTTAAAGTTTCGATGAAAAGCATACACTTTTAAGTTGATATCATAATCAATTCCATATGGATGTATATGTTTTCTGTGCGTTGTGTACGCATTTCCGGTTCGAGAATTTGCACGTACCCGTGCTCGCTCATCAACGCGTTACACTGAGCGTTTTCCTAGTTATGTGGTACACTATGGTACTCCCATCCCCCCCACCACGCCAACTTATAACGAAATATATCGAAAAAAAAAAAAAAAAAAAAAGATTCTGGTCAAACTTCCCATTTTATTAAATTACCGTGTCATTTGTCAATAATTTTATTTGATGCAGCACAGTTGTAAGCTAATGTTAAACGATGAATTATAATGATAGTTGGGAGTTGATGATGAAGAATGTAATGGACAGTGGGAAGGAGGTGGTCGTTGCCTATTAGTTATTGCGAACTTTCAACCCTTCTCTCGACTGAGGAAAAGAAACGACTTCCAGCCAAGTCCCAGAGTGACTGCCTTAGCCAACTTGCTTCATTTAAATTACACAAAGTTAAGAAGATTGTTGTTATCAATCTGCTGTCATTGAAATAGTTAATTAGCAGAATTGTGTATTTTTGCTCTCTGCTGTCGAGGTCTTGAGTGACGGTCTCAGCTCCAATCGGCCGGGGTCAAAGGTCAGTGGAGCTGACGCAAGGATTGACAGATAGTGTGGGGTTTACACTCAATGAGAATTGGATCGCACAGATTCATTGCCATTCATGTTCAGGGATTTAGTCAATAAAACCAAATGGCTTCAGACATTGACATATATCAGAAATATTTATCAGTACTATGATTGATAATCTTTAGTTTTTTTAGTTCAATTATATAAACACAAATAATATCACTTTATTTTGGCAATTTTTTTCATGTTTTTTTGAGGTAATGCTTTTTTGATTTGATGACAAACGTATATCATAAGAAACATTTAAGAGTCATGGGGACCGCTATGGAAACTGACGGATTGTGTCAAATTTTCCCAAAATACCTAAGTTTCCCCAAAGCTCATTATTACATCCACTGTTATGCAACTTTGGGAGGTAGTTTTCATACCCATTGTCTCGTATTACTATTGAAAAAATTTAATACATATTTAAAGAAAAAAAAGTTTTATTTTCACATATTTCATGAAAAAATATGAAGAAAAGCTTTTTTTGTTTTAAATATTTCTTAACATTTTTCAATAGTATTACGAGAAATTGGTATCAAAACTACCTCCCAAAGTTGCATAACAGGGGAGACTTAGGTATTTTGGGAAAATTTGACACAATCAGTCAGTTTCCATAGCGGTCCCCAGGACTCTAAAGCATTTCCCATCAATTTTCATCTGGATTTTGAAAATGTTCATAACATAATTATAGTACTTTTTTAATTTTGTGGTGTTTAGCATCGCATGTTTTGCAAAGTGATGAGAACGGGTTATGAAGGTGATAGGAAGATGAAATTGAAGATTTTTTTGTATTATTTCATCATTTTGAACTGGAACTCTGTGTGAGAATTGATAAACGTTATATTCTTCAAAAAATCTCTACAATGTTTATTTACAAGGTAAATAGGTACACAAAATATAAAATATGTCGATAATATAGTTAACATAGTAGGTCTTTAATTAAAATAATAATACGTCGACAGTAAAACTAATTTTTTATCATTTGCTTCACTTCTCTATACTGAACACGTAAACACTAGGAAATATATATTTAATTTATGAAAACAGGTTTCTTATAAATGTAGTAAAAAGCTCAGTCCCCATCAACATATTGTTGTTCAACTTTGTTTTGCAAATCTGCTGAGGCACTTTTTGGTGGCTTTGACTTTACGAGCACTCAGAAGGTGATACCAAAACGAAATGTCCATAGCTTTTTTTTTATCAAATGCAGTTCGTTCTATAGGAATTGTTTATGAAAATAATAAAATTAAAGCTGGCAATGAAATTAAGTGAACACCTAATTGTCTGAAAATGGGCATTTTATGGAGTCTTAGAGCGCCACCAGTGAAAGAAATCGGCAACTTTATCTCTCATTGGACGTGACCTCAACCGATCAAAAGTCAACAAATAACAACAAAAAATTGCTCGGAATTAGTAAAAGAAGGACGCAAATTAATATTTTTATCAGATTAAGTGAAATGCTATTACAATTTTGATAGTTGAAAATCTTTTGATCCACTTGAAAGGCGTGAATAATAAATGTGTATGTGTCCAACAACATAACAGCTGAAATATCTTTGACGTCCTGCCAAATGTAATCTTCCCATCCTACAACCCAGGTGGCGCTGCCTGTACTCTTCACAGCGCCCTCAGCAATCTAAACTCGCTGCCTGCAGGGCGATTGTATAACTTTCTTAGCCGAGATAATGGATCGTTATCTATACCAATTGATGAAAGTAAACTATTAATATCATTGTTAATCATTTGATTTGTGCATAAGCTACGAGGATATGAAATATAATACATTGTTTATCTCAGGAAGTCGACTAGCACTTTGAATTGCTTTACCTTCTGATAGGCTACATTACTTTCATCAATTGGTATCGATAACGATCCATTATCTCGGCTAAGAAGTTATACAATCGCACTGCAGCTGTTCCGAAAGCTTTCAAACAGATAAAAATGTGTTGCTAATCTGAATCGGCATAAAATCTAAACTACCCTCAGTATTTGACGTCAAAATACTCAGACGCGGACCTCTCCCTCCCCCCAACCCCCTGAGAAACCCCGCCACTCTGATACTCCACAATCGGTTCGTCGACACAGTCAAAGAACTGTCCGCCAACTGACGACTTCGGCGTGTAGAACGCTTGCGACACCGAACCCGAGACCGAACCGAACGGGCTGTAGTACTCGCTCTCGCTGTTGGAGGACGGCTTCCGGTTGACGAGGATGCCGTTGAGGACGGCGGGACGGTGGGCGACGCTGCGGGTGTCCATGACGGGTGTCGGAGGGTCGTCGAGGTCCTTGTTGTTCGGCTCGATGAAGGTGCTATTCGTCTTGCTCGGGTTGCCGACGCCCGACGTGGAGGCGCAGAAGGAGCGGCGCAGGAGGGTCTGGACCTGTGCGGAAACATTCATTACAACATGCAACAATCAAAATAAACTGCATTCTCTCTATATGATCTAGCTGCGTTCTCTTTGCATTTAAAGCACCAATTCAAAAATAAATTGCTTGATATGTAAACTGATGCGTACCTAGAGGGAAGGCGAATGGAATCTATATATGTATTATTACCTGTATACCTTAGAGGTATAGAAAGACGGAAGTAAATATTTTCGATTATGCGTTGCACACTTTTGGAATGATTGTAATCAAGCTCTATCAAATATCATTTGACTGATATAAACAAATACCGTTATTCTCTTTTTTCTGGGACTTAACGTCGCACTGTTCTGCAGCGAGGCTAATGGCGACGGATGAATGATTATGATGATGATTGGGAGATGATGGTGAAGAGTAGGTAAGGATGGAAGTTGGGAAGGAGGCGGTCGTGGCCTATTAGTAGGGTACCTTCCCAGCATTTGCCTGTCGACTGAGGGAATACTACGAAAAAAAAACGGCCAGGAAGGACGGCCCCGGGAATCGAACCCGACCCGGGCCTCACAATTATACTCATGCCACCATATCAAATATGATCGAATGAAGGCAGAAAGATTGGTTTACGACCTCACCTCAAGAAAAGTTGAAATGTACTTCCGCCCTTCTACCTCTGAGATGCAGAAATATATTCCAATATCTTCTCTCTTGGACTTAGAAGGAGAATACAGAAGAAGGCATGCAGAAGGCGGGGATGAATGTTTTACCTCGTTGTTGAGATAGCAGAACAAGAGCGACACCAACGCCCCCTGGAGTCCGTCAATGGCGTAGCTGAAGAAGTAGTAGACCTGTTCGGCCACACAGTCAGTAGTGTTGGGTCGGAAGGCCGTGAACAGGAACTGAACGCCGAACACCGGGGCAAGGAAGATGGTCGCCTTGATGGTGCGTCTGTGTGGGTGATACAACCACAAATCAACACACATCCCTGTATCTTTCAAGGTAGTGTCTTATACACCCTGGTTGCTATGGTAACAAACATCAATCTTGTATATTTTGATGGGGGACAGGCAATTTTCAATAGTTTTTATTGTAATTATTTTAAATACAGTTGTGAAAGAAAGATAATAATAATAATCTTTATTCCTTTTTTTTTCCAAAGAGGTAGTATTCTACCAAAAAATACAAGGACCTAATTATTGAAACCGGCTGGCCGGCCCTGTCGTTTCTCCAAGTTTTGGATCAAGTTCTTTGGAAGTAAAGATATTACAAAAAAATACAGAAGTAATATGAAATAAAATAACGAAATAAAATAACGAAAATTATCATTATTTTACTTATTTACTGGAAGCATCTGTCCTCCAGTTAAATTTTGGTCAGATGTTTCGTCAGATGAGATTTCTATTGACAGAACAATATTCAACGCGCTTTCATTCAAATACATCTCGATTCTCTGTTTTTGTGTTTACTTTTCTTTTTCTAACAACGTCAAACGAAGCAACGGTTCAAGCAATATTTCTCATAACATATTCATTTTCATCTAGTTCATTCTATATTGACCGCTAGCAAGATCAGTCTGTTAGAAGCACGTCATGTATTTGGAAAGGTCACTACAAGCACTGGTACAGTGCTGGGTGGGGGGGGGGGGGGGAGTTTTGGTTCTTCCAGCTTGTTGCTCACCTCACGTTGCTGGAGCTGCGGGACTTCACACTGCTCAGCTTGGTCACGAGGACTCTGATGATGTCGCCAATCAGGATCAGGTTCATCTGAAATACACACGTAGACACTTGATGATGGGATTTACTCTCCACAGCGGCATTGTATACGCTTTGACACCTTCTACGTGGGTTTGTTATGGCTTGTTCTTTTTGTACCCAATGTCCAGGTCAAACATTTCAACCATCGATATGAAATTTTACAAACACTATAATGTCATAAGAGCATTCCCATGGCAGAGTTTTTGAACGAGAGCCTGTGATTGGTTGAAAATTAAATTGCAACCGTTTTACCGATCATTTTGAAACTTGCATGGTCATTGATACTATTTTTTTACAATTTTAATACAAATCTGCCAAGGATGTCAAGAGTTATGGACATTTTATAGGAATTTTTATGATTGATGATTTCAAATAATTGTCAAATTTATTCACAGAAATGCCAAGGAAGAAATTATCACGGCTCCTTCGAAGTATTTTGTTTCTTAATTTTCGAAGTCTATTATAAAGCAGAATACGAAGGCTCGCTTATCAACGCGTTTCACAGAGCGTTTTCCTAGTTTAGTAAGGAACTATATAGGAAAGTTTAGACTACCCATTTCCAGTAACACAAGAAAGACGAGAAAATGTGTCTTGAACTTACGAACAGCATGATTATTCTCGGGCCGTCATTGATCCAGTGGTAGCTGCCATCGTCCACCGTCCAGCAGTTGTGGTCGTTGAACATCGTCATCACCACGGTCCATGCGATCACAGGCACACAGTTCACCACTGAAACATTATTATGATATAGGCCTATTTGGAAAGCATACAACATAATTTACGTGATCAGGGCAGTTGAGGAGTTTCGGATCAAAACGCTGCTATGCACTTACTTGTGTATCTGCCAAGATAATCGGGAAACGCGGCAGTGGTGCCGACAACAGGGTGCTCCGGGGCTCGAGCACCCATTGGAAGTTTTCGATGGGTGCTGAGCACTCATTGAAATAATTTAAATGTACCTGCTAAATTAATGAATCGATTTATTACAAATCTTTAGAATTTAGAGAGAATATAATATTTCTATACTAATACCTAATTAATTTATAATAATTATAATATTCCCGATTTTTTTATTTTTTTTTGAATATTGGTATTCTTATTAAATGTTGAAATATTGACTATTGTTGTAATTTGAAAATGATAACTATTGATAACATTGTTGAAACTGCACTCAAAACGCATCAAAACATACTTACTAATCCAGTATTTACTTTAATGGCTCAAGTGAAAGGATTTGCATATTGTTGGTTTTGATCCGAAGTAGAATATTTAATGTATAAGATTTAAGTAAGAATTAAGGTGGATTTCCATGCTCCGTCACCGTCAGTCACCGTCCGTCACCGTCCGACGAAAACGACCACGTGATCCGTCTCGACCAATCAGAGCCATCCCCAAAATCTCGGACGGCGACGGATTGGTCGAGACGCGTCACGTGGTCGTTTTCGTACGGTGACGGACGGTGACGGACGGTGACGGACGGTGACGGAGCATGGAAATCCACCTTCACATTTCTTAATATCGTTTTTTTTAAATGCTTCGAAAAAATGCTCTTTTGCTTCGAAGTATGTCAGGCACCTGAACAAATAGTCGTGTTTGTATCCTCAGCTCTTCATTACCTGTCGCTGCCACGTAGTACCACAGCATGTTGGGCTCTCCCTTGAAGGCCGCTGCTATGAGTCTGTGCAGGAAGATGCCGAGTAGCAGCATCGTCGCGAACACCGCATTGGCAGCCAGACGCTCGCACACGGCGAATATCTTGCAGGGCAGCTCGTTCCGCGCCATCACACTCACGTACTGAAAACAACCAGGCAACATTTACAGAGATTATCACAAGGAATAGTCCAAATAGAATTGTAACTACCCAATTTTTGTATTCTGGTCAGGTTAAAAATTTTCGCAATGGCCCTGCTTAAATAAATATCCAAGTAACTATAAAAAGTTTGCTTGTCTATTCATTACGGTTGTTGAATACCTGTAAATCTGTTTTCATAGAACAGAGAGACAACTCTGCGTCCATGATACGACAATTTCAAAATTACTACTTTGACAATGTATCATCTCAATGTTATTCACGACCTTCTCGGGTCAGATAAAAAGCTTGTTACGCGACAATATTGTAATCACTCCTGAATGAAAGTTATAGTTTTGTCGAACATCGGGAGTATCGAAACGCTGTGGCTCTCGTTCAAGTACAAAGTAGTCGATCTACGTTCTACAAGAACCTTTCAGCGCCCGAGGGCAAATGCCAAAATACAAACGCCAATAAAACGTTGTATATACCCTCAGAAGTGTTGATTTTCTTAGGTCCTCCATTGTTATGAGGTGAGGAAGAGGTAGTGCCGGAAAACTAGCCAAAATTTAGTAATTCTAAATAGAAAAAAGATTTTTCGCTGTTGCAAATTATTCCTTGTGAAACGTACAGTGCTACGAACCAAGCAGAACATCCGACCAATGCTCTGTAAAGGTTACTGGTTAGTAACCTATGCTATGATCAAGCTGAAATTTGGCATTAGGGTAAACATGACCTCTAAATTTTTTTTTTTTTTTAAATGTAATTCATTGTTTGAATGAAAAGTAAATGATTCGTATGTCATATCATTCACGTACTAGATTGAGAAATGTGTCTGATGAGCCTCGTAATTCTGTCAACTTTGTCAATCTAATCAGTAAGGTGACTCACTCCTGGTGGCGGGTTCATCCTGAGAGCATCCAGCAGCACAGCCGTCTTGTTAGTGACGGTGAAGATGTTCCTCAACACGATCGCGATCAACAGGTTCCTGTGCAGGACCACGCGCGTGGACTGCCTCAGCTTCCTAAGCGAACAAGAGAGCATGACATCATCATCTGTCACTCCTGGTGGCGGGTTCATCCTGAGAGCATCCAGCAGCACAGCCGTCTTGTTAGTGACGGTGAAGATGTTCCTCAACACGATCGCGATCAACAGGTTCCTGTGCAGGACCACGCGCGTGGACTGCCTCAGCTTCCTAAGCGAACAAGAGAGCATGACATCATCATCTGTCACTCCTGGTGGCGGGTTCATCCTGAGAGCATCCAGCAGCACAGCCGTCTTGTTAGTGACGGTGAAGATGTTCCTCAACACGATCGCGATCAACAGGTTCCTGTGCAGGACCACGCGCGTGGACTGCCTCAGCTTCCTAAGCGAACAAGAGAGCATGACATCATCATCTGTCACTCCTGGTGGCGGGTTCATCCTGAGAGCATCCAGCAGCACAGCCGTCTTGTTAGTGACGGTGAAGATGTTCCTCAACACGATCGCGATCAACAGGTTCCTGTGCAGGACCACGCGCGTGGACTGCCTCAGCTTCCTAAGCGAACAAGAGAGCATGACATCATCATCTGTCACTCCTGGTGGCGGGCTCATCCTGAGAGCATCCAGCAGCACAGCCGTCTTGTTAGTGACGGTGAAGATGTTCCTCAACACGATCGCGATCAACAGGTTCCTGTGCAGGACCACGCGCGTGGACTGCCTCAGCTTCCTAAGCGAACAAGAGAGCACGACATCATCATCTGTCACTCCTGGTGGCGGGTTCATCCTGAGAGCATCCAGCAGCACAGCCGTCTTGTTAGTGACGGTGAAGATGTTCCTCAACACGATCGCGATCAACAGGTTCCTGTGCAGGACCACGCGCGTGGACTGCCTCAGCTTCCTAAGCGAACAAGAGAGCATCATCTGTCACTCCTGGTGGCGGGCTCATCCTGAGAGCATCCAGCAGCACAGCCGTCTTGTTAGTGACGGTGAAGATGTTCCTCAACACGATCGCGATCAACAGGTTCCTGTGCAGGACCACGCGCGTGGACTGCCTCAGCTTCCTAAGCGAACAAGAGAGCATGACATCATCATCTGTCACTCCTGGTGGTTGGTTCATCCTGAGAGCATCCAGCAGCACAGCCGTCTTGTTAGTGACGGTGAAGATGTTCCTCAACACGATCGCGATCAACAGGTTCCTGTGCAGGACCACGCGCGTGGACTGCCTCAGCTTCCTAAGCGAACAAGAGAGCATGACATCATCATCTGTCACTCCTGGTGGCGGGCTCATCCTGAGAGCATCCAGCAGCACAGCCGTCTTGTTAGTGACGGTGAAGATGTTCCTCAACACGATCGCGATCAACAGGTTCCTGTGCAGGACCACGCGCGTGGACTGCCTCAGCTTCCTAAGCGAACAAGAGAGCATGACATCATCATCTGTCACTCCTGGTGGCGGGTTCATCCTGAGAGCATCCAGCAACACAGCCGTCTTGTTAGTGACGGTGAAGATGTTTCTCAACACGATCGCGATCAACAGGTTCCTGTGCAGGACCACGCGCGTGGACTGCCTCAGCTTCCTAAGCGAACAAGAGAGCATCATCTGTCACTCCTGGTGGCGGGCTCATCCTGAGAGCATCCAGCAGCACAGCCGTCTTGTTAGTGACGGTGAAGATGTTCCTCAACACGATCGCGATCAACAGGTTCCTGTGCAGGACCACTCGCGTGGACCGCCTCAGCTTCCTAAGCGAACAAGAGAGCATGACATCATCATCTGTCACTCCTGGTGGCGGGTTCATCCTGAGAGCATCCAGTAACACAGCCGTCTTGTTAGTGACGGTGAAGATGTTCCTCAACACGATCGCGATCAACAGGTTCCTGTGCAGGACCACGCGCGTGGACTGCCTCAGCTTCCTAAGCGAACAAGAGAGCATGACATCATCATCTGTCACTCCTGGTGGCGGGTTCATCATGAGAGCATCCAGCAGCACAGCCGTCTTGTTAGTGACGGTGAAGATGTTCCTCAACACGATCGCGATCAACAGGTTCCTGTGCAGGACCACGCGCGTGGACTGCCTCAGCTTCCTAAGCGAACAAGAGAGCATGACATCATCATCTGTCACTCCTGGTGGCGGGTTCATCCTGAGAGCATCCAGCAGCACAGCCGTCTTGTTAGTGACGGTGAAGATGTTCCTCAACACGATCGCGATCAACAGGTTCCTGTGCAGGACCACGCGCGTAGACTGCCTCAGCTTCCTAAGCGAACAAGAGAGCATCATCTGTCACTCCTGGTGGTTGGTTCATCCTGAGAGCATCCAGCAGCACAGCCGTCTTGTTAGTGACGGTGAAGATGTTCCTCAACACGATCGCGATCAACAGGTTCCTGTGCAGGACCACGCGCGTGGACTGCCTCAGCTTCCTAAGCGAACAAGAGAGCATGACATCATCATCTGTCACTCCTGGTGGCGGGTTCATCCTGAGAGCATCCAGCAGCACAGCCGTCTTGTTAGTGACGGTGAAGATGTTCCTCAACACGATCGCGATCAACAGGTTCCTGTGCAGGACCACGCGCGTGGACTGCCTCAGCTTCCTAAGCGAACAAGAGAGCATGACTTCATCATCTGTCACTCCTGGTGGCGGGTTCATCCTGAGAGCATCCAGCAGCTCAGCCGTCTTGTTAGTGACGGTGAAGATGTTCCTCAACACGATCGCGATCAACAGGTTCCTGTGCAGGACCACGCGCGTGGACTGCCTCAGCTTCCTAAGCGAACAAGAGAGCATCATCTGTCACTCCTGGTGGCGGGCTCATCCTGAGAGCATCCAGCAGCACAGCCGTCTTGTTAGTGACGGTGAAGATGTTCCTCAACACGATCGCGATCAACAGGTTCCTGTGCAGGACCACGCGCGTGGACTGCCTCAGCTTCCTAAGCGAACAAGAGAGCATGACATCATCATCTGTCACTCCTGGTGGCGGGTTCATCCTGAGAGCATCCAGCAGCACAGCCGTCTTGTTAGTGACGGTGAAGATGTTCCTCAACACGATCGCGATCAACAGGTTCCTGTGCAGGACCACGCGCGTGGACTGCCTCAGCTTCCTAAGCGAACAAGAGAGCATGACATAATCATCTGTCACTCCTGGTGGCGGGTTCATCCTTAGAGCATCCAGCAGCACAGCCGTCTTGTTAGTGACGGTGAAGATGTTCCTCAACACGATCGCGATCAACAGGTTTCTGTGCAGGACCACGCGCGTGGACTGCCTCAGCTTCCTAAGCGAACAAGAGAGCATGACATCATCATCTGTCACTCCTGGTGGCGGGTTCATCCTGAGAGCATCCAGCAGCACAGCCGTCTTGTTAGTGACGGTGAAGATGTTCCTCAACACGATCGCGATCAACAGGTTCCTGTGCAGGACCACGCGCGTGGACTGCCTCAGCTTCCTAAGCGAACAAGAGAGCATGACATCATCATCTGTCACTCCTGGTGGCGGGTTCATCCTGAGAGCATCCAGCAGCACAGCCGTCTTGTTAGTGACGGTGAAGATGTTCCTCAACACGATCGCGATCAACAGGTTCCTGTGCAGGACCACGCGCGTGGACTGCCTCAGCTTCCTAAGCGAACAAGAGAGCATGACATCATCATCTGTCACTCCTGGTGGCGGGTTCATCCTGAGAGCATCCAGCAGCACAGCCGTCTTGTTAGTGACGGTGAAGATGTTCCTCAACACGATCGCGATCAACAGGTTCCTGTGCAGGACCACGCGCGTGGACTGCCTCAGCTTCCTAAGCGAACAAGAGAGCATGACTTCATCATCTGTCACTCCTGGTGGTTGGTTCATCCTGAGAGCATCCAGCAGCACAGCCGTCTTGTTAGTGACGGTGAAGATGTTCCTCAACACGATCGCGATCAACAGGTTCCTGTGCAGGACCACGCGCGTGGACTGCCTCAGCTTCCTAAGCGAACAAGAGAGCATGACATCATCATCTGTCACTCCTGGTGGCGGGTTCATCCTGAGAGCATCCAGCAGCACAGCCGTCTTGTTAGTGACGGTGAAGATGTTCCTCAACACGATCGCGATCAACAGGTTCCTGTGCAGGACCACGCGCGTGGACTGCCTCAGCTTCCTAAGCGAACAAGAGAGCATCTTCTGTCACTCCTGGTGGCGGGTTCATCCTGAGAGCATCCAGCAGCACAGCCGTCTTGTTAGTGACGGTGAAGATGTTCCTCAACACGATCGCGATCAACAGGTTCCTGTGCAGGACCACGCGCGTGGACTGCCTCAGCTTCCTAAGCGAACAAGAGAGCATGACATCATCATCTGTCACTCCTGGTGGCGGGCTCATCCTGAGAGCATCCAGCAGCACAGCCGTCTTGTTAGTGACGGTGAAGATGTTCCTCAACACGATCGCGATCAACAGGTTCCTGTGCAGGACCACGGGCGTGGACTGCCTCAGCTTCCTAAGCGAACAAGAGAGCATGACATCATCATCTGTCACTCCTGGTGGTTGGTTCATCCTGAGAGCATCCAGCAGCACAGCCGTCTTGTTAGTGACGGTGAAGATGTTCCTCAACACGATCGCGATCAACAGGTTCCTGTGCAGGACCACGCGCGTGGACTGCCTCAGCTTCCTAAGCGAACAAGAGAGCATGACATCATCATCTGTCACTCCTGGTGGCGGGCTCATCCTGAGAGCATCCAGCAGCACAGCCGTCTTGTTAGTGACGGTGAAGATGTTCCTCAACACGATCGCGATCAACAGGTTCCTGTGCTGGACCACGCGCGTGGACTGCCTCAGCTTCCTAAGCGAACAAGAGAGCATGACATCATCATCTGTCACTCCTGGTGGCGGGTTCATCCTGAGAGCATCCAGCAGCACAGCCGTCTTGTTAGTGACGGTGAAGATGTTCCTCAACACGATCGCGATCAACAGGTTCCTGTGCAGGACCACGCGCGTGGACTGCCTCAGCTTCCTAAGCGAACAAGAGAGCATCTTCTGTCACTCCTGGTGGCGGGTTCATCCTGAGAGCATCCAGCAGCACAGCCGTCTTGTTAGTGACGGTGAAGATGTTCCTCAACACGATCGCGATCAACAGGTTCCTGTGCAGGACCACGCGCGTGGACTGCCTCAGCTTCCTAAGCGAACAAGAGAGCATGACATCATCATCTGTCACTCCTGGTGGCGGGCTCATCCTGAGAGCATCCAGCAGCACAGCCGTCTTGTTAGTGACGGTGAAGATGTTCCTCAACACGATCGCGATCAACAGGTTCCTGTGCAGGACCACGGGCGTGGACTGCCTCAGCTTCCTAAGCGAACAAGAGAGCATGACATCATCATCTGTCACTCCTGGTGGTTGGTTCATCCTGAGAGCATCCAGCAGCACAGCCGTCTTGTTAGTGACGGTGAAGATGTTCCTCAACACGATCGCGATCAACAGGTTCCTGTGCAGGACCACGCGCGTGGACTGCCTCAGCTTCCTAAGCGAACAAGAGAGCATGACATCATCATCTGTCACTCCTGGTGGCGGGCTCATCCTGAGAGCATCCAGCAGCACAGCCGTCTTGTTAGTGACGGTGAAGATGTTCCTCAACACGATCGCGATCAACAGGTTCCTGTGCTGGACCACGCGCGTGGACTGCCTCAGCTTCCTAAGCGAACAAGAGAGCATGACATCATCATCTGTCACTCCTGGTGGCGGGTTCATCCTGAGAGCATCCAGCAACACAGCCGTCTTGTTAGTGACGGTGAAGATGTTCCTCAACACGATCGCGATCAACAGGTTCCTGTGCAGGACCACGCGCGTGGACTGCCTCAGCTTCCTAAGCGAACAAGAGAGCATGACATCATCATCGCCGTTGTGGTGCACACACAATATATCTTAGCGGCTACAAACACAATTTGCTGCGGCTCTCACGGGCTTTTCTGGAATTTCTGGGTTAAGGTGATACAAGCGCTCGGTTGTTTTAGAAAATCGAGAGGGAAAAATTGTGTCATAAAAGGGTGTAACTTTGAGAGGATGTTCAAATGATCAGTCTGATAGTATATTAGTATAGCACTTTTTCATTTTTCCTTCGTGCCTTGTTAATTAGGCGCCGGTTATGCAACAAAACCGCTCAACACCACAAAATTTCCTATATTATTGGAGATTCTACCCGTGAACCAATTAATCTCAAATTTTAATCATGATTTACTTAGGGTTATCACTTGGCACTTTTTTTTATTAAATTTCATACGGCACCCAGCGAGACAAGAAAATATTTTTTTAAACCAAAAATCAAATAATTAAGGTTAAAATTTCAAATAATTTCGGCAACACATTTTGTCTCCAATCGTAACCAAAAAACCATGTTTTTGCCAACATGCGGCAAAATCGCTCGCGCTTGCACCACCAAATATAGTTGCAGTCACGCCAAATAGCGTAAAAAATAACTTCTTGAGGTAACAGTGCAATTCTCTAGGGCGTGTGCGGGCACGACACTTTCATAGCAATGCTAACAAGTTTGTTATTGTTATTGTGAAATAACAGAAATTACAATCGGCATTTTTCATTACAGAACATTCATTCATTTTCTTGGGAGAACCAGATGTTTATTCACCAAAAGCAGCATATTGACAGATCGCACTTGTTTTGATCACGGCCTTCTGAACAATGCGTCAAGAAGACTGTGATGCTGCACTGGATTCTTCAGCCATCTTAAGGCTGCATTTCACCATGATACAAAACTCGGGTTAGAGGGGGTAAACCTGGTTTAGAGGTCCCTAAACCAGGTTTACTGCCTCTAAACGGGGTTTAGAATCTTGGTGAAATGCAGCCTTAAGAGGGCTTGGTAGTGAGCGTGGCCTTGACGAGTTTTTTAATCGATTTTTATCAATATCTTTTTCCAGTGTAATTGTTAACAAAATAGGGCTATGGACGTGAATTCAGAACAGTTCAATGAAAATAATTTCATAGTTTGGAATAAGCTATTAGTTTTATTGTGTCCAACAGGTGTTTAGAACCCGAAAATTACTAAATTTTCGGGTTCTAAACACCTGTAGGACAAAGCAAATCAAATAAACCATTCCAAGCTATGGAATTATTTTCATTGAACTGTTCTGAATTCACGTCCATAGCCCTATTTTGTTAACAATTACACTGGAAAAAGATATTGATAAAAATCGATTTAAAAACTCTTCAAGGTCAAACTCACTACCCAGCCGTCTTAATCTACTAGCGTATTCTATTGGTACAGCTTTGGAATAATATCTCGATCATCCCTACGCTTATACCCTCCCGCCATGCAACGGAGATCGTACAGTGGTATACCAGCGCTCCGTTGTATGGCGGGATGGTATAAGCGTAGGGATGATCGACACATTTTTCCACGACCCTACTTATAGGGTGAGAGAGACGGAGATTGCAACCACCTGTAGCTGAAGAAGATGACGATGGCGGGTACAGCGACGACCATGGAGACCACCATCATGCTGACGTGGAAGATGAGACGAGAGCGCAGACGCGGTCTGACGTCACAGGTCGTGAAGTCGGACGTGACGTTCCATTCCCCAACATAGCACTCCTTGCTTGCGGGATCTGAGAGAGAAAGCAAATATTTTGTTCCGGACTCGGCCATAAGGGAAGGGTTAGAAAGTCGGAGGGACATTGCCTGTGTCGTAACGAAGAGCGCATTTTAAAACTTTAAAATTCCGGATTCACTGGATTCGGTGCAATGTTTATTGCTGCATCCGGAATTTTAAAGTTACAGAATAGGGCACCAACAGATTTCAGACGATATACTGATCCTATTCCACTGAACTATTAGAAAGGATTTGTCGAATGTGAAATATTTGAATATTGCCCTCACTCTCTTCTCAAAGTGTTGATTTTCATTATGGTTGGTGAGGAATGACGTCATTGTTCAGCGATACGTCCGCGTAACTAAGATCTGACTTCACTTCAAGAAGGTTTTGAGTAGGATGATGAAGGGATGATGATGATGACGATGACGATGACGATGGCGATGACGATGACGATGACGATGACGATGACGATGACGATAATGACGACGACGACGACGACGATGACGATGACGATGACGATGACGACAATAACGATGACGATAATGACGACGATGACGACGACGATGACGATGACGATGACGATGACGATGACGATGACGATTACGACGATGACGATGACGATGACGATGACGATGACGATTACGACGATGACGATGACGATAATGACGATGACGATGACGATGACGATGACGATGACGACGACGATGATGATGACGATGACGATGACGATGACGATGACGATGATGATGACGATGACGATGACGATGACGATGACGATGACGATGACGAAGACGATGACGATGACGATGACGATGACGATGACGATGACGATGACGATGACGATGACGATGACGATGACGATGACGATGACGATGACGATGACGATGACGATGGCGATGACGATGACGATGATGATGACGATGACGACGATGACGATGACGATGACGATGATGTTTAGACTCACGGTGGCATGTTGGTGGAGCCGCGTACGTGAACGCAGGACAAGTGCTGTACTGCATGTTGTTGTTCTTCTCGTTCTCCCAGCACTGCCAACCGTCCCAAGTGGCCCCGCAACCTGCCAATCAGAGACCAGAATACAGTCACGTGGCTATACATGTACCGATTTTGCGTTGCACACTTTTGGAATTTTGTAATCAAGCTCTTTTGTAAATTGTATTTGACCAATGTCGACGAATGCAGTTAATTTGAAGTATTCTCTTATACAACTCATGTCACCATTACAAATATGATTGAATAAAGGCAGAATTACTGGATTTTGAGCTCACCTCAAGTCTCAAGATTCATTGAAATTACTTCATCCTTCGACCACGTTGAGGTACGTAGATATTTTTAAAATTGGCCCAAAACGTGCATTTTACAAACTTGAACAACGGATATTGTTGTACAAACGGATATTTTCTTGTTCAAAAATTTACCAATTTCTCTCGTTTATAAATATTATGTTCTCAGCAAATATGAATATACTTTATACAAGTAAACAAACATTTCGAACGTAAAGAAGAACACGGAAGTTCCTCAACAATGGACAACTTTAAGACGACACAAAGCGATGTTGCCATGTGTCTCAATGTCACTGACCGTCCACCTCGTCCTGGTTGCTCAACGTCATCATGAAGTCGCAACAGCGCTCGGCGGCTTTGCAACACTCCACCCACTTGTTCGTGAACCTCTGCTCCTTGAAGGAGGCGGCGACGGCGGCCATCGCCACTGGTTCGTCGTAGTCGGCGTCCATCGCGGTGCCGTTCACCTGGTGGAGGTGACAGCAAACGCTCAGGATTAAATTCATGTAGTGTTCAGAGATCCAGACCATCACATTATAACCAGGGACTGGAACCGGAACAGGAACCGGAACCGAGAGGAACCGTTATTTTTTTCAGGTGGAACCGGAACCGGAACCCTTATTAATATTAAACATTATTTGGGTTCCATAACGGTTCCATAAGGGTCCTTCAAATGATTAATTTCATTGAATTTTTACTTCATTTTCTTTCAAATCTGATATTATTTACTACCATTCACAATTTTTCAAATAAATGATCATTGAGTCAAACTAATATTAGACATTCTGAGCATGTAAGTTCCCAAAAGTGGATTTAAAAAAAAAAAATTGGAATTACCTATTGTCTGAATTTGATGGAACCGTTTGGAATCCTTATGGAACCAAAATGGAACCGGAACCGGAACCGTTATTTTATTTTTTCCAGGAACCGGAACCGATATTTTTAAAAACTTGGAACCGGTACCGGAACCGGAACCGTTATTCATTTGGGTTCCAGTCCCTGATTATAACACATGGATATGATGTTTGAGCCAAGTGGCGAGTCGTGAATGAGGGGAGTCAGCATGTACGATACAAATCGATTTGTCCGGTTCATGCCAGCTCCGCGAGTTGCAGTCCATTCTCCGGCCAGTGATGTCATATTTTACTGTATCCATGGCAACATCATTGTTGCGATGATATCACTGGCAGTGACATCACAATGACATCACTGGCCGGAATGGCGTTTTCCCGCCAAAATTTACACTAATTTTTACTTTCATATTTATAAAAGAAAATTTACGCTTTCTAGTTTGAAAATTGTGATTATAGGATTTTAGTCGCATTAAAAATCTTTGCATATTCCCTATTGGACTCTTTATGCAGCCGGTCCCTCAATAATCCACAAGATTAACATTGCACTCCGTTTTCAAGCACGTCGTGGAAACAAACTAAGTAAGACAAACGAAAAGCCGAGTAAAATACTTCTTCCATAACGAATAAGTGAACAAGCCTTGGATAAATGTCATGAAAAAACATCATGAAGTTGATTGACTATGATCTTGTAAGCGTCAATACGTCTGTTCATAATGACTTGAACATTCTACATGACTTCAATTATCTTTTCTCTCCTGTCATATTCATAATCACATCCAGTTGATATTCAATACTCATTCAACGGTAATCAAGTATTGTATGTTTACACTAATGACAACAATAGTGTGCAATTAATATTACGTACAAGGAAATTAATCCAATTACATCTAGGGATATGATAAATGAAGCAATTGATGTCATTGATTGATAGGAGTGATGTGTTAATCTTATGATATTACTCAACAGTGTCACCGATTCATTGCTTTAATCCTTGTTCTTGCAGATGAAACGAAGGGGCAGAGTAGGGTCAGGGGTGGGTCAGGGGCTAGATATCTTAGGGTTCACTCTATCTTGGCTATGGGCAATGCCGAATGCGATTGAATTTGACATTGTAGTTCTTTGGTCAAAAGGGACATCTCATTCACCTGTACACTAACCAATACTGAGCTTTTACCCTACATCATGGCAATCTCAGTGTAACACGTTGATGAGCGAGCACTGTTACGTGCAAGACCTCCAATCAAACAATCCCTAACATTATTTCTGATCTTCTTTGAGACTTTTCAATTTCCATACATTCTGGAATAACAGATCCATGTGGCTTGCGCGAATTTGGTATTTTTCAGAAAATCTTGTTTGACTGCTCTTCAAAACTCTTAAATGGTAGCAAGTCTATAAATACTTGACAGATGGGGTAGAAATCGTGTAAAATAAGAGATAATGTTGGTCTTGATCACAATACAAATTTTTTTAAGCAATTGTAGGATTTAGCTGAAACTTTGAAAAATGTTAGACATTGTTGGCCTTAAAAACCTGACAATATTTCAAATTGAGTAGAGCAACCAATCGGAAGATATATTTCTTTAAATTTGAACCATTCAAGGGATTTCAAAAACATTTCAGCCTGCAAACACTGGAGGTGGTATTTACATACAAGATTCCAGCTCGATGTGTAACAATGTGAAAAAAACAGAGGTCCGTGTGAACAGAGTCAAAATGAGTCGCTCGCATAATATCCTTTACTATTAATGCACAGTTTTGACCTTGAGCTCGGAATTTGCGTTACGATAGACCTCTATAGAAATCGTCATTTTAGCTCAATTTCAATCAAACCCGGACTTTTCCTGTAGATAATTTCGAGCCAAATAAAGTGCACACAATTTTAATCGAATCTGTTGAGTATTTCGAGAGATATTACAAGGAATGCACAATATCATGGAAAATCATACTTTTTTCGAAACTCTGAAACTTCAGGAAGCCGTGAATCCATTGGCAGTGAAAAAAATACAATTTAACTCTGAGGACCTTGACTAAATAGAACCACTTGAAAAGCAACATTTAAATGTAATTAGATGTTATTTTGGGGGTTTAAAATGTTGTGTGGGGTGGGGGGAGAACTTTTCTGACATTGGACATTTTGCCCGAGTGTACCTCCTTACGTCACATTGCATTTTGACAATGATTTGAGTATATTGAAAACTGACAGTACCATTTAGGAATCAAAATGGTATTGTTGTGATTTCTGCAGAGATGCGTATTTATTTAATCAGATTGAATCTTATTATGTGGAGACCTGAATAAAATCGCAATAAATTCTACTACTCAGTCTTGACCATGGGCTTCAAGTATACTTTGTGCTTTTTCGATCGTGACCAAATAGCTGTGAGGAAAGTAAGGTCACGTGAGAGTAGTCAGACAACGACAGAAATGCTCTTCACTCTGCTTTCATATTATAAACTTGATAGTGTGTCCCGTGTTTTCTTAGCATATATTTTTTTATGTTGGAAATCTTTGATTGTGCTGTAATTTTTTATGTTGTGTATTTGTTTCGTATAATTAACTCATTTGGGTATGATTTCGGATTCAGAATTTGGATTCGTTTAGATTCGTTCATAACTTTTTCAGTTGCTGTTTTCAATATTCTAAGTATATTAATTTGGAAACTGCCACTTTGGGTTAATTCTTCACTAAACAGATTCCATTCATATTTAATTATTGTCTCGGTTTGTTTTGAAAAAAAAAATAAGATTTAGAATTGGGTTGCCATAGAGATCGGTATTTCCGCGGGGGTATAGTCAATTGTCACGATCAGTCAATCCGTCAGCAAGAGTGGTTCGAGGATTGCGCCATCTATTATACCTTGATCAGAAAAGATTGTGATTAGGTCATGTGTTACATGACGGGGATCTCTAGTCATGAATATAATGATAATCAATAAAATGTATAAAAAACAAACATTGTTTCTCTTTTACCCAGTTCACACTATGAACGGAGTTGATCTTGTTTACTGAACGTGATTAGCTCCGCTTTCTAGGAACATCAACTTCTGCAGTGTAAACAGGGTATTAGTCGATAGCCTATTTAAAGCCATACAAGCGTCACCCTCATCATTTCAAAGATCTCATCATCTCATCTTTCGCAATCCAATGCCTACCACAATGCCTGTGTATCGGAGTCCGGTGGGTGAATACCGGTACACTCCCGGCAGTTGCGCAGTGAACCATATCCTGTTGTACCAGAAGTAGCACTCTCCACACCCATGGAGTCGGAACACCTCGGGGGGGTATCGCTCATACCTACCACAATGCCTGTGTATCGGAGTCCGGTGGGTGAATACCGGTACACTCCCGGCAGTTGCGCAGTGAACCATATCCTGTTGTACCAACAGTAGCACTCTCCGCACCCATGGAGTCGGAACACCTCGGGGGATATCGCTCATACCTACCACAATGCCTGTGTATCGGAGTCCGGTGGGTGAATACCGGTACACTCCCGGCAGTTGCGCAGTGAACCATATCCTGTTGTACCAGAAGTAGCACTCTCCACACCCATGGAGTCGGAACACCGCGGGGAGATATCGCTCATACCTACCACAATGCCTGTGTATCGGAGTCCGGTGGGTGAATACCGGTACACTCCCGGCAGTTGCGCAGTGAACCATATCCTGTTGTACCAGAATTAGCACTATCCACACCCATGGAGCCGGAACACCTCGGGGGGATATCGCTCATACCTACCACAATGCCTGTGTATCGGAGTCCGGTGGGTGAGTACCGGTACACTCCCGGCAGTTGCGCAGTGAACCAAATCCTGTTGTACCAGAAGTAGCACTCTCCACACCCATGGAGTGTGAACACCTCGGGGGGATATCGCTCATACCTACCACAATGCCTGTGTATCGGAGTCCGGTGGGTGAATACCGGTACACTCCCGGCAGTTGCGCAGTGAACCATATCCTGTTGTACCAGAAGTAGCACTCTCCACACCCATGGAGTCGGAACACCTCGGGGGGATATCGCTCATACCTACCACAATGCCTGTGTATCGGAGTCCGGTGGGTGAATACCGGTAAACTCCCGGCAGTTGCGCAGTGAACCATATCCTGTTGTACCAGAAGTAGCACTCTCCACACCCATGGAGTCGGAACACCGCGGGGGGATATCGCTCATACCTACCACAATGCCTGTGTATCGGAGTCCGGTGGGTGAATACCGGTACACTCCCGGCAGTTGCGCAGTGAACCAAATCCTATTGTACCAGAAGTAGCACTCTCCACACCCATGGAGTGTGAACACCTCGGGGGGATATCGCTCATACCTACCACAATGCCTGTGTATCGGAGTCCGGTGGGTGAATACCGGTACACTCCCGGCAGTTGCGCAGTGAACCATATCCTGTTGTACCAGAATTAGCACTCTCCACACCCATGGAGCCGGAACACCTCGGGGGGATATCGCTCATACCTACCACAATGCCTGTGTATCGGAGTCCGGTGGGTGAGTACCGGTACACTCCCGGCAGTTGCGCAGTGAACCAAATCCTGTTGTACCAGAAGTAGCACTCTCCACACCCATGGAGTGTGAACACCTCGGGGGGATATCGCTCATACCTACCACAATGCCTGTGTATCGGAGTCCGGTGGGTGAATACCGGTACACTCCCGGCAGTTGCGCAGTGAACCATATCCTGTTGTACCAGAATTAGCACTCTCCACACCCATGGAGCCGGAACACCTCGGGGGGATATCGCTCATACCTACCACAATGCCTGTGTATCGGAGTCCGGTGGGTGAGTACCGGTACACTCCCGGCAGTTGCGCAGTGAACCAAATCCTGTTGTACCAGAAGTAGCACTCTCCACACCCATGGAGTGTGAACACCTCGGGGGGATATCGCTCATACCTACCACAATGCCTGTGTATCGGACTCCGGTGGGTGAATACCGGTACACTCCCGGCAGTTGCGCAGTGAACCATATCCTGTTGTACCAGAAGTAGCACTCTCCACACCCATGGAGTCGGAACACCTCGGGGGGATATCGCTCATACCTACCACAATGCCTGTGTATCGGAGTCCGGTGGGTGAATACCGGTACACTCCCGGCAGTTGCGCAGTGAACCATATCCTGTTGTACCAGAAGTAGCACTCTCCACACCCATGGAGTCGGAACACCTCGGGGGGATATCGCTGATACCTACCACAATGCCTGTGTATCGGAGTCCGGTGGGTGAATACCGGTACACTCCCGGCAGTTGCGCAGTGAACCATATCCTGTTGTACCAGAAGTAGCACTCTCCACACCCATGGAGCCGGAACACCTCGGGGGGGGGGGGGGGGGGGGGGGGGGATATCGCTCATACCTACCACAATGCCTGTGTATCGGAGTCCGGTGGGTGAATACCGGTACACTCCCGGCAGTTGCGCAGTGAACCATATCCTGTTGTACCAGAAGTAGCACTCTCCACACCCATGGAGCCGGAACACCTCGGGGGGATATCGCTCATACCTACCACAATGCCTGTGTATCGGAGTCCGGTGGGTGAATACCGGTATACTCCCAGCAGTTGCGCAGTGAACCATATCCTGTTGTACCAGAAGTAGCACTCTCCACACCCATGGAGTCGGAACACCTCGGGGGGATATCGCTCATACCTACCACAATGCCTGTGTATCGGAGTCCGGTGGGTGAATACCGGTACACTTCCGGCAGTTGCGCAGTGAACCATATCCTGTTGTACCAGAAGTAGCACTCTCCACACCCATGGTGCCGGAACTCCTCGGGGGGATATCGCTCATACCTACCACAATGCCTGTGTATCGGAGTCCGGTGGGTGAATACCGGTACACTCCCGGCAGTTGCGCAGTGAACCATATCCTGTTGTACCAGAAGTAGCACTCTCCACACCCATGGAGTCGGAACACCTCGGGAGGATATCGCTCATACCTACCACAATGCCTGTGTATCGGAGTCCGGTGGGTGAATACCGGTACACTCCCGGCAGTTGCGCAGTGAACCATATCCTGTTGTACCAGAAGTAGCACTCTCCACACCCATGGAGTCGGAACACCGCGGGGGGATATCGCTCATACCTACCACAATGCCTGTGTATCGGAGTCCGGTGGGTGAATACCGGTACACTCCCGGCAGTTGCGCAGTGAACCATATCCTGTTGTACCAGAAGTAGCACTCTCCACACCCATGGAGCCGGAACACCTCGGGGGGATATCGCTCATACCTACCACAATGCCTGTGTATCGGAGTCCGGTGGGTGAATACCGGTACACTCCCGGCAGTTGCGCAGTGAACCATATCCTGTTGTACCAGAAGTAGCACTCTCCACACCCATGGAGTCGGAACACCTCGGGGGGATATCGCTCATACCTACCACAATGCCTGTGTATCGGAGTCCGGTGGGTGAATACCGGTACACTCCCGGCAGTTGCGCAGTGAACCATATCCTGTTGTACCAGAAGTAGCACTCTCCACACCCATGGAGCCGGAACACCTCGGGGGAATATCGCTCATACCTACCACAATGCCTGTGTATCGGAGTCCGGTGGGTGAATACCGGTACACTCCCGGCAGTTGCGCAGTGAACCAAATCCTGTTGTACCAGAAGTAGCACTCTCCACACCCATGGGTTCGGAACACCTCGGGGGGATATCGCTCATACCTACCACAATGCCTGTGTATCGTAGTCCGGTGGGTGAATACCGGTACACTCCCGGCAGTTGCGCAGTGAACCATATCCTGTTGTACCAGAAGTAGCACTCTCCACACCCATGGAGTCGGAACACCTCGGGGGGATATCGCTGGGGGTAGTCGCGGTATTGACACCATGGCTCGGACACCAGCGGGCTCTGTTGACTTAAAGAGCTTCCCAAACAGCAGATCTGCAACAGGAGTAATCGATATTTAATTTTCAACTACGACCGTTTCCTACATTCCAGATGTAAACAAACAATCCCTCTGGTCTCCATGTCCGACCTGACCTGGAGCTTCCACTCCTTCCGTCTACCTGGAGGGATCCACTTGTTAATCTTCTTTCGTTCAAACTAGCGGTAACGTCGGTTTCACTTTCATTCTTCTCCTGATCTCCTCATTCCTGACGTGTTTTATTGGAGACCCGGCAGCTCCTTCTCAAGCAATCCATTTGTACAGCCTCAAGTCTCTGCCTATCTCTCTGAGAGTGAGTACCTTCCCAGGTATCCGCCCCATACAATAAAATACTTTGATCAAATGTCTCGTACAACATTTTTTTGTACTTTTCTGTATCCCTTCCGACCAAAGTATGAATTCAACCTAAGGTCGGTGACAAGCAAAGATGAACCGACTTTAGCATCGCCAGATAGGGCGGCCCATGCTAGCTCGGATTCATCTTTACCTGTCACCGACCATAGGTAGAATGCCTGCCCCGCCTGCACAATCCCATGCTGTTTGTATTTAATCAGAAGATAATCACATAAAATGTGTACAGCAGAAGATAAATAAACAATTATATTATAAGTATAAACATAATCTGTACCTCAGAGGTAGAAGCTCTATCAATTGCCATTTGATTGAAGTGAACAAAACAGTTATTGAAGTGTTCTCTTACACAATGTATTGGACTTGGAATAGTAAATCGATGTATAGTAATCTTTAGTAAATTTGCTCTCTTGTTGCTTTATTGTCATAATATAAAAATATATACATGATTCCGAATCTATATACGTGATACCGAAACTATAACAAACCATGATTAATCAGGCCACCTCTGGCGTAACTTGGCTTGATTGCCTTCTGAGAGGCTCAATGTTGATAAATGCAATACACAGGAAACAAGAGACGATAAGGTGGAAAGTGCATCCTTGAGTAGATAAAAATATTAAGACCAATTAATCAAAACTGTTTTAAGAAAGATTCGTAAAAATTTTCACACATTTTAGAAAAAGAAAAAAAAAGAGAGTAATTAATTGAAAACAATTTTAAAATATTTCAACCCTATGCAATTGCAATTGTTAAAAATTAAGGAGAATGTCTTCTTAATTACGAAGAAGGCCTCAGTCAGAAAAGTCGGCCGCAGGGATTGAAAATAATTATGTAAATGTATTGGTTTTTAATCATTTTACTATAGGAATATTCTTATAGTTATTTCAAAACAAATCAACAACAGTAAACAAATCGTAAAGCTTTCTATATACGGTGTTCAACTTATGCTTGAAATTGGCCACAATGGGAGGCATCCAAGGTCATCCATTAAGACGGTGCAGTGGCCTATTTCACACTAAGTTAAAAACGCATATAATTTACTATATAAATTCTTCTGTTTCTTACAAATTATTACTATAAGAACTTGTACATTTTTATTTTAAATTTTATTTTATTTTGCTCCAATTCGCTATTACCTACAGTATTTTTTCAGTTTATAATCCGATCCGAATCGATCCTAAATCATTACAGTAGCAAAACTAATACAATTACTATCTACTTACTGTGAAAAGAGCAACGATAAGTACAACTCTTCTATTCCAATCCATTGCTTGAGATAAGTCAATCACGTTCAACAAGTTGTCAAAACCTTGCCTAAAACTAAAACTACCACTCGATCATTGTCTTGAATGCACCAACACTTTCAACACCAACTGCACGTGAAATATTGCAACTGAATCCGAGACTGACGTGAAAATGTCGACACTAGAAGTGTCTTGATAAAGTGTCTCCATGAACTGATGACGTCTGGAGTGATAACGACATTGTGATATGATCGATAAGAGACTGCCGATAACATTGCCAATGAGGTGTTGCTTGAATAGGTTCTGATATGTAAACTGATTGCATGCACGAAATATATTGATCAATTGATTAGGGTAGTCACTGATATGATTACAACACTAAGTTGTATTATTTATATCTGAAATTGACATTTTCATTGGATTGTTGATATTGTATTCATTGCAATGTAAATCCTCATAAAAAAAATGGTGGAACGTCTAAAAGAATAAATTATAACCAATAAAAAAAAGGAAGGAAAAAAGTGTTTTTACCAATCGGGCTCTATCTAGGAGCAAAAAGTTCTGGAGGCCAAGTCTTGAAACTTACGCTTTCAGGACGCAAACGCTCTCGGACGTCATAAAGTCCCATTTACTGTAAGAATGACGACCTTGAAATCTACTGTTAACTGTTTATCTTAATTTTGAATAAGGTTTTATGACTAAATAACATCTGTAATAATAATTATAATGTTAATAAATTGTTTACAATAGATTGCTGGATGACAATCAAATAAGTGGCTTGACTTTATGTTTCAATGTCGATCACTCTTACAGTAAATGGGACTTTATGACGTCCTAGAGCGTTTGCGTCCTGAAGGCGTAAGTTTCAAGACTTGGCCTCCAGGTTTGTATGATGTTTGGAGCTCATTTGAATAAAAATTCTAAAGTTTTATGATAAATTTTGTTATCTCAACTCATGCTATAATCGCTTGTTCTGCAACTACAATAATGGTAGATAAGAGATATACTTGAGTAAGAATGAGCGGTGGGGAGGAGTGGTCGTTGCATACTATTACGGAACCATCCCAGCATTTGCCTCTCGACTTAGCTACCTATTCGAATAACCTCAATCAAGAACGTTGATGACGGGAATCGAAACAAGGACTCCGAAGTGCATGTCAATGAGCGTTATTGCCGGAGGCAACTTGCTCCGATATTCTCAACTTTAGTGTTTTTCGTAAACAAAAATTATCTTGTCTAATTATAGTTTGTTTTTATATAATGTTTTTATTTTTGGTATAGACGGGGTCCCGAAGATAGTAGAATATAGTCTAGAGATCGATATTCCCCATCTTCAAATACGCATATTGCTTTTTGATAGCATAATTTAGCTGTATGCATTTCTTAAAATTCTACGATATCAAATTAACTATTCTGCAATAAATTATTTTCTTTAATGTGCAACATATTCCTGGAAACATATTAGTAGGTATTAGATTAAAAGCCAGATGGTTTCGACTACTAAGATTATAATTAATCTCTGTTATTAAAATAATTAATTTTTCTCTGATTTTGATTGACGGTTAGCCATGGCAAACCCGCGCAATTTTCAATCAATAATCATCTAGTGGAGCGGTCGCTCCACCCAGCCAAGTCGTACTGTACACTCACACTCACTCAACATACCGTAAATGCCTAATAAAATGAGGAGCCGGACCAACTACTTTTACTGTAAGCAACAACATGGCATTTTCGTCCTACTGGATCATAAAATTGGAAAATCTCACATTGTTGTAAAATTTCTTAATTTTGAGCTATGGCCCACCCCACCACATATACCAAATTTGGGAACAATAGGCTATACCATTTGCGAGCTAGAGGGCCGAGAAAAGAGTGAAATTACACCACTTTGATCTTTAGATGATGATTCAGATGATATCAGGAAACACCGCTATCACCGCCACAGCCTAAACGGCTTAGCCGATCGATCTGAAACTTTTACCACATGTGCACTTTTGGCGTCGGAGGTGCCTTTTTATAAAACCAACCGGTAGTCGCCATTTTGAAACCGGAAGTGACGTCATATCTCGAAAACGGCTAAACCGATCGGAATGAAACTAGCGCCAAATGATTCAGACGGTCGTCTATATGGAATCCCAGAAAATACACTCCGTGTAAAAAAGGCAGCCAAGTCTCTTTACTTTAAAAAAATTCAACACCGAAAAGGAGTGATATCAAAAAAGGAGCCAAGTCAATGACATTTCCAAATATTTAATCGTATTTTTGAAATAAAAGAATAAACACCGAGAAATACTTTACAAAAGGACTTGGCGCATCGTTTTTTTAAAGACATAATTCTATCCTAAAAGTGGAAAGTAATTTACAAGTAGGTACATTTTCCTCTTTCTATTAGATTTAGAATCTATGAATCAAGCTACTTTTAGTAATGGCTATTTTATAGTTTTGTCAATGGCGAGAAGAAAGATTTCATGCTGTAATAGATAAGTAATATAAGGATGGAAGAATTAAATAACAATTGGAAGTGGGCTCATACATATTCTTGCAGTACTGTTAATATGGTGATATTAGAAGGGTATCTTTTCATAATTTGATCTTAACTGAAGGAATTCATGAAACGATGTCAAATAATTACTAACTATGGAACACTATTATATATTTTTAAAGTATAAAGATATTTTTTTTAATAGAAATACAATGTGACTGTGTACTTTGTGAAATGTATTGTTATAAAATGTGGATTAATTGAAATGTATTTCATGATGAGAAGGTATAACGCATGAGACTTAATTATGTTGACCACGAAACAATATTACGAAGATAACTATTGTGTATTTATAGAAAACATAGACAACAAGTTTCATCGCGTATATATTCAAATAGAAAATATTTTACAGTAGGTATGTATAATATGTAATTGAAGGATGTTTCCCTATTATTCTAAAAATTCTTAATGACTGTTGTATATAAATGACTTATGCTTATGAATAGAAAAATGTCTTTAAAAAAACGATGCGCCAAGTCCTTTTGTAAAGTATTTCTCGGTGTTTATTCTTTTATTTCAAAAATACGATTAAATATTTGGAAATGTCATTGACTTGGCTCCTTTTTTGATATCACTCCTTTTCGGTGTTGAATTTTTTTAAAGTAAAGAGACTTGGCTGCCTTTTTTACACGGAGTGTTTTTTCTGGGATATCACTTCTTTTGTTAGTTTATTCATACAGCTTGTAGCACATGTCCGAGCAGGGACTAATTTCTTTAAAAAAATACGCCTCAACCGATTTGGTTACTATGAAAAGTTGCGTTTGGTATAAGATGAAAATGATTATCCAAGAAGAATAGCTTAAGTTTCGTTATAATCGATCCAGCCGTTTTCGATACATGACGTCACTTCCGGTTTTGAAATAGCGGCCGAATTCCGGTATAGGTAATAAGAAAACAATCTAGTTTTATCTAGTTGATACCTTCATGAACGACCATCTGAATTCCTAATCCCTATATTTCCGTAAAATCGGTCATGCCGTTTGTAATATGTGACGTCACTTCCGGTTTCATTTAGTGGTTCCTGCCGCCATTTCCGGTACCATTAATTTATTTATTCATTTTTCACAATTGATTTTTCAAATAAATAGCAGAATGAATACGCAGGAGCTAGTTCAGTTGCAATCGGTACAGGCGTTTTAGATATATGACGTCACTTCCGGTTTCAGGAATGGCGGCCGAGAACACTGCTACCTTGAATATATAAATTGTATTGTCTATGTTACAATGTAAGTTAATTATGTATGTATTTTAAGTATAATTTGTTGAAATAAGTTAAATATTGCGTATTTATGACGTCACTTCCGGTTTAGAAAATAAGAAAATAATGTTTTTTTATTGATACTTCATATAGATGACCATCTAAATCGAATGGCGCTAATTTCGTTCTAATCGGTCCAGACGTTTTTGAGTTATGACGTCACTTCCGGTTTAAAAATGGCGGCACAAAAAATCACAAGAAACAAGGTATCATCAGACGCCAAAAGTGCATATGTGGTAAAAGTTTCAGGTCGATCGGTTCAGCCGTTTAGGCTGTGGCCCTGTCAACAATGTTTCCTGATATCTGAATCATCATCAGATAGCTTTAAGAAGGGGTATAATTTCACTGTTTTCATGGCCCTCTAGCTCGCAAATGGCAAAACCTGTTGTTCCCAAATTTGGTATATGGGGTGGGGTGGGCCATAGCTCGAAATTAAGACATTTCACAACAATGTGAGATTTTCCAATTTTAAGATCCAGTAGGCCGAAAATGCCATGTTGTTGCTTACAGTAAAAGTGTTTGGTCTGCTCCTCAGTTTATTAGGCATTTACGGTATGTTGAGTGACTGTGAGTGTATAGTACGACTTGGCTGGGTGGAGCGACCGCTCCAATAGATATCAGTAGTTAAAGTAGAGATGTACTATTACCGAAACCGGAAATGACGTCATGAAAATGAAGATCTAGATTTTAATGACCTCTTACTACAATAACTATACATATTCAGAAGGCTTATAATGATACATTACATTTATAGAAATAAATTCTAGGTGGCAGTTATTTCAGTCGCCATTTTGAAAACCGGAAGTGATACCATATCTCGAAAACGGCTGGACTGACTGGAACGAAGCTTTCGCAATTCTTCATGGAATATCACTTTAAGCTTAGGTATATTGAGCACCAAACACAATTTTTCGTATTAACCAATTCGGAAATGGCGTATTTTTAAAAAGTATTTAGTCATTGTTGCTCCGATGTGTGTTACAAGTTGTGTAAATAAACTAAAAAAATAAGTGATATCCCCATAAAAAAACACTCCGTGTAAAAATACCAGCCAAGTCTCTTCAACTATAAAAAAAATATAATAAATCTAAAAATTCAGCACTGAAAAGTAGTGATATCAAAAAATGAGCCAAGTCAAAACTTAATTTTAAAAACCAAAATATACTTGGCGCATCGTTTTTAAGGGCATTATAGGTATATTATATATAATTAGGTAGGTACATTTGATTTTTGGCATATGCTTCTATACTATTTATATACACGATGCGCCAAGTATATTTTGGTTTTTAAAATTAAGTTTTGACTTGGCTCATTTTTTGATATCACTACTTTTCAGTGCTGAATTTTTAGATTTATTCTATTTTTTTTATAGTTGAAGAGACTTGGCTGGTATTTTTACACGGAGTGTTTTTTTATGGGTTGAGTTTAATCGACCTGTAGCAATCACTGAGAGTGTTTGAATGATGAATCATGATTGAAACAGAAAGTAGAACTAACAAGGCTGTAATTTAAGGGGAAGGAAGAGCCTCTGAATGAGGACCTCGGCTGGAAAGCAGTTATCGCCCCGTCTCGTTGAAGATAGACTAGATGTTAAAGCGACAAAGTTGTGGAGAATGAATTGCAGATTATGCAGCCTTGACCACTTATTTGAAATTTTTAATCACCTTAAAGTTATAAGTAGTTATATGTTGCGTAATTATTGAGTAAATAAAACTAATAATTTTAAAAATTGGTTCAACGACGCTTAAACTAGATTTAATTTCAAGCAACTTTGCTCTTGAAACTTTTTTTCTAACTTGATCGGTAAAGGCACAATTTGCTTTCTCACACCATTAATGTTATGAGTTTTGCATAAAACCAGGGGCACTGAAACCGACTGAAGTTGCAAGTAAACATTCTGGGAGTTCCAGTAACGGTGTGGAAGGGGATGATGGGAGGGTCCTAAGAGACAGCATGGAAATATAAATAGTGCACTGATAGCGAGAGTTTGTATGTCAACAATAATCATCAGTTTCCCCGGCATTTACACAATCAACGACGACTGGAGACAGACGGACCTCAGAGTTGTCTAAATCATCTTACCTAATTTATAAAAATCTATCTATATCATAAAGTGTATACCGTCTAAAATGATTGGAAATGGCCTAAAATTAAATTTTCATTGTAAGTTGATAAAATGTAAGTGAAAATTTTCAGAAACATAGAATGTTGATATTCAAAACAGCCATGTACAAATCTTCCCAACAATTTAATTTATCATAAGAAAATTCGCTGTTGTATTAATAAAGACTTCACTTAATATTATTTTTTATGCTATTTTTTTAATTTTAATTTGAATATTTATGTTTTTTTGAAGATATAAATATATTTTTGCTAATTGAATGACTGTTGAAATCGGCAACACTTCTCTAAGCATCCATAATAATTCACTGTAAATAGTAGCATCTCGGGCTATCTATTATTCTTGAGTCAATCTCGGCAAGGTTATGTCACGATGTGTATTTATTCTCATTGTGACAACAATGTCGAACAGTTTTCCCGTCTACAATTACTAGTGCAGAATAACAGATGCATTTCGACGCTCGCTAAGAGCACATCAATGTGTGTCTCTACTGTATGCACTATTTTATTATTTATAACTGAAAACTGTATGTTATAAAGGTAAAGAAATATTTTTGGTTGCAATGTGTATCATAGCAACTGAATGATAATTATACATTGTACGTGTTATTTCACACGTTAATCCCGAACACAGGTTTAGGTCACCGATAGCAATGATTTGTCAGACAAACGGCGAATATTTATTTAATTGTTGTATTGACCGTTATCATTACTCCAACCATTCCATTTAAAAAAAAAAAAACGATGTAGGTGTCAAAGGTTTCAAAATATAAAATATAAAATGTGTGACTTTTTGTTGATTTTTTCTACTAGTTTTGAGCAATGAAATAATATATGATATTATTTCAAAATTTCAACATCGTGTTACCTAATTCATTGATTTATAAATTTCACAACATACCACTTATATAGTCCGGAGGAAAGGCTGGAAATATTCATGTGTATTTTTATTACTTTATTTCATTATTTTTCGTATTTTCTACTCTCTACTTACAAGAAGTAGACAGTAGACAGTGTCTACATTCTACTACAAGAACCACATGCACAAAAACTAAAATGATTTTCTTGCTCTGATTGCGATAATATTATTCTCTTAGTAAAGAACCCAGAGAGAAATGAGACTACCTATACCTATTCGTAAACAAATTTTTCCAATGGCATTATACTCTCAGGTGGTGAAATAAGATCAGTGTCATATATCGCCGTTATAATGGTTGGAATAAAAATCAATAAAAGGATTTGCAATCTTTGAATCTATTAGATAAGTGTTGAACACTTTATTGCGTGTGATTATTCTTGATCCTCGATGATTTTGTTCGTGTTGTGAAAGTGATGCTAATGATGTCATTTGAGTTGGTAACCAGTCTGGACCCAGCGATCATAACAACAATACTCGGGGTATCAGATCTCACTTCTGTTTACATTTTTTGCATGGGAACTAAAGTCGGAAGAAAACATTCATATCAAACATTGTTCCCAGCTAGACCAATCACAGTAATGACAACAAATTCGTCGCCAAATCTGATCCCGCCTTATTTACCTTTAAAAACCCCGCCTACAATAGCAATTAGGGCTGATTCTCTAGGAGCAGTCAGCTGGTCCTTCCCCTTAATATTTGCAAACTATTCTTCGCCGGAATCAATCAACAGACATGGAGGGGGAGCCTGGGGGCTCTTGACCCCCCTCCCCCCCCCCCACCTACTCACCCACCACTAAGTGCCCGGCACATGGATAGACCTGATACTACGCCCAGCATTCATTCATTTCTCAGAGGTGTGATGGAAGGAGTGAAATCTATTTAATTCAGTATTATTCAACGGTACGCTTGTAGTTGTTTTGGGGATTTGAAGTCTTGAAAGTTGAAAGTAATATTTTGGCTGTTGGAAAACGGCAATAATATTCTGTAAGATATTTAGGTATTTTACATTCCTCGGATATTTCTTGGATACGATTTGTGATCTCTCGCAAACAAATCTGAGGAAGGTTATAGGCACAGCTCTCTGGGCCTCAAGACTGTGTGTATTTGAAATAATAAATAAATACATAATGCATCCGATTATCTATACCAATAACAATGAGTCACTAGCCTTGGCCTTTAATAGTAGGTGCTGTATTGGGCTAGATTTCCCTCAGTCACTTCCCAAATGTTTGGAATTTTACTATAGGGTTGGGCGAATCTAATATTTTTTTACCGAACCGAACCTCGAACGAAACTTTTAATTTTTGACCGAACCTCCGAACCGAACCTCTGGCCCTTTTACCTGCAGGGGTTTTATCACTTATTACGTAGTCGTGATATATACAAATCCCACTGGAGGTCAAATCTTTTAAATTTGCAGTTCATATACATAACATCATCCCATCTGAGATTGTCAGAAAAATTTCTACAATGTTTGGGATAGTTTGTATTTAATATTTTGCATTAAGTATTTCATTACCTTTTGCAACTTGACTCAGTTGCAGGCGGAGAGTAAAAATAATCACTCTAATAGGTAATTTTCAAGAGATAAGTAAAATTAAATCATGTATGCATCTTCATTCTTTTTAGTGCATTTTATTTTTGATAAAATCAATTCCCGTCATTGAATGAATGCACGAAGAAAATGTAAAAAAAGTAAAAATTAAATTAAAATAAAAAAATAAAAAATAAATAACAAGAAAAAAATACACTGGAACGAAATGTTGGCGGGAAATGTCAAATTGGCGCAGCAAGGAAGGTTCGGTTCGGATATTTAATTTTAGGTTCGGTTCGCGAACTTCTAAAACCGGTTCGGTTCGGGGTTCGAACAGGTTCGCGCAACCCTAAAATTGTTGCCCTCTTACTACATCTAGGTCACGACCGCCACCTTCTTACCTTAAATCCTTGCCTATTCTTCACCATCTCCCAATTATCACACAATCATTCCTCCGACGTCATTAACCTTTACAGAACAGTGTAACATTATAAACATCACTAAAATAATGTTTAAACAAAATGTATTCCTAAGACATTCTGTACCTGTACAAAGTATTTTAATTGTCACGCGTGTAAATGTTTTGTTTGCACGTATACATACCGGCTGACGCTGCACGTGAGTTGTACATGACATGTGAAGTTGAGTGAACTGTCACCGTGTGACGTCACACGACCTTGAGTGTGAACCAGGAACTATCCAGGTGGTCGTGACGGACTCTGCAGTTGGACATGTTGTGGACTGAATGACAAGCCGTGTTCCTTGGCAGCTCACTTGGGCATCAGGGAGAGGGAGTTTCTCTGTATCTTTGATAGGATGTCATGGATAGGGATGTCAGAACTAGAATGACATTTCGTCCGCGGTATGCGTCATCATGGAAGCTTTGTGGGAAAGAGTCGTCATTTGGTGCGGTCTCTTTGAAGATGACAACCATAACCTTTTGTTTATAAAATGTACATAAGTAAATATTATATTTTGTGTACAATATTATATTCATACTCGCCTTATTTTGCTTATATTTTAATTGCCAGTTACATTTGTTATCGATATTTTGAACACGTATTTTTCACAACTCTTATTTGAAATATTTCGGCAGATATTCTGAATCCCCGCTGCCAGTGCACATTTTCTTGTTATTTTGTTATTTTTACCCACAGCGCTTGTGGCATAAATATTGTGATAATAATTTGGGTTCTTAAATTATTAAACCAAAAATAATAAACTTTGTATACATGTTGTTTTGTTGTATCCAATCTTTGATTGCCTTTTTCCATCGATTAACAAGAACAAAATATTGCCATGGCAACAACCAACATAACTTGGTTATAATTTTATACGTGCAAAGCCGGATCTTAGTCATTGATTGTTGAACAAAAAATAATTGCTCTAGTTTTAATGACTGAGTTACATTGTTCAAACTCCAACAAATAACCAACACGTATTACTAACCGTCATATTATTTTTGACATTGGTTTTTTTGCCACATATTTGTATCGAATTGCATTGAAGACACAATTGCAATGATTGTTAGACGGGTGGGATTCTCTTTGTACTCTATAATTTTGGCGGAAAAGAACAAAATTGGCACGGAACTGCACGAAATTCTTACGTATACGTGATTAGAATTATAAGTGTGAGAGAAGAACAAAAGAAGACCACTCAAGGTAAACTAATTTTATGGACATTTTGTGAAGCTCACTTTTCTGAACTAACATTTAAAAGAATCAAGGTTCTACCAATCTTGCCACAGTAAATATCTAGGCGTTTACGCAACAACTTTGCCATAATAACATACTTATTCCATTTCCATCTTTATTCATTTATAAGCGAAATAAATATGTTAATTTACGAGAACTGAGAATCTTCATAAATACTTTTTCATTTGTATGCAATTCTCAGTGTACTTATATTTGTTCTTTTGATAGGTAGAATTTGTTTTAAAGAAATACATGACATTGTGCTTAGGAAGCAAAAATTGTAATAAATATATAAACATACTAGGAGCCCGTCCCGGCTTTGCCCGGGTGGTGTAAATCCGTTTATGTACATAGGTACACTCGGCCAAACAAAACTTGAACGTTGACCAAATTTGAATGACTGCTGGTCATGTCCCATAACCAATCAAATATTGTTATTATCTTTGAAATGTGAGGTCGCCTACTAGAGTGAGACAATGAGATCGCTTAGACTGACTTCTGATGGTGCGATTTTACTTTTATCAGCCTATCAGATTAATTGAACGTTCAAGTTTTGTTTGGCCAAGTGTACATTGTTATTGTTGAAATGAAAGATTTTTACGCAGGTATTTTGAGATATTGGCACTCTAGTAGGTGACTTCACGTTTCAATGATAATAACAAGCTTTGATTGGTATAAAACATGACCAGCGAGCATTCACAATTTATTCACCGATCAATTTTGTTGTAACGCGAGTGTACATACACTAAACAAAACATAAAACGCTAATTGAACAAACGGCTTGGCTGCTTGTACCAAAGATATTATTAAAAACTTCATCGGATGATGTCATCAAACATTTATCAGCCAATCCGGTTCTTTCGAGTACCGATTTATCTTTTGTTGAGTGTCTATCTGTAACAGGTGTTGCTTGCGCCAGTGCTCGCTCAACAACGCTCATCCGACGCCGCGGTGCTCGCTCAACAACGCTCATCCGATGCCACCCGGCCTTGGTCCAGACAGCGATGCGCCGATGACAGATGACAGATCGAGCGGATCGACAGGTTCTGGACAGAAGACCGCGCGCGACTCGTCCACCTTGCGACTGCTAACCCAGATCAACTTCGGATTCAGCGCCAATATTCAACACGATCGAATGTTTTCGCAACATTCCACGGAACATGGCTGTTAAATACGGACTTGAATAGTATAATCATTTTGTGCGCAGTTGTTGTGGATTTTATCGATGCCCCAGTTTTTGGTAATTGACTTGTTATTGTATAATGAGAGAAAGGGATTTTAATTCACAGAGATTCCATGATGTTTATGCTTTTTTACAAGTTTATTCCAAGAATTAGGGGCTTTTGTGCGGTAACAGCTCTACAGAGAAAACAATACCCAATCAAAATGAACAGGATGCGGTGTACTTTTATCAATAATATTATGTATTATTATGTGCCATTTATTGCAAATCAATGCATTTTATTGAATTTAATTTGCAATCATAAGCCATTTATTATTATTATAATATTATAACATATACCTATATATTAAAATATTAAAAATATTAATATTAAAAAAAATATATTATTATATTATAAATATTTACGTCGCCATTAGCCTCGCTGCAGAACAGTGCGACGTTAAGCCCCAGAACAAAAAATATATATAAATATTAAATAAACACACCTTTAGGTACAATTTACAATAACTATAAACTCTAAGCCCTTTCTGAACATAACAGTTGGTAACAATTTACTGAATATAACATTGATCTAAAAGTACGTAAGAATTCAAATTCAAATCAGGATTTTTGTTCAACATGAACAGTTCAATTTTAATAGCTATGCAAATTTTATAAATATCTTCATATGATATTGTCGAATTTGTCACGTAAAAAATGTTGGTCTTGATGATTTTGCACTATTTCAAGTTGATAGCAACATTAGTTTAAAATAACTTGCAGATGTTTTTTTGTTGTCAATTACAACTAAGTTTGAACATTGTTTTTTAAACTGAGACAGATGGTTTTGTATGGAAATGTCAACTAAATTGGAGATACGGTATAACAGGTATCGCACCTTTAGCACTAGGTGTCATTTACTCAAATAGGTATGGGAAGTGAGTGAGTGTGAGTGTGTATAGTGAGTAGGATCTCAATGAATTCGCTAAGTTTTTTAAGGTTGAATTTCAAATCAATCGTTTTTTTTCCAGAACCCATTTTCCAAAACCCAATAGGAATATTTTAGTTAAGACTTATTTTTTTTGAATCCTTCAATGAGAAGATATTTTTAAAAAATTCATTGTAAAATTTAAAAAAAAAAAATATTGTAAATTTAATTGCGAAAGTAATTGAAAAAATACCTAAGTGTCAAATAAGTCGAAAATAGTTGTCACTCAAACGATCTTAGCATCATAAAAACATTTCTCAAGAAGAAACTTAATTTTAAACAATATCCAGTTTCTTTTAAAAATAAGTAAAGCTTATATACACATAAAAACTATTTTAGAGAATATTTAAGTTATTCGGCAAAAAGTCCGTCGGCAAAACGTCCTCCAACACACCTAGCAGACGCTCGCTCAGCTCTATAAAGTATCACTGTATAGCACGTGGTCAAGTTATTGCCCGATTAATGTCCGGACGTGTTTTGAACTTGCCCACCTTGGCACTTCCGTTCCGCTTCAGTTGCATCCGCCAGATCCGGAAGATTGCCCCAACTCGACCTTCGACCTTCGACCTTCGACATTCAAGATCAAATAATTCCACACTACAAGACACGACTACACACTATTTTTAGTAGAATTATAAGACAAATATCTGGGCGGCGAGGACATCTTGTTTCGAACATCAATATCAGGGTCATCTAATGGTGATGAGAGTAGAATCTGTCGTAAAGACATCTTCATTCATTTTTTCAGAGTCGACTGCACTTGAAGGTAAACATTGGGGTTACGGTACTTGATGAAATCCATGTTTTATGAATCACAGAAAGGCGGCCCCTACTTTTTTCTATTTGAAGACAATCGACGGCTTTACCGATTGTCTTCAAAATTTCACAGGTTACAGATAAAGAGTAGATCTGTTTCCCTAGTAGCACCAAAGTTTTATTTTTTGTTTAGTTATTTCAGGGAAGAGGTGCCAAAAAGACTAATATATTGCCATGTTATAGCACTTCCTCAAAACGAGATATCTTTTTTTAATACTAGCGCCACAGATTTACTCTTTATCTCTATGCTGTAACATTTTGAAAACAATCGGTCAAGCCGTTAGGAAAAAAGTAGGGGCCGCCTTTTTATGGGTTTTTGTGGTTTTCAATATTTGAATTAAAATTACTTACTTCACAGCAGTATATGCAACATGCAACACACGATTAAATGTCACAATTTAATGTCACGTACAACCCAGAGCTTATGAATTTTCATGCATTTCTAGGATTTTTTTTACATCGGAATCGAAATTTTCTGCGAGTCCTGTCGACTCTTAATACCTAAATATCTTCATAACTTTTTCAAATTATAGAAAACGTGAAAGATAATTAAAATAGCAATTATTTCGACGATTGCAACAGAAGCACCAACTTAGATACAGTATTTGTGCTCAAGCGCGAATTAAAGTTAAAATAGATCTATCTTTTGAGTCCAGTTTGGGCATAAATCTTATAGAATTCATATTTTTTTGCTAAGGTCCACTAAAAAATGGCTACGTTAGTTATTCTTAACTTTTTTTGCATAATTTGAAGGGTTTAAAGGTAAGCATGAAAACATTAAATAATTTTGGGATCTAACTGTCTCCAACCCATCAACAAATAAATGATAACATTGTCACAATTAAACCACTGAATATTCGACATAAAACGTCTAAATAAATTATATTATTAAGTGTTTCTTCCCGCTTTCATTTCAATACAGATTCTATTACAAGAGATGATGAGAAAATAATCTGCAATAGGTTATATTTTTTTCGCGGCTTGTATAAAACAACTGATCAATGAATCATCTATCACATATCATCTATCTCATATTACATCTTCAATTGATATAAATGAACGTCTGGAACTTGTTAGCCTTAGATCAATTCCAGTTTTCCTCGTTTCAATCACATCTCATGTCCATTGTTCTCATTGTTCATGAATCATGACGCTGCAGAATACTGTGCAGATTTAACATCAACTTCGTGCAATCATTCCTTTTTGCATTTCATTGTCTCTTATTGTAGCCATAAGATCTGGGGCTGTAATTTGGGTGTTTCTTTCTTCCCCTTGTCCCTGTGAATTAGAGACTCAAGGTCAGTCTTTTGGACACGGTATCCCCCAACCCCCTCCCAAGGAGAAGCAAATATGACATTAAGATTATGAATTTATTAATGATGTTATGATCACAATTATTTTGCTATAACATCATAACATATTTGTTTATAAAAATATTGGTATTTTTTGATTATTTTTTGCTGGAGTGCTTTTCTTAGCTTGGCTAGTAGTGACGGATGAATGATTATGATGATGATTGGGAGATGATGATGAAGAATAGGTAACGATGGATGGTGGGGAGAAGGCGGTCGTGACCTATTAGTGGGGAACCTTCCCGAGTTTCTTTTAGTCTTCGTGGATATAGGCAACATCTAAATTTAATTTTCGTTATTTCACTTTCCGACTAAGTAGCAATTTTGCTATGTACAAAAAATATGCCCAATCCGAGTCTCATTTATGAAATTATTTCAGCACGAAAGCGGACAAAGGGAAATTAAATATGATTTTTTTTATACTGTTTTGCTAAAAAAAATCGCAGCTTTTTAAAGTATTTTATTTTCAAGGCGACAAATTATGTGAGAAGACGCAGTTTCGATGCAGGTTGGCTCAGGCATTACTGGACTTGCACTCCATGAGGACCCGGGTTCGATTCCCGCTGTCGTCCTTCCTACCGCTGTACATTCTCGTGGATTCCCTCAGTCAGAAGCAAATGATGGGAAGGTTCCCTAACAATAGACAATGACGCCTCCATCCCAACGTCAATCCTTTCTTTATCATCATCTTCCAGTCATCGTCATAATCATGATTATTCTGACTAAACTCTCAATTCTTAGTATTAGTTCTTTTAAAATGATTATAATATGTAATTGGAAGAAAATAGAATGCAAATAAGTGATGATTATTATTATTATTATTATTATTATTATTATTATTATTTCCTTCGTGCTCTGCTCTGCTACTCTGGAATAACTATAGGGGGTTGAGGGGGGGGCAAGTGCCCCTTTTGACCCTCCCTGTGGTAGCCAATTGTCTCTTGCTCTTTGTTTTCAAGAAGCCGAAAATTATACCGAGTCATCAATTTTAATGAAATAATCGTCAAGACCCTTTGATCTCAGAGCGATAAATTTAGTTTATAATAAAGGTAATTTACTGTGCTATTTTGTCTTAAGGTGTGCAAAATTCGATTAACACTCGGCCTTGGTTTGCAGAATTTATTTTATAGGAAGCAAAAAATTTCAATGAGAAAAAAACATTTTTTTAGGTAAATCTAAATATTAAATGAAATGAACATTATTTCAAGTTTTGAAATAGCTATATAGCGTTATCCATCTAGGCTCTCTAGCGATTCAACCATACAAATATACCCATGAGTTAAAAAAAAAATTTTGATCTATCTTGTTCAATATATTTACTATTTTGTCTATCACCAAACAGAAGGCCAAGGTCAGGTTATGAGGATGCTAAATACAAAGTCTGTATTAAAACATTTCTAATCTAGCTTGTCTCGAGGCCTTTATAAAGAAGTGATGCCTTACCCCTTAACCCCCAACTGTGTAATCAAGCAGGATGTCGAAATTCAGTTATAGCCAAATTGCTTTCTTTATCTCATATTTAACCCGTCGGTAGTCGCCTGTCATTTTGTAACGCGAGTGGTCACCTAGGGTCTGACAGACCCCATTTAGTTTTGACTGTCATTTAGGTACTACATTTGGAAGGTATTTTCAGTGTCCATTTATTTTTTATAATATGCATTGTTGATGTATCAATCTAATACCTGACCCCATATATTGCAATATTTATTTGCTATATATATTTTTTTTATTTATTTGAATGAAAAACGGAATAATTTAAAAATATTAGAGGATTCTTGCTATTTAAAAAAAAATTATAAATGTAATATATATTTTTATTTTTATTCACTATGGACATATTGATCGTATAATAGTAAAATGTATACAATAAATAAGAAATCATATTTTAGATGGTGACGGGAGATGGTCACCTGGGGTCTGAGAGCTCCACGAAAACATTTCACTGTTGTTCTTCACATGATTTCTTTTAGGTTTGTATTGTCTTTCAGTGAGTTCAGTGTCTTACTTAAAGGTACTGAGAAGGCTATTGATATCTTTGAAGAAACAGGAGAAATTGCAATGCTGGGGTATGACAGACCCCAGGTGACTACTCGCGGATTAATTTAAACATTTATCGCCCGGGTTACCGTCCTTCCTGACTCATTGGAGAGAAGCTCACGGTAAGGTTCCCATCTAAAAGACCACGACCATCTCCTTCCCACCGCCCATCCTCACTTATTCCTCAACTCATAATCATTCATCCTAGCAGAATTACCAAGTTGAAAGCCGCTACAATAAAAGATAATGTTTTTCTCTATCAAATCTGTAGAACAAAATACTTTAAAAAAAACCTGTCTAGGAATCATCGACTTGTTACTCAACCGATTGCACCGGACCGGACGGACTAAACTTGACCGCGTTGTCTTGCCATTGGCTCCTTTCACACGGAGTTGTACTTGTGAAAATCCCACCCAAACACACTGGTACAAGATGCAAGTCTGCGTCAGACGATTGCATTCAAGGTCGTTCTGATGGCTAGCAGACACCTTGCTAATTTAACACTCAATTACATTTGTTTATCCTTATTGCCGTTGCTTCGTTTTTAACAGTATTTAAAGTGTAAAGTGAGAACTAATTGAAGGAAATATGCAGACAGTACAGCAGACGGTTGTTAATATTGTTTTATATCAATCAAAATTACTTTGTACTTTTTCCCAAACAATTTCATGTATAATTAAAAAATATCATATTTTAATTTTAATAAAATAATTGCTTGTGAAAAAGTACAAAGTAATTCTTAACCCCGTCTATGAATGTCGGGTCCAGTGCTCTTACCACTGTGCAGCAACATACCCCATCTGAGGTCATCAGAAAGAGTCATATTTGAATTTCAAACTTGTTTTGTTGTGTTTGACCTCATCACACTGTTCTGCCACTAGGCTAAAGGCGACGGAGAAATGAATATAATGATGATTGGCAGATGATGATTAAGAGACACGGAATGGACGGTGGGAAGGAGGCGGTCGTGGCCTAGTAGGGAACCGTCACATCTCTTGCCTCTCGACTGATGAAACCAATGAAAACCCTCAGTCGTGAAGGACGACTGCGGAAATTATGTATAGGGCAGATAAGGTCAAGGGTTACCCCCGTGATACTGCTGGGAAAGGGCCCCTGCGCGTAAGAGGAAGGAATAGGCAAGGGCAAAAGTGCCCCCCCCCCATGTAAAAGACATGAAATGAAAAGGGGTCTGGGTCTACCCCCATGTGGCACAGCAGGAATAGGGCTCTAAGAGGAAGGAAAGGGCAAGGGCAAAAAGGGCCCCCATGTGGCACTACAGGGAAAGAGCCTCTACGCGTGAGAGGAAGGAAAGGGCAAGTGCCCCAGGTCAGGTACAGGTAGAGCCCCCCGTGTAAAGGACACGATGGGCAGGGGCTGCATGGCTATTCTCCAAGCAAGGGAGGTGTACTATGATCAAGGTGCTACATGGTATGGACTGTGCAAGGGCTAAAGGGCCCCCCGATGCTACAGGCAAGGGAGTGATGGATAGGTGCTATAAGGTGAACACTATGGACTGTGCAAGGGCTAAAGGGCCACCCGATGCTACAGGCAAGGGAGTGATGGATAGGTGCTATAAGGTGAACAGCCTACGCTATGGACTGTGCAAGGGCTAAAGGGCCCCCCGATGCTACAGGCAAGGAAGTGATGGATAGGTGCTACAAGGTATGGACTGTGCAAGGGCTAAAGGGCCCCCCGATGCTACAGGCAAGGGAGTGATGGATAGGTGCTACAGGCAAGGGAGTGATGGATAGGTGCTACAGGCAAGGGAGTGATGGATAGGTGCTACAGGCAAGGGAGTGATGGATAGGGGCTACAAGGTATGGACTGTGCAAGGGCTAAAGGGCCCCCCGATGCTACAGGCAAGGGAGTGATGGATAGGTGCTACAAGGTATGGACTGTGCAAGGGCTAAAGGGCCCCCCGATGCTACAGGCAAGGGAGTGATAGATAGGTGCTACAAGGTGAACAGCCTGCACTATGGACTGTGCAAGGGCTAAAGGGCCCCCCGATGCTACAGGCAAGGGAGTGATGGATAGGTGCTACAAGGTATGGACTGTGCAAGGGCTAAAGGGCCCCCCGATGCTACAGGCAAGGGAGTGATGGATAGGTGCTACAAGGTATGGACTGTGCAAGGGCTAAAGGGCCCCCCGATGCTACAGGCAAGGGAGTGATGGATAGGTGCTACAAGGTATGGACTGTGCAAGGGCTAAAGGGCCCCCCGATGCTACAGACAAGGAAGTGATGGATAGGTGCTACAAGGTATGGACTGTGCAAGGGCTAAAGGGCCCCCCGATGCTACAGGCAAGGGAGTGATGGATAGGTGCTACAAGGTATGGACTGTGCAAGGGCTAAAGGGCCCCCCGATGCTACAGGCAAGGGAGTGATGGATAGGTGCTACAAGGTATGGACTGTGCAAGGGCTAAAGGGCCCCCCGATGCTACAGGCAAGGGAGTGATGGATAGGTGCTACAAGGTGAACAGCCTGCATGGACGGTGTGCTGTGTAAAGGTTACGCTCAGTGTTGGTCGGCTGTGGAGGTGAAGTGGTTGCGAATATTAGCACGTGTTTGTGTTCTCCAGTAGCACGCCAGCAACAGGTAAGTCACTCTTCATTGCGCGATCAAATCAAACTCATACCAAAATCATGTTCACAGTTCCTTGGAATTTCACATTTATTTTCAAAATATTTAGGGTTGTTTCTACATATTTTTAATAAAATAATTGATACCTAAACTTCACTGTGGATGTTTCTTAAAAATTGCCAAGCTAAAAAAAATCATTTAAGCTAATTGACGAAATAAGAATTTCAATTATTTTATTTTTATTTTAAAATATGATTTTTAAAAATTGGTTTTCATACCAAAAACAGATTTATTAGAAACATAAAATGTTCGAAATAGAATGGGTATCATTTAACTTCTGTTAAATTTTCCAATTCATAGTTTCATGATATTGCTAGTGTCCGTATTAAAATTCTTAGATTTTCACACCGAAGCGAATTAGTATAAATCAAATGCTAATCCTCCCATGAAGCATTATGCATAACATCAATATATTTAATTTCCACATAAATAGAGAACCATAAGGTCTAAAGCCCCAGTTACGGTCGAAAGTCTCAAGTTAAAGTTTAAAGTGTATAATTTTAATATATATTTTTTATAATTTAATTATTTTTCAATTTTTAAAATTATATAATTTTGTAATATTTTTTGTATAATATGTTATTTAAATTCTATATAATTCCGTCTCTTAAATATTTCATGTCATATTCCAGTTGTTCAGTAGTGTTAATTTTATATGTTATATTTATTTCTTGCCACCTGTAAAAATGATATATTTGCAAGATGTTTTAAATAAATTGAAATTTATTATTTTATACCGCAATTCTTCAACAATTCAAAAATGTTGAAATGTTGAAATGTTTGTTTTTCAATAATTGATTTCACATAGTTTTTTTTGCTAATGTGATTTAATTATTTGTTTTATTAGTCTTGATTCAAAACAAATCAACGTATAATTCCCATTGATTTATATGAGAGTATCAATCATGCAAACATGGACACTTAACATAATATCAATAAAACTAGCAACAAACAACAAATTATCCCACCTTGAGAAATAATATTGCACCTATTTATACACACAACTTCTTGAATTCACAAATAAGAATGTCGAAATATTCGTGAAAACAAGAAACCAGTCGATTACCTTCAAACGCCTCTGATACTTTCGGCCGACATTCTGTTCATCTGAAGTGAAGCCAGTGTGACGTCATTGAACAAAAGACAACAATGCTCTCTCTCATTGTTGTCGGAATGTTACATATTAAGTGGAGTAATCGTGTTGAATCATGAGGAACCATGATCCGGATAGTCTCAGCGGGATTCGAAGCGGGGTCTCGAGCATTTAGATCACTGCATGAGAAAGTGATTCATTGGCAACGTTGACTATGTAATAGAATCACGAGGAACCATGATCCGGATAGGGACTACGCACAAAAGAAATATACAACATGTGTATACATAGGTTGGTTGGCTAAAACATTCCGCTAAAACCAAGATATTAATCAATCTCGTAGTCAGGCCAAATCTATTATCATCAGTTTAATCTTCAGTTAATGTGAAGCTTAGCTTTAAGCTCAACTTAAGGAAATTTGGTGTATAATCATTATATTAAGCTGCTATATTGCAGGTTCCTCAGTTTAAAATTAAGCTCAAGTTACATTTATTAACTGCGGAAACGAGTGGCTCGAATCTCTGTTTTTTTGTCAGTCTGTGCATCTGGCGTCTCCTGCCAAACGAAGTAACGAATCAGGCCAATTTTTTAACAAAATGAATGATTTTCAGCAAGTTCGGTAGTTGATACTGTGCTTGGCAATGGGGATGTAAGAAACTCTGTGTGTCAATGATCGGTCAACCGATCATCACCAAATTTTGTATGGTCATTAGGACGAGCATTATAAATATTTTTGACACTCTCAGACAAACCTGTGAATAACTTCAAGAGTTATAGGTACCTATATATTTCAAATAGAATAGAATAGAATAGAAATCGTCTTTATTGTAAATGTGGCGAAGTTAAGCCAAGGCTTCTCTTACACTTAACCACTTCAGTGATACAAAGTATGGGCTATACAACAATATATTATAATTTTATCCTTAAGACTAAGTTCTTATGTCTAACTAAGTACTATGTTTTGGAACATAGTGAATCATAATCATAATCATAATCATAATCATAATCATAATCATAATGAATCATAATCAGTAAAATGTCAATGTCGAAATGAACACACCTATCAAAGATTTGTTTTTATCTAATGAATTTGTCAAAGAATTCTTTTACGAATTCATTAGTTCAAGGGCTGTTCACAAATTTCACACTAATTCACATTCAATACGAAGACTCGCTTATAAACGCGTTAAACCGAGCGTTTTCCTAGTTATTGGTAATTAATAATTACCGGTTTTAAGGTAAACGATGGAAGATTAAATGTTTGGTAAAAATCGTTATAACTTGTGTACCATTCATTATTCAAATTATGAAAATTTTGAAAAATAATTAAGGCAAAGCTAATTTTTGCGCTACCTTGCAATAATCTCCAACAAAGACAATAGTTGTTTCCTCGTCTCATAGCTGAAGGAGAAAAAGACAAATGACGGCGGATGAATTGATTATGATGAAGAACCGATAATGATGGACGGTGGAACGAAGCACGGAACCTTTCCATCACTTTCCTCTCGACTGAGGATAACACCTCAGTCAGGAATGACGGCCGCTGTAATCGAACCCGGAACGTTACACCGAGCCAACTGCTCCCGGGATTTTATGACTGCATGTAAATGTCTGGGTTTATCAGCAGTTCATATTTGTATCACGTAGTCTCATGAAATATCGTGTTCTTACCTAGACCTTGGGGACACAGTGTAAATATCGACGGACCTTGGATTAGATCTTTACAGACGCGGGAAATATCTTGGAGTTTCTGGCAAGTTTCCTTATTGTCAGCGGTAGACAGTGTGTTTCCTGGAACCATAGACACTGCAGAGACGATATTTGGCAATACCACAATCACCATAACGACGCTCCATGACACAACTGAGCAAGTTGGCTCAGTCAGTAACACTCTCGGATCGCGGGTTCAATCCCCGCAGCCGTCTTTCCTGACTGTTTCTGCGCACTGTTCTGCAGCGAGGCTAATGGCGACGGATGAATGATTATGATGATGATTGGGAGATGATTGTGAAGAGTAGGTAAGGATGGAAGGAGGCGGTCGTGGCCTATTAGTAGGGTACCTTCCCAGCATTTTCCTGTCGACTGAGGGAATACCACGTAAAAACCCCAGTCAGGAAGGACGGCAGCGGGAATCGAACCCGGGCCTCCGGAATACAAGTTCAGAGCGTTAACCACTCAGCCATACCTGTTTCGTGGCTGATTTGTTTCAGTTATTCTCGAGACGCAAATGATGGGAAGGTCCCCTACTACAACTAACCTTAACCTTGCCACGTTTAGGTAGGCTACACGACCGCCTTCTTCCCACCGTCCATCCTTACCCATTAGGCTAGTTGTAGAACAGTTTGACGTTCAAGCAACACAATTTATTCTGCTTTTGAGCAAGATGAACAACAAAGTATTCATATTATTTATTAAGTGATTATTAATTGCAATCTCTTTTCGTGTGTCTCTTTCTATTGACGATGTTATATTTTATCGTGCGATATTTGACCTATGACCTGCTATGACACAGGAAAGGTCAATATGGAACATTGGTCAACAACGACTACGCTATTTAAACAAAAAGCAGTTTTTAAATATGAAAAGAACATGTACACTTGGCCAAACAAAACTTGAACGTTCAATAAATCTGATAGGCTGATAAATGTAAGATCGCACCATCAGAAGTCAGTCTAAGCGATCTCATTGTCTCACTCTAGTAGGTGACCTCACATTTCAATGATAATTACAAGCTTCGATTGGTTATGGGACATGACCAGCAGTCATTCAAATTTGGTCAATGTTCAATTTTTGTTTGACCGAGTGTATCTAATATACCGAGTGGCGCAAAAAATCCTCCTGATTGAGAGTTCACTTTTAGTATTAATTGGCCTCTGAAATTTGTACACATATTAGAAAACATACCAAAATTTAATATGTTAAAGTTTCAAATATTTTCATTTTTTAGGGAAAAAAGTTACAGATGACATGAATTTACAGTTGGAAAAACAGATTAAACCAGACAAAATTAATGTGTTTGATGAATTGATTTGGAGTTACTTTGTGGGAATTAGGGGAATTTATGTTTATTTATGGATCTCTAAATAAACATAAATTTATGTTTAATAAATCTATGCGAATTTGTCTTGGATTTATTAAGTTATAGTAGGTACGTGTGAATTTATGTAACTTTCGTATAACGTCTTTGGAAATTCAGCCACAACAACTTTTATCTCCATATCCCTCTTTGAAACCACGTCTCTATAAGATACAGACATGCTTTACTAAATGAATGAATTTTTTGTCAAATTATGATTAAAGCAAACTTACGTACTATGAACCTACAAAACAGGTGATTCTTTTTAGCAAGCTTCTGGAACACACGCTATTTAAACACTGGTATAAACGATTTTTCAACGTCTTAATTCAAATGCATGCAACTTTTTTCTCATTTCTCGAATATTTCTGAAAATTAGACATATTAAATTTTCATATTTGTTCTATAACATGTAAAAGTTTCAGACTTTTATTATTTATAATTTTGATGTAGTGACCTCTAGAAAAGTTTTTTTTTGGCAACCCGGTATTTACTTTTGCGGTATTTGCTCTGCTTTGTTGTTTTTCAATGCAACCTTGCCGCAGTCACGAAGGACTGCCTCTGGAATCGAACTAGGGGCTGCAAATCCTAGAGTTAACATGTAAGAAAATGGCGAATATAGACATTGCTGATTCTTAGGTCATTGACCTCGTCTCACGCTGGATTGATAATATTAGTTGAAAGTGAGATTACAAACAACACTCTGACCATTGCTTGAACATAATCAAGGAAGTGTTGTATATTTTGGTTGAAGAACAATGAATATCACAGTTTCTATTTGTTATTGTTTGACCTATTTTTAAATCGACAAACAAGGACTAGAAAAACAACTTGCAACATTCTTCGGCGAATCAATTGATGACGAACATTAAAATTACATCGATAAGGAAATAATAATAATAATTCATGAGAAATAGTTTGTTTTTGTGGAATATTCAGTTCTGCAACGAAGCTAATGGCGACGGAAAAATGATGATGATGATGATGATGATGATGACGATGATGATTGAGATACGATGATGAAGAATTGATAAGGATACCTTCCCAGCACGCGAGTATCGAACCCAGGACACCAGAAAGTTAAGTACTTAGATTTATTTGGATGCAGAAGGTTTTCCTAGATACGAAGTCGGTTCACGAATCGGTACATTTTTAAATAAAATACTTATATAGATAATTTTATTATTTCGGCGTAAGTAAAAAACGAACAAATAATATTGTTCGATATTTGATTCTGATATCAGTAAAGTTTGTGTTGATTATGTCATTTACTGAGATATTATATTCAATACATTGGTGCTTATAGAGTAAGCGGTTACTAGTGGGTCAACGAACTCTGTTTCCATAATTGCAGATAGTGAACTTTTGCTGTACGTCGTGTGTCAATTATAATTATTCAGATATGACGTCAATTTATATATAAAAAAAAATTGTATGCTTTCATTTATCAATTTTATTCCATTCTAAAACTGTTTAACACTGTTTCAAGTGTTTTGAGTTTTGTCAATCATTACGACTGTGAATAAACGAAAAATTATAATTTAGAACAATACACTTTTTAAAGTGCATCAGTCGTAAAGAATTGCAAATGACATTGCAAATGACAATTTACAATATTGTTACGTATGTTTCTTATATTTATCACATGTTCCTAATTGTTAACGCTATTTAGGAAACATTATCACAAGAAGTTACTCTTCCACTGGCGAGAAAAGTTGCCAAACCCGCCTCACGACATTCAAAAAAAAGTCGTCATTACTTATGCAATATTTCCAGTTTCTACCAAACAATTCGCGAGCAATCCTTGACACGATCGAGACCTCGTGATCCAGATCTCGATCGCCATTGGCCGATATTTCGGTGGCAGGTCACGGTGAGGTCAGGGTCTCAAGATATCAGCACTGCCAAGTTGATTCCTCTATCGTCTGACATGCAGGTTATCACAGTCTTGCCATCCAAGGAAACCCAAGCCAAATAGGACGATGCGAATATTATTACGAAAACAAATGTTCAATAGTAAATAGTATGATTTATCTTCCTAATGCAATAATTCTGTGATTACAAAAAAAACTAAGCAATGCAAAAAACCTTGGTCAGAATTTATAAGTAATTATATTTTTTTTGTCTGGTGCTTAACGTCGCACTGTTCTGCAGCGAGGCTAATGGCGACGGATGAATGATTATGAGGATGATTGGGAGATGATGGTGACGAGTAGGTGAGGATGGAAGGTGGGAAGGAGGCGGTTGTGGCTTATTAGTAGGGTAGATTCCCAGCATTTTGCCTGTCGACTGAGGGAAAGCCACGAAAAAACCCAGTCAGGAAGGACGGCCGCGGGAATCGAACCCGGGCCTCCGGAATACAAGCTCAGAGCGGTTACCACTCACCCTACCTGTTCCGTAGTAATTATATTAATTATATTGTCATGATATATCAATTTTTGCGCAAATGTTATCAACTATTTAAACAATATCAAGTTGGATAAATAAAGTTTGGTACTCTTCTTAGGGACCATTTATAAAAAAAATGCAGTCCATATAGCATGGTTATTATTTAAACTGAGAAAATAAGTCCCGGAATGAAATTGGCAGTAATATAATGTACACCGTGTTTTCTGAAGTAGAGTTTAAGCTAACTGTAGCTTAAACTAATGGTAAAACCGGCTCTTACTACATAAGGTTTATGATCTTATATGGTTTATGAGAGTTAGATATAATTACAATATAATTTATGTGAGAACTGAGTGCATTTTTAATGATTATTTAATATTATCAAGTATGAGAGATAATAAAAAATTAAAAAACTACTTATAACATGGATTTTTAATACTACGTTGTAGTACTTATTCAAGGCTAATGACCAAGAATGAAAATATTATATAATATTTTTAATATAACAAATTATCTTTCTGTTTTCTACATCTAAATTTCATGTCGATCGGAGTTACAGCCTGAGATGTACTAATTGGAACATGAAGAAAACATATTTAGTTTGTTAAAAGGTATCAATAGTACACTCTCAAAAATGTAATAAAAATAAAACCTAATTCATAATCTAAAAAATAACAAATTTAATCATTTAAATTTGTTTAATTATATTAACAATAAATTAATTCCAATTAAAGTTTATTTTTAGTACATGGGAATAAAAATAAGGCACCAGGTAATAATAATAATTGTTATCAAGTTCAAGAATCAAAGTCACATAGAATAATTGCACATAATTATTCCAATGACATATACAGCTCTAGGTTACTATTACATGGCTGCATCTTACATAGAGATTCCATGCTAATTATATCTCTCTACCACTTAGCATCTTCTAGAGAAAACCAAGAAGAAATCCATTCCAATTGTCCTCAGCTCATCATGTAATGCGTAATGAAGATTACATTATGTAGAAATGATATCCGGCAATTAGTTAGCACTTGCTGGTTAATTGAGATAATGATCATACAGTGAAGTGTCAAGGACATCGATGTAAACAACTTTCATAGTGGCGAATTAAAGTAGAGTTCACCTCATACAATTAGTCCCGAATCATATTAATTTTTCTCAGTATTCGAATTGGAAGTCACTCAATGGGGATGGTGTACTGGTACAAATGTGTTATATTTGTACAGGAGGGGGGGGGGGGGGGGGGGGGCAGGGGAAGGGCTTGCCCCCCCCCCCCTAGATGTCAGAAAAAATAAAGACTTCAAAACGTCTTAAAATTGATTTCGAGTGCCAAAAAACTAAAATACGCTCTGCGGGGCAAGGTTTTTGGGACATGCCCCCCCCCACCAACCACTCCTGGATTTCTGCCAGGAGGGAAAATGAAGAAACAAAACTTACCACGCGCTAAGGGGGTGTGTGGGGGGCGCACCCCACACGTTGCCCAGCAGGGCTTTTCTTTGTTTTTTGACACTTTGAAATCAATTTTGAGATGTTCTGAGTTGTAGGTATTTAGATTTTCAACTGTTTTTAATTTTTCACTGTTTTCACTCCAATAAGGTGTGGGGGCATGCCCCAAAACCTTGCCCCGCAGGGCGTATTTTAGTTTTTTGGCTGTTGAAAATCAATTTTAAGACCTTTTGAGGTCTTTATTTTTTTCTGACAACTAGGGGGAGGGGGCAAGCCCTTCCCCTGCCCCCCCCCCCCATCCTGTACAAATATTACACATTTGTATTGTTACAAAAATAAACATTTGCATGAGGTCCATGGGTGACGGCCCCCAGGCCCATGCTGGTTCGGTCATTTCTTCACGGAAATACGGAAATTTCAGAAATGAATTTAGTGCGTTTCTACGCGATTTTGACAGTTGTTTTAAGCCTATTTTCATCTCTACAAATTACGTCTACAAGGCTAAATAGACAAATTCTCTGAAAATTTTATTTTTTTGAAGTACATTACTTTACATTACTTAGTGCTCATGGGGGGATGGTGAAGTGGACAAATTAGCCATGGGGGGATGGAACCATCGTTAAGTCACCACAGTAAAGTAAAGTATTGTCTCGCATCGTTCTAACAATCGAGCTGAAATTTTGTACAAACTCGAATGTCATAAGAGCTGTGTATTTGAACGAGACATGTGATTGGTGAAAATTCAATATAATCCATTAGGAACAACATAGTAGTTGTTTTTGATAATTTTCAGACAAACCTGTAAAGAAGTTCAAGAATAACTTCTTGACATATTAATGCTGGCTTAGAAATATTTGTCAAACGTATCAAAGAAACTTCAAAGAGATGATCTTCGCTCCTTTGATTACAGATTGCCGCCCTTTATTCCAAGGTCTTATTATGAGCAGTAACTTTCATACGCATATTAATTCGCATGCAATACGAAGGCTCGCTTATCAACACGTTACTCAAATATGAGTCTATAATAGTTTTTATTTTTTCTCACATGTCCTATACTCGAGCTACAGTTCAGACTGTTATTTGTCATACATTTCTTTCTATTTGATGTTCAAGAAACAACAACTACCTGCGACTTTAAACATCTTTCAATGAGTATCAACATGGATAACATTGGCTTTGAAATACCTTGCGTTCCATTCTTCGCTACACAGTAAAAACAAAACTACTATATACATTGTTAGGGTCATTGGCATTGCCTATAGGTAAAACACTTAGTTAAAACACGACACGTATTATATTCTACACAACTGACCGCGAATTATTTCTGCATTAGAACTGAAGACTTAAACTTGCGTAATTATAGAAGAATTAAGATTTAATTTGACTCAGCAATGTTGCTTGGGAGTAATGCCTTGAAGTTCACGCCAAATACCCGGGTTCGGTACCCTGCCTTCTGATTCACATCAGTCACGATCAGGGAAATGCTGGCAAGGTTCCCTTCTATCACCCAACCCGACCTCTCCCCACCGTCCATCCTTAACCTTATTCATCAATCATCATCATCGTCATCTCCCAATCATCATCATTTCAACACCGTCATTGGTTACACACAACGCATCCAAATGATCAACAACTGCACACTGAAATAAAATAATTGCATAAGTAAATGACACCTAGGGTTCATGATTGCATCCACATATTTAATTGACAATGAATAATTATATTGTGTGGAACCTTGAATAAAATAATTTATATCATTTGATGACAGCCTTCAATCAGCTCTGATAAAATTAATTAATCATCAAATTACGCATCCAGCGCTATCTTCGATTAATGTTGAGAACTAATGTGATGAAGCTTATACTAGGCTAATGGCAACGGATGAATGATTATGATGATGATTGGGAGATGATGGTGAAGAATAGGTAATGAGGGATTTTGAGAAGGGATGGTGGTGGACTAATAGTAGGGATCTCCCCAGCAATTGCATCTCCACTAGGAATAATCTTGGAATGTTTGAGATTGTTTGATATTGTCATATCTAGTTGGTCTGTTTGGCAACAGGAATTATTTTTAACCTGCTTCGGCTGCGATCATGTAAAATGTTGTCACGTGACAGCTTCGCATCTCATGAGTAACATTGAGATGAGAAGATTGTCACGCGAGAACAAAGCTGTCATTTTATATGATCACACCCCTGGGCCCCTATTCCTAAGAAATAATGTGAAACTCTTTTATACTCGTATAAAACTCATACTCATACTCATATTACTCATCTAGTGGAGCGGTCGCTCCACCCAGCCAAGTCGTACCGTACACTCACACTCACTCAACATACCGTATATGCATAATAAACTGAGGAGCAGACCAACCACTTTTACTGTAAGCAACAACACGGCATTTTCGGCCTACTGGATCTTAAAATTAGAAAATCTCACATTGTTGCGATATATCTTAATTTCGAGCTATGGCCCACCCCACTACATATACCAAATTAGGGAACAATATGTTATGCCGTTTGCGAGCTAGAGGGCCGTGAAAAACGTGAAATTACACCCCTTTTAAAACCTATCTTAATCTGATGATGATGATGATGATATCAGGAAACACCGCAATCACCGCCACAGCCTAAACGGCTGAGCCGATCGATCTGAAATTTTCACCACATGTGCACTTTTGGCGTCTGAGGTGCCTTTTTATAAAACCAACAGGAAGCCGCCATTTTGAAACCGGAAGTGACGTATTATCTCGAAAACAGCTAGACCGTTAGGAATTAAACCAGCGCCAAATGATTCAGACGGTCATCTATATGGAATATCAATAGTTAAAGTAGAGATGTACTATTACCGAAACCGGAAATGACGTCATGAAAATGAAGAACTAGATTTAAATGACCTCTTACTACAATAACTACATATTCAGAAGGCTTATAATGATACATAACATTTATAGAAATAAATTCTATGTGGCAGTAATTTTAGTCGCCATTTTGAAAACCGGAAGTGATACCATATCTCGAAAACGGCTGGACTGATTGTAACGAAGCTTGCGCAATTCTTCATGGAATATCACTTTAAGCTTAGGTGTATTGAGCACCAAACACAATTTTTCGTATTAACCAATTCGGAAATGGCGTATTTTTTAAAAGTAATTGGTCATTGTTGCTCCGATGTGTGTTACAAGTTGTGTAAATAAACTAAAAAAATAAGTGATATCCCCATAAAAAACACTCCGTGTAAAAATACCCGCCAAGTCTCTTCAACTATAAAAAAATAGAAGAAATCTAAAAATTCAACACTGAAAAGAAGTGATATCAAAAAATGAGCCAAGTCAAAACTTAATTTTAAAAACCAAAATATACTTGGCGCATCGTTTTTAAGGGCATTATAGGTATATTATATATATTTAGGTACATTTAATTTTTGGCATATGCTTCTATACTATTTATATACACGATGCGCCAAGTATATTTTGGTTTTTAAAATTAAGTTTTGACTTGGCTCATTTTTTGATATCACTTCTTTTCAGTGTTGAATTTTTAGATTTCTTCTATTTTTTTATAGTTGAAGAGACTTGGCGGGTATTTTTACACGGAGTGTTTTTTATGGGTACTTTTTACCCAGCAGGCCTGCTGGATTATTATTGGTTGATAACAATTTTCTCACTGTTGTAATCTCATACTACTCATTTTCACTTAGATTCGAAATACACGGTGATACATAACAATTATTGTATTTGTATTATCAAATATTTTTCAATACGAATGATCCTGATTTTATTCATTATCTTAAGCTTAAATTCAGCAGCATTTCTAGAATGAAGAACCTGATGACCTGATAACCTGATGAAGGTTATTGAAGTAATAACCGAAATATTGTATTAATAAAAATAAAAGAACTTGTGAAATGTCCTAACGTAACGTAACACAGCTAAGTGTTTCTTATTATCAATTGTTTTAGTTTGTACAAAAATCTAGAAAGCCCTTCCGCTATGTAAATATTTTCCATTACTCTCGCTACCTTGACAGAGCTAAGAGAATGCAACTAAAGTGCATAAGAATGCAAGAAAATGTTGACACAAAAACCGCAGCCTTGAACTCGGATGCATTCAACCTGCAGTTATTCACAACTTGTTGCTATAATACTATATTGTTGTTGTTTGTGGAAATGACGAAGATATATGTAGGTACCACTTAAAGCAAACGTACCTATTGTGTTACATACTGTAGTACTGTCTTGAATTATAGGAAAAATATCGACATAGGATGATTGTTATGATGATTGAGAGATGATGATGAAGAATGGGTAAGGACGCACGGTGGGAAGGAGACGGTCGTGACATAATTTTAGAAAACCTTCACAAAATATTTTCCTCTTGACTGAGGGAACCACGAATTGATTACAGTCGGGGGGGGGGGGGGGGGGGGTATTCTTGAGAACACACCTTTCGAAACAGTTACGTTTGCATTGTATAAAACTTAAAAAAGATGAAGGCTAAGCCCTTGTTGTCAACATTTAAAGTTTTAAACAATGACAACGTGAACGGTTTCAAAACAGGGATTCCAGGAATCCCTGGAGGCATTCCTTCTGGAATGCTAAATATTCCTCCGATCCGAACCAACTTGGTTCTTGAGAAACCATGTAATTCATAGTGACTGAATTCGTTGTAAATTGTTTCGCTATAAGCAGGATGGCTAAAGAAGTGGCCACCAATTCAAAAAATATAAATGAACTCCACAGATAATATAAACGTAGTATAAATGAACTACGATTTCCACAGCGCTAGTTGGCTTATCCAGGTTCGATTCCCGCGTCCACCCTTCCTCACTTATTTCCTTTCATTTCTTTTCTTTTTTTGTTCCTTTTTTACTTTCTTATTTCCGTGATTTCTTCGATCGAGAGTCAAATGACGGGAAGGTTCCCTACTATTAGTTTGCATTGGCCTCCTTCCCACCATCCATCATAACCTATTCATCATCGCCTATTCTTCGTTGCCATCAGCCTATCTCATTTTACAGTATTCAAGAATTATTCTATTTGCTACTGGTTTTAGTCATTAACTGAATTTGTTTCTTATTATTTCCTGACTTTGTAACACAATTTTAATTATTTAAAACACTCGAACTCGTGGACTTACACCGGTAGTGTCACAAATTAAAATAATAAAACACAACACAATATTTCGAAGATGTTTTTATACCTTCTTCATCAGGTGCACACTGACGTGAAATCCACCTCGACCGCCAAACCCCAGATAAATAACAACTGATGTAAACAACAAAACCGCCAGCTCAATCACAACAGAACGATCATGAGAGTAACAATTAAAACCGGAAAATTGTCAAAGCAGCTCGGAATCATGGCGTTCGGTTTTGACTCCGGCAATTTCCACTTGTGTAATAAAAAGAATAATACAAATTGCGCTGTAACGGGGTTGTTATGATAGAAGGAACAGGGAGTTTTCTTGTGACTCTATGTCGCTGTCACGGTGTGTTTATTAGCCGGTTAGCTGCTATCTGTGTTGTGATTGAGTTGGTGGTTTTGTTGTTTACATCAGCTGTTTTTATCTGGGTTTGGCGGTCGAAGTGGTTTTCGTGTCAGTGTGCACCTGATGAAGAAGATAGAAACATATTCGAAATATTGTTTGGAGTTTATTATTTTAATTTGTGACGATACCGGTGTGTGAGAATTTTTCTGGCAAAGACTTCGTAAATGAAACGTAAATTACTGTGACAAAAACTCTAATAACTTAATTATTTATACAAATAGAACACTGATTTTGAAGAGTAGTATACAAACTGTGTTCTGACAGCTATTACATCAATAAAATGAAGGATATATTAACAGTAAATATGCTCTATTTCATATTAAAAATCAAACATTTTTTACTCTAGAGGGTTTTCACGACCCCAATTTCATCCCAGAACTATCTTGAATGACATTTGAAAACATAATCTAGTTGGATCAACCATTTATTTCACTTCAAAAATGTTAAAACTGGAATTTTATAAAAAATAATTTTTTCTCCAATTTATTCGAAGTCTTTGCCAGAAAAATATTCGCTACCGGCGAATGTCCATGAGAGTTCGAGTGTTTTAAATATTTTATTACCCGGTAGATTCTCTTCTTCTCTTTTATCACAATTTGAATTGTTTTCTATGAATAAAACTGATGCTAAATCAACATACTATTTGTTTCAGGAATGGAACTGCGACATTGCGTATACGTGCTGCTCCTGGTGGTGAACTACGAGTCGTCTTCGGCTCAGTCGAACCGTCTGTTGCAGTTCCTCCTTCAGAACATCACCCCCAAGCAGTTCTACGCCACCAATGAGTTGATATTCGACGTGCTCACCAGAGCGAGCAGGCTGACTAGCACGCTGGATCAGCCGAGGAGGAACCCGGTATGTGAGATGATCATGTAAATACTCTCATTGAACTGGGGACTCACCGACATGTTTTCTGATGGATGTGAGAAGATATCGTGTGAAAGGTCGATTACAGAATTGGAGCTAAATGACCATTCATCGTTGGTTGGGACTATGTAAAAAGTTCAGTAATTTTTTTTTACAAATGTCAATTTGGCTGTATTGTATTTGGTGGTTGGGAGAGGGGATATTTTTTACACATGGAAAACGAATTTGACCACCAACGTCAACACTTTTTTTTAATGTGTCTAAAAAAACAGGAAAATAAAGTGTCTGACGAAGAAGAATCCCCTAATTTTTACGTTTAAACTGTTTATGAACGCAAACATTTTTTAAAAAATTCATGTATTCTCTATTTATTTTAATATTTCTTAAAATCCAGAATTCGAGGTTCTGTGTCCCCTTAGTGCCTCTTACGGTACTTATACCTGCTATTACCAACATCTAGCGTTCAAGTGTCGCGTAAGGAACAGTCTTTGGTCGAGAGCCATGATATTCGGTACTCCCTGTTTACTGTCATCCTGTATGGAATCTCAACTGAAGTCACAGCTGCCCAAATACTTACTGGAGGACAGATGCTTCCAGTAAATAAGTAATAAGTTATCATTATCTTTCTTGGTATAATTTCCTCACTTTATTTGATACCAATTCTGTCTTTCCTTTTAAGAGTCTACGATACTTGATGAAATCCATGTTTTATGAAGCACAAAAAGGCGGATCCTACTTTTTCTAAACGGCTTTACCGATTGTCTTCAAATTTTCACAGGTTATAGATAAAGAGTAGATCTGACGTCTCTAGTGGCCCCAAACTTTTATTTTTTGTTAACTTATTTCAGGGCAGAGGTGCCAAAAAGACTCATATATTGCCCATGTTAGCCCTACCTCAAAGCGGGAAAAACATTTTTTATTAATTTTTTCGATCACTAGAGACACAGATTTACTTTTTATCACTATGCTGTTAAATTTTGAAAAACATCGGTCAAGCCGTGAAGAAAAAAGTAGGGGCCGCCTTTTTATGGTTTTTGTGGTTTTCAACATTTGAATTAAAATAACTTACTTCACAGCAGTATATGCAACATGCAACACACGATTAAATGTCACAAATTTCACGTACAACCCAGAGCTAATGCATTTTCATGAATTTATAGGATTTTTTTACATCGGAATCGACATTTTCTGCGAGTCCTGTCGACTCTTAATATCTTTCTTTCACAAGTGTTTTTTAAAAAATGATAGTATTATTGATATATTTCCTGTACCCCAATCAAGTAAACAAGATTGAGGTCTGTTACCAAGCAACCCGGGTGATGCAACTACCCTATTGCGTGTTCCAGAAGCTGCAGAGGCGCGTGCCCGAGAGCACTCCCTTCCCCTGTGACGTCAGCAAGGCGCGCAGCCCGGAGCGTCCCACTAGCGTGCATGCGTTGCGCCCCGGGGACATCGATGTGTTGGGCTCGATGGGGGACAGCTTGACGGCGGCGTACGGGGCCTTGGCAGTGGACGTGCATCAAGTGATCAGAGCCAATAGAGGAGTGTCGTGGTCAGGAGGTGAGAGTCTGTCGCAACACATAAGACACTTTTTCTGGGTACGATTGGAGATGAAATGTGTGGAGGAAATTATTTTAAGGTTTGATAAAAGACAAACGTATGGGGTAGTACTGACTGGCGTACCATCAGCCCCCGCAGTAACTCGAGAAGGGGGGGGGGGGGAGTGCTAGGTGGGACGATAATTTGGATCGAATGAATACCTTGAAAAGCAATAATCTTTAGCATCGACTAATAAGTAGTAATTTGAAGAATTTAGAATGAGCAAATCGACTAAATGTTGTGTTTAGATCACTACATTCTATAGTAAATTTATTTTTTCCTGCACTGCGCGGCCCGGACCTGCGTGTGGTTGTGAGACCCTCCCCAGACCCAAATCGGACCCGAGGTTATAATATTTCACCTTCTATATTACTTGTACCTACAGAAAATGGATTTACAATCATTGAACAGTGTAATAAATTATTTAAAATTAACACAAAAAATGCATATATTTTTAAAGATTTTTACGGTATAGGAGTAGGGACACGTGGACCTTCGTACGTCTCAAAATGCACGTACGACCTCAGATTCACTCCTGACTTGCTATTTCAGGTGGTCAAGGGACGTGGCGAGAGTTCCTGACTATCCCGAACATCCTGAAGGAGTTCAACCCACGCCTGGTGGGCTACTCCCTCGGGGACTCCCTCACCTGGCAGAAGACGTCGCAGTTCAACGTGGCAGAGGGTGGCGCCATCGCCGAGGACCTCCCGCACCAGGCCAGGATACTCACCAAGAGGATGAAGTCGGACAAACGAGTGGACTTCGAGAACGATTGGAAGGTGAGGGGAAAATCGCGTTATTACAAGCGCTCGGCCGTTTTAGCAAATTGAGAGAGAAAAATTGTTTCCTAAGTGGGTGTAACTTTGATATGATGTTCACATGATCAGTCCGATTGTATATTAGTAGCACTTTTTAATTTTTGCTTCGTGTCTTGTTAATTAGGTGCCGGTTATTCAACAAAACCGCTCAAACCGATGTAATTTCCTATACGATTGGATACCATACCCTCCGTGAACCAAATTGATCTCAAATTTTAATCATGATTAGACAAAAGACAAACTTAGGGTTATCACTTGGGGGTTATTCTAAATTTCCGTGTCGTCTCGTTTCACGTGAAACGGGCTCACTGCACACTGGAGTGCTATCTATTTAACATGGTAGTGACGCCCGTGTCAATTGATACGAGACGACAAGGAAATTTAGAATAACCCTCCTGGGCACATTTTTTAAATTAAATTTCATACGGCAACCAGCGAGACAAGAAAATATAAAAAATGTCACCAAAAATCAACCAATTATTACTAATTAAAAAAAGAAAAAATTAAAAATATACTAAGTGATAACCCTAAGTTTATCTTTTATCTAATCATGATTCAAATTTCAAATAATTTCGTCAACCCATTTTGTCTCCAATCGTATCCAAAAAAAAGTGCCTGCAACACACTGCAATCGCTCGCGCTTGTATCATCCCATGCTCTGCAGAAATTGCGTCCGCAAGTAGATTGCGGATGTCAGTCCTCAACACCACAAGACCGTGTGCTAATAATCTTATGGACTGGGCACTTGCATCGATAAACCTGGAAATTCCTTTGAGCATGGCCCAGTTTGTCTTGCCTATGATCTCAACAGACAGGCTCCACAAGTGAGGATGTAAAATATAGAAGGGCGGAGAGGAAATCCGGTACCGGTACCATGTTACGGATAAACAACGTATCTGCCAATGAAAATACGGGTGGAGGTGGCATACATTTTGTTGCAATCCGTGGCTGGAACCCGCATATGAATCACATGATCGTTCCGTACTTGTGCAGAGATTACTTTAGTCATTGTACATGCGCATATTGATCATTTGGTCCATACGCGGTTTGCAACTCTGTGTGATGCCCACTTTCGTCGATGGTCGATACGTTATTTTTCCCAATCACGGCAGTATATTCGAGCCATAAGTTTCAAGTGGAGACGCTTCCTCCTCATTTAGCTTGACGAAATACGCAATTTAAATTTTGCGTCCAACATTTTCTTTTTATTGTCCAATATTTTTGTAATTTGGAGGTATCTTTTATGCCAAAGGCAAGCACAACGTTCGATTTCTATAGTGTAAATATCTAAAAATACATAAATTAGAAATCCTTTTAATGCTCAATCATTTTACTTGTGGAGTTGCTCGGCAATCTTTGCACGTGTTTGTTACATACAAACATCATCAACAACTACTACCTCTGTCTGACAGTTGGTGACGTTGTTCATCGGTGGCAACGACCACTGCACCTACCTGTGTTTTGAAACCGAGGAGCAATACTTGGCCAAACACCGTCGCGTGCTAATGGAGACGCTCGACATTCTGCACGACAGCATCCCTCGCCTCCTGGTCAACTTCATGCCCGGCCCAAGTGAGTACACAACGAGGTCATACATATCACCTGCCTGTGTTTTGAAACCGAGGAGCAATACTTGGCCAAACACCGTCGTGTGCTGATGACATCCTGCACGACATCATCCCTCGCCTCCTGGTCAACTTCCTGCCCGGCCCAAGTGAGTATACACAACGAGGTCATACATATCACCTGCCTGTGTTTTGAAACCGAGGAGCAATACTTGGCCAAACACCGTCGTGTGCTGATGACATCCTGCACGACAGCATCCCTCGCCTCCTGGTCAACTTCATGCCCGGCCCAAGTGAGTACACAACGAGGTCATAAATATCGCCTACCTGTGTTTTGAAACCGAGGAGCAATACTTGGCCAAACACCGTCGCGTACTGATGACATCTTGCACGACAGCATCCCTCGCCTCCTGGTCAACTTCATGCCCGGCCCAAGTGAGTATACACAACGAGGTCGATCAGACTAATAGTTTGTCACTACAATTTATTCCTAGGGCAGACACACACATTTTCGTTTAAAATCTATCGTAAAATCATTTGCTCTCATTTTATCTTGACCATTTATGGCCCATTCCTTGTTCGAGGTCGTTTACAACCTTGTATAGCTCTTAGCTCGCTAAGGGTTATAAAGATTACTTCCGAAAAAAATGGATCTTGAGTGGGTGAAAATGTAGACACATTTGAGGATCTATTGGCTCTGCGGCAGAGCTGATACAGAGAGCTTTCCACAGATAAGGTATGTTTTGACACTTTTAGGTTTTTACGATAGGGTCAGGTCCCTTGTAAGTGCGAACAATGAGTGTCTCTGAAGATGGCACAGAGTGTAGTTAGGCGCTTATATGCTGAGGCCCTCTGGGTGGAGTCACGTTTTCTCGTCAACACTAGCAGAATTATCGTATGACAAGTAGGTATATCAACATGCTACAAACAAAAACAAATAGCAATTTATGTTTTCGCTGCTTTTGCAGAAATATGTTTGAAAACATTTTTTTGCAGATGATAAAAATTGAAAGAATTGAATTTAAATTTAAATACATGATACGATCGTATCATGTTATTAAGTGTGCTCCAGACTGAGGTATATTCGTGTAGTCGAGAAATAAATGGTAGGACGGTCACCCTACTTCATATCCAGAGTCGAGAGCCATGACATTCGATACTCCAAGTATTTGCGAGGATATTAGCAAGAGGTGAGACCACTTCGTCGCGAGCCACGCATTTCGATGCTCCATGTATTTGTCACGTTGTTTCAGACCTGGAGGTGTTGATGAAGTTCACGCGCCTGCCGACAGAGTGCTGGTTCACGCAGTCCGTGTCTTGTCCCTGCATCGTGGGCTCGAGGTACGCCTCCAAGCGAGACCATTTCGTCGATGTTATGCGCAGATGGCAGCTGCTTGACGTCGAGATCGTGAGTACAGCGTCACGTGGTACATGTCACGTGGCAGAGTCATGGGAGGACACGTGACCTTTTAGTTGGTTTTGCATTTTTAAATGTTTTTATGACTGATTAGGTACTTTACTTTTTTACTATTTTGTTGAGTAGGTACATTGGCTTTAGTTTTTGTACTGATTCGATTGCATAATTATTTTGTTTATATTGTTTATTCATCCGTTGATTTTTTATTAAATTTTATTGAGTAGGTACACTCGGCACAACAAAAATTGATCGTTGAACAAATTTGAATGACTGCTGGTCATGTCCCCCTACCAACCAAAGCTTGTAATTATCATTGAAATGTGAGGTCACCTACAAGAGTGAGACAAGGAGATCACTTGGACTGACCTCTGGTGGTGCGATCTAACATTAATCAGTCAATCAGATTTATTGAACGATCAATTTTTGTTTTGCAAATTGTACATAAGTTATTTTTTGTATTTAATGCTTATTTTATTTTTTATTCATTTTTATTCATTAATTGATTTTTTTAAATTTGTTGTTGAGTACACAAATAAGTTTTTCATTGTTGAATTCATTGCATAACTTTTGTTAATTTAATCAATTGAATTTTTCAGTTTATTTAATTCCATATATATTTTTAAGACCTATGGACAAAAATGTACGCCGATACGTCGTTGACCAGCCTCTCGTTCTTGTATTCACCATTTGTCTCACTCCACTGTAAAGCTGCTAAAATATCCTGTTCGCACATTGTCAGTCCCAGGTTTAGAATCTTGATGCTAATGTCTTAGGCCAACATGCCGAGGTATCGTGACAAGGACGACTTCGCCGTGGTGTCTCAGGACTTCTCCCTGGAGATCACATTCCCGCAACGCCTCGTTGGAGGAGAGAACCACACCGACTACTCCTACATGTCGGCCGACTGCTTCCACTTCAGCCAGAAGTGCTCCGCCATTAGTAAGTCCACCTTCACTTCATTCTCCCTGGAGATCACATTCCCGCAGCGCCTCGTTGGAGGAGAGAACCACACCGACTACTCCTACATGTCGGCCGACTGCTTCCACTTCAGCCAGAAGTGCTCCGCCATTAGTAAGTCCACCTTCACTTCATTCTCCCTGGAGATCACATTCCCGCAGCGCCTCGTTGGAGGAGAGAACCACACCGACTACTCCTACATGTCGGCCGACTGCTTCCACTTCAGCCAGAAGTGCTCCGCCATTAGTAAGTCCACATTCACTTCATTCTCCCTGGAGATCACATTCCCGCAACGTCTGGTTGGAGGAGAGAACCACACCGACTACTCCTACATGTCGGCCGACTGCTTCCACTTCAGCCAGAAGTGCTCCGCCATTAGTAAGTCCACCTAGTACCTTCCCATCCATTCCGACAAACGAAGATAAGACCACGACGAGGTTATACAGCTCACATTAATTTTTACTTTTAACTTTGTTAATAATATTATGTGGAAGACATGGGGAGAGGTCGACCTATAACGGGCCCGATTCGGGGAGTCTGGAACTGCTGGGAAAGACAGTTCAGAATTGTGACAGACCGGTGGGGGGCGGGGAGGGTTCGGGCCAGTGAGACCCGATTTCAGGCGGATCACTATCTTGAGAAGGGAGGCCGGCCCGAGGGGCCCGCGAATTTGGGGGGGGGGGGGGCATATTGGGACTAGGTCAACTCTGGACTGCACTTAGTTGGAACCAACTCGTAATGTGAGGTGGCCCCTTAAGCCCCACCATCGCGTCAAGGTAGCAGTCCATTGGTGAGGCCCTCCAACGCATCTTGTTCCTGTGGAGTTGCTACAATTTTACAAGTTTTTTTGATAAGCGAGGGCAGTGATCAGTTTTGCATTCCGTTTGCTTTTATGTTTGCTTTTTGCCTTGCCGAATTACCACTTTCGTATTTCACAAATCAATAATTGGCACTATGAAATGGATCCATCACGCATAGAAAACAAAGGTAACTGTTTGAAGTTTCTGCAAGGAATGGAAATCCTTCTATTCATTATTTCCATTCGAAAGAAAATGGTATCTACAGTTCGTTTTTTCTTTGTTTGAACTCTCTACAGACCTAGCCACCGTCAGTTGTTCTGTAAGGCCGAGAAAGACAACATTGCAAGGTGAGCGCGCAATGAAGTCTTTCTCGGCCTAGCAGAACAACTGACTGTGGCTCCATCTGGTGAGAGTTCAAACATAGGAAAAACGAACTGTACAATCGTTTAATATTTGTTTCAGCTGCCAACGCTCTCTGGAACAACATGCTGGAACCAGTTGGAAGCAAAACACGCAACTGGGACACGAAATTACTGCACAGGTTCCTCTGTCCGACCGACGAGCACCCTTACATATACACGTGGGCCAATAGCAACTCAGTGAAATAGCGAGCGGGCCAATGGGGACTCGAGCAATAAGCGAACCAATATGAACGCAGTACAAAAGCAAGCGAGCCAATAAAATAGTTTTTTTTTCTCATACCCAACGCAATATCGAGCGAGGCAAAAGTAACATTATGCAATTGCAAACCAGCCAATAGAAACGAAGTGCAAAGTAGCGAACCAATATCAATGCAATGCAATGGACAGCGAGCCAATTACGTCACAGTGCAATATAGAAATGAGTGCAAATCGAACGGAAACGGGCGTTATTTTCTATACCGTATTGAGCAATATCTGCTCAATACAGAACTTGTGCGATACATGACTGTGGTGCCAAAAAGACGTATTAAAGTGCGATTGTTTGTATCTTGTGAGTTTTATGTATGATCATTTCCTGTGTTGTCGGTTCTTCGGCGTGTGTTCCTCGGCTGTATTGTGTTTGCCCTGAAAAGGATAATTTTTCAGCACGGTTGGGCAGAAAAAGAAGATTTCAAAACCAGAAGTGAACATTTGCAGTGTATCATGGTATTTGGGTGTTATTTTAAGATGGCTTTATTTGGGTTAAGAATTTTTTCTTGCTTTTCTGAAAAAAGCTTGATATTGCCTTTTATTTTATGTTAGTGCAACGCGTAGGAAGCTCAAGATAATAATAATGATAATTAGCCACATAAGCTAGATCAGCAAATTCTTGTTGGTAACAATTTTATGGAAACGATTCAAGATTACATGGATGGACGAAACGAATAATTTTAATTATGATTAAATAAAAGTTAAACTTACATTTGTTAAATGGTACTTTTATATTTTTTCTTCGTTAATTTGTAATAACTGGTTAATTTTTAGTGAAGATTTAATAATTCCTTTGTCGATGGGAGCAGTATAAAAATTAATTTTAAAATAATGTGCCATAAGTAACAAAAACGAGGACATCCATGGAAATCATACTATAAAAAATGTGACAAAATGTGAAGTTTTGCGCGGGTTAATTGTTACAAAACCGCGACTATTGAACAAGACAAGAAGCAAAATTAAAAAATAAACATGCATAAAGTAGCAGGCTGAAAGCTTTCAAAATGTAATTATACTTCTCAACAATCTTGTCAATATTACATACCCTATGTCCAAGGTGTCTATAGAAGTTGGTTGCTTCTATAGACATAGGGCAAGGTGTCTATAGAAGCAACCAACTTCTATAGACAGCTTGCCCTATGTCTATTTTCCGAAAGATGTTCATAATTTCAAAACATTTGTTGTCCTAATAACATCATGTGACACAAGATTCTGTTTATTAGATGTGAATAATTTGTTCAAACCGAGATTCGAACCCTCGCTGTTTCCCTGGTTGTACAACAAAATAATACTAGTAGTTGCGTATTTCAACAAAATGGAGTTATCCTGAGTCGAGAGTAAAATGTTGTGAAGGTCTCCTACAATAGGCCACGACACAGATCCATGCAATGTCCAACCTTCATCCCAATCAACGTAATCATACATCCGTCACCGTTAGACGTTCTCTAACGTCCAGTTGCAGAAAGTGTGAAGTTACAATAAAAATAATAATACACTCTGCCTTGATTATACACGCAACAGAAAAGTGACCCCATAGGAATACGAAGTTACTGATGGTTTCATTTACATAGAATCATCCCTTATAAGTTCCATAGAAGTTACTTATTTTAATTTTTATGTCTTTCAGGTTATTCACGAGACAAATAAAAATAATATATTATAACTAATATACACATTAAATTGCTTAACGTTACACTATCTGCAACTAGGGATGATAATAGGTATGAAGAATAGGTGAGGATGGACGGTGGAAAGAGGCGGTCGTGGCCTTTTAAAAAACCAAGGAACTCAACTGCACTCTGGTGGCTATTGTGGTACTAGGTAAATGGCGGATGATAGGGGCACATTTGTATAAATATGTACACTCGGCCAAACAAAAATTGATCGTTGAACACATTTGAATGACTGCTGGTCATGTCCCTAACCAATCAAAGCTTGATATTATCATTGAAATGTGAGGTCACCTACTAGAGTGAGACAATGAGATCGCTTAGACTGACTTCTGATGGTGCGATCTTACATTTATCAGCCTATCAGATTTATTGAACGATCAATTTTTGTTTGGCCAAGTGTACCTATACATATTTATTATTTACTTTAGTTGTTTGTTATGGCTCTAAAAAGTAAATTATAACTAAGTTTCAATATCAATTGTTTCTTTATTTTCGCTCACTTAGAAACACTATCTGTAAAGACCGACCTAGTTGCCATCTTGCCAGAAGTGGCTCCAGCACAAATTGCTCATTTGCGCGAATCAGTATGGAACCTTCCCATCATTTCCCCCTTGACTGAGGAACCACTAAAATGCCACGTATCGAACTCGGTACCTCCCGAGCGTTCTGCCTGAGCCAGCTTGCATCAAGTAAAAGTGTGATGAGACCGTGACCTGTTCGGTTGCACTGCGACTTGTGGTTGAAAACCACAACTAAACCAGAACTAGATTACAACAATCATTACTGTCACCTTGATGTTAAGTAATATCTCATTGTTTGTCATAGAAATCAATACACAAGTAATTTTGTGTTGTTGGACAAATCTTTATTAGTTTACACTCTAGAGTGGACAACAAAATCATTTAGAGAAAATGTGTGATTATAGAATTTTCTTTGCTAAATGGTTTAGAAGAGTAATGATGATGGATATGAATAGGATTACAAGAAGGGGATGGAATATGACGTGAAGAGATAATAAAAGATGAGTAGGAAGACCCAGAGATAGGTTGGGAGACGAAATCAAAAGGGATGTAGAAGAGAGAGGAGAGGGAGAAGTGGTGGGAATATGGAGAGAAGTGGAGACATGTTCTGGAGAGGAAGAGGAAGATTGAAGATCGAGTGCAAAAAAGGCGCTGATTAAAATGTCCTTGAAATGGTTTACAACTGTGATTTTCAAATAGTTGGACAGGTTTGAATAAACAATAAATGTATTTGGAATTTATGACTTCCTTAATGAAATTCAATATTTGACGTAATAAATGTTATTTACTTTGTTTTAGAGGTTTATCAGCCGTGTCTACTAGATTCCTTTCACCATGCACCTTTACATAACCCCAAGTGCACTTGCACCCAAACAATAACATTCATTATACACTTTTTAAACCAATGAATATATCAAGTATAACGTCATTACAAAATGGTTCAATACTCGTCCTCGTAGAAAAACAGCACAATGTCCCAAAGAAATAATTTTTTTTGTTGGGTCTTGAAAACTAAAAGTGTATATTAGCATAATATGACGCATTCGGATGCTAATAAAAAGTACTGACCTATCCTTGGCAGATAAGTTCTACTGCTCCTGCAGCTATACAATACAGAATGATGATACTACAATAAAAGACAAAGAAACTGGTGTACGTGTATGTCTAACAAATTATCAACCCGTCAAGGCGAATCACAAATGATACAGTGAAGCTGCGTGAAGATGCTATTGGATTTGAGTAGGATTGGAGACTGACGCTGGAGCAGCTGGAAGATTCTAATCTGCAGGTGAGAGTTAAGGCCGATGCACAATTGACGCAGCCGGACGACGCGGACGGACGACGGAGACGGATACAATGTTAAAGTCGTCGTCCGTCCGCGTCCGATTGTGAACAGCCAGAGTGAATATGTCATACCTATATAAACATTGTATCCGTCTCTGTCGTCCGTCCGCGTCGTCCGTCTGCGTCAATTGTGCATCGGCCTTTAGAGCCTTGAATATAGAACCCCTAGATGTATTTGGGTGATTCCAAAAGAAAACGAAAATTATTTTAGATTTTTTTCGGCGACCATCTCCGATTTTAATGAAATTTGGTATGTTCATTTATACCATGCTGGAGATTAACTGTGAATTTTTTCAGAATTTTTCACGGCTTATTCTCGGAATAATGGCGTCAGCAAAACTCGCCCCTTTTGACCGGCAAACAGGTGCAACTTTGCGTTTCATTGAATAACTCCGCCCCTGATTGAGATACAGAGCTGCAATTGGTCTTAAAATACTCGTATTAAATCCACCTTTAATATTATAGTAAACAATTTATTTTTAAAAATTAATAAAGCAAACATTTATACGGTCGAATGTTGAAAAGGTCAAAGGTCATTTGCCAAAAAACGTAATAACTGATTTCCTTCAAATTTTGCAGGGATGAACTACAGATATGCAGTGAGGTTCATAGAAAATTTCAGAATGGGCTAGCCATAGACTTCGGAGAAATTAATTTTTTGCTCGGTGATGCACGAAATGACGGGTTTTGCGCCTCCACTCTGCTAGTACGGGTGAGCGCTGCGAAGTTCAAAAGTGAAAAACACAAATACGACATCACCGATTATGTTCAAAATATTTGCACATGAACTACACATATGTAGTAAGATACGTAGAAAATTTCAAGCTGGGTTGTCCCTAGGCTTCTTAGAAATTAGTTGTTTTGTTCGTTGTGTTTTCTGAAAAGTTTTGCGCCTATTCAATCGTAGTTCACGAAGTTCAAGGGAATCCCACAATTATCCCAACACAGATTGCTTTCACATTTGATGTACATTATTCACACAAAGATGTAAGGCTTACTGAAAATTTTAAGTAGTGTGTACATACTTCAATGAGAATCATTAATCTTATAAGCGAAAAAGGTACTTCCACACTGAAGATTTAATTGTGCATTGAATTTGCAATGCATTTAAATTGCAAAGGTATAATATATAATTACATTGATGTTTAGTTTCAAACGGAAGACTTACCTATATACTGCTCCCTGTTTTGTGTCCACGTGTAATGTCGTCTCTGCATGTGTATTCCGATAAATGTCAAACTAGGGGTGCATCCCAATATTTGGCGAGTTGGGCGATGACGTCACCATAGGATTTACGGGTTAACTCACACTTGCCGCGTCAACACACGAGCTGAAACCAGTGCCCATAATGCCCAAGCTCAAGAGGTCGGGCGTTGTGATTACTCTATTTTCATTCATTCGACCACGATTCGACTCAAGGTCACGCCCAGGTTATCATGTGACAATGTTAAAAGGATAGGGAAACTGGGCGACCTGATCCAAAAAGGGTATGCACCCTAGATGTGAAGTAATGGATAATGTTTTGAATCAAATGCGCACAGTCTGCTGTAGGCGTTACACAGTTAGTATTGATGCATAAGCCGACTTGTGATCCATTGCGTAATACCTCAAGTACTTGGCTGTATGACGTTTACATACTGTGACGATCGTTTGAGGCTTAATGTAAATCCTCAATTGTTTTAACTTGAGTTCCTGGAGAGCAAACGTCATCTTTCAGCATACCGATTGAACACATGATTACCTTTACAAATTACACTGTGTAATTTACTAATAAGTACAGAATATAAAATAAATTTAAGTTAACCCATTCAGCTTAAAAAGAATCTCCAGCAAGAACACACTTCAAGTAACTTTGTTCGTAAGAAATTCAATACACAAATTATCAACACAATGTTACTCTGTGGATGTCTCAGATCAACTAATCAGTTTTCTCATAAAGAGAGATTATTTTCTTTTAAATACAGAAACAGCTTGCTCGATTTAGCCATGTGTTCCTTCCGTCTGCCGTCATCAAAAATATAAAATGCGAGTGATAAGCACGTGGATTGAAGTGGCATTGCGAAATGGCATGTGTCCTTTGGGGGGGGGGGGGGGGGGGGGTAAATATTATTCCAAAAGAATTACTTCCTAAGAGAATTTATTGTTCAGTGAAAACATACGTTTGATTCGAACACCAATTCTTTTTAACAATGTTGAAGACTCTCGAATAACCAATTAATAAGAACAAAAGCACACAAAAAATTTAAAAAATCGAAAACTTTTGACAACAGCAAAAAATTATCTGTTATTTTTACAAAATGTTGGAATATGTACACTCAACAAATCATAAAACGGTATTTGAGCGAACATAACATAACGAATTTTGCTCCTTGCCAAAACTAGACCTCCTACCAGAGCTAGAGTTCACCTGCTAGAGATGACATTATAGAACAGACTTTATCAGATGATGCCATCAAATCTTTTTAAGCCAATCCATTTCTTTCGAACACCGTTTTATCTTTTATTAGGTAGGTGTACCTACATCAAATGTGAAAGCAAACTATGTTGTGATTATTGTGTAATATACCTTTGAACTTCGTGAACTTCGATTGAGCGCAAAACTTTTCAGAAAACTCAACGAACAAAACAATTAATTTCTAAGAAGCCTAGGGACAACCCAGCTTGAAATTTTCTACGTATCTTACTACATATGTGTAGTTCATGTGCAAATATTTTGAACATAATCGGTGATGACGTATTTGTGTTTTTCACTTTTGAACTTCGCAGCGCTCACCCGTACTAGCAGAGTGGAGGCGCAAAAACCCGTCATTTCGTGCATCACCGAGCAAAAAAATTAATTTCTCCGAAGTCTATGGCTAGCCCACTCTGAAATTTTCTATGAACCTCACTGCATACCTGTAGTTTATCCCTGCAAAATTTGAAGGAAATCGGTGATTACGTTTTTTGGCAAATGACCTTTGACCTTTTCAACATTCGACCGTATAAATTTTTGCTTTTTTAATTTTTAAAAATAAATTTTTTACCATAATATTAAAGGTGGATTAAATACGAGTATTTTAAGACCAATTGCAGCTCTGTATCTCAATCAGGGGCGGAGTTATGAAATGAAACGCAAAGTTGCACCTGTTTGCCGGTCAAAAGTGGCGAGTTTTGCTGACGCCATTATTCCGAGAATTACACGTGAAAAATTCTGAAAAAATTCACAGTTACTCTCTAACATTGTATAAATGTACATACCAAATTTCATTAAAATCGGAGATGGTCGTCGAAAATGGGTTCTCTATTTCTTTTGGAATTACCCATTTGTAAGAGATGTGGAAGGAAATAAAAATTCATAAAAATTATGATTTGATATACATTAAGACCCCTGCATATCACGTGACTATTCAACCAAAATACTTCAAATTTTCACTTGGAAGGGTTCAGTTCAGCAGTTCCTTCTCAATCATCAGATTATAGTTAGGACACATCTGTTGGAACTAATCTACTCAGAACTGCGAAAATTATTTTGAAGATGATTTTATTAGATAGATAGATAAATATATCATATTAGATAACATAAAATTTCATAGGTCCTTTTTCGGGATTTTGTAAACCTTTTTTAACAGTTTTAAGGTAATATTTGCCTGCCTTTTTTGACGTTTCAAAGGTCATAAACATCCTAGCCCTAATGATTAGTATCGAGAGAACAAGAATCACCCAAGGGCCAGATGACGTCATAATCGTGTATAAACACAAACACAACAAAGCATTGATATCTACATCAGAATCTAGCAGGACGTAAAAGTTATACACTGAGATATTGATTTGCTATTAGGAAATGACGCACTAAATCAAAGGTTACTATTGATTTTTGTCCTCTATTGTTTATTTATACTTAAATATTTACTTTTCTTACTTCCCTATTCATAATTTGCACGAGCTTCTTTTGTTTTACATCAGCAATGTAAAATATTTAATTTTCCCTGTGTTAGCACGTTGAGATCGAATCGACGTGTTTGTGTTAATAAGTGCGATTCCTCTTCGTTTTAACTACTTCTCCGGAGCATACAGTGGACCAGTTAAACATTAAAACGATCAAATATCGCCAAATAAAACAAAGAATGTCTGCTAATCTGAGTGGTGCAAATAAGAAGGTGTCAAAAATGAGGGATTTCCAATGCAAACTATCAGTTAATTTCATCTCATGACAGTTTTGCTGATATTTCGCTAGTTTCTGAACAATATTTTGTCACCTAAAGTTCGAACACCAAATTGACTGTTTTAAGGTGGATTCACAAGGCCGTTTCAAATTTCCCAAGTTTGCCAAAGTTCCGAATCGCCGTTCCAAAAACTCCTGTGTGAACTATGAAAAGATTCGAACTACGAAGATTGAGTTCCAAACTTTCATAGTTCACACGGGAGTTTTTGGAACGGCGATTCGGAACTTCGGCAAACTTGGGAAGTTTGAAACGGCCGTGTGAATCCACCTTTAGTGATTTGAAAGCTATCTCAGATAAGATATCCCCAGAATGTTTCTCTTGGGTACCTAGCTGTAGGTATCTCATATTATTCAGGTAAATACTCAATGTTGTCGGAAGGGGGAGGGAGGGGGATTTCCACCAACCCCCTCCCCCTCCCGTGGATGCAGAATTTAAATTCGAATTAAATAGATTTGCACACTCATGCGTGTCCAGCAAATCATGCGCAAGTCAGAGTAAATCGCGAATAACTAGTGTAGTTGAGTACACAACATTGGACAGAAGTCTCTTGAGCGGTTCACTTTACTTAGATCACAGCTTCATCTGCAGAGAGGTAAGACGAGAAAGAGTTGAATTCATATAACTTGATGTTCAGATATGCGTTCTGGGGTTTCATACTAGATTATTAACGGCCTTACTTTTTCTGAACGTTTTGACCGATTGTCTTAAACATTTCACAGATTATGGATACATACTGGATCTGTGTTCCCATGGTCGAAAATGTTTGATTGTTTGTTGCGTTTTTTCTTGGCAGGGGTGCAAAAAGAAATGACTCCAGTTTGACCCTTTGCAAAAGGGGTAAAATCATTTTCAACATGCAACACACGATTAAATGTCACACACAACCCATAGTTAATTGTTCAGAATTATGGATATATAAGGAAGCGTATTCTCCAATAATAAGAACTACTTATTATTTTGCAATTGCATTTTAATATTTTACTAGGAAAACGCTCTGTGTAACGCGTTGAATGAGCGAGCACGACACGTGCGCAAACATTAACCGAATATGCGTTCGTTAACACACAGAAAACATTATTTTAAGTCAAACTGAAAGCAAACTACGATCCACTGAATCAATATAAAACAATGTGTCATTGTATGACCACCATGAATGTGTAATCCGAGATATACCTAACCTTCAAGGTAATGTCAGGCTAGACAGAAGCTCAGAAACGGAATAAATCCAACGTTTCCAAGAAGAAAATAATTTGAAATAATCAATCCCCTGGACAAAAACTGTAGATACCTAATATCTATGCTTTAAAAGCGATTCAATTTTACTAATACCTTCACAAAGTACACCAAATTGCCAAAATTATCAACGAAAAGAAGCACAATGCAGGAGAGATTTGGAATGACGTGTGAACGCTAGAAGAGAACAAACGCCACTCAATGATATTATTGAAATGTGAGCTTATGTTTCTAATCCCTCCTGGATGCAAAATCAGCCAAGTAGAAACACGGGAGGCACGGCCATCAGAACTACGAATTGACGAAAAGACAATCAAGGTCCTTAAAAACTCGAAATGATTTGTTGGAAACTATGATCCAAATTGAATTATTCAAATTTGATCAACTCAATACACATAAAAATATCTGCTTTTCACTAAAAAAGTGTACATACCATCAAAACACTCTTGTACCTAAAGCAAATCAGATTCAGTTGCATTGGAAAGACATTCATTTTCAATGTTTCATTTCTGACAGCTATTAAAAATGTCAATAAGTGCATACTTTCTTGACAGATTCGGCTGAAAATTGGTAAAATAAGTGACATTGTTGGTCTTACTGACCATGCTAAATATGAGTTTGATCACATTTCTCGAAGACCATTTTCATTTTTTAGGCTATCAGGAGATACTTATTTTAACAATGAACCAATGGATGGATTTCAAAAAAAAATTGGGTCTGCAAACAGAGAAGGTTGTCTTTACATGTGTGCAAAATTTCAGGTCGATCGGTGAAACGGTGCGACTTCTATTGCTTCCTTTAGCATACAAAAACAAAAACAAAAAAAAAACAAAAAAAAAAACAGAGGTCCGTGCTAAAAGAGCCAAATGGAGTCGCTCGCTTCGCTCGCTCAATAATCATACGTCGCAACACAAATATTAAAATTTATCTCGGCAAATTATGAAACGGAATTCTAAAAAGTAAAAATAAATATTCGTTCTCATAAACTTTTAATTTGTCATTCATTTTCTCGTTTAAAAGTATCAAAATCTCATTTGTCAAAAAAGTTCAATATGCGATGAGCATACAGATAAAAACAATTTTTCGACAATAGCAAAAATAGACAAAAGCGTTGGGTCTATTTGGTCAAAACACCTTTACCTGGGATTTGACGAATGAATTCGCAAACTTGTTTATTACTGATAGGCCTTAGGTACTACAAAAATAAACATGTTGTTATAATGTTCTTGGAGCAAAAAATTGCTACGAGAAACAAAATATCGAAAGTAATCGTACACATGGTCGTGGAATTGCAAAGGTTGAGCATGGTTGAGGTTAGGTTAGTTTAGGTTTTTGTAGTTCGCGCGATTGTTTTATCTTCAATTATGTTATGTTTTATTTGCAATATTTTAATAGCTTATTATGTAAAGAATATATTATTATTGTATAAAAAAGCATCGCTATTACGCAATGTATATGCACTCTGAATTGACACTCTTACAATTTCATGAATGTAGTACCTATCTGTGGTGGATTCATGCAATTACTGATGACTCACAATGTATAGTTACACATATTCTCAAGATGCGTTTTAAATAACCTGTGTCCAATTTGATTGTAGTACAGCACATTACCGACGTACGTACAATCAGTAGCAGTGCATTTCTGAGGAGGGAGCATAACTTTTAACTTGTGAATACGATAATACCTATACCTTTATGCCTAACCATTCAAAATGTTCATAAATATTAAAAAACGTTTCGAGAATTAAGTAAAATATAACTTCTAAAAATAATTTTTGTTGCGAAGGTCAACGTAAATCCAAATGATCCCACGATGATTTTTAAGTGATCCAGGTAAAAAGCACAATTGTTTTTAACTTTGAGCTGAGTTATGGGCATGAATATTGATTAAATAGTTATCTGTCTTATCTTCTCTTCACGCAGTCAACTAAAGAAATGATCCACAAATTTGTACTGTATTTATAAAACATAACTGAAAATTGACGAAAATCAAACATTTAAATTAAATAAATAATAATTATTATTTACAATTTGTCGGCTGCATCTCGAATTGACTTCTAGATGCCGACAAATATTCCCATGTTGTGTTCAGAATGCTGGTTCGCTGCTCAGCGCTGCTCCTGCTGCTCACTGCTGCGCCCCTGCTCGCTCAGCGGCGTCCCGTCAGTGTGTTGGACTTCCTGCTGACGCTGCAACCCAGACAGTACCGCCAGATCAGCGAGTTCACCTACAACACGCTGATCACGGTGGCAAAGTCCACGGCGCAGCTCCCTCAAGCTAAGCAGGTGAAATGGAAGTGGTAGTAGTAGTAGTAGTAGTTAACGAAACAATCACGGTTCGACAAAGCGATTTTTAAAAAATTTCTTTCCACGCGGTCAAAATTAAAAAAAATCAGATAGTAGCGACCCATTACAGCCTAATAGACTAAATAATAAACGGAACAATAAACTGAACTGTAATAAACTGTAAACGGGACAGGTAGGGTGAGTGAACTTGTATTCAGGAGGCCCGGGTTCGATTCCCGCGGCCGTCCTTCCTGACTGGGGTTTTTTCGTGGTTTTCCCTCAGTCGACAGGCAAATGCTGGGAAGGTACCCTACTAATAAGCCACGACCGCCTCCTTCCCACCTTCCATCCTAACCTACTCTTCACCATCATCTCCCGATCATCATCATAATCATTCATCCGTCGCCATTAGCCTCGCTGAAGAACAGTGCGACGTTAAGCCCCAGACAAAAAAAATGCCACACACTAGAGTACTTTATGACCTTTGTTACGACCTCAAAGTGTTAAATACGATATTTTAGTAAAATAATCGTATTTAACACTTTGAGGTCGTACCAAGTGCCAAACAGTTATGTAGTCTATTAGGTTGTAATGGGTCGTTACTATCTGATTTTTTTTAAATTTTGTCAGCATGAAAAGAAATGTCAAAAGATCGCTTTGACGAACCGTGCTTTTCCCGTTCGGTTATTTTGTGGACGTTACCACACTGTCCCGTGACACCACTACATAGAATCACATAGTCTCTTGTCAAGAGTCTCTGGATGCCTAATACCTAGTGTGACGTTCGATGGGCATATTTTTAAGACTTGAAATACGAATTTGTTAGTTTTTGGTTGTGCTAATTTTCCATGCAAGGAGAACAATAATACATTAATTACACTTTTACACCAAATTTATATATTACATAATTGGGCACAAGGATGTACAGAAGTTATTCACATTCGAGTTCCTCCCCTAGTCTAAAAGTTGTCTCAACTTCAACAGAAGCTGCAGCCGCGCATCCCCGAGTCAACGCCCTTCCCGTGTGACGTCAGCAAAAGCCGCAGCCCGGAGCGTCCGACCAGCGTCCACGACCTGCGTCCCGGCGACATCGACGTGGTGGGGGCGTTGGGGGACAGCTTGACGTCGGGGTTCGGTGCCTTGGCCGTCGACATGTTCTCCGTCCTCCTAGCAGACAGAGGCGTCGCTTTCTCCATGGGTGAATAGAGTCAATCAGGAGACATGCATTTATAGAGAGGAGATTCTAAGGTTAGAAGAAAAGTTCAGTTGTGTCAGAAGAAAATGATGTGCACCATAAGGTTTGAAAGAAACAGATTGGCTGATAAAGATGTAATGCCATCATCAGATGAAGTCAAAGTATGCTAACGTGTTATGAGGCCTGAGTAAACGAACGGAAAAAGCACGGTTCGTCGAAGCGATTTTTTAAATTTCTTTTCACACTGCAAAATTTAAAAAAATCAGATAGTAACGACCCATTACAGCCTAAAAGACTAAATAATGCCACACACTGGAGTACTTTATGACCTCTGGTGCGACCTCAAAGTGTTAAATACGATATTTTTGGTAAAATAATCGTATTGAACACTTTGGAGTTGTACCACGAGTAATAAAGTCCTCCAGTCTGTGGGAATATTTAGTTTATTTGGCTGAAATGGGTCGTTACTATCTGATTTTTTAAAATTTTGTCAGTGTGAATAGAAATGTCAAAAAATCGCTTTGGCGAACCGTGCTTTTCCCGTTCGCTTACGTAGGGCTCTTATCTAACTCTAGTGGGTGAACCCTGATTTTATTGATAATAACAAGGATTGATTCTCAAGGAACCTGACCAGCAGCCAATCCGTTATGTTCAAATAATAATGATACTTAATGTCCGAAACGCTTACATTTTTCAAATACTTCCTGAAATCTACTTCTCACATTGTTTTCCCCTTCCATTAAGTCATCCATTTCGCAAATCATACCACATCATGATCCCGTACTTGTTCTTCAGGAGGCGACAACACTTGGCGCACGACACTTACTCTACCCAACATCCTGCGCGAGTTCAACCCTCACCTGATTGGCTACTCGCAGGGCCCCTCGCTGTCATGGCAACACAAGTCACAGTTCAACATCGCAGAGGCGTTTGGATTGAGTTCGGACATGCCGCATCAGGCAAGACTGCTGGTGAAGAGGATGAAGGCGGAGAAGAGAGTGGACATGGACAACGACTGGAAGGTAAACCATGTGGAGTGGCGGTTTAAGAGGGCTGAGTAGTGAGCGTGCGCCTTGAGTTTATTAGTCGATTTTTATCAATATCTTTTACCAATGTAATTGTTAACAAAATAAGGCTTTGTACGCGTCTTCAGAACTGTTCAATGAAAATAATTTTATAGCCTGGAATAAGTTATTAGTTTTATTTTGTCCAACACAAACCATACCATAATTTGTACCATAATTTTACTAATTTTCGGGCACTTAAACATCTGTAGGACAAAGTAAATCTAATAAACCATTCCAATCTATGAAATTATTTTCATTGAACAGTTCAGGGGGGTTATTCTAAATTTCCGTGACGTCTCGTTTCACGTGAAACGGGCTCACTGTACACTGGAGTGCTATCTATTTAACACGGCAGTGACGCCGTGTCAATTGATACGAGACGACAAGGAAATTTAGAATAAAGGCCGATGCACAATTGACGCAGACGGACGACGCGGACGGACGACGGAGACGGATACGATGTTAAAGTCGTCGTCCGTCCTCGTCCGATTGTGAACAGCCAGATTGAATATGTCATACCTAAACATCGTATCCGTCTCCGTCGTCCGTCCGCGTCGCCCGTCTGCGTCAATTGTGCATCGGCCTTAACCCTCCTGAAGACGCGTTCAAAGCCTTATTTTGTTAACAATTACATGGTAAAAGATATTGATAAAAATCGATTAAAAAACTCTTCAAGGTCAAACTCACTACCCAGCCGTCTTAAAGCTGGAATTAACTAACTTTCACGAATGACATTGAGACATCTTTCCTGGAAGCTTTGCCCCCAAACCTCCTTCATTCCTTTGCGTGTCATTTGAGCGTACACCCATAGATTGTTTCAGGACTACACCACTGCACCAGCCAGATGACAGCTAAGTTTGCAGAACCTATCAGATAAGTTTTCATCTTGCAATGTGACGGTTCCAGCTGATCACCATCATGGTTGGGCCTAACGACATCTGCTCCCTCATGTGCTACGAGAAACCAGCAGAGTTCTTCGACCAACACGTCAAGTACATGCTGGAGGCGATCGACATCCTCCACGACAACCTCCGTCGCGTCTTCGTCAACCTCATTCCAACGGCAAGTGAGTTCTGCAGACTGTAAATCGCCTCCTTCCCACCGTCCATCCTTACCCTTCCTTCGGCATCTTCCTATCAACATCATAATCTATCGCCATTAGTCTAGCTGCAGAACAGGGCGACGTCAAATAGTCAATGGAGGTTATAGAGTGCACGTATAAGCGTCCGCAGCATTTCTGCATTTCTGCGAGTTTTTTTTAGGGGCTAAGAGGGGGGTGAGTGGGGCGGGCTCCCAACCTTGCCCCGCAGGTGCTTTTCTTGTTTTTGGACATTTTGAAATCAGTTTTTAAACAATGAGAGGTGAATTTTGTTAAATTATTAAATATTTTTTAAAATTTGACACTTTGGTGTGGTGGAGGGCATGCCTCCACCTTGCACCACAGGGCATTTTTTTTTTCTTTTACACTTTGATGTTTTTCTTTATAGTTTTATTGTTTACAAAATGATAACGTAAAATCCCAAACACGTATGTTATCCTGACATCCAGGGAGGGGGACAAGCGCCCCCCACCCCATGTGAACGCCCATGTGCACCAAGTTGCTGCTCTGGTATCAGCGAACCTCTATAATTTGTAACGTTCTGTGTATTTCTATCGCCAGATGTCTACCGCATCTTCCAGGGCTTGACCGCCAGACCCTTCATATGTCTCGCCATCAACGACAACGCACGCTCCTGGCGTGTAATGTGTAAAGTTCTGTCTATCTTCTGCCGCCAGATGTCTACCGCATCTTCCAGGGTTTGACCGCCAGACCCTTCATGTGTCTCGCCATCAACGACATCGAGTGCTCCTGGCGTGTAATGTGTAAAGTTCTGTCTATCTTCTGCCGCCAGATGTCTGCCGCATCTTCCAGGGCTTGACCGCCAGACCCTTCATGTGTCTCGCCATCAACGACATCGCACGCTCCTGGCGTGTAATGTGTAAAGTTCTGTCTATCTTCTGCCGCCAGATGTCTACCGCATCTTCCAGGGTTTGACCGCCAGACCCTTCATGTGTCTCGCCATCAACGACATCGAGTGCTCCTGGCGTGTAATGTGTAAAGTTCTGTCTATCTTCTGCCGCCAGATGTCTACCGCATCTTCCAGGGCTTGACCGCCAGACCCTTCATGTGTCTCGCCATCAACGACATCCTCCTGGCGTGTAATGTGTAAAGTTCTGTCTATCTTCTGCCGCCAGATGTCCACCGCATCTTCCAGGGCTTGACCGCCAGACCCTTCATGTGTCTCGCCATCAACGACATCGAGTGCTCCTGGCGTGTAATGTGTAAAGTTCTGTCTATCTTCTGCCGCCAGATGTCCACCGCATCTTCCACGGCTTGACAGCCAGACCCTTCATGTGTCTCGCCATCAACGACATCGAGTGCTCCTGGCGTGTAATGTGTAAAGTTCTGTCTATCTTCTGCCGCCAGATGTCCACCGCATCTTCCAGGGCTTGACCGCCAGACCCTTCATGTGTCTCGCCATCAACGACATCGAGTGCTCGTGGCGTGTAATGTGTAAAGTTCTGTCTATCATCTGCCGCCAGATGTCTACCGCATCTTCCAGGGCTTGACCGCCAGACCCTTCATGTGTCTCGCCATCAACGACATCGAGTGCTCCTGGCGTGTAATATGTAAAGTTCGGTCTATCTTCTGCCGCCAGATGTCCACCGCATCTTCCAGGGCTTGACCGCCAGACCCTTCATGTGTCTCGCCATCAACGACATCGAGTGCTCCTGGCGTGTAATGTGTAAAGTTCTGTCTATCTTCTGCCGCCAGATGTCCACCGCATCTTCCAGGGCTTGACAGCCAGACCCTTCATGTGTCTCGCCATCAACGACATCGAGTGCTCCTGGCGTGTAATGTGAAAAGTTCAGTCTATCTTCTGCCGCCAGATGTCTACCGCATCTTCCAGGGCTTGACCGCCAGACCCTTCATGTTTCTGGCCATAAACGACATCGAGTGCTCCTGGCGTGTAATGTGTAAAGTTCTGTCTATCTTCTGCCGCCAGATGTCTACCGCATCTTCCAGGGCTTGAGAGCCAGACCCTTCTTGTGTCTCGCCATCAACGACATCGAGTGCTCCTGGCGTGTAATGTGAAAAGTTCTGTCTATCTTCTGCCGCCAGATGTCTACCGCATCTTCCAGGGCTTGACCGCCAGACCCTTCATGTGTCTCGCCATCAACGACATCGAGTGCTCCTGGCGTGTAATGTGTAAAGTTCTGTCTATCTTCTGCCGCCAGATGTCCACCGCATCTTCCAGGGCTTGACCGCCAGACCCTTCATGTGTCTCGCCATCAACGACATCGAGTGCTCCTGGCGTGTAATGTGTAAAGTTCTGTCTATCTTCTGCCGCCAGATGTCTACCGCATCTTCCAGGGTTTGACCGCCAGACCCTTCATGTGTCTCGCCATCAACGACATCGAGTGCTCCTGGCGTGTAATGTGTAAAGTTCTGTCTATCTTCTGCCGCCAGACGTCTACCGCATCTTCCAGGGCTTGACAGCCAGACCCTTCATGTGTCTCGCCATCAACGACATCGAGTGCTCCTGGCGTGTGTTGTGTAACGTTCTGTCTATCTTCTGCCGCCAGATGTCTACCGCATCTTCCAGGGCTTGACCGCCAGACCCTTCATGTGTCTCGCCATCAACGACATCCTGTGCTCCTGGCGTGTAATGTGTAAAGTTCTGTCTATCTTCTGCCGCCAGATGTCCACCGCATCTTCCAGGGCTTGACAGCCAGACCCTTCATGTGTCTCGCCATCAACGATATCGAGTGCTCCTGGCGTGTAATGTGTAAAGTTCTGTCTATCTTCTGCCGCCAGACGTCTACCGCATCTTCCAGGGCTTGACAGCCAGACCCTTCATGTGTCTCGCCATCAACGACATCGAGTGCTCCTGGCGTGTAATGTGTAAAGTTCTGTCTATCTTCTGCCGCGAGATGTCTACCGCATCTTCCAGGGCTTGACCGCCAGACCCTTCATGTGTCTCGCCATCAACGACATCCAATGCTCCTGGCGTGTAATGTGTAAAGTTCTGTCTATCTTCTGCCGCCAAATGTCTACCGCATCTTCCAGGGCTTGACAGCCAGACCCTTCATGTGTCTCGCCATCAACGACATCCAATGCTCCTGGCGTGTAATGTGTAAAGTTCTGTCTATCTTCTGCCGCCAAATGTCTACCGCATCTTCCAGGGCTTGACTGCCAGACCCTTCATGTGTCTCGCCATCAACGACATCGAGTGCTCCTGGCGTGTAATGTGTAAAGTTCTGTCTATCTTCTGCCGCCAGATGTCCACCGCATCTTCCAGGGCTTGACAGCCAGACCCTTCATGTGTCTCGCCATCAACGACATCGAGTCCTCCTGGCGTGTAATGTGTAAAGTTCTGTCTATCTTCTGCCGCCAGATGTCTACCGCATCTTCCAGGGCTTGACCGCCAGACCCTTCATGTGTCTCGCCATCAACGACATCCAATGCTCCTGGCGTGTAATGTGTAAAGTTCTGTCTATCTTCTGCCGCCAAATGTCTACCGCATCTTCCAGGGCTTGACAGCCAGACCCTTCATGTGTCTCGCCATCAACGACATCGAGTGCTCCTGGCGTGTAATGTGTAAAGTTCTGTCTATCTTCTACCGCCAGATGTCTACCGCATCTTCCAGGGCTTGACCGCCAGACCCTTCATGTGTCTCGCCATCAACGACATCGAGTGCTCCTGGCGTGTAATGTGTAAAGTTCTGTCTATCTTCTACCGCCAGATGTCTACCGCATCTTCCAGGGCTTGACCGCCAGACCCTTCATGTGTCTCGCCATCAACGACATCGAGTGCTCCTGGCGTGTAATGTGTAAAGTTCTGTCTATCTTCTGCCGCCAGATGTCTACCGCATCTTCCAGGGCTTGACCGCCAGACCCTTTATGTGTCTCGCCATCAACGACATCCTCCTGGCGTGTAATGTGTAAAGTTCTGTCTATCTTCTGCCGCCAGATGTCCACCGCATCTTCCAGGGCTTGACAGCCAGACCCTTCATGTGTCTCGCCATCAACGACATCGAGTGCTCCTGGCGTGTAATGTGTAAAGTTCTGTCTTTCTTCTGCCGCCAGATGTCTACCGCATCTTCCAGGGCTTGACAGCCAGACCCTTCATGTGTCTCGCCATCAACGACATCCTCCTGGCGTGGAATGTGTAAAGTTCTGTCTATCTTCTGCCGCCAGATGTCTACAGCATCTTCCAGAGCTTGACCGCCAGACCCTTCATGTGTCTGGCCATCAACGACATCGAGTGCTCCTGGCGTGTTATGTGTAAAGTTCTGTCTATCTTCTGCCGCCAGATGTCTACCGCATCTTCCAGGGCTTGACCGCCAGACCCTTCATGTGTCAGGCCATCAACGACATCGAGTGCTCGTGGCGTGTAATGTGTAAAGTTCTGTCTATCTTCTGCCGCCAGATGTCCACCGCATCTTCCAGGGCTTGACCGCCAGACCCTTCATGTGTCTCGCCATCAACGACATCGAGTGCTCCTGGCGTGTAATGTGTAAAGTTCTGTCTATCTTCTGCCGCCAGATGTCCACCGCATCTTCCAGGGCTTGAGAGCCAGACCCTTCATGTGTCTCGCCATCAACGACATCGAGTGCTCCAGGCGTGTAATGTGTAAAGTTCTGTCTATCTTCTGCCGCCAGATGTCCACCGCATCTTCCAGGGCTTGACCGCCAGACCCTTCATGTGTCTCGCCATCAACGACATCGAGTGCTCCTGGCGTGTAATGTGTAAAGTTCTGTCTATCTTCTGCCGCCAGATGTCCACCGCATCTTCCAGGGCTTGAGAGCCAGACCCTTCATGTGTCTCGCCATCAACGACATCGAGTGCTCCAGGCGTGTAATGTGTAAAGTTCTGTCTATCTTCTGCCGCCAGATGTCCACCGCATCTTCCAGGGCTTGACAGCCAGACCCTTTATGTGTCTCGCCATCAACGACATCAAGTGCTCCTGGCGTGTAATGTGTAAAGTTCTGTCTATCTTCTGCCGCCAGATGTCTACCGCATCTTCCAGGACTTGAGAGCCAGACCCTTCATGTGTCTCGCCATCAACGACATCGAGTGCTCCTGGCGTGTAATGTGTAAAGTTCTGTCTATCTTCTGCCGCCAGATGTCCACCGCATCTTCCAGGGCTTGACCGCCAGACCCTTCATGTGTCTCGCCATCAACGACATCGAGTGCTCCTGGCGTGTAATGTGTAAAGTTCTGTCTATCTTCTGCCGCCAGATGTCCACCGCATCTTCCAGGGCTTGACCGCCAGACCCTTCATGTGTCTCGCCATCAACGACATCGAGTGCTCCTGGCGTGTAATGTGTAAAGTTCTGTCTATCTTCAGCCGCCAGATGTCCACCGCATCTTCCACGGCTTGACAGCCAGACCCTTCATGTGTCTCGCCATCAACGACATCGAGTGCTCCTGGCGTGTAATGTGTAAAGTTCTGTCTATCTTCTGCCGCCAGATGTCCACCGCATCTTCCAGGGCTTGACCGCCAGACCCTTCATGTGTCTCGCCATCAACGACATCGAGTGCTCGTGGCGTGTAATGTGTAAAGTTCTGTCTATCATCTGCCGCCAGATGTCTACCGCATCTTCCAGGGCTTGACCGCCAGACCCTTCATGTGTCTCGCCATCAACGACATCGAGTGCTCCTGGCGTGTAATATGTAAAGTTCGGTCTATCTTCTGCCGCCAGATGTCCACCGCATCTTCCAGGGCTTGACCGCCAGACCCTTCATGTGTCTCGCCATCAACGACATCGAGTGCTCCTGGCGTGTAATGTGTAAAGTTCTGTCTATCTTCTGCCGCCAGATGTCCACCGCATCTTCCAGGGCTTGACAGCCAGACCCTTCATGTGTCTCGCCATCAACGACATCGAGTGCTCCTGGCGTGTAATGTGTAAAGTTCTGTCTGTCTTCTGCCGCCAGATGTCCACCGCATCTTCCAGGGCTTGACCGCCAGACCCTTCATGTGTCTGGCCATAAACGACATCGAGTGCTCCTGGCGTGTAATGTGTAAAGTTCTGTCTATCTTCTGCCGCCAGATGTCTACCGCATCTTCCAGGGCTTGAGAGCCAGACCCTTCTTGTGTCTCGCCATCAACGACATCGAGTGCTCCTGGCGTGTAATGTGAAAAGTTCTGTCTATCTTCTGCCGCCAGATGTCCACCGCATCTTCCAGGGCTTGACAGCCAGACCCTTCATGTGTCTCGCCATCAACGACATCGAGTGCTCCTGGCGTGTAATGTGTAAAGTTCTGTCTATCTTCTGCCGCCAGATGTCCACCGCATCTTCCAGGGCTTGACCGCCAGACCCTTCATGTGTCTCGCCATCAACGACATCGAGTGCTCCTGGCGTGTAATGTGTAAAGTTCTGTCTATCTTCTGCTGCCAGATGTCTACCGCATCTTCCAGGGTTTGACCGCCAGACCCTTCATGTGTCTCGCCATCAACGACATCGAGTGCTCCTGGCGTGTAATGTGTAAAGTTCTGTCTATCTTCTGCCGCCAGACGTCTACCGCATCTTCCAGGGCTTGACAGCCAGACCCTTCATGTGTCTCGCCATCAACGACATCGAGTGCTCCTGGCGTGTGTTGTGTAACGTTCTGTCTATCTTCTGCCGCCAGATGTCTACCGCATCTTCCAGGGCTTGACCGCCAGACCCTTCATGTGTCTCGCCATCAACGACATCCTGTGCTCCTGGCGTGTAATGTGTAAAGTTCTGTCTATCTTCTGCCGCCAGATGTCCACCGCATCTTCCAGGGCTTGACAGCCAGACCCTTCATGTGTCTCGCCATCAACGACATCGAGTGCTCCTGGCGTGTAATGTGTAAAGTTCTGTCTATCTTCTGCCGCCAGACGTCTACCGCATCTTCCAGGGCTTGACAGCCAGACCCTTCATGTGTCTCGCCATCAACGACATCGAGTGCTCCTGTCGTGTAATGTGTAAAGTTCTGTCTATCTTCTGCCGCGAGATGTCTACCGCATCTTCCAGGGCTTGACCGCCAGACCCTTCATGTGTCTCGCCATCAACGACATCGAATGCTCCTGGCGTGTAATGTGTAAAGTTCTGTCTTTCTTCTGCCGCCAGATGTCTACCGCATCTTCCAGGGCTTGACAGCCAGACCCTTCATGTGTCTCGCCATCAACGACATCGAGTGCTCCTGGCGTGTAATGTGTAAAGTTCTGTCTATCTTCTGCCGCCAAATGTCTACCGCATCTTCCAGGGCTTGACTGCCAGACCCTTCATGTGTCTCGCCATCAACGACATCGAGTGCTCGTGGCGTGTAATGTGTAAAGTTCTGTCTATCATCTGCCGCCAGATGTCTACCGCATCTTCCAGGGCTTGACCGCCAGACCCTTCATGTGTCTCGCCATCAACGACATCGAGTGCTCCTGGCGTGTAATATGTAAAGTTCGGTCTATCTTCTGCCGCCAGATGTCCACCGCATCTTCCAGGGCTTGACCGCCAGACCCTTCATGTGTCTCGCCATCAACGACATCGAGTGCTCCTGGCGTGTAATGTGTAAAGTTCTGTCTATCTTCTGCCGCCAGATGTCCACCGCATCTTCCAGGGCTTGACAGCCAGACCCTTCATGTGTCTCGCCATCAACGACATCGAGTGCTCCTGGCGTGTAATGTGTAAAGTTCTGTCTGTCTTCTGCCGCCAGATGTCCACCGCATCTTCCAGGGCTTGACCGCCAGACCCTTCATGTGTCTGGCCATAAACGACATCGAGTGCTCCTGGCGTGTAATGTGTAAAGTTCTGTCTATCTTCTGCCGCCAGATGTCTACCGCATCTTCCAGGGCTTGAGAGCCAGACCCTTCTTGTGTCTCGCCATCAACGACATCGAGTGCTCCTGGCGTGTAATGTGAAAAGTTCTGTCTATCTTCTGCCGCCAGATGTCCACCGCATCTTCCAGGGCTTGACAGCCAGACCCTTCATGTGTCTCGCCATCAACGACATCGAGTGCTCCTGGCGTGTAATGTGTAAAGTTCTGTCTATCTTCTGCCGCCAGATGTCCACCGCATCTTCCAGGGCTTGACCGCCAGACCCTTCATGTGTCTCGCCATCAACGACATCGAATGCTCCTGGCGTGTAATGTGTAAAGTTCTGTCTTTCTTCTGCCGCCAGATGTCTACCGCATCTTCCAGGGCTTGACAGCCAGACCCTTCATGTGTCTCGCCATCAACGACATCGAGTGCTCCTGGCGTGTAATGTGTAAAGTTCTGTCTATCTTCTGCCGCCAAATGTCTACCGCATCTTCCAGGGCTTGACTGCCAGACCCTTCATGTGTCTCGCCATCAACGACATCGAGTGCTCGTGGCGTGTAATGTGTAAAGTTCTGTCTATCATCTGCCGCCAGATGTCTACCGCATCTTCCAGGGCTTGACCGCCAGACCCTTCATGTGTCTCGCCATCAACGACATCGAGTGCTCCTGGCGTGTAATATGTAAAGTTCGGTCTATCTTCTGCCGCCAGATGTCCACCGCATCTTCCAGGGCTTGACCGCCAGACCCTTCATGTGTCTCGCCATCAACGACATCGAGTGCTCCTGGCGTGTAATGTGTAAAGTTCTGTCTATCTTCTGCCGCCAGATGTCCACCGCATCTTCCAGGGCTTGACAGCCAGACCCTTCATGTGTCTCGCCATCAACGACATCGAGTGCTCCTGGCGTGTAATGTGTAAAGTTCTGTCTGTCTTCTGCCGCCAGATGTCCACCGCATCTTCCAGGGCTTGACCGCCAGACCCTTCATGTGTCTGGCCATAAACGACATCGAGTGCTCCTGGCGTGTAATGTGTAAAGTTCTGTCTATCTTCTGCCGCCAGATGTCTACCGCATCTTCCAGGGCTTGAGAGCCAGACCCTTCTTGTGTCTCGCCATCAACGACATCGAGTGCTCCTGGCGTGTAATGTGAAAAGTTCTGTCTATCTTCTGCCGCCAGATGTCCACCGCATCTTCCAGGGCTTGACAGCCAGACCCTTCATGTGTCTCGCCATCAACGACATCGAGTGCTCCTGGCGTGTAATGTGTAAAGTTCTGTCTATCTTCTGCCGCCAGATGTCCACCGCATCTTCCAGGGCTTGACCGCCAGACCCTTCATGTGTCTCGCCATCAACGACATCGAGTGCTCCTGGCGTGTAATGTGTAAAGTTCTGTCTATCTTCTGCTGCCAGATGTCTACCGCATCTTCCAGGGTTTGACCGCCAGACCCTTCATGTGTCTCGCCATCAACGACATCGAGTGCTCCTGGCGTGTAATGTGTAAAGTTCTGTCTATCTTCTGCCGCCAGACGTCTACCGCATCTTCCAGGGCTTGACAGCCAGACCCTTCATGTGTCTCGCCATCAACGACATCGAGTGCTCCTGGCGTGTGTTGTGTAACGTTCTGTCTATCTTCTGCCGCCAGATGTCTACCGCATCTTCCAGGGCTTGACCGCCAGACCCTTCATGTGTCTCGCCATCAACGACATCCTGTGCTCCTGGCGTGTAATGTGTAAAGTTCTGTCTATCTTCTGCCGCCAGATGTCCACCGCATCTTCCAGGGCTTGACAGCCAGACCCTTCATGTGTCTCGCCATCAACGACATCGAGTGCTCCTGGCGTGTAATGTGTAAAGTTCTGTCTATCTTCTGCCGCCAGACGTCTACCGCATCTTCCAGGGCTTGACAGCCAGACCCTTCATGTGTCTCGCCATCAACGACATCGAGTGCTCCTGTCGTGTAATGTGTAAAGTTCTGTCTATCTTCTGCCGCGAGATGTCTACCGCATCTTCCAGGGCTTGACCGCCAGACCCTTCATGTGTCTCGCCATCAACGACATCGAATGCTCCTGGCGTGTAATGTGTAAAGTTCTGTCTTTCTTCTGCCGCCAGATGTCTACCGCATCTTCCAGGGCTTGACAGCCAGACCCTTCATGTGTCTCGCCATCAACGACATCGAGTGCTCCTGGCGTGTAATGTGTAAAGTTCTGTCTATCTTCTGCCGCCAAATGTCTACCGCATCTTCCAGGGCTTGACTGCCAGACCCTTCATGTGTCTCGCCATCAACGACATCGAGTGCTCCTGGCGTGTAATGTGTAAAGTTCTGTCTATCTTCTGCCGCCAGATGTCCACCGCATCTTCCAGGGCTTGACAGCCAGACCCTTCATGTGTCTCGCCATCAACGACATCGAGTCCTCCTGGCGTGTAATGTGTAAAGTTCTGTCTATCTTCTGCCGCCAGATGTCTACCGCATCTTCCAGGGCTTGACCGCCAGACCCTTCATGTGTCTCGCCATCAACGACATCCAATGCTCCTGGCGTGTAATGTGTAAAGTTCTGTCTATCTTCTGCCGCCAAATGTCTACCGCATCTTCCAGGGCTTGACAGCCAGACCCTTCATGTGTCTCGCCATCAACGACATCGAGTGCTCCTGGCGTGTAATGTGTAAAGTTCTGTCTAGCTTCTACCGCCAGATGTCTACCGCATCTTCCAGGGCTTGACCGCCAGACCCTTCATGTGTCTCGCCATCAACGACATCGAGTGCTCCTGGCGTGTAATGTGTAAAGTTCTGTCTATCTTCTGCCGCCAGATGTCTACCGCATCTTCCAGGGCTTGACCGCCAGATCCTTCATGTGTCTCGCCATCAACGACATCGAGTGCTCCTGGCGTGTAATGTGTAAAGTTCTGTCTATCTTCTGCCGCCAGATGTCTACCGCATCTTCCAGGGCTTGACCGCCAGACCCTTTATGTGTCTCGCCATCAACGACATCCTCCTGGCGTGTAATGTGTAAAGTTCTGTCTATCTTCTGCCGCCAGATGTCCACCGCATCTTCCAGGGCTTGACAGCCAGACCCTTCATGTGTCTCGCCATCAACGACATCGAGTGCTCCTGGCGTGTAATGTGTAAAGTTCTGTCTTTCTTCTGCCGCCAGATGTCTACCGCATCTTCCAGGGCTTGACAGCCAGACCCTTCATGTGTCTCGCCATCAACGACATCCTCCTGGCGTGGAATGTGTAAAGTTCTGTCTATCTTCTGCCGCCAGATGTCTACAGCATCTTCCAGAGCTTGACCGCCAGACCCTTCATGTGTCTGGCCATCAACGACATCGAGTGCTCCTGGCGTGTTATGTGTCAAGTTCTGTCTATCTTCTGCCGCCAGATGTCTACCGCATCTTCCAGGGCTTGACCGCCAGACCCTTCATGTGTCAGGCCATCAACGACATCGAGTGCTCGTGGCGTGTAATGTGTAAAGTTCTGTCTATCTTCTGCCGCCAGATGTCCACCGCATCTTCCAGGGCTTGACCGCCAGACCCTTCATGTGTCTCGCCATCAACGACATCGAGTGCTCCTGGCGTGTAATGTGTAAAGTTCTGTCTATCTTCTGCCGCCAGATGTCCACCGCATCTTCCAGGGCTTGAGAGCCAGACCCTTCATGTGTCTCGCCATCAACGACATCGAGTGCTCCAGGCGTGTAATGTGTAAAGTTCTGTCTATCTTCTGCCGCCAGATGTCCACCGCATCTTCCAGGGCTTGACAGCCAGACCCTTTATGTGTCTCGCCATCAACGACATCAAGTGCTCCTGGCGTGTAATGTGTAAAGTTCTGTCTATCTTCTGCCGCCAGATGTCTACCGCATCTTCCAGGACTTGAGAGCCAGACCCTTCATGTGTCTCGCCATCAACGACATCGAGTGCTCCTGGCGTGTAATGTGTAAAGTTCTGTCTATCTTCTGCCGCCAGATGTCCACCGCATCTTCCAGGGCTTGACCGCCAGACCCTTCATGTGTCTCGCCATCAACGACATCGAGTGCTCCTGGCGTGTAATGTGTAAAGTTCTGTCTATCTTCTGCCGCCAGATGTCTACCGCATCTTCCAGAGCTTGACCGCCAGACCCTTCATGTGTCTGGTCATCAACGACATCGAGTGCTCCTGGCGTGTAATGTGTAAAGTTCTGTCTATCTTCTGCCGCCAGATGTCTACCGCATCTTCCAGGGCTTGAGAGCCAGACCCTTCAAGTGTCTCGCCATCAACGACATCGAGTGCTCCTGGCGTGTAATGTGTAAAGTTCTGTCTATCTTCTGCCGCCAGATGTCTACCGCATCTTCCAGAGCTTGACCGCCAGACCCTTCATGTGTCTGGCCATCAACGACATCGAGTGCTCCTGGCGTGTAATGTGTAAAGTTCTGTCTATCTTCTGCCGCCAGATGTCTACCGCATCTTCCAGGGCTTGAGAGCCAGACCCTTCATGTGTCTCGCCATCAACGACATCGAGTGCTCCTGGCGTGTAATGTGTAAAGTTCTGTCTATCTTCTGCCGCCAGATGTCCACCGCATCTTCCAGGGCTTGACCGCCAGACCCTTCATGTGTCTCGCCATCAACGACATCGAGTGCTCCTGGCGTGTAATGTGTAAAGTTCTGTCTATCTTCTGCCGCCAGATGTCCACCGCATCTTCCAGGGCTTGACCGCCAGAACCTTCATGTGTCTCGCCATCAACGACATCGAGTGCTCCTGGCGTGTAATGTGTAAAGTTCTGTCTATCTTCTGCCGCCAGATGTCCACCGCATCTTCCAGGGCTTGACAGCCAGACCCTTCATGTGTCTCGCCATCAACGACATCGAGTGCTCCTGGCGTGTAATGTGTAAAGTTCTGTCTATCTTCTGCCGCCAGATGTTTACCGCATCTTCCAGGGCTTGACCGCCAGACCCTTCATGTGTCTCGCCATCAACGACATCGAGTGCTCCTGGCGTGTAATGTGTAAAGTTCTGTCTATCTTCTGCCGCCAGATGTCCACCGCATCTTCCAGGGCTTGACCGCCAGACCCTTCATGTGTCTCGCCATCAACGACATCGAGTGCTCCTGGCGTGTAATGTGTAAAGTTCTGTCTATCTTCTGCCGCCAGATGTCTACCGCATCTTCCAGGGCTTGACAGCCAGACCCTTCATGTGTCTCGCCATCAACGACATCGAGTGCTCCTGGCGTGTAATGTGTAAAGTTCTGTCTATCTTCTGCCGCCAGATGTCTACCGCATCTTCCAGGGCTTGACCGCCAGACCCTTCATGTGTCTCGCCATCAACGACATCGAGTGCTCCTGGCGTGTAATGTGTAAAGTTCTGTCTATCTTCTGCCGCCAGATGTCTACCGCATCTTCCAGGGCTTGACAGCCAGACCCTTCATGTGTCTCGCCATCAACGACATCGAATGCTCCTGGCGTGTAATGTGTAAAGTTCTGTCTTTCTTCTGCCGCCAGATGTCTACCGCATCTTCCAGGGCTTGACAGCCAGACCCTTCATGTGTCTCGCCATCAACGACATCCTCCTGGCGTGTAATGTGTAAAGTTCTGTCCATCTTTTGCCGCCAGATGTCCACCGCATCTTCCAGGGCTTGACAGCCAGACCCTTCATGTGTCTCGCCATCAACGACATCGAGTGCTCCTGGCGTGTAATGTGTAAAGTTCTGTCTATCTTCTGCCGCCAGATGTCTACCGCATCTTCAAGGGCTTGAGAGCCAGACCCTTCATGTGTCTCGCCATCAACGACATCGAGTGCTCCTGGCGTGTGATGTGTAAAGTTCTGTCTATCTTCTGCCGCCAGATGTCTACCGCATCTTCAAGGGCATAACCGTTAGACCCTTCATGTGTCTCGCCATCAACGACATCGAGTGCTGCTGGCGTATAATATGTAAAGTTCTGTCTATCTTCTGCCGCCAGATGTCTACCGCATCTTCCAGGGCTTGAGAGCCAGACCCTTCATGTGTCTCGCCATCAACGACATCGAGTGCTCCTGGCGTGTGATGTGTAAAGTTCTGTCTATCTTCTGCCGCCAGATGTCCACCGCATCTTCCAGGGCTTGACCGCCAGACCCTTCATGTGTCTCGCCATCAACGACATCGAGTGCTCCTGGCGTGTAATGTGTAAAGTTCTGTCTATCTTCTGCCGCCAGATGTCCACCGCATCTTCCAGGGCTTGACCGCCAGACCCTTCATGTGTCTCGCCATCAACGACATCGAGTGCTCCTGGCGTGTAATGTGTAAAGTTCTGTCTATCTTCTGCCGCCAGATGTCCACCGCATCTTCCAGGGCTTGACAGCCAGACCCTTCATGTGTCTCGCCATCAACGACATCGAGTGCTCCTGGCGTGTAATGTGTAAAGTTCTGTCTATCTTCTGCCGCCAGATGTTTACCGCATCTTCCAGGGCTTGACCGCCAGACCCTTCATGTGTCTCGCCATCAACGACATCGAGTGCTCCTGGCGTGTAATGTGTAAAGTTCTGTCTATCTTCTGCCGCCAGATGTCCACCGCATCTTCCAGGGCTTGACCGCCAGACCCTTCATGTGTCTCGCCATCAACGACATCGAGTGCTCCTGGCGTGTAATGTGTAAAGTTCAGTCTATCTTCTGCCGCCAGATGTCTACCGCATCTTCCAGGGCTTGACAGCCAGACCCTTCATGTGTCTCGCCATCAACGACATCGAGTGCTCCTGGCGTGTAATGTGTAAAGTTCTGTCTATCTTCTGCCGCCAGACGTCTACCGCATCTTCCAGGGCTTGACAGCCAGACCCTTCATGTGTCTCGCCATCAACGACATCGAGTGCTCGTGGCGTGTAATGTGTAAAGTTCTGTCTATCTTCTGCCGCCAGATGTCTACCGCATCTTCCAGGGCTTGACCGCCAGACCCTTCATGTGTCTCGCCATCAACGACATCGAGTGCTCCTGGCGTGTAATGTGTAAAGTTCTGTCTATCTTCTGCCGCCAGATGTCTACCGCATCTTCCAGGGCTTGACAGCCAGACCCTTCATGTGTCTCGCCATCAACGACATCGAATGCTCCTGGCGTGTAATGTGTAAAGTTCTGTCTTTCTTCTGCCGCCAGATGTCTACCGCATCTTCCAGGGCTTGACAGCCAGACCCTTCATGTGTCTCGCCATCAACGACATCCTCCTGGCGTGTAATGTGTAAAGTTCTGTCCATCTTTTGCCGCCAGATGTCCACCGCATCTTCCAGGGCTTGACAGCCAGACCCTTCATGTGTCTCGCCATCAACGACATCGAGTGCTCCTGGCGTGTAATGTGTATAGTTCTGTCTATCTTCTGCCGCCAGATGTCTACCGCATCTTCCAGGGCTTGAGAGCCAGACCCTTCATGTGTCTCGCCATCAACGACATCGAGTGCTCCTGGCGTGTAATGTGTAAAGTTCTGTCTATCTTCTGCCGCCAGATGTCTACCGCATCTTCAAGGGCATAACCGTTAGACCCTTCATGTGTCTCGCCATCAACGACATCGAGTGCTCCTGGCGTATAATATGTAAAGTTCTGTCTATCTTCTGCCGCCAGATGTCTACCGCATCTTCCAGGGCTTGACAGCCAGACCCTTCATGTGTCTCGCCATCAACTACATCGAGTGCTCCTGGCATGTGATGTGTAAAGTTCTGTCTATCTTCTGCCGCCAGATGTCTACCGCATCTTCCAGGGCTTAACCGCCAGACCCTTTATGTGTCTCGCCATCAACGACATCGAGTGCTCCTGGCGTGAAATGTGTAAAGTTCTGTCTATCTTCTGCCGCCAGATGTCTACCGCATCTTCCAGGGCTTGACCGCCAGACCCTTCATGTGTCTCGCCATCAACGACATCGAGTGCTCCTGGCGTGTAATGTGTAAAGTTCTGTCTATCTTCTGCCGCCAGATGTCTACCGCATCTTCCAGGGCTTGACCGCCAGACCCTTTATGTGTCTCGCCATCAACGACATCCTCCTGGCGTGTAATGTGTAAAGTTCTGTCTATCTTCTGCCGCCAGATGTCCACCGCATCTTTCAGGGCTTGACAGCCAGACCCTTCATGTGTCTCGCCATCAACGACATCGAGTGCTCCTGGCGTGTAATGTGTAAAGTTCTGTCTATCTTCTGCCGCCAAATGTCTACCGCATCTTCCAGGGCTTGACCGCCAGACCCTTCATGTGTCTCGCCATCAACGACATCGAGTGCTCCTGGCGTGTAATGTGTAAAGTTCTGTCTGTCTTCTGCCGCCAGATGTCCACCGCATCTTCCAGGGCTTGACAGCCAGACCCTTCATGTGTCTCGCCATCAACGACATCGAGTGCTCCTGGCGTGTAATGTGTAAAGTTCTGTCTATCTTCTGCCGCCAGATGTCTACCGCATCTTCCAGGGCTTGACCGCCAGACCCTTCATGTGTCTCGCCATCAACGACATCGAGTGCTCCTGGCGTGTAATGTGTAAAGTTCTGTCTATCTTCTGCCGCCAGATGTCTACCGCATCTTCCAGGGCTTGACCGCCAGACCCTTCATGTGTCTCGCCATCAACGACATCGAGTGCTCCTGGCGTGTAATGTGTAAAGTTCTGTCTATCTTCTGCCGCCAGATGTCCACCGCATCTTCCAGGGCTTGACAGCCAGACCCTTCATGTGTCTGGCCATCAACGACATCGAGTGCTCCTGGCGTGTAATGTGTAAAGTTCTGTCTATCTTCTGCCGCCAGATGTCTACCGCATCTTCCAGGGCTTGACCGCCAGACCCTTCATGTGTCTCGCCATCAACGACATCGAGTGCTCCTGGCGTGTAATGTGTAAAGTTCTGTCTATCTTCTGCCGCCAGATGTCTACCGCATCTTCCAGGGCTTGACCGCCAGACCCTTCATGTGTCTCGCCATCAACGACATCGAATGCTCCTGTCTGTACGGCGAGCGACACTCCAAGAGCGACAAGCTGAAGATGGACATGTACATCGAGCAGTGGAAGCAGTGGGACCGGACTCTTGTGAGTTGCAACGAGATAGATTTTCATCAATCTTTCACCAAAACATATGGCTACGTACTGGTCTTCAGAACTGTCAATGAAAATAATTTAATATTTTGTTTTGTTTTGTTTTGTTTTGGGTTAATAGCGCTATATTTTTTACCACTTTTCATGTACTAAACCTCTGTAGGACAAATAAAACTAATAATCCATTCCAAAGTATGATATTATTTTCATTTAACAGTTCTTAAGACCGGTACGTAGCCTTATTTTATGAACAAAATGCTCTTGACGGTCAATGTACTACTCAGCCGTCGTATCTACTCCAACACCTAACATTTATTTGCAATACATGGAGTATGGAGCACTATGGCTCCCGACCACCGAATATCGGTCGGGACAAAAGATTGAGCGAACGCGGTGGCTCTCGACAGCTGAAGTTCATCTGAAAGTCGCTCGCAAAACTAAGAATTCATACACTAACATACAGGGCAGTTATTCTATAACTTTAAAATTCCGGGTTCGGACCGAATCTGATTCGGTGCAATGTTAATCCAGATGGCCGTGAATCAAATTCGGGACGAATCCGGATTTTTTAAAGTTATAGAATAACGTCGGACCATAAGAATTGATTATTAAGATTAGTTTACGTTTGTCGTTATGACCCCGCCATAGCGCGGTGACCTCGACTGCTGGCCGAAAGGGTTTTATTCTGTTATGTATCGCATCGACAGGACTCGAACCCGCGCTATCAGGACAGAGAAGACTTCGCCGTGGTGGTTCAACCCTTCAGCGTCGACCTCGTGTTCCCCACGACGACGACGTCAGCGGGGTTTTATTCTGTTATGTATCGCATCGACAGGACTCGAACCCGCGCTATCAGGACAGAGAAGACTTCGCCGTGGTGGTTCAACCCTTCAGCGTCGACCTCGTGTTCCCCACGACGACGACGTCAGCGGGGGTTTATTCTGATATGTATCGCATCGACAGGACTCGAACCCGCGCTATCAGGACAGAGAAGACTTCGCCGTGGTGGTTCAACCCTTCAGCGTCGACCTCGTGTTCCCCACGACGACGACGTCAGCGGGGGTTTATTCTGATATGTATCGCATCGACAGGACTCGAACCCGCGCTATCAGGACAGAGAAGACTTCGCCGTGGTGGTTCAACCCTTCAGCGTCGACCTCGTGTTCCCCACGACGACGACGTCAGCGGGGGTTTATTCTGATATGTATCGCATCGACAGGACTCGAACCCGCGCTATCAGGACAGAGAAGACTTCGCCGTGGTGGTTCAACCCTTCAGCGTCGACCTCGTGTTCCCCACGACGACGACGTCAGCGGGGGTTTATTCTGATATGTATCGCATCGACAGGACTCGAACCCGCGCTATCGAGACAGAGAAGACTTCGCCGTGGTGGTTCAACCCTTCAGAGTCGACCTCGTGTTCCCCACGACTACGACGTCAGCGGGGGTTTATTCTGATATGTATCGCATCGACAGGACTCGAACCCGCGCTATCAGGACAGAGAAGACTTCGCCGTGGTGGTTCAACCCTTCAGCGTCGACCTCGTGTTCCCCACGACTACGACGTCAGCGGGGGTTTATTCTGATATGTATAGTGTCGACAGGACTCGAACCCGCGCTACCGAGACAGAGAAGACTTCGTCGTGGTGGTTCAACCCTTCAGCGTCGACCTCGTGTTCCCCACGACGACGACGTCAGCGGGGGTTTATTCTGATATGTATAGTGTCGACAGGACTCGAACCCGCGCTATCGAGACAGAGAAGACTTCGCCGTGGTGGTTCAACCCTTCAGCGTCGACCTCGAGTTCCCCACGACGACGACGACGTCAGCGGGGGTTTATTCTGATATGTATTGCATCGACAGGACTCGAACCCGCGCTATCGAGACAGAGAAGACTTCGCCGTGGTGGTTCAACCCTTCAGCGTCGACCTCGTGTTCCCCACGACGACGACGTCAGCGGGGGTTTATTCTGATATGTATAGTGTCGACAGGACTCGAACCCGCGCTATCGAGACAGAGAAGACTTCGCCGTGGTGGTTCAACCCTTCAGCGTCGACCTCGAGTTCCCCACGACGACGACGACGTCAGCGGGGGTTTATTCTGATATGTATAGTGTCGACAGGACTCGAACCCGCGCTATCGGGACAGAGAAGACTTCGCCGTGGTGGTTCAACCCTTCAGCGTCGACCTCGTGTTCCCCACGACGACGACGTCATTTGGAGGTCACGTGACGGACTGGTCATACCTGTCGCCTGACTGCTTCCACTTCAGTCAGAAGACCCACGCTATAGGTATGACTACTTGTTGCTTAATTCAATTTTAATAATTAGAACCGTTTTTACTCGTTTCTCCATTTGGTTTCTCGACCACAAGATGTTTCTGAAAAACTTTGCATGCAGTGTTGTGATTAGATAATTTTATTTTTATCTAGATAAAGATAAAGATAACCTGCCAAAAATGTATCTAGATAAGATAATAGATACATTTCCAATAAATCATCTAGATAATAGATAAAGATAAAAAATAATTATCTAGATAATTGTAATAGATAATAGATACTTTTTTTACCAAATAGGTACTGCAACGTCCCCCAATTATTTTCGAATTTTAAATTCGGACCTCAGGCGTTTAAAAATTGGGGCCGTCAAAGCAAGCCACTAACGCGACTAACCGGAGATGGTTTTCCTTTTTTATATCATCTGACATTTGAGGTTCGGGGCTTAAGAGTCATGTATTCCCTGTTGTTCCAGCCGCCATTGCTCTGTGGAACAACATGGTGGAACCTGTTGGGAACAAGACGACGAACTGGGACAAGGTTCCAATGAGCAGGTTCCAGTGTCCGACCAATCACAGTCCGTATCTCTACACGCGGACCAATAGCAACGTGACAAAGATAACCTGACGATGCAAAACACATTTTAGAAGAAACACTTTCGAATTTAATACTCAATTTACATTTTGATACTCATTTCACCGGATGCAGATGAAGACTTTGAAGACGAAGACGGTTGTTTGTGTTGAATTTGCTGAAAATTACTCCGCGTATTTTATTCACATTTGGAAATATCAATCCTGTTTGAAAACATGTTTTGCAGGAAGCGAATAACCTGAAAGTGTTTATGTTTTTGATTATTATAAAATTGAAAGTGAAAAGCACTAATGTTCTTAAATGCATATGAGAACGGACAGAATAAACGCTTGGAATCATCCCTTTGTTTCCAATAATAAGATGATATTGTTGATATTGAAAGACTGCAAGAGCTGGTAATTTACGACGTTGATTCTTGATGAAACGCGCCTACTGTGCAAATAAAATCGATGTTGTCTATTATGACCAGTAAATTTCCCCTCCTCCTCCCACAAAATAGCTCTAGTTCTTCGAAAGCTTTAGTTGAAGAATGTATTTCTTGGTGATTCGGCCCGTTATTAAAAGTTACTGCGTGTCTTTGCCTGAAAAGTCTTACTAGATTTATGTGTAAAATTTGAGAATCTTAAATCTATTTTCATTTCTACTCAAACCAACATGGTACAATATCATTGTGTTCATAATTGCTTGATATTACACATCCTCATTTGCTCCAAATGATTATTTCCTAATCCTGTTTGACTACGTAATTATCCAATTTGAAAATTATATACTAAATATAAATGGCGTAACATTTTAATACACTCTGTAGACGTAATGTATTGTCACATCCATAACTATACGAAATAAAGGAACCGGGGCCTCAATATATAATTCTTTTAATTACATACATTGTATTGCATTACTATATTTAATATCACGGATGACTGTAAGGCTTAAAAAAATGTCTATACTGTAACTATACTTGAGTTAATACAAGCTAAGCTGTGTTTCTATTAGATGTTTTAGTTTCGAACACAGCCGTATAATATGTGTGATTGATGTAAATATGTGTAATTTTCGAATTAAGGAAGGATGAAAGTTTGAAGTAAGTTTTTGTGCAGAGTTTGGACGAAGTGCGTGCCAGTGTGTTTTCAAGTGAATGTAGATGTTGTTGGGTTTTGTGAATACGCAACAAATACGGAGGTAAGAAATCGATTTGTAAATTCACCTTAATTAATATAAATCAATATGTATTGTTTCTGTTTGACTAAAAAAATCTCTGTCGAACGCGTAAATGGAAATTTCACTTTGATTTAATAAGCATAACATGCCAGTAATTAATTTATTTGTTCTCCAAAATCACTGAATTTTTTTAAAATACCAAGCAAAATTTTAATATGATCAGAACGTTTTTTTTTTACTTTGAAATGAATCGGAGGATTTTGATTTGCACTCTCAACGAATAACATGATTCCGTCCAAAAAATATACAGTAAAGCATCAAAATGTGTTTACGTACGCACAATTTTAACTTGATCGGAGACACGGTGCGACTAGTTCCGCAACAAAAATAGGAAATATAAACAGGGACCAGCGTCAAAAGAATCAAAATTGCTTTCAATAAATTATTTATATATTTTGTTATTTGGAACTTTTATTTTACAGGTTTCTTATGAGACTTTATGAACTCATTTTCCAGGTTTTCAGCATTTGCAAATCAGCTGTACATGAATATAAGTATCTAATAATTTACAAGCATACGTGTTCCTGTATATAAATACCTACTATTACACCATTAATAAAACACTTTAGTCTTCTACAATAACCCCACATTGTCACGCCTGAATGCATAGACTTCCCAACTAACACTTGTGTACACGGGTTGCATAAACCGCAGGCGTTGTACATCGTTACCTGAAAAGTAAACGAGTCCCAGCAGTGCTCTTACATTGTACGACAGTCTTTCAGTTAGTATGACGTCACAAACATACCAAGACTCCCTCGTACGTGAAATACCAAGAAACATTCGGTTATATTTTAAACAAATTGCAGCAATTTTGTTCCTGAAGTAGATCTTGTGTCGGTTGCTTCATTTAATTGAACTGTCCTTGTGTGTTATTATGAAAAAGTTGTGTTACAGTTTGTGAAATTTGATAAGTTTGAAGAAATAGTTTGTGATGATGAAAAATCTTTGTTAGACCGTATCGATATGAGCCACGAATATGGAATCAACATAAGAAGCTCCATTACTTGGTTATTGAAACGTTTGTGACGGATTTTAATTTGTAAAATGTTCACTAATGTACGGTTTTTGAATCGTAAGTTTCAAGTTTAACAGTTGAAAAGGACTATACTGATATGCTGGAAAAAACACTATAACAGACTCTTACTATGTAAATCAATACTTGAGCGAAGTGTTGAAATCTTGAAATTTCTCAACTGACAATTAAATTGAGTTCTAAAAATAAATTGAGCACATTTATATTTTTATGAGTCTACTTCCCAAAATTATTCCATCGCGTTATACGCTTAAGACTGCAGCATTAAAATCTAAACTTGAATATAAGTTATCACTTTATTCTTTTCGTACATACTATTTGTTTCATTACCCTATTGGCAAAGACACATGGCGACAACAAACAAAAATATTCAATCAACAATTTAATAATATACATTAATTAATTAATGAACATTATGATTAATTAGTCTCAACATAAACGATTATGAACATTATGATTATGATTAACATTACGATTTTTTATGACCAGATTAAAAAAACATTAACATTAATGAACATTAATTAATTAATGAACACTATTCACTTTTCTACTTTTAATTAATTAGAATTAAAATATGTTTTGGTGCCGCAGGGCGTCATCAAATTAACGCCATTTTAATAAAAATAAATATTATTTTATGTTGATATTGTGCTAAAATAACTTCCTAGAAATTATAATTACGAAATGTTATAATAAAAAAATGTTGTCGATGTTGACATTATTTCGGAATCTATTTTAAATTTTATGAAATCATATCCAAATTTTTCAATATCCTTGGATCCAAATGTATGCGTTTATCGCAAGATTTGCATTCGTTTTGATTTGCATTAGTCACATCATAGAGAAGAGCAGGCTTTTTTCTCAGCAAGATATTATTATTTAATCGTCTATTCATTTTATACATTTTTAAACAAAATGATTGCGATTCACGTTGCCTATTTCCTCTTCTTCAATTAAATAAAGATCACTTAATGATCCAAGCAACTGATAGTTTTATATAAACGCACGTGTTCAGTTCTGTAACATGATGTACACTCGGCCAAACAAAACTTGAACGTTGACTAAATTTGAATGACTGCTGGTCATGTCCCATAACCAATCAAAGCTTGTTATTATCGTTGAAATGTGAGGTCACCTACTAGAGTGAGACAATGAGATCGCTTAGACTGACTTCTGATGGTGCGATCTTACATTTATCAGCCTATCAGATTTATTGAACGATCAATTTTTGTTTGGCCAAGTGTACGTTGAAACATGAAAATTACTCCATGGGCGAGCAAGTAAAAGGGCAATTGCCCCCCCCCCCCCCCCCCATACCAGACCCGATTAAAAAAAACGAGGCCTCTCTTTATAAGTTTACCACTTGTCAACTAAATAGTCAAATTAGTATTTATACAGCTTATCCTTTAAAACTAGTAATTTACCTATTACAAAAAGAACATTTTCATGATGTCCTAAACATTATTTTCATCCCCAAAAGTGTCCAATTCTGCGTTCAAATTCGTGCCTATTTTGCTATAAATCTAAGACACCGAAACAATGGATCGTGTTGGCAATGTAATTTGCAACATTTTCTACTGGAAGAAAAAAAGATAGATCAAATTGAATTGAACATTGAAAATGAATAGCATCGAACTAAAACGAAATCATTCCTGCATGGAATCGTATCAGATAAAATGTTATCGTTTTCGTTCTAGAATAGCCCCCCAGGGACGATCATATTCGAGAAAATAAGGAACACGACTGACCTCTGGTGGATTCTTTGGTACTATCCATAAGGGGGAAAATGGAGGATACAAAGGGTTTATTTATGTAAATAAATGATATAAAATTTGCTTTAGTTGTTTGTTATGGCTAAAAATTTCTCCTTTTTCACAGCCCTATGGAAACACGAACATCAAAATAAAAAAGTGCAATAAAAAGTTTCCTGCCAGAAGTGGCTCCATCACGTATCGCTTATTTGTTCGAATATAAAATGACAGATCTTGTTCTCGAGTGGCAAAAGTGCATGATCTAGTCCTTGCATCATGCCTATGAGTTCGCCTAGCTGTTGGTCAACTTGCAGCAGACATTGTGGTGTGATGGAACCGGCTGGTGTCAGTTGGCGTGGAAAGCTGAAGGTAACAACACGTGCTTCACGGCAGTGTGTGTAGAAGATAGACACGGTGAGTGAGCTGGACTTTACATAATACATCGCATAATAACAGGTTAAATGTAATCATTTCACAGCGGGCTGGTTTTCATCACTTTTGGAATATTTTTTTGAATAAGCTTACAAATGTTCTGAAAGCAATTTTGGGGTTTCCAATAATTTTCATTTAGTTGATTATTAATTTTTAAGAAAATTTACTTTTTGTTCCAAATTACGTTATTTGTTGCATTCAAAATTATCGATAAAAATATTAAATAATGAAATTCGTAGTATTTCATTCCTGATATTTCTCTCCTGATTAGGAATAGTTGAGAATAAGAAAATATCTAAAGCTATATTTTGTCAGTTTATTTTGATCTTCATGGACATAATTTAAATATTATTTTAAACTATTTGACAAGTTAACAATTTAAAAAAAAAATCATAATCGATTATAATGTTATTTTGAGTACAAAACAGATTTGTCGAGTTATTTATAGCATGTAGCTAGTCTAACATCAAAGTATATTCTTACATTGAAATTGATATTGTTTGATCAACTTTGCTTGAAACTAATATTCTGATTATTTCTTGATTTGAAACTCTGCAAAGCGGAAGTAAGTCAATCAAGTGAAACGCTATCGTGCGAATTCAAAGGCTCATCTTATTATTGAAAATTAATGACATTTTCATGATTATAGATATTAAAATGTATTGGTTTTATTACCGGTACATATAACTTTATTATTTAAATAATAATCTTCTAAATTGTTACAACAGTGGCATGTAGTGGTAACACAGAGACTTTACGAATGGAATGAATATGAAATTTAAATGTTTACAAAATAAATAATAATAAAATATTGTGTGATGCTGCTAACTTCAATTAACGGGAAAATGTCATATTATTGATTTAAATAAGATTGACATTTCGTTGTGAATGTCAAAAGTCATAAAAGTGACATCGTTTCTACCGATTATAATCTTTCCAACATATTTTAACAAGTCTCTTAAAGTTTTTCAATTATCGTTTTCAATTCGTTTGCTGCGTTATGTTAAGTGATGTATTGATCATGATTTAAAACACTGATCCGTGAAATGAAGGCTTAGTGTTTAGGCGATCAGGCAGGAAAGCATAAGATTAGATCCAGAACGGTGATTTAAACGCACGAGCAGACAAGTTTCCTAAATATGCGGATTTGATCTTAATCTACACACAGATAAAGAAACAAGCAACATTTTCAAAATAGAGTCTCGATTGCCTCATTTTGACTCTTTTGACTCGGGGCTCTGTTATTTCCGGTTGTTGGTGTGGTTCTTTGATCGAGCTGAAATTCTGTAAAATTAGATATGGAACATTCTATGCCCTCAACGGAATTAAATTCCAATATAGTGAGAATGTAATATAGAGAAGGGAGGAGAGGAAACCAGGTTCAGGCATGTAGCCTACTCCTGGCGAAATATACTAATAATCTGTTAATCTATAGTTTGCTGTATATATTTTAAACAACCCTCTGATTGGTATAAAAAAAGTTTTTTTTCATTGGTTGAAAAATTATAATGTTCTACCCTACAACCCAGCAACTCTCATACAGTATTAATTCGCATACCATGCAGAAGCTAGCATTTCAGCGTGTTATGAATATTTAATCCTTACGTAAGAATAAAATATTCAAAGGTACCGTTTTCTAGTAATTTAATAATGTAGGTAATGCACATTCACTACGAGGGTATGATTTATAGAAACTTATCTCGATGATGTCAACTGATGTCGTGCTGTTAGTGACTTCTTGTAGGACATATTCCTGATGCACGCTCCTCGCTTACGGTTGAAGGCGCAATAAATCTGCCTAACAATGTCGTGCCCCCCCCCCCCCCCCCCCCTCCCCCTGCTCCTGTCGTGGACACGAACACACTGATCACTGATCACTGATCCCTGATCCCCGATCACTGATCGCCTCTGTGTCGTGCGCGCGCCGGTTCTCACACTTCCGGTTAGAAGCTTCTTGTTGACGGAAACTGAATTGAAACAAAGTCAGTTAAGTTGAAACTAAAGGTGGTTGAAGCGCGAGCGATTTTCCGTGTGTTGCAGCCACTTTTTTGGATACGATTGGAGACTAAATGGGTTAACGAAATGATTTGAATTTTTAATCATGATTAGATAAAAGACAAATTAAGCGTTACGAATTGTTAACATTTTTAATGTTTTGCTCCGTAGTTAGTGATAGGTAATTAGTTGATTTTTGTTGAATAATTGTCTATTTTCTTGTCTCACTGGGGGCCGTATAAAATTTAGTTTTAAAAATGTGCCAAGCGATAACCCTAAGTTTGTATTTTATCTAATCATGATTTAAATGTGAGATCAATTGGTTAACGGGTTTGGTCTCCAATAGTTTAGGAATTATTTCATAGTTTTAAGCGGTTTTGTTAAAAAAAACAGCGCCTAATTAACAATGCATGAAGGAAAAATATAAACGTGCTACTAATATATCGTACAACATCCTGTGAACATCCTATCAAAGTTACACCCACTTATAAAACAATTATTTTTCTCTCTCAATTTTCTAAAATGGGCTTTTATCACCTTGAGAAATGCAAGACGCTTCGATTTTGCTGCTTTTGGATGCGATTGGAGACAAACGAATTTAAATCAAAATCAGGATTCTAATCATAAGTCAAAGTTAGGGTTGATACTTGGTACATTTTTTCCTCAATTATTAGCATTTTTTTTATTATTATAAAATAGTTATTTTTTTCCTCGCTTAGCGCCCTATAAAAATTAACTTATGTGCCAAGTAGAAACCACGAAGACATTATTGAAGACCACGCTTTTAAGAGTGACATCAATAATTGTTTCACGTGTTTGGCATCGTTCCCGATTGACCAGTGTTTTGAGCGGTTTTGTTTACCGGCATCCAACGTTTCGTCTTATATAACTCAGATATTAATTAGTAGCATTATGTTATGACATTTTGTTCTCGTTAATAGCGTTGACGTTCGGTAAAAACCATTATTATTTTCATATGCACAATATAGAACTTGACAGTTTCTGTATAAAAGCTATGTTTACCATTTCTATTTCAATAGAGTCTAATAATTCCAACTACTTCCTATAATATTTTAAAATATCAAAGAATACAAATAGAATATAAAAGCGAACTAGCATTCAATAAACTCTCTATTACGTATTACATAGGTACAAGAAAGCAAAACTATTGTATTTATTCACATTATTTTTTATTCGGCTTTCTGATAGATGATTTTTATTAAATTACATTCCATAAAAGAGACAATCACGCATCTTCATAAATCGTATTTATTGTGGCTAATAACATACAATTACAGCCTCCATGCCTTGTAAAGCCGCATGCATGAGATTAATGTTGGATGTACATCAATGTTACATGCCATTTTAATTCTGTGACATCTATTTGAAAATAGACAATGTTGCAGAGACATTTACAGAATTAAGTACCTTTGTGGACCACTTTATTGAATCTTCGGTATCTTAAAAGTTATACTTGGTTATGCAGGTTACATATTTAATAATCAGAAGCCCTAATATAATCTAGAACAGTGTTTCTCAACCTATGAGGGGGAGATAGAGTTCTAGAGGGGGAATGCTGCCATTAAAAATACAAATATTAAAATTTTTAAACAATTGTGAAAAAATACTATTAGGTAGCCTATTATCTTAATCGACGAAAATTATTGTCTATAATGTGTAGACATGGTTCAATTTCACTTTGAATTTCAAAAAAATATAAAACCCATGTCTTCTGCGGGCCGGGCCTGCATGTGGTGGGGGCCCGTCCTCAAACGTACATTTACCATAAAATATACCGTATCGATACTGACATATGATTATTTTTTGGAATGCACATTTTGCTTTAGAGTAACACTATCTCGTGAAGGAAAAGGAATATTCTGGCTATAGTGAAAAGGTGGAATGGAACAAGAATGTTTGAGAATCCACATGGTTTAACAGTGTTGCTTTTCAAAGAGATTCTCTACAAATCTGTCCCTTCGTCGTTACTGTCTTCAACGAGCGGTCACAATCTTATAAATTGCAGATAACAGTGTGGACCTTCCTCTTAATATCTCACGTGTTGACACTTTTCTTCTTTTACAGCCGCCGAGAAAGCTTTTGAATCGCTTTCTACAAGCCGCGAAGACGCATCTAAAATCCCCCGACCTTCGGAAATAAAAACACAAGCAAATCAATTAAAATCAAATCATCGAAGAGAAATTCATGAATTGAGTGAAAAGTGATTTTTGTTATTTTTATATAAAATGATTCGATGAGAGTGCGTGTGTGGAGAAAAATCAGACTAAAATAATTCTTTGAGAGGTTTAATAATGGAGTGTAATCAAATTGACTTTGAACGTTGACGTGAAGATGACAATGTACCTGCTCATCCTCGTCATCGCCTCGTCGGTGGCTCAACAGAACAGCCTCCGCGAGACTCTGGACCAACTGATCGCCTACCCTCGCTTCCGGGACCGCGTGCGCAAGCAGGCCGTGATCGAGCGCGACTTCCCGTGCGTCAACGCGACGGCGTGGAGGTCGTCGGAGCGCCCCACCAGCGTCCATCGCCTCCGTCCAGGCGACATCGACGTCGTCGGCGGCATGGGGGACAGTCTGGTCGCCGGCAGTGGGGCCATGGAGGAGTTCGCGTTGGGGACCTTCATCGAGTACCGCGGAGTCTCCTGGTGTGTCGGTAAGTACTCGTTGTTAGGATTAAGAGCGAAAGGGAAATGCATGTTTCGTCAAAACGTTTTTTTGAAATTTCTTTTCACGCTGTTAAAATTTAAAAAAAAAATCAGATAGTAACGAACCATAACAGTTTAAAATAAGTACTAAATAATGCCCCAAACTGCAGCACTTAATGACCTCTGGTACGACCTCAAAGTGTTAAATACGATTATTAAATATCGTATTAACATTTTGAGGCCGTACCAGAGGTAATTATGTACTCCACTGTGGTCAATATTTAGGATATTAAACTGTAATAGGTTGTTACTATCTGATTTTTTAAAATTATTTTAGCTTGAACAGAAATGAAAAAAAAAATCGTTTTGACGAACCATGCATTTCCTGTTCGCATACCCAGGCCTCTTTCTTTCCGCAAACGGTCGGTTTGGATCGATCTTTGAGGGAAATACAAAATATAAATGACCATGTTTGTCAAACGGTTATGAATATCGAAAAAGCAAGACATCGGTGACATGTATTGAACCTTTATCTACATTTTCATCGCTTACTGTCCTACTGCTCCGTCTATGTGGTCAGCATTCGTCGGGCACGAAAACGCTCCGTGCGAGCGACGGACGAGAGACGAACCAAATCAAATTTACAATTAAAATTAAAATTTCAGATCAAGTTTTCAAAATTAAAAAAAAATCTTCTGATTGGTTGATCCGATCATTTTTTTTGTCAAACTGTACAAAGTTAATATTTCCTGATTGGTCAAAAATGAAAATGTTCCGATTTAGTCAAATGTTGCACCTTCCCATAATTCGCCTCTCGACTGATATAACCACGAAACACTCAGTTTGGAATGATGCAGCGGGAATCGAACTCGGGAATTGTGGAGAGCAAGTCCAGAACGATGTTATGAAATACGCAATTGCATACTATTGTAAGAATGAACTACAGAATCTTCTATTCGTGCTCACATGATTGTGTGCAGGTTATGTGAAGGAATGACGGGTTTGTTGCACCCGATCAACCACCTGTGGCACAATAGAAGAGAATAATAGCTATGTAGGTGGATAGAATGTCGTCATAAGTTTCGTGTCACTGGAATATGTAATAGTAGACAATGACTGCGACAGATCAGGGTTTGAATTTATTTACATACTAAATATCATAAAAAAGTTCTTTGTAAGACGTTCATATTTTTTATTATTTCCTAGTATTCATAAATATAATCATTATTTATTGGGGAATATTATGTAAGTAACATTCCTTACTGTCACATCATTGGAAATTCCACGTCTAAAGCCAAACCTAGGTCTGTGCGAAATGTTTCTCCAAACTCCTCAGCAACACTTTCGATTGTCCGTAAGATAGCTGGATGATGATGTTTTCTAAATGCTACATGCATTTACGACAAATGTACTATTCATTTATTCCGGTGATGAATCTTTACATATCTTTGTCTTCTACGAATAATGTATAATCAAATCTGAATTCATACTAGGAATTTTTGGTTTGAAACAAAACGAATGAACACGAAATACGTCAATGTTGTTTTTCTGTGTCAATTGAAATAGTTTAAAACGAAGAAAATGAATATTTGAGGTGGCATTCTGTACCTCAGAGGTAGAAGGACCGATATCCATTTTCTCGATTTTTGCGTTGCACACGTTTGGAATGATGTAATCAAGCTCTTTCAATTGCAATTTGACTGAAGGCAACTAATATAGTTACATTGAAGTATTCACTATAAAATTACTGGTGATCTCGTTACAAATTGTATTGGATGATGGTAGATTACTTTGCTCTTGAAGAGGTTCTCAAAATCAATGTAATAGACATCCGGCCTTCTACCACTGAGGTACATAATTAAAATTATATTGAATTACAAATACCAAAGCACGTAGGCATTGAAGTCACAATCGAAATAATAATATGCAATTATTGAAAATAATTGCATTTATTTTTATTTCATACCGAAATATGAATAACTCATTCAAAAACAGAATACATTTTCACTGCACCTATTTTTCAATATTTACCTGACAAAATTACAAGAACTTCTAGTGGCTATCAGGTCAAATGTATAAATTTAACTTAACTCTTAGAGGCACAGCAATATTTTTTTTTAATGTGATGTATATAAAGTATCAGGCATTGTTGATGGGCATCAAAATAACACATACATATTTTTTTTTTTTTTTTTTTATTTCATCCCTTCAACCCCTAACAGGTGGATGCATAGTTACCACCATGCATGAAACCCGGCCAATTGCCGTATCTTTTATGTGATACATTATGCAAAGTTGTGAGGTAATTGGAATCCCTGAGACTCGAATTGACTCCCTGAGACTCCCTGAGGGATTGGAATATCTACATGTTGTTGAGCGATGATAAAACCGAGCGGCAAGGCATCTTCGCTGTCCGATGATTCCTCGGCGGTAGGATCGTCTTCTTCTTCAGACGTAGAAATGACGTTACTAATATGCAACATAGTACCTGATGGTCCATGTAGATCACTGCTATCATTTTTAAACAATACATCGGGTGTGGTTAGCTGGTCATCGAAATCTTCGTCTACGTCACTCACGCCAGCGATTGACTCGTTGTCGCTTACCAGCCGAGGAATCATCGGCCGATGGAATTTCACCTCACTCCATGTTTAGTGCTTCCTGCACTTCAGCTTTACTAAGATTATATTTCTTACGCACCATCTGGTATTTAAAACAAATAATAGTGGAGTAAACACAATTATTTCCAAAAAGTGAGGTTATGTTTCAAAATTGCCAAAGAGCATGGTGGTACGTATTCCTTACCACCTTATATATTACCTATTTTTTGTTCCATAGGACCAAAAAAATAAAAATTAGTTTACTATTTAACTCGTGTGTATATATTAGCTACAAAGAAAATCAATTGATATGAAGAAATATGATGAAATATACAAATCTTGGAGAATCAAAGTCACCAGCAACGCACAGTTTTGGTTAGAGTAGATTTCCACCTTTCCAGATCCTTCAGCACTGATTCTAGACATGCGCGCCATCTGTGATATGTTAGTAGAACTCTTTGGTGAACTATTCAAGGTGGTATGTAAAGCTTACCACCATGCAGTATAATATGAAAAATTCTTTTTAAGGTGGTAACAATGTATTACCACCATGCCTCTAAGAGTTAAACATTGTAGAAACGAAAATGCGTGAATAATATTTATTGAAAGAAGGTGGTGGGGAGAGGGGCTGCAATAATTGTTTCACCACAGCTAATAGCAACGAAGTATTACAAACGATATACATTAACTTTACACACCTGGGGCGATATCTCAGACGGTTGTAATACCTTCTTCTGCGGTGATTTTATGTCACTTAATAGTTATTACCATGATAAAACAAAGTTAATAACGTTTATTTGTAAATTGGCAAGTAAGCAATTGCTGTCATAAAGTTACACCTGTTAGAATAAACTTGGTAACACATCGTATAATTATATAATGCATGACCGGTCACTCTATGTTTCTTACAAAGACTGCAGCCCCTGGTTTTTATGCAGGTTTCATTAATAACTTTGAAACATACATTCTAATAACTTACACATCGTCACTTTTTTTCTACAAAAGGTCGAAACCTTTCAACGCAACTTTCTGTTACTTGAATAGAGGTCGAGTTAACACTCTCATCGAATAGGCAACTAAATAACCACATAGATTGTAATATTACAGAATAATATCAAGTGCATGTGTCAACGTTACAGTTAGAAGAAAATAAATTATGCAATTTAACAGGAAAACGGTATGTGCAACACCTCGAACCGAAATTCCGTAACTTTTAAAAATATATCAGCCTACTGCAATTATAATATGATTGAATCATTCAAGACAATTACCTAATTTAATTTTCAGTATCTTAGTAGCAGTTCTAAACTCTGAAATGAAAAGAGACCCATTTTATTTGAAGATATTTACTTTTCGATAGATCGCTATTGGCAGCTTTTCAAAATGTAATTAAAATGACATCAAGTCTTACAGTTCTCAGCTATTTAGCAAAACATTATGTTATGTTATGTTTATTAGTTACCTTTGACCCTCTTCGGATGAAATTGGTAGGTACATTTCTTCGTAAAACATCAAAAAATTGGTCTTGCGAAATTTCAGCTGGATTGGATTTATATACTTTTAACCTATCAGAAGACATGGTTTTACATCTTTATCTCGAATGATGGTTGGTTGGTTGATACATCCTGGTTGTGATTGTGGTGCGCCTATGCAGACCATCTAGCACATTATAGAAGAATGTCCACTTTACTCATTCCCTGGGGAGTTTGCAGATATCAACCTGGCTACTCCTGATGCAATAGCCTGGATGGAAGACCTAAATGTCCATGTTTGAATGTTTGTTGTGTGTTTTCTTGTTGCAAATTATTTTCTTGGTAATACACATTATTATAATGAAAAATGTGGTATCAGAACCCACACGCTAAATAATAAATCTCGATCAAAGAAACGGTGTTATACCAAGATCGCACCAATAACTTGATAAACAGAGACCCATTGCCACAAGAGTGAAAAGTAGGGATACGAAACTATAAAATAAAAAATCATACCTACTTGTGTCAATCTTACAATTAAAATTCAAAAAATGTTGTAATTAATTATTTTCAACACGCGTAGGTATACTACACAAGTATTCCAAGCCTAATGACGAAAGACATATCCAATTACCATCATTTCACAACATCTTCAAACAATGTCGTTCAATCTGTACCATTTCTCATTGTAAAACATTAATTATTATTAATTATGATTCAACAATTAGTTGACGCAAAGATGCTCAGAACTACGATACAGTTTCTGTTTGGAAGTGATTTCTCTTGACAACAGGAAGCAAGGTTTTAACATCCAGCATAGCGCATTCTGATGAAATAGGGACTAATAAGGGCATTGCCATCAAGTTTGTACATTATATGGGCGTTCAGAATCAAATCCTTAGATGTCAGGTTGACAAAACCAGTTGTGGGGAGCGTGTTGGAAGAAATGGAAAACAGAGTTTGTTGTTTTACTGTTTTCTATACTTTTCAATAAAAATCTATGATATCGAATACTTATGTTCTAGCTGCGTGATGTCTGAAGACAAGTTGATATCTGTGATCTGATTAAAACGCTAAAAATGTATGAATGCAACACATATTATTACTTAATTTAAATTGCATCTGCATAATATTATTTGCATTATTTAACTAGACATAAACTAAGTGCATATGTTGTAATTTACCTCCGACTATTTACTCATACCAACTGGTTTACAGTGTATTCGTAAGAAAAATATACTTTTGTGTGAAATATATGGCTTTTCCTTATGCCCTCGGGTTGGTAGACGTGAATAAATACTAAATAGCAACTGCAAGATGAAAAGATTTTCCTTCTCTTGGATTCGAACCCATGCTCCTCGGAATGTCCAGTCTCGTGCTCTACCAACTTATGTAGATTTAGCACACTGTAAAAATAGATAACAAGTTCCATTAGATGTATTGGCTATATTTAACCTGACTATAAGGCGCTATATCTTATGTAATAGGTGCAAGTCTTGTGTAAGTATTAGTACACTACAATGGAAAGGGCAATTATAATTGGCATTGGGTAATTAGGTAATTGAAAACACTTTCGTGATGGTCTAGCATAATAGCAGTTACAATAGCACGTAATCTTTTACGGATCTTCATGAGTTTTTTCTGGCTTTCTTCTATCGAGAGGCAAATTATGGGAAGGTTCCCTGCTAATAGGCCAAGACTCCTCTTCACACCGTCAACCATATTCTTCATCGTCATCATCTCCCAATCATTATAATCCGTCGCCATTAGCTTTGCAGAAGTGATTTCCAAATTCGCCACTTTGGTCGAGATTAGCATACTAAGTTTTTAGAAATTCACCCTTATTGCGTAATAACCATGTGATAACTGTAAGAAGATGAATTCAGTGACTCTACATGAATGATATTTATGTACAACAGAGGTAGAAGGCCCTATGTCCATTTCAATGCTTCTGGAGTGGGCTCAAGAACCAGCAATGTCAATACCAATCAGATTATAAGTGAATATTTCAATATAACTGTAATTGGCAACTGATTACATCATTCCAAAAGTATGCAACGTAAAATAGAGAAGATTGACCTCGGACCCGAGGGGTTAACAACTCAACATTTCAGAGTACACATGATTTCTTGATTTTATAATTTTTTAATTTTTTAATTTTTCTTTAGTTTTTTAATTTTTAATTTTTTTTTGTTTTGATTTGTTTTGTTTTTTGACTTATTTTCAAAGTGTAAACTGATTTTTTTAGTTGTTCACCCATCGCTCGGACCTTACTTTTGAGACACAGATTTTATTCAAAACCACTATAATCCACAAACCTCATCCAGTCAACAACTCTCACCAAGGTCATTGGGAAACAATACTCTAACGAGCCCCGCCATTGCGTAATGCAACTGTCATTGTATATTGCACACACGTAAGATCCAGGGCCACTTGCAAGTTGCATCAATGAGATCACAGGATTTGGGCCACGCAGCCGCCTCGCCCTGACGTTGTGTCATTGTTGCTCGGAACAACCCATCACACGGGGTTTTTACAACGAAACTTTCTTATGTCTGATCGAAGATTGAAATTAGGAGTGGGATAATGGATTTTTTTACGCACAGTACTCAAGAACTATAATTATTTTATCATTAATGCCATGGGTCGAGGATAATGTGTACAAAAAACTGATTGTATACATTTAGCATTTTGATATTTCAATCTAATAGGTAACTCGAATATGAACCAAAGGTAAATTACATATTTTTTAGTGGTGTTCGTCAAATTATTCTGCAACTATATGCTAATGCCAACGATGAATGATTTATGATGAGAATATGTAATGATGGGCAATGGGAAGGATGAGGTCGTATCCTATTAGTAGGGACACTCATTCTTTCCCACTTTGCTTCAACTGAGGGAAATATCGAAATAGTTAAGTCATTAAGGATGGGCGTGTGAATATAATCAATCAAATGAATAAACCAACTCGCGCCGTAATGAACATTTAAAATACGTTGACGTAATTTCTCAACGATTGTTTCTTTTTTGATTAACGGTCAAACAAAGTAACGGAACAATTCAAATTGTATACAAATAATTCATTATCTATGCAGCGCGTTCACCTAATATTGATTTGAAGCAAGATCGGTACCCCGGTTTCACCGGAAAATTGATTCAGAGTTTATACTCCGCCTTACTGATGAATAATATGGTAATCTGAAGGCCAGTGGCGAGGCTCGACAAAAATCAGCCAGGGTCGACCTACCCATGCCATGCCCCGATTTCGCTGTCCCCTCGGGCCGGCTTCCCTACTCGAGACGAGAATCGAGTCCCACCGGCCCGAACCCTCCCGCTCCCCGGTCCGCATTCCATACTGGGCTTCCCACTAGTGCCGGACTACCCCGGACCGGGGCCTCCCTTATTGACCTCCATTTATGATCAACAAAATAATGACATAGTTGTCAACGCGCCATTAAACAATATCAATGAATTCGTGTGTGTAGGTGGGCAGCGCACCTGGCGGCAGTACCTCACTCTGCCCAACATCCTGAAGATGTTCAACCCGGGCCTGGTGGGTTACTCGGTGGGCACGGGACAGTTCTTCGAGCCCCACTCCCAGTTGAACGTCGCCTCCCCCGTGTCTGACATTGCTCTGTGTGTAGGTGGGCAGCGCACCTGGCGGCAGTACCTCACTCTGCCCAACATCCTGAAGATGTTCAACCCGGGCCTGGTGGGTTACTCGGTGGGCACGGGACAGTTCTTCGAGCCCAACTCCCAGTTGAACGTCGCCTTCCCCGTGTCGGCCAGTGCTGACGCCTACACCCAGGCCAAGTTGCTCGTCAAGAAGATGAAGAAGCATCCCAAGATCAACGTCAAGGAGGACTGGAAGGTCAGTGGTCGGGTGAGGGTCATTCTTCAGCCTAATGGGACAGTGCAGAAGGGACGTTTTAAAGAATTTAAAAATAAATATGAGTTGGTATGAAAATGACTTAATTATGATACAACGGACAGTCAGAAAATTATATAAATGGGGCTTGAGATAGTTTTGTGGTCCTTTTTTCATTGGTTGAGTGTACATTAGAGACATTAAAAAATTAATAAAAACAATTGTGTCAATGGTTCAGTGATACATATTTTTTAAATTTCGTTGAGGAAATTTGACAAATATTTCAAAATAACCAGTAAAATGTCAATAACTCTGGAATTTCTTGATTGATTTGTCTAAAAATTAAAAAACAATAGCACCTCCGATCAGCTAGATCGGAGAAATGATGCGACCTGTATGGAAGCAGAGACAGATTACAAAATAAAACGGAGATCTGTGCAAAAAGCGTCGAAAATAGTCCCTCGCTCCTCTAGCAAAAATGTTTCATTAGACGATGGCAGTGACAGTGATTCTGACCATCTCATGGTAAAGTAGGACTCTGCATTACCGACATCTCGATCTCGCTTCGATGACTTCCTGTTTCGATCTAATATTGATTCAGCAAGTCGAGAGATTCTTGGCGATCTCTCGACCCGGTGAAATCATCTTCAGTTCAATGCCAACAGCTCGATCTTCTTCCTGATTGTTCATTGTGTGCTGGGATGATTCCAATCACGTTGCACTTCCTTGGCCATGACTTGCATCGGACTTCACTTGGAAATTATTCACACGGCGTACATATTTAGAAAATAGTTCAGATAATAAAATGCAATTGATTAACTAGTTGGGTACTGTAATGCATTTTAACTTCAGCTGTTTCTTAATGTTTTGGTTATTGTTTTGGTTATTGACCTTTTGGTTATGGTTTCTGTTTTATTTTTGTTTTTCCTTTGTTTTTTTTGTTTGGTTGTTGGTGCGATGTGTGTCTCGAATCGAGCTAAAATATTCATTCAACATGATTTGACTGGTTTGCTGCGTTCAGAATTTGAAGTTGAAAGGAAAAGGATACGATTGCTGACTGGGAAATATATGAAAGTCATCAAGAACCAACATTTATCATATTTCTCAAATTTTCGGCAAATCGATTTATTCGGATTATTCGGACAAATCGGATTGTTGAGCTTTTGTTAATTATTATTTGTCAAATTTGTTCAAATGTCTGACCCTCTTGCAAATCAAGTAAATTTAGAAAGGTCTATCACAACACTCATACAACATGTTAAATAACAACATAACGATTGTCTTCTGAATGGGCTAACAGTAGATACATATTTTGGTCCATTGATAAAAATGAATATTGTAATGCTCCCCCCCCCCCCCCCCCCCCCCCCCCCGCCCCATCTGGTGTCAATGACCACGTGGTGACAAGATACCCCCCTTTCTCCCCAGGGGGGTCAAATCACGAGTCGCAGAGCAATCTCCTGTTGATAATCCGATGAGATGGTCAGGCAAACGCGTCGTTAAAGTTAATGGCGGCGAGTTAACAAGATACAAACCAGAGTTAACTGCTCATCGTTTCCCTCACTTTACCAATTTGTTCGACAGATTCTTGAGATATTCAAACTTAGTTGTTCTAGCTGGCCACATGATACCTTGATAAGCATCTGAGGTCACTACTTTGTTATTGAAGGGTTAAAAACTTGATCTAGCAGATTTTTAATTCTGTTTCTGTTATTTTTTAGTTATCAGAATCATAATTCTCTTGATTTTTTTTGTTCAATTTTATATGTCTTTCATATTTGTAAATTTTTAATAGGCTTACCTATCATAATTTGATTTTTTTTGTGTATTTAAAAAATATATAATGCCCTGAATTATTGTTCATTCACCCTCTCGTTTCGTTTCAATATTTCTTAGTTTGGTAGCAACCTCAAGAAAGACATAATTAAAAATAATAATTTTAAACTCATATTGCATTATTGTGTGCCTATCAATAATTATTTTGGTAACAATAGTTAAAAAAAAATAACACACACATTTTATTAAAATAATAATAAAACGATCTGCGTGATTTTTAAATGACAGTTTCATATAGAGGAGCGTCTTGGAATTCCAGGCTCACAAATAGATAACTTTCTATTAAGTGTCTAAACGACTAGTTTTGTCTAGGACTACATGAACTGTGGTCTAGTTCGCAAAGTGTTTAATGGTCTTTTCTAGTTTCCAGTGCCTATGTGTGGTCCCATCAATAGATTTATAGCAGTTGAGAGCAACAAAGACGTATCTCCATATTCTTGTCGAGAGTTCACTGTTGCTTTCAAATACCACTTATCATCTCATGTTATAATGTAATCCACTGAACATGTTTAAACCTTTCTCTGATCAACATGAAATTTGGTATATATAGAGACATTAAGGTACATTTTGAGGAAAGCATACTGATGATTGTTATGAAAAAATTTTTTGATTTTTTTTTTTTTAGTTCTAATCAATAAGTTTTCACAATGTTACCATCTTTTATCTAATTTAAAATAATTTGTCTGTTAATCTTTTACTTGGTACATCTGTAGAAGGAGAATAACATCCGAATAAAAATGCTCGATTTTTTGGGGGGTTGTTTCGTTGTTACAGCTCTCAATATGTGAAAAATCTAAAGAATATATATTTTTTAAATTGAAGCCGACTTCAGACGGCTGGGTAGTGAGTTTGACCTTGAAGAGTTTTTTGATCGATTTTTATCAATATCTTTTACCAATGTAATTTGTAATAAAATAAGGCTTTGTACGAGTCTTCAGAACAGTTCAATGAAAATAATGTCATAGCTTGGAGAGGTTTATTATTTTTATTTTGTCCTACAGATGTTTAGTGCATGAAAAGTAAAAAAAATATGGCACTAAACATCTGTAGGACAAAATAAAACTAATTACCAATTCCAAACTATCAAATTAATTTTATTAATCTGTTCTGAAAACTCGTACAAAGCCTTATTTTATTAACAGTTACATTGGTAAAAGATATTGATAAAAATCGATTAAAATTCTCTTCAAGGCCACGCTCACTACCCAGCCGTCTTAAAATGTATAACCAACTAGGCTAAGGACGGACAAATGATATTGATGATGGCCGGTGGGGGAGATGCTAGTAAGGAACCTTCCCAGCACTTGCCCTGCTCTCGCTTGCTAAGCGTGTACACAACAAGACATGGAGCTATTTGTGTGTATCCCCTGTACTTGTGTCTGTGTTGCTCTCGCTTGCTAAGCGTGTGTGTCTGAGAGAAGCTGTTAATGAATGAACCGTCGTATTCGGCCCGAGGGTCCGCTGGCCGGCTGACATCATCCCGTGAAACTCGCCACACCACCTCGCTTTGTCGGCTCGACCGTGTGATCCATTCAAACTCTCACTGTCAGAATATCATCAGTTATTTATAAATCTTTAGTTTCCTTTAATCTTAACACATGTTTTCGATCTCTTTATCTATTAACTTTGGATAAGGAAATTAAGCTCTGAACTAACGATCAGGAGGTTCCGGGCGCGAGAATATTTCTGGCAAAGACTTCGTAAATGGGACGTAAATTGACTGTGATAAAACTCTAATAAATTACTTATTTATACAAATAGAACTCTGATTTAGATGTGTAGTATAGATACCGTGCTCTGACAGCTGTTACATCAGTAAAATGAAGGAATAATTAACAATAAATATGCTCTATTTCGAATTGAAAAAATTGGAACATTTTTAACTCTAGAGGGTTTTCACAGCCCCAATTTCATCCCAGAACTATCGTGAATGACATTTGAAAACATAATCTAGTTGGATCAACCAACCAACTGGAATTTTATAAAAATTATTTTTTCTCCTATTTACGAAATCTTTGTCAGAAAAATATTCGCGTCCCGGGCTCGACTCCCGCTGCTGTTCTTCCTGACAGATATTCCTCAGTCGAGAAGCAAATGCTGGGAAGGTTCCCTACTAATAGGCCACGACCGCCTGCTTCTAACCGTCATCATTACCTAATCTCATCATCATTTATCGGATGCCATTGGCACAGTTGCAGAACCGTGTTACGTGAAACACTAATATAAATTATGATTTCATGATTATACGTATCTATGAAGTATGATTCAACCTTCCACCCAATCTAATTCTATTTAGTTCCTAATATCTCCCCCCCCCCCCACCCGTATATAATTTCCATCATGGCCGCCACAACGATTTGTTCAGTTATGAAGCGCAATCTTTAAAGTCCGAATAATTTTAAAAATGTTAAAAAACGGAAATTCGATGAAGGTCAAAACAGGATATGTATCGAATTTTGTCTATAGGAGAGCTGAAAAAATATTACAAAAAAATTAAAAAACCCAATTTAAAAAAAATCTAAAATGTATAAAACTATTGAATAAATGAAATAAATCAGTGAAGTAAAAGTATGAAATCAGCTGGGATCACAATATTCACTGTTATTCACTCATCGCTCATTTCATAAATTCTCCAATATAACATTGGTGACACAAGCGCTCGGCCGTTTTAGAAAAATATGAGAGAAACACCGTTTCATAAGTGGGTGTAACTTTGATAGGATGTTCACATGATCAGTCTGATTGTATGTTAGTTGCACTTTTTCATTTTTGCTCCGTGCCTTGATAATTAGGCGCGGATTATTCAACAAAATCGCTCAAAACCATGAAATTTCCGGAACGATTGGAGACCATTCCCGTTAACCAATTGATCTCAAATTTTAATCGTGATAAGATAAAAGACAAACTTAGGGTGATCACTTGGCACATTTTTAAAATTAAATTTCATGCGGCAACCAGTGAGACAAGAAAATATACAATTTTTCACCCAAAATCAACTAATTATAACTAATTATAAAGCAAAAAATTAAAATGTACCAAGTGATAACCCTAGTTTGTCTTTTATCTAATCATGATTGAAATTTCAAATCATTTCGTCAGCCCATTTCGTCTCCAATCGTATCCAAAAAAGTGCCTGCAACACGCGGCAAAATCTCTTGGTATGGGTATTCTGTTAATTTACAAATCTGTATCTCTTTCTAACATTTGCTGAGCTTAGGATTAAATGCAACAAATTCACTTTTGCACAAGATAGGTAATCACAAAAACAATGTAACATTACCCTACGATAAAAAAAAAATGATTTACGAATTTAAATTACGAAAAATTACGAAGCTTAAAATGTTTCATATTTTCCGTTTAATTCCAAAGCTCTATACGATCTTATTGACATCAAAAGCACTACGACATCTGCTATAATCTCTCAGTCTCTTCCTCCATCTTCGAGTGTCTCTTTGTTTTCACTAAACGCCTAATTACTGAATAGAATAGCTCTCTGCTCGCTTATGCGATTGCATTTGCATAATTACACCTTACGATGAAGAAATGAGATCAGAATGCGACCACCTGGGGACAATACAAGCATCCGTTTCATATTCATGATGGACAATTATGTAGAAATTTTGTTGATTGTACAATAATAATAACGTACGAATGTATGGAGAAATTATAAGATGATTGGAGATGATGATGATGATGATGGGCATGGTATCAATTAGGGGGGTTTGCCCCACCCCTCGAAACATTTTTTTTAAATATATGATTTGCATTTTCTTAATAATATTATGTATTAAAATATTACATCACACTCAATCTAACTTGTTAATTTCAACAGCGCTTTATTCTAACCACTACACCAATGTGTGGTAAATCAAAGTTCCAAATTCGTTTATTTTTGTTACATTCTTATTTTTATTTTCAAACATAACTTTTGTTGTTTTAAAAGTACATTTGTGTATTTTGCTCTTGATTTTATGGTTTTCACTATTGACCCATAACTTACTATTTGAGAGTTTTTTTGTATTTATTCAAGATTTTTAATTAATAATTAGCTATTAATTAATTGACTTTGTGATGCAATTGTTCAGGATTTTGTAATATTTTTGATAGAATTATTCATATTCGTATAATTGGATTTTGTAGGAATATTTTGTGTGCCATTTAATATCATTTTTATATTTTCATTATTGTACCGTTTCTTTCCGGTTCCTCGCCTTGACGGCTATTATTTCGAGGTCGAGAGGGGTGGGGCAACCCCCCCCCCCCCCCCGGCCCATCCACCAGACATTTCTCCCAGACAGGCCGTCTACCGATTCACACACACACCTTACGCACTTTCATTAGCCACATACCAACTGAACAATCAGAATTTCCCTCACTTTCAAGACGCCGTACCCATGTTTGCCAACTGTTACAACTAATATTGACTTTCGATCTCGTACATCGAATTGAATGTAAACAGAGGTCTAATAGTTGACTGCATTGATTGTCGTATCAGGTGCTAATATTACATGTGATTGTCTTAAGAGCTGTAGACACAGTCGCCCGAGGGCTGAGAAACACAGGGTACCTATCAAGTTTCTAATTTTAATAATTGGATATTGACTAACGTTTTGGAATTAATTACTATTTGTTTCATCAATACAAATGAGCCAATGAGCCAATTTTGTTATTATGAATTGATCTAAGCACGCTCCAACATCACTAATTAAAAAATAGATTGAACAAGTAATTTTGAGGTTGGTTCTAACATTATTTCAGTCATCTTGTGTCAGATATAAGGCATTATTATTTGTAGCCAAAATAAAGTAGCCCGTTTTGGATTTAAGGAAGTATGGATGTCTATTGAAATTTGAAACGTTATTCAACTTAAGAGTCCTGGGGACCGCTATGGAAACTAACGGATTGTGTCAAATTTTCCCAAAATACCTCAGTCTCCCCAAGGCTCATTATTTACTCCACTGTTATGCAACTTTGGAAGGTAGTTTTCATACCCATTTTCTCGGAATACTTTTGAGAAATTTTTAAAAATACGTGAAACAAAAAGGTTATTAGTTTCATATTTTTTCATGAAATATGTGGAAAAATATATTTTTTCTTTAAATATGTATTAAATTTTCTCAATGAGCCCAAATGAGCCTTGGGGAGACTTAGGTATTTTGGGAAAATTTTACACAATCCGTCAGTTTCCATAGCGATCCCTAGGACTCTTAACAACCCAACTTCTAGGAGAAAAACACTAACAAATATTTAACGGATTTCAAACAGAAATTCATATAAGGGGCCATATTACCATTAGGTATATCTTGCAAGTCAATGTAGCCTGAGGTAAATTTAAACTGAGGAAATAAGCTCCGGAATTAAGCCGCAGTAAACCCGGTGTTTGCCGCTCTACACGAAGTCACTTTGTATTCGTGTAGCCTTAGCTCGATTGCGTCATCAGGAAGATGAACATAATGATCTGTTACAGATGGTGACGATGTTCTTCGGCGCCAACGACCTCTGCTCCGGCCAATGCTACAACAAGACAGGAGCCTCAGCATCCATGCACAAGCTCAAGATGCAGATGGCGCTAGATTATCTGCAGAAACATCTTCCGAGGACCTACGTGAACCTGGTGCCGGCGCTAGGTCAGTACCATCAGCCCTTGTTCTTCCCATCATGCATTGCCGGCGCTAGGTCAGTACGATCAGCCCTTGATCTTCCCATCATGCATTGCCGGCGCTAGGTCAGTACCATCAGCCCTTGTTCTTCCCATCATGCATTGCCGGCGCTAGGTCAGTACCATTCCCTGTTCTTCCCATCATGCATTGCCGGCGCTAGGTCAGTACCATCAGCCCTTGTTCTTCCCATCATGCATTGCCGGCGCTAGGTCAGTACCATTCCCTGTTCTTCCCATCATGCATTGCCGGCGCTAGGTCAGTACCATCAGCCCTTGTTCTTCCCATCATGCATTGCCGGCGCTAGGTCAGTACCATTCCCTGTTCTTCCCATCATGCATTGCCGGCGCTAGGTCAGTACTATCAGCCCTTGTTCTTCCCATCATGCATTGCCGGCGCTAGGTCAGTACCATTCCCTGTTCTTCCCATCATGCATTGCCGGCCATCAGCCCTCCCATAGGTAATGCATTTTGCGTTTGACCAATTGGTGGGGAAAACATCTTGCAAAATTTCAACTTGATCGGAACAGATGGTCGCTTTTTATTAATCAATCGTAAAATGTTGTTCTTCACTTTCAAGCAATCGTAGAATTTAGTCCAAATTCTCTACAACAATACGCATAATTACGCACTTTACGCATAAAGTGACTGACACAGGAAAAGAACAGAAAATCAGAGCTAGCCAAAGTGACCAAAAATGACCAAAAATGACCAAAGCAAACTCTTGTTATTCTTTGGTTTCGTAATTTCTTTGTAGCTTTATTATCCGGAACCCGAAAACAATTGATTTAATTTCCAATGAAAATGTTTAACATAGGAAACTATACATTCATGAAACTAAGTTGAAGACTATGAATGTAATTAACAAGATTTATTGCGTCTAAGTGGAAGTTAAAATGTGAGTCAGAATCTTGTCCAACCTGTCTAATGAAAGAACGGAACTTGTTGTGCGGGCGAAGCATGTTCCACGGCATTGCGTGAACAAGTTCCGCCAAAACATCCTGTGTTCTACGCATAACAAGGTGATTGGCCAATACACAGCCACGTGTGAGCCACGCGCTATCCAGGTCGACACGCACTCTTTGTGCCAGCCGTTAACGTCGCACTCGTCTGCAACCAAGTTAAATTAAGGGTGAATATGTGAATGTTGAGATTATATTTTGTTTATGTACAGAATAGCCTCAAAGAGCAATGTGAAATATTAAAATATTTTTTTAGTTAATATATTTCCCATAATTAATTTATTAGTTTTCGACATTTCTCTCCTCTGCAAAAACAAGCTGTACGTCACACGCCGTGTTCCCTGTGTTACGGGATGCATAGAACTGGCTCTGGCTAACATCTAGTGGAGCGGTCGCTCCACGCCAGCCAAGTCGTACGGCGCGCGCACACTCTCATATAAAGGCTGGAGCAAACCCACTTTTACTGTAAGCATCAAAGTGGCATTTTCGGCCTACTGGATCTTAAAATTGAGAAATCTCACATTGTTGCGAAATATCTTAATTTCGAGCTATGGCCCACCCTACTACATATACCAAATTTGGGAACAATAGGTTATGCCATTTGCGCGCTAGAGGACCGAGAAAACAGTGAAATTACATCACTTTCTGATTCTGATGATGATATCAGGAAACGTTGCTATCACCGCCACAGCCTAAACAGCTGAACCGATCAACCTGAAATTTTTACCACATATGCACTTTTGGCGTCTGATGATACCTTGCCTCTTGTGATTTTTTGTGCCGCCATTTTTAAACCGGAAGTGACGTCATATATGAAAAACGGCTGGACCGATTAGGACGAAATTAGCGCCATTCGGTTGAGATGGTCATCTATATGAAGTATGTTACTTAAAAATATAATTTTCTTATATTCTAAACCGGAAGTGGCGTCATAAATTTGCAATATTTAGCTTATTTCATCAAATTATACTTTAAATACACATATCATTATCTTACATTGTAACAAAGACAATACAAAATTATAATTTCAATACACAGTGTTCTCGGCCGCCATTCCTGAAACCGGAAGTGACGTCATACATCGAAAACGCCTGTACCGATTGCCACTGAACTAGCTCCTGTATATTCATTCTGCAATCTATTTGAAAAATCAATTGGGATAAATGAATATACAAATTAACGGTACCGGAAATGGCGGCAGGAACCACTAAATGAAACCGGAAGTGACGTCATATATTGAAAACGGCATGAGCGATTTGACGGAAATTAGCGCTATTGAATTCAGAAGGTCATTCATGAAGTATCAACTAGATAAAACTAAATTGTTTTCTTATTACCTATACCGGAAATGACGTCATAAAAATGCTAAATGACGTCATTAATATTCTAAAGGACACTAAATTCACCACTTTATACTTTTAAATAGATATTTAGTAAACATACATTGTAAATAATTATAAATTCAAGGTTGCAGTGCTCTCGGCCGCCATTTTCTAAAACCGGAAGTGACGTCATATAACGAAAACGGCTGTACCGATTGCAACTAAATTTTGGAATTGTGTAGGACTTATAATTATGAATTCAATACGACATTAATTTCGGCCGCCATTGTTAAAACCGGAAGTGACGTCATATATCGAAAACGGATGTACCGATTGCAACCAAATTTTAGAATTATGTCGGACTAATATAATTATGAACTAAAGACGACATTATTTTCGGCCGCCATTGTCAAAACCGGAAGTGACGTCATAAATCGAAAACGGCTGTACCAATTGCAACCAAATTTTGGAAATGTGTAGGACTAATAATTATGAATTAAAGACGACATTATTTTCGGCCGCCATTGTTAAAACCGAAGTGACGTCATTATCGAAAGCGGCTGTACCGATTGCAACCAAATTTTGGAAATAGTATGACTAATAATTATGAATTCAAGACGACATTATTTTCGGCCGCCATTTCAAAACCGGAAGGGACGTTATAATATATCGAAAACGGCTGTACCGATTGCAATCAAATTATGCAATTTTGTAGGACTAATAATTATGAATTCAAGACGACATTAATTTCGGCCGCCATTTCAAAACCGGAAGGGACGTTATAATATATCGAAAACGGCTGGACCGATTGTAATTTCTTAGTACCTATCCTAATCGGTTGAGGCGTATTTTTTTAAAGAAATTAGTCCTTGCTCGGACATGTGCTACAAGCTGTATGAATAAACTAACAAAAGAAGTGATATCCCAGAAAAAAACACTCCGTGTAAAAAAGGCAGCCAAGTCTCTTTACTTAAAAAAAAATCAACACCGAAAAGGAGTGATATCAAAAAAGGAGCCAAGTCAATGACATTTCCAAATATTTAATCGTATCTTTGAAATAAAAGTATAAACACCGAGAAATACTTTACAAAAGGACTTGGCGCATCGTTTTTTTAAAGACATTTTTCTATTCATAAGCATATGCCATTTATATACAACCGTAATTTAGAAATTTTAGAATAATAGGGACACAACTTTCAATTACATATTATACCTACATACCTACTGTAAAATATTTTCTATTTGAATATGTACGCGATGAAACTTGTTGCCTATATTTGTAATAAATATACAATAGTTATCTTCATATTATTGTTTCGTGGTCAACATAATTAAGTCTCATGCGTTATACCTTCTCACAATGAAATACATTTCTATTAATCCACATTTTATAACAATACATTTCACAAAGTACACAGTGAAGTCACATTGAACAACTATTAAAACCATAATAATATATACCATATAATGGTATAATATATACCATAATAATTTACTGCCATAATATAATAGTGTTCTATAAATAGTTAGTAATTATTTGACAACTTTTCATGATTTCCTTCAGTCATGATCAAATTATGAAAAGATATCCTTCTAATATCACCATATTAACAGTGCTATAAGAATATATATGAGCCCACTTCCTTGTTATTTAATTCTACCTCCCTTATTATTACTTCTATTACAGCATGACATCTTTCTTCTATCGCCATTACAAAATTATAAAATAGCCATTACCAAAAGTAGCTTGATTCATAGATACTGGCTCAAATAAAAAGAGGAATATGTACCTACTTGTTAATAATCTTTCCACTTTTAGGATAGAATGATGTCTTTAAAAAAACGATGCGCCAAGTCCTTTTGTAAAGTATTTCTCGGTGTTTATACTTTTATTTCAAAGATACGATTAAATATTTGGAAATGTCATTGACTTGGCTCCTTTTTTGATATCACTCCTTTTCGGTGTTGATTTTTTTTTAAGTAAAGAGACTTGGCTGCCTTTTTTACACGGAGTGTTTTTTTCTGGGATTATCTATACGGCCCGACTCGGCGTGTGACGTCAAATTGTGTTTCATGGACAGCTACAATCTACCAAACTTTGTTAATTCGTTCCTTGAAAACTATTCATCACACAACAACAAAAATACCACATCTGTCTTCAACAACATCTCAACTTTCATAAAATAGTTATTATTCTAAATTCGTAACTTCACTTCACTTCCCTATTATGATGATGATGATGAAAAGGATGGAAGACGTCAAGGAGGCGGTCTTGGCCTATTAGAGGGGAACCCTCCAAACATTTGCTGTTCGACTGAGGAAAAACCACGTAAAACGTCAGTCAGAAATAACGATCGAGGAAATCGAACTAGGGACAATGGAGTGCAAAGTACTTTAGATTGCACACAGTTTCTTCGCTTTTCTTCTACAAATTAGTGGAAACACCAATATTTATAAATTTCACTGTAAAAATTATCTCCAAGCAAAATTTGTACTTGATCGGAAATTTTTAATCTATCAGTCAATTAGGATATATGAATTATTTGTTTTAATTTTAACCAATGAGGGGTCTAAAATAAAATAATCACTCTGCAAACCAAATAATGTGTCATTACGTGTGCAAAATTCAAATCGATCTAACGGTACGACCTGCATATCCCAATAGGTAGAGACAGAAAGATGTCCGTATCAAAAAGAGTCAATGCTTCCAAGATGTAATGCAACGACGAGGTCCAGTGTGATGCTGTGAATGTCAGATGCAGCTGTGAGATTGACCGCTGCTCGCACCTTGAACTTGGGAATGAATGAAAGTGGTTGAATAACCGCACGGCAGGCCGCGGGACAAATCCAACGAACACCGGTTCATCGCCTAGCTTAGATGCAGGAGCAAACAATATAGGTTTACACAGAGAAACATTAGAACCGGTACCGGAGCCGATAAGAACCGATATTTTTATAGGAACCGGAATCCGAATCGGAACCCATATTCATTTTTTAGGTGGAACCGGAACCCTGATTATTATTAAATATTAGTTGGTTTTCAAAACTGTTCCATAGAGGTTCTTTAAATAATTAATTTGATTGAATTTTTACTTCATTACCTTTCAAATCTAAAATTATCTACTACCATTTACAGTTTTTCAAAGAAATGATCCCCGAGTCAAATTAATGTTAGACATTTATGAGCATGTAAGTTCCAAAATTCGATTTAAAAAGAATAATTTGAATTATTGTCTGAATTTGATGGAACCTATTGGAACCTTATGGACCGAAATGGAACCGGAACCGATATTCATTTCGGTTCCAGTCCCTGATCAATGGACGTGCACGGTTCTTCGAAGCGGTTTTTAGTTTGTCAGAATTTAAAACGTCAGAATAGCGACAGTTTCACGCTAACTGACTAAATAATGAATGAAACATTACAATCAAAGTGTTATAGATGAATATTTTACGAACAATATTATTGTAACACTTTGAGCTCTTACCTAAGGTCATAAAGTACTCAAATGGGGGACATTATTTAGTCTGGTAGGCTTGAAATGGTTGATAATATCCGTTTTTTAAATTATATTGGTGCGAAGACAAAACTAACAAAAACATGATTGAGCGAGCGAAGCGAGCGTCTCCATTTGGCTCTTTTGGCACGGACCTCTGTTTTTTTTTTTGTTTGTTTTTTTTTTTTCCTGTTACTGACGATATACAGGTCAGAGTTTTTCTTCGATCGAGCTGAAATTTTGCACACATGTACGTAACATTTCTGATTGTTGCAGACCCTAATTTTTTTGAAATCCATTGATTGGTTCAAATTTAAAAAAAATTAACTTTCGATTGGTTGTTTTGATCAAATTGAAATTTTGACAAGTCATTACCCCCAACATTGTACCCAATCAAACAAAGTTTCAGCCAAATCCTCCCATTGGTTAAAATTTAAAACCATCTTTCCTGTGTTTTTAGAAATTTAAACTATAACCGATTGAACGATCAACTTATAACTTCGCATGATGGTTGGGTCCAACATTATCTGCATTTTTGACAATTTTCATACTAATCTGTGTTTAAATCCAAACGTTATTGACATTTTACGGACTATTAGCGTGTTGGCTGTCAAATTCACGGCGACTTCGACTCTTCAGTTCAAGGCAAGGTAGTTAGAGCAGAAACTTTCAAACGCAAATGAAACTGATAATGACCGTTCAACAGTCGATCTGATATTGTGTAGACACACTTATATCATATGAGTGGTCTCAGGTATATTTTTTGAAGGAGATCCTGTGATTTTTGAAAATTAACACGGAACAGTTCAATCATAAAGGTTCAATTGATCAACTTAAAGCTTTGCATGGTTATTTGGACCAATATTTTAGGAATGTTTTGAGATTTCTATACAAATCTGTGGCGAAATTTTAGAATTATTGGCTTTTAATGACATTTTCGATAGACAGAATTTCGGTTCGAGGTGTTGCGCGTATCCGTGCTCGCTCATCAACGCGTTACTCAGATTCATTGGTTAAAATTTAAATAAATATCTCCTGATAGGCTGAAAAATGAAAACGGTCTTCGATAATTCTGATCAAACTCATATTTTGCATGATCATTAAGACCAATATTGTCTCTTATTTTACAAAATTTCATCCCAATCAGTTAAGAACGTATGAAGTTATTTACATTTTTAATATCTGTCAGTAATGAAGTATCGAAATGAATGTTTTCCAGTGCCAATTGAAAATTGATTCTGATTTGCTTTATGAACCAGGTGCTTAGATGCTATTTTAAAGTTTCGATGAAAAGCATACACTTTTAAGTTGATATCATAATCAATTCCATATGGATGTATATGTTTTCTGTGCGTTGTGTACGCATTTCCGGTTCGAGAATTTGCACGTACCCGTGCTCGCTTATCAACGCGTTACACTGAGCGTTTTCCTAGTATATTTTGTACTAAATGTCCCGGGTACGATTTCGGAGGCTGTTCTTTCTAATAAGGTTCTTGTAGTTTTCTTCAGTAAAGGAGCAAATGTTGAAAGGTTCCTTAATAGGCCACGACATCCTTCCCACCGTCCATCCTTCCTTTCTTTGCAATAAGGAAGTCTCCTTAGAATTAGATTTCAGAATAATTGTTATTTTATGAAAGTTGAGATGTTGCTGAACACAGATTTGGTATTATTTTTGTTGTGAGATGAATAGTTTTCAAGGAATTAATTTACAAAGATTGATATATTTCTTACAATTTTAAAACAGGAAAATTGACAATGACATCACAATTTGCTATATTGCCATGACAACAACGGAATCACCATGGTAACACATTGTTGGAGGCTTGGAAATAACATCACAATCCTGATTCTCGTTGCCTGCCGTTTTTCCCGCCAAAATATCTAATGACATTTGAATTTGATTTTTATTAATGAAAATTTTAAATTTCGCTGACGATGAGTGTGTTTCATTGTTATTTTTGTTGATTATTACAAATTAACTGGAATTAAATTTCACGAGACTTCCCTATTGCATGAAATTTCATCTGATGCCAAGACCGTATACTAAGTTACAGAAGAGTTGAGTTACTCCAGCTATGAGAATTCTATACGATGATTACAATCTATACAAATCAGTGTCGAATATCAAGTGAAATTGCAAAAGCACTTTAACATCCCCGCATTCACACATGGGAAAATGAATTGAAAGTATCTATACATTTAAAGAAACGTATCGAAAAGTAAAAGTTATCCAAAATGATCATGTTGCAAATAATCCCGCCTTCGGAATGCACTCACATAAGATGCATTTCATTAAATAATTTGAATTTGAAAGAGAGATTCTTTCGTTTAGTTTTGATAACTCTTACACAGTCTATGGTACGGGATAATTATCGAAATGGAATCGTCAATTTGAGTAATTGGAATGAAAATTGTTATACAACAAATAATAAAAATGTGATAAAGCAAAGTTGCAGTTTGTAGCAAAACAAACTGCAGTTCATAGCTCGTGGTCTTAAATCATTTTCCATTAGTATTTATGTACATATTACTAGGAAAACGCTCTGAGTAACGCGTTGATGAGCGAGCACGGATAAAGCGCAACACCTCGAACCGAAATTATGTTTATCGAAAATGTCCTTAAAAGCCAATAATTCTTGAATTTCGTCACAGATTTGTATGAAAATCTCCAACAATTCCTAAAATATTGGTCCCAATAACCACGCAAAGTTTTAAGTTGATCGATTGGACCTTTATGATTGAACGATTCCTTGTTAATTTCCAAAAATCACAGGATCTCGTTCAAAAAAATGTTAAACGGTCATATCAGTTTCATAATACGTTTGAAAGTTTCTGCTCTAACAACTTTGAAGTGAAGATTCAAAGATTCCGTGAAATATGAAATTCGAGAAATATGATAGCCAACACGCAAAATATCCTTAAACTGTCGATAACTTTTGAATTTAAACACAGTTTAGTCTGAAAATTGTCAAAAATACAGATAATGTTGGACCCGATGACCATGCAAAATTTTAAAATGATCGGTCAAACGGTTCTGGTTAAAATTTCAAAAAGCACATGAAATATTTTTTTAAATTTTAACCAATGGGAGGATTTGGCTGAAAATTTGTAAAATAAGAGACAATGTTGGTGTTAATGACCATGCAAAATATAAGGTCGATCACATTTGTCGAAGTCCATTTTCATTTTTCGGCCTATCAGGAGATGTTTATTTAAATTTCAACCAATGAATGGATTTCAAAAAAATTAGGGTCTGCAAACAGAGAAGGTTGGTTTTACATGTGTGCAAAATTTCAGATCGATCGGTGAAACGGTGCGACCTGTGTATCGGCTATTAGCAGCCAAAAACAAAAAAAAAAATAAAAAAAAAAAAAAATAAAAAAACAGAGGTCCGTGCCAAAGGAGCCAAAAGGAGACGCTCGCTTCGCTCGCTCAATTATGAGAGGTCTTAAGTATCTCATTAGAAGAAAGATATCAGAGTGATGTACTATTTATTTTATAAGATGACCTGGATATGTATACCCTGGAGGGTTAGAGTAATTGTGTAGGAAATTCAGAATACCGCTGTTGATTTTTCCTTAGTAGCAGAAACAATTTGGTCCCAATTTTGTCCTGAAAAAGATTCTGATAAATGAATCGAAATTGTCGACATAATCTATAAAATATAACAATACCCACAGGATGAAATATAACAAATCAACATGAAAAATTTGTAGTTTCTTTCTTTTGAGTTTTTGCTTTTTTGACTTTCGTGCAATTTTTATTTTTTATTTTTCAATTTTTTTCAGTAAAATATTGATTTGTTTTTAATCATTTTGGCTCAGTTCCCTTCTAGAGCTATAATGAGCTATGGTCTCCCCCTGCCCTCCCCCCCCCCCCAGACTGACGTGTGACTATACGCCAAGATCGTGGATTAACGTGGATTAACGTGGCTTAACGTGGATCAACGTGGATCAACGTGGATCAACGCGGATCAACGTGGATCGGTTCACCTCGACTCTGTAACGGAACTTGATTCACAGTATTCATAGCCACGTGCAGTTTTAAAAGCACTTTCTTCTGTCCGCCGATCAATCGGCTTTCTCTGGTCGATCAATATGATCGGCAGTTCCGATCATCAACAGATCATCCCGCTACAACCACCTGTTACGTAATCAACTAGAGGAAAACGCTCTGTGCAACGCGTTGATGAGCGAGGCTTCGGATTGCATGCAAATTCATATGCGTTTGCTATGAAGATATTCTAATGAAATGCGTCAAAGGAGCAGTGATAAATTCCATTTTTGAAGTTCTTTACCGATTTATCTGATCTAGTTTATACCTACAGGTTATTTTCTCTACTAAGTGGTAATCAACGGCACAAGCTGTCAAATATAAGCTTTTAGGCTAAATATCTACATCATAATTAATGCTATTATTAAATTAAAAAACATATTTTTTTTCACTTATATAACAATTTATATTTTATTTAATCGTTATCAAAGTTGTTCCAAATTTACATTTAATTTTGAACAAACGCGCCAAACTTCATGTCTAGTTTGACTTTCTACCACCAGCCATGGTGCGTACAAAGCGCTGACTTCTAGGGTGAACGTAGTATATAGACCTTGCACAATTAACATTGGAGTCGTTATATCAACTTTCAAGCTCATCTGCTGAGGCCACCTTATTTGTATTGTGTGAACTGTGTGTTCGACGCGATAATTGATTGTAAATTTAATTCAAAATAAGCTAAAATGCTGAAAAATCTTCCACCAAGCTGAATCTTTATTTGAGTTAATGTTGACATAAACGTGTTCCAGATTTGTCACATCTCAATGTCACAATGTCACATATAATTTTTATTCTTAAGTTTAATGTTTTTTTTCACCAGAGTGATGTGTTTTTTGCCCCACTTTTTCTGATTCTCTCCTAAATTATTCTTAAAACTTCCGCTCAATGTTTAAGCAACATGCTTTCAGTCGTGATTAAAAAAAGTAGTTCGTTTAGTTTGAGTGCAATATTCTGTTTCTACTTCCGTTTGTTAGAAGTATTTTAATAAGTTATCACGCCCTGTTTTGTAACTTAGGCTTACTGAGACGGACTAAATATTATGATGATGATCTTCTAAAGTCTGGTACAGAATCATGCCATTTTTTGCACTCGACTGAGGGAAATCACGCAAATCTTTATCCAGATGGTGACATTGTTAAAGAGATCTTGTATGACCTAGTACAATAATATTGTCCATACTCTATTGACGTCCCCAGGTTTTATGTCAAGGAGAAGGGGCCAAGTGTTAAAGTTCAGTAGTGGGTGAAAAGTGGAGGGCCCCTCAGTACACTCGGGGCCGGGGCACAAAGCTCCAGGAAAGTTTTCTACATTTTCATTCAATTCGCATCATTTTTCTGCGTTTAAACTTAATTTAATTCATCTAATGAACGATTTAGATTTCATTTGTAGAGTACGCTCAGGTCAACCTTTTTAACATATCAAGTTTAAGCAGTGTTCCAAGGAATAAAATGCCTAAAAGTTGATAGGTTCTCACAAATTGAGTCCCTTATCTACTTTAATTGTATTATTTTAAAAAACTAAGCACATGCAATCAAAAATTATTTCAGAAGATAAGAGATGAAACCTGACTAGTTACTGACAACTTACTGGTTTACTATTTTCGTGTATTTTGCTTATCTTTTCGGCCTGTGCGTAAGTAAGTCCATGTCTGGGACCAAGGGCGTATTCAGGGGGGGGGGGGGGGGCCGAGGGGGCCATGGCCCCCCCCAAAATCAGGATTTCATCTAAGAAAATACGTACATTTAAAATAATATGTGAAAAAAAAACTAAAAAATTGACAGATCATGTCAAAAACTATCAAAAATGGCTAGAATTGAGTTAAAAATCAAAAATATTTGCAGGGCTATGCGCCCCGAACTTGCATATCCTAATGGGTTCAATAAATTTACCTATTCTTAAACCTCTTAGACCAATTTTTAGATATTTTGTAATTTACAATTCCCGAAAATAGCTATACCCTGCGATTCAAAATTGCATCTAAATGAATGACCTTGATCCAAAAATTTCTCAGAGGCTGCGCCCCCGAACTCCCCGTTTTGCACTGTGGTGTTTCAAAATATTAGTAATGTCCGGCCCCCCCCGAAATTTCATTCTGGATACGCCCTTGTCTGGGACAATCGCCCTATGTCGAAAACTACAGATGTCTTGTTCCACTGCTGCAGATGTTAGCGTGAGCGTGCGAGTGAAGCGGCCCATCTCATGCCGGATCTTGCACAGACTCTTCTGCTCCTGTTTCCACCAGGGCAACGACGCGGATGAGATGTCCACAATCACGCAGCTGTTATACAGATGTCTTGTTCCACTGCTGCAGATGTGAGCGTGAGCGTGCGAGTGAAGCGGTCCATCTCCTGCAGGATCTTGCACAGACTCTTCTGCTCCTGTTTCCACCAGGGCAACGACGCGGATGAGATGTCCACAATCACGCAGCTGTTATACAGATGTCTTGTTCCACTGCTGCAGATGTGAGCGTGAGCGTGCGAGTGAAGCGGTCCATCTCCTGCAGGATCTTGCACAGACTCTTCTGCTCCTGTTTCCACCAGGGCAACGACGCGGATGAGATGTCCACAATCACGCAGCTGTTATACAGATGTCTTGTTCCACTGCTGCAGATGTGAGCGTGAGCGTGCGAGTGAAGCGGTCCATCTCCTGCAGGATCTTGCACAGACTCTTCTGCTCCTGTTTCCACCAGGGCAACGACGTGGATGAGATGTCCACAATCACGCAGCTGTTATACAGATGTCTTGTTCCACTGATGCAGATGTGAGCGTGAGCGTGCGAGTGAAGCGGTCCATCTCCTGCAGGATCTTGCACAGACTCTTCTGCTCCTGTTTCCACCAGGGCAACGACGTGGATGAGATGTCCACAATCACCCAGCTCGTCCTTGACTACCAGCAGGCAGAGCAGGAACTTGTGAGTACAAACCAGTTCATTCTGGAGAAGTGCAAGTTGGCTCGATCCACATATCGAACGACTTTGGGTTTCTTCACAGTGCAGTAAAGCGTTAGGATATCAGGAACTTTAGAATTTAAGAGGGCTGAGTATTGAGCGTGGCCTTGAAGAGTTTTTTAATCGATTTTTATCAAAATCTTTTACCAATGTAATTGTTAACAAAATAGGGCTTTGTACGAGTATTCAGAACAGTTCAATGAAAATTATTTCATGTTTGGTATAAGTTATTAGTTTTATTTTGTCCAACAGATGTTTAGTGCAATAATTTTACTAATTTTTGGGCACTAAACATCTGTAGGACAAAGTAAATCTAATAAACCATTACAAGCTGTGGAATAGGGAAGTCTCGTGAAGATTAGAATTCAGAATAATATTTATTTTATGAAAGTTGAGATGTTGCTGAACACAGATGTGGTATTATTTTTGTTGTTGGACGAATAGTTCTCATGTAATTAATTTACAAAGTTTGATAGATCTCCTCTCATTTAAAAACAGGAAAATTGGCAATGACATCACTGTTTGCTATATTGCCATGGCAACAAGGGAATCCCCATGTCAACACAATGTTCAAGACTTGGAAATGACATCACAGTTCTGATTCTTGTTAAAGGCCGTTTTGGTTTTTCCCGCCAAAAATCATATGATATTTGAACTCGATTTTTATGAATGAAAATTTAAGATTTCACAGGTAATAAGTGTATTTGTCATTATTATTTGTTTTTATTTATAGAAATTTACTAGAATAAAATTTCATGAGACTTCCCTATTATTTTCATTGAACTGTTCTGAATACTCGTACAAAGCCTTATTTTGTTTACAATATATTGGTAAAAGATATTGATAAAAATCGATTAAAAACTCTTCAAGGTCAAACTCACTACCCAGCCGTTTTAAGATCGTTCTTAAAATGACAGCTAATCAGTTATTCACTTCGTCTTGCTACTACTTCTCTACTTCTCTTTTATAGTGGTATAAATCTATACTTCCATTTTCCAAAGGGATATCATAACTTAATCTGATAAAGAATTATACGATAATAAATGTTGTATAATACGAAGATGTTAAAAGGTTCATAAAAATATGGTTCAATCTCTGCTTTTGTACTTTGTAATAAATCACAAGTTTTTCTTGAATTTCGTCTGTTTTGTATTAGTTATCGTGTTTATTAACTTGTTCAGTGATTTACACAATATTATTGTAATATAAGTATTACTTTTAGACCGTAAAACAGCTCTGCCCACCATCCTAAAGTTAAGTTTAGCGGCGATGAAAAATTTCAAACTGCAATATACAAGGGCTGCAATTCTGCAATTTGTAACAGTTATTTATAGATGTGCTGGGCTGGTCGATCAATTTTCATTTTCACGCAATGAAAACACAATCACAATTATTTTAGGATCTGACATTTGTAAATGAATTTCCTCTAAACATTTCACTCCCACTCAGAATCGTGTCAATTTCTCGAACCCTTGCAACTCTGTGCGAGAAGCTTTGCGTATAATACTTGGGATTTACTCCCACTCTACACCTATGTGAGCTTCTATGTCTGAAATCAATTAACAATCCATTTACAATAATCTCACAGCTTAACATAGAGTTTGCTCTGCGAGATCAATTCTTGCAGTTGCGCCTGTCACAATAGGCAACACATACAGCACGAGAGTACTGCGGGTTGTCTATACACGAGTAGACACTATAAGCTCGGCTTACCACAAGCAATTCCAACATGATATTCATTGCGATATTGGAATAGTCTTGCTTTGTCTAGTAGGGCGGTAGCACCACGCTAGCCAAGCTATTTCACACAATGTTACGTCTAGTCCAGGGGTCGGCAACCTTTTTTGGTCAAGGAGCCAATTTCCCACAAATTAATAAATTCTAATACTGGGAGCCGCAGTAAAGGCAATCAAATATAAAACACTGAGAATATACTAGTTTATTTTGATATTTTGACGAAGCCCTCCATTTGTTGCTTCGCAAGGCGTTTTTTTTAGAATGTCCACAATTTAAAAGTGATTTAAGGGTTTAAATAAACACACTGAATAAAACAACCATTAAATTGTTGCCCCGCAGGGCATTTTTTCGAATTGTCGAATTTTTCAATTACAGATATTTATTTTAATAATTATAAAAAGCCATTCAAGAACCACTAAGGAGCCGCTGATTGCCGACCCCTGCTAGTCTGTAAATTATATTTGGTCCTGCTACAGGTGTCATCGGGAAGGTACGACAAGAAGGACGACTTCACAGTGGAGATCCAACCCTTCATCAAGATGTTCAACGCCCCCCGTGAACGCTCGCAACGCTACAGGTGTTGAGTGTGTCTAATGCAGTGTCCTGCTACAGGTGTCATCGGGAAGGTCCGACAAGAAGGACGACTTCACAGTGGAGATCCAACCCTTCATCAAGATGTTCAACGCCCCCCGTGAACGCTCGCAACGCTACAGGTGTTGAGTGTGTCTAATGCAGTGTCCTGCTACAGGTGTCATCGGGAAGGTACGACAAGAAGGACGACTTCACAGTGGAGATCCAACCCTTCATCAAGATGTTCAACGCCCCCCGTGAACGCTCGCAACGCTACAGGTGTTGAGTGTGTCTAATGCAGTGTCCTGCTACAGGTGTCATCGGGAAGGTACGACAAGAAGGACGACTTCACAGTGGAGATCCAACCCTTCATCAAGATGTTCAACGCCCCCCGTGAACGCTCGCAACGCTACAGGTGTTGAGTGTGTCTAATGCAGTGTCCTGCTACAGGTGTCATCGGGAAGGTACGACAAGAAGGACGACTTCACAGTGGAGATCCAACCCTTCATCAAGATGTTCAACGCCCCCCGTGAACGCTCGCAACGCTACAAGGAGGTGATCGATGTCTCTTACGTCACACATGATTGCTTCCACTTCAGTCAGAAGGGACACGCTTTAGGTGAGGATCCACTAATGTTGAGCAAACGGAACAGGTTGGGTGAGTGGTTATAACGCTCTGAACTTGTATTCCGGAGGCCCGGGGTTCGATTCTCGCGGCCGTCCTCCCTGACTAGGGTTTTTCGTGGTTTTCCCTCAGTCGACAGGCAAATGCTGGGAAGGTACCCTACTAATAGGCCACGACCGCCTCCTTCCCACCTTCCATCCTAACCTACTCTTCACCATCATCTCCCAATCATCATCATAATCATTCATCCGTCGCCAGTAGCCTCGCTGCAGAACAGTGCGACGTTAAGCCCCAGACAAAAAAGCATTCATCAAACATTTGGTATTGGCGCCAAGTTCTAGTAAGCAGTTTGTTGCAGATTCAATTTCCTGTACCAAGTTGAATGTTATGATTATTAATGTTGAGATTTGTTTCCAGCTGCCAACTTGCTGTGGAACAACCTGTTGCAACCCGTGGGGAACAAATCAACAGTCGCCATCGAACATCTGCTGGACGAGTTCAAATGTCCCAGCGAACAACTCCCGTACTTCTTCACCAGGAGGAACAGCAGGATGTACAAGAACACGGACAAACAGGAGGCGTGAGGATGTTCAGGAGGCGTGAGAATGTTCAGGAGGTGTGGATGTTCAGGAGGTGTCAGGATGTCGAGCAAGGAGGAGTGAGGATGTTCAGGAGGCGTGAGGATGTAGGACAAACAGGAGGCGTGATCGGATGTTCAGGAGGCGTGAGGATGTCCAGGAGGATGTTTAGGAGGCGTGAGGATGTACAGGAGGTGTCAGGATGTCGAGCAAGGAGGAGTGAGGATGTTCAGGAGGCGTGAGGATGTAGGACAAACAGGAGGCGTGAGGATGTTCAGGAGGCGTGAGAATGTTCAGGAGGTGTGGATGTTCAGGAGGTGTCAGGATGTCGAGCAAGGAGGAGTGAGGATGTTCAGGAGGCGTGAGGATGTCCAGGAGGATGTTCAGGAGGCGTGAGGATGTTCAGGAGGTGTCAGGATGTCGAGCAAGGAGGAGTGAGGATGTTCAGGAGGCGTGAGGATGTAGGACAAACAGGAGGCGTGAGGATGTTCAGGAGGTGTCAGGATGTCGAGCAAGGAGGAGTGAGGATGTTCAGGAGGCGTGAGGATGTAGGACAAACAGGAGGCGTGAGGATGTTCAGGAGGTGTCAGGATGTCGAGCAAGGAGGCGTGAGGATGTTCAGGAGGCGTGAGGATGTCCAGGAGGCGTGGATGTCGAGGAGGTGTCAGGATGTCGAGCAAGGAGGAGTGAGGATGTTCAGGAGGCGTGAGGATGTAGGACAAACAGGAGGCGTGAGGATGTCTAGGAGCCGCGAGGATGTCCACGATTCGTGAGGATGTCGTCGATAACAAGAAGCCAATGTTTGTGACGCACGATTTCAAGAAAGTTTTTTTTTTATAAAGTTTACATCATTGACATTCGCTAAATGTTTTTGTCGCTGTTGAATACTTCACTTCACCATATTCTGGCCTATAATCAAGACTAGATTATAATCTATAATTTTGACATATTATTCATTCTGTTTACGATCAGATCATGTCAATTGTGTCGGTTTCCCTGCAATCTAGTAATTGACCTTCGTGCATTATGTTAGCACGAGACGGCGTGCTATGCCAATATTCACCGACAAGAGTGCCAAATCCCGAACAAAGAAGCGTTTGTCAATAGTAACACATGTCAGCAAAAGCGAAGCCGAATTATACCAATTTTGAAATAGGATTTGAACAATTGACTTGACATATTGTAGCAATCACACTCTAAAACAAGTATAAAGAATTCTAATGGATTTACAAATACATTCTTCACCACCATTCCCAGTTTAGTGTGTCCAACCTTTGGCTTATTTATTGATGGATATGAGGAGACCGAGTAATCCATAGAGGCTAATCGAACGACCAAATCTTTCAAGACAAGTGACATTCCTGTCCGAAGTCTTCTTGAAACAGCTAACATGACATAACCTATGTTTGCTAAAAATATTGTCTACTCTTGAGACAGGACAAACATTTGTCTTTACAATCGTGACGAAAATAAGAGCCCACTCATCTTTGCATTATCTAGGTACATTTCCTCGAGGATCACAGAGAAATGTGAATAGTTTTATTTCTGAAGTGACCAAGGTTACCTTTCATTAATAGGTACCTACTTACCTAATATCAATAATTCTAAATTTGCGAAGCAAAATTACAATTGACACATTATCTCACTTTTGTGAATAATTTTTAAAAATCACACGTGTTGTTGTTCTTAATCGTTTACTATAGAGCGTTCATCGATCTTCCAAAGACCAACCAAAATAAGTAATGGTTTTTAATTCGATTGAACCAAAAAAATCATTTATAATGCAAAAATTACGTAATATTGCATAGACGATGACTCATCATATTTTTAATTTTAGATAGATGAATTGTGAATAATATGGGTTCATGGCCAGGGTATGGCGTCGGCAGGGGAGGGGCAAAGGGTACATGCCCCCCCCCCACCCACCTCCCCCCACTGCACCGTGGACTTAAACCCATTCTATCGCTTCAAAAATCAGATTCGATTTAATATGAAAATCCATATGGCCGGGCATCGGATTCTGGCAGGATTGGGATTTGGGAATATTAAATTGTAGAATAGGCCCCCACCTTTTCAATCTACCTAGATGAGAGTCCAAGATTGTATTATATTTCCAAGAAAAATGAATTATAGTACAATTATATGTTTTAGGCGATAGCAATACAAAAAGTGCCACTTACCCACTACCCACGTACTATTGTCTATTACCTACGTGGACCTTACCTGGATTAACTAACTTTTTGATTTAATTCAACTGTTCAATTATTTTAAGGCATCTGATTGGCTGTGCCACCAATTTAGTCCAATTTTTAGTTAATCCGGCTCAGATTAACTCTGCTAACATTTTTCTCTCTCAATTTTCTAAAACGGCCGAGCGCATATGGTACTTTTCATTTGGCTCTTATCATGTCTCCCCCCCCCCCCCCCCCCCCATCTATTTGATGTCTTAAGATGAGATCTTACTTGTTATTATTTTGTTTTAGTCTTATTGTTCGTTGTATATGAGTTAATGTGTTACTAAGTAGAAAATACCTGTTACCATTGAAAGTGTAATTTATTTTTAGCCTAAGAACCTGCCGCATTTCTATAGTTTTATTGTGTTCTTTAGAGAGTCGAGGACGCTGTGCTAAAGTCACGTTTTATTTTTATTTACAATATAGGGTATTGTTATTTAGTTCCATGGACGATTTGTGTAAATTGAGTGACATTGGCAAAGACAAATTGGCAGAAGCATTCCTTTCATGAAATTGTAAGAAAATGAAAGTGTGCCTTCTTCAAAGATGATGTATAAATTATGTTAAGCTAATGATGTGTGTGCAATGTTGTGACTCATGAAATGCATTAAAGATGAAATAAATAACGTTGACAACTGATTGCTTGAAACTGTCCTTGTCGTCAACCCTCAGCTCGAGCAAAGCAAGCGGTCGAGGCTCAATTCTATAACTTTCAAATTCCCGATTCTGTGGAATCCGATCCATGCAATTCCATTTGGATATGAATCGGATTCCAGCAGATTTGGGAAATTTCCCTCATGATGTTGGACAATCTGAACTTATCCAGTCGGCCTTTTGGATCTTTAAATTATTAAATTTGAATTTGGATTATGGCCACCTTTTTTTATAAAACATTTATCAGGAAACACTTGGGTCAACTGGAGATATATCACAGGAGATACATAAACGTGTTATAATCTATATTTTTGTTGAAATTTACAAACATTTCAAATTTCTAAGTACAACTAAAAGTTGACACTGAAAACCTTGCAAAATTTTAACTTCATCAGAAAAACGGATATTTCATATTCAAATATCAAATAAATTAGATGACTGTGTTCAAAAACAAACTTATTTAATGAATCGACGATGTGTTTTATTTCGATCAGGGGAACTGTTTGATTATAATTTTAATTTTTGAAATCTCAAATAAGGTCCAAAACATAACTTCGACAGCATTTTCTAATAATATAAGTGCCAGAACGTCCAACAATCATTATTTACTACAGTGTTGTTTAATATTCGTTATCATCACTCTAAGCTACACCAACACAAGGTATGTATGTTTTAATATTTCTCTTATCATCTATTTTTACCACAGCTCATTAAAGTACCTAGTAAGTTTAGCAAATATTGCTCTGTTATCTCATTGTATTGTGTAGATCTATGAATATAAGCAAACAAGTGAACCATGTTATTAATACTTGAATATCATTAGCATATCCTGCTACTTGCAATGCATAAAAACGATATTAAAATGAAAAATAGCTATCAATTGTTCATTGCAATGAACAATTGATAGCTATTTTTCATTTTAATATCGTTTTTATGCATTGCAAGTAGCAGGATATGCAATACAATGAGATAACAGAGCAATATTTGCTAAACTTACTAGGTACTTTAATGAGCTGTGGTAAAAATAGATGATAAGAGAAATATTAAAACATACATACCTTGTGTTGGTGTAGCTTAGAAAAATAGCTATCAATTGTTCATTGCAATGAACAATTGATAGCTATTTTTCATTTTAATATCGTTTTTATGCATTGCAAGTAGCAGGATATGCTAATGATATTCAAGTATTAATAATATGGTTCACTTGTTTGCTTATATTCATAGATCTACACAATACAATGAGATAACAGAGCAATATTTGCTAAACTTAATAGGTAATATAATAATAAAGCGTAGAATGTGAAAGAATGTTCTAGATGTGTGTCCACCACTTTTTGTAATAATTTCTCTGCTTAGACTTTTCACAACTATGAAACATAATTAAATAAGTGCACTTAATTTTAATTATTAGTACTGATGTTAATAAACTTAAGGGCACAATATAATGTTCACTTAACATTTTATAGGTACCTACGTAGTATTTTATGAATTTGTGTGAGACATATAAATTTCAATTGAAATTTATATTAAACCCAATTAAAAAACATTTCAAATTACAAAACATTCTGCAATGTAACAAATGTGCATTGACATCAAATGTTATCATCTTTATTTGCATATTTTACCTATGGTTTATTATCTAGTGGAGCGGTCGCTCCACTCAGCCAAGTCGTACCGTACACTCACAGTCACTCAACATACCGTAAATGCCTATATAAACTGAGGAGCAGACCAACTACTTTTACTGTAAGCAACAACATAGCATTTTCGGCCTACTGGATCTCAGCAATGGAAAATCTCACATTGTTGTGAAATGTCTTAAATTTGAGCTATGGCCCACCTGACAACATATACATCACGCGACAACAACCAGTCATGCCGTTTACGACCTAGAGGACAGTGAAAATCGTGAAATTACACCGCTTTCTTCTTCTTCTTCTTCTTCTTCTCCTTCTGATGATGATATCAGAAAAGGTCGCCGTCACCGCCACAGCCTAAACGGCTGAACCGATCAACCTGAAATGTTTACCACATATGCACTTTTGGCGTCTGATGATACCTTGCCTCTTGTGATTTTTTGTGCCGCCATGTTTAAACCGGAAGTGACGTCATATCTCAAAAACGTCTGGACCGATTAGAACGAAATTAGCGCCATTCGATTTAGATGGTCATCTATATGAAGTATCAATAATAAAATAATTATTTTCTTATTTTCTAAACCGGAAGTGACGTCATAAATACGCAATATTTAACTTATTTCAACAAATTATACTTAAAATACATACATAATTAACTTACATTGTAACATAGACAATGCAAACTATAAATTCAAGATTGCAGTGTACTCGGCCGCCATTCCTGAAACCGGAAGTGACGTCATATATCTAAAACGCCTGTACCGATTGCAACTGAACTAGCTCCTGCGTATTCATTCTGCAATTTATTTGAAAAATCAATAGTAAAAAATAAATAAACAAATTAACGGTACCGGAAATGGCGGCAGGAACCACTAAATGAAACAGGAAGTGACGTCATATATTACAAACGGCATGACCGATTTTACGGAAATATAGGGATTATGAATTCAGATGGTCGTTTATAAAGTATCAACTAGATTGTTTTCCTATTACCTATACCGGAAATGACGTCATTAATATGCTAAATTACGTCATAAATATGGTAATTGACACTAAATTCACCACTTTATACTTTTAAATAGATATTTAGTAAACTTACTTTGTAAATAATTATAAATTCAAGGTTGCAGTGTTCTCGGCCGCCATTTTTAAAACCGGAAGTGACGTTATATATTGAAAACAGCTGTACCGATTGCAACCAAATTTTGGAAATGTGTAGGACTAATAATTATGAATTGAAGACGACATTATTTTCGGCCGCCATTGTTAAAACCGGAAGTGACGTCATATATCGAAAACGGCTGTACCGATTGCAACCAAATTTTGGAAATATGTAGGACTAATAATTATGGATTAAAGACGACATTATTTTCAGCCGCCATTGTTAAAACCGGAAGTAACGTCATATATCAAAAACGGCTGTACCGATAGCAACCAAATTTTGGAAATGTGTAGGACTAATAATTATGAATTAAAGACGACATTATTTTCGGCCGTCATTGTTAAAACCGGAAGGTACGTCATATATCGAATAAGGCTGTACCGATTGCAACCAAATTTTGGAAATATGTAGGACTTAAAATTATGGATAAAAAGACGACATTATTTTCGGCCGCCATTGATAAAACCGGAAGTGACGTCATATATCGAAATCGTCTGTACCGATTGCAACCAAATTGTGCAATTATGTAGGACTTATAATTATGAATTCAAGACGATATTAATTTCGGCCGCTATTTCAAAACCGGAAGTGACGTCATATATAGAAAACGGCTGGATCGATTATAACGAAACTTAAGCTATTCTTCTTGGATAATCATTTTCATCTTATACCAAACGCAACTTTTCTTAGTAACCAAATCGGTTGAGGCGTATTTTTTAAAATAAATTAGTCCCTGCTCGGACATGTGCTACAAGCTGTATGAATAAACTAACAAAAGAAATGATATCCCAGAAAAAAACACTCCGTGTAAAAAAGGCAGCCAAGTCTCTTTAATTTAAAAAAATTCAACACCGAAAAGAAGTGATATCAAAAAAGGAGCCAAGTCAATGACATATCCAAATATTTAATCGTATTTTTGAAATAAAATAATAAATACCGAGAAATACTTTACAAAAGGACTTGGCGCATCGTTTTTTTAAAGACCTCATTCAATACTAAAAGTGGAAAGAAATTTAAAGTAGGTACATTTTCCTCTTTCTATTAGAGCCAGAATCTATTAATCAAGCTACTTTTAGAAATGGCTATTTTATAGTTTTGTCAATGGCGATAGTAGAAAGATTTAATGCTATAATAGATAAGTAATATAAGGATGGAAGAATTAAATAACAATTTGAAGTGGGCTCATACATATTCTTGCAGTACTGTTAATATGGTGATATTAGAATGGTATCTTTTCATAATTTGATCTTGACTGAAGGCAATCATGAAACGTTGTCAAATAATTACGAACTATCTTTGGAACACTATTATATATTTTTGAAGTGTCAAGTGTCAAGTGTATAAAGCTAAAATTTTTAATAGAAATTTAATGTGACTATGTTCTTTGTGAAATGTTTTGTTATAAAATGTAGATTAATAGAAATGTATTTCATGATGAGATGGTTTAACGCATTAGACTTAATTATGTTGACCACGAAACAAAATGACGAAGATAACTAACTATTGTGTATTTATAGAAAACATAGGCAACAAGTTTTATCGCGTATGTACATATTCTAATAGAAAATATTTTACAGTGTATGTATAATATGTAATTGAAAGATGATTCCCCATTATTCTAAAAATTCTAAATGACGGTTGTATATAAATGGCATATGCTTATGAATCGAAAAATATATTTAAAAAAACGATGCGCCAAGTCCTTTTGTAAAGTATTTCTCGGTGTTTATTCTTTTATTTCAAAAATACGATTAAATATTTGGATATGTCATTGACTTGGCTCCTTTTTTGATATCACTTCTTTTCGGTGTTGAATTTTTTTAAAGTAAAGAGACTTGGCTGCCTTTTTTACACGGAGTGTTTTTTCTGGGATTATCTTTGCTTTAACAATTCATTGACAATTGATCATGAAGAAAATGAATGAAAATGCACATTCGGGTTTTCCATTCACGATCTTTCTTCTACATTTAGATGTCACGGTCTATTGAAGACAAGTACTGGCACGTCAGAGACCCTGGGCTCGATCCCCGTCCCCGTATTTCTCACATACGTTTCTTTTTCGTAGTTTTCGACTGTCGAGAGGCAATTCACTGGGAAGGTTTCTTATTAATAGGCCACGACCGCCTCCTTCCCACCGTCCATCCTAACCTATTATTCACCATCATCTCCCCAATCATCATCATTCGTCGCCATTAGCCCAGCTGCAAGACAATTTTCTGGAAAATCAAGAAGTATGCTGACAATATGATTTTTATTGATTTTGACAAAAGCTTGGAAAACTTGAAGAAAGAAACAGAAAGACAAACTCGTATAATTATATTTGATGAAAAGTAGGCACAACCTTAGACTATAAATAACTGTGCTTAGTCTAAGGCACAACCAAAGTGTATTTTTTTTGTCAGGTAAGTTGCAAGAGCGTGTCAATTACTTCAAATGGACTACAAATGAAGTTCTACGTAACTCTTGAATTGCATCCGTGAATTTTGCGATCTGCAGTAGAACTTAACAGGCCCATGTAGTTATTGATTTCCATAATATTGTAGGTATTCATTATAATTAATAAATGATATTTTTATTTTTATTATAAATTATATATGCAAGAGTCAGCTTAAACTAGCATCCTGCTCTATTTGAAATGATTCGCCAATTATGCTATAATTTTAATATTTCCGATTTATTTATTTTTCTTTCTTTCATATTTCTATTTGTATTTTGTTTTTTATTCTAATCAAAGCAATTTGAATTTGCATTGAACTTAAAAATCCATCTGATAGTCCAATTTTAGTCGATTGCGGCGTAATATGGGCTTCTTAATTGAACTACAATCAATTATCTTCAACAGGGCAGGAATAAACATGCATATTAAACTTGATCTTGAACATTGTTGTGAATATTTATCATAAAAACACATACACTTTTCATTTCCTATCATTCATAATACATCTAATTACAACAGATTGTTACATGATTTTACATTGACCTTAAGAGGAGTTCTAGAAGCTTCAGTCATAAAAAGACTTGTTGGAAGATATAGGGGAAGTACAAAGTAAATCAAGCACAGTAGTTCATTAAATAAATCATTAATAATTTATTTATTTCAGGCAAAGTACATTTTAGGAATATGCACAACATTATGGCAACATAGGAGATGTATTAATAGTTTTATAAAATACAAAAGAACACACTTGACAATTCAATCGGAAATTATTGTGGAACACAAGGAACGACCGATTTGTTACCTTCCACAATCAATAGAAAAGGCTCTCTCTAAGCATTAATTACATTAAATTTTTTATTACGACTATACTACATTTAAATTATTCACAAACATTAATAGGAACGTAATTCAAAAGAGTAAAAATATAAATCTTGCAATATCATTGTTATCATCAAATGCAAGCTAAAATCATGAACTGTCTTCAACAAACCTTTGATGAAAAAACAATTAAACACTTTAATAAATTAATCAATAAACTTAGAGACTATCCATAATGAAATAATCTGGATCTCTTCTAAGACTGTTCACATCATGAATGTAATAATTAGAGTAAATACTGTTTATAAATATAATAAATAATACGCAGATGCTGAGTCGTCTGCAGTAGCTACGTTTCTGGTACCTGAAACAAAGGAAAATGTGTGTTATAAATGTGAACTAAAGCAAAAATGTGGTTAAAATGGAGGGTGTGACTAAAAAGTTACAAATATAAAGAGTTAACTTGTAAACTACAGGTTACTGCTATGAAAATGTTCAATAAAATCATGTGCTGATATTTTGAGCATACGATTTTTTTCCAGAATTGCATAGAGTAAGTTTAAAACGTGTATAACACCCGTCAGAGACCACGGACATTTAATTCAGAGTATCCATCAGTAAAGAGGGACACTATAAATCAATTTTCAGGTTAAACCAAGAGATCGATCTTGCTGGAAATAACTTGGTAACGAACTGGTAGTAATTATCTATTGTGGAAAAAAATTATCGTATCCGATAATTCGTTCGGACGAAAATAAGCAAAATCTCATGAAATTAAATATGAATGTTTTATTTTCATGCAAAGGGCTCCATGAACATGAACATCACAACACAAGGGCACGATATGCTAATTAACAAGAACTAATCTGTAGGAAGTTATCCGGAAGATGTTCCGCTGCATTGAACATCTTGCATCAATGTCATGTTCCAAGAGCTGGCTCATTGCAGTGGTCAAGCTACTGGATCGCCGTGGTCTCAATGTCCACTCCGTACAGATTCTATTCTTTCACAGAGCAGTGATGTTTGGCAAGCAGCCATGTGCGATAATACCAATATTCTTCACGCCAACTGTTTTTTTTTTAATATCACACATTTAAACTCACTCTAGAATAATGCCACACACTGGAGTACAATCTGGTACGATCTTAAAGTGTTAAATACCATTTAACGATATATTTCGTAATTAACACTTTGAAGTTGTATCAGAGGACGTAGTGTACTCCAGTGTGTGGTATTATTTAGTAGGGTCCGCCGAATCTTTGATTTTTAAAAAATCTGATAGCGTGAAGAAAAATCTCGAAAAAACACTTTGAACAACCACGAGCATCCGTTACTTTACCCGTTCAAGTTGGTATTTATACTAAGTGTTTGCACAAAAACTCAAAAATATTGATTCAAAAGTAACTAATAAAACATGACATTATATAATCATTATATTTTTAAAATAAAAGTTCGATTACCGCAACCGCCCATTCATACTTTCCGTGTTTTCCCTCAGTCGAAACTACAAATATGCCACACCGGCTCCTTCCACAGTCCATCCTTCTCCCCATCATCATCATAATCATTCAATCGTGTCTCCATTAACCTATTTCCAGAACTGTGCGTCAACAAAGTCATATTATTTGTTCTTGAATATAATCCAAGTTATTGTCGAGAACATATTTTATTTACAAAATGAAAGTGCAATTACTTTCAGTACTCCTTAAGGTCACACATTTTATGATTACATAAATATGACCTGCATTATGTAGGCGTGTAAATGAAGATAATTTTTACAATTGCTGAAACCCAGTTACTTCTCCGTGCCCTTGATATACCACATCTGAGAAATCAATCGACGGATATGGGTTGTTAGAGCATTGACGATTGACGTCTCCTAGTACAATACATAGCAAGTGGGAAGACCTGACGGTTAATTACTTGTGAACTACAATTACAGGCAATTACTGTTAGCCTTCGCATTCAATATACAGTCGGGTTCAAGATTCATTGGTGACAGAACAGTTATGTAACTTTTGTCAGTCAATTGTAAGGATTTGTGGGTGGTGCGAGGGCACTTGGCACTTTTTCATTGCATGTTTAAGAATATATTAATACCTCAGGGTTGGCATGATTTTCCCCGACCCGAAAAACCCCGTGCTTTTTTTACCAAAAGTTTTTTTTTTAAAAATCATGAAAATAAGTCTTATAAGTTAAGATATTTTTAACCAATATTTATTGCAATTTCAAACACTTCTCAAATTGATAAAGAAAAGTGAATTACATTGATATTAAGTAAATATTCATAAGGTTATGAAAGAGGGTAATCCCTGATCCAATGTACCAAGGAATCCCACTCCGTCAGAACACTTCCATTCAAAATACTTAGTTAATAATTCCAAAAATTAAATAAAAAATAAACATAATCTGAAAAAAACGAAAAAAAAGGAAAAAAAACACTAGACACATTGATTTTGAAAAACCCCGTTTTTTCCAACCCTGAAATACCTACTCAAGTACTTATGCTAAAAAAATATGGTTATTTCATAATATTATAATTGAGCGAGCGTAGCGAGCGTCACCACGGTACTCTTACGGCACTTTCTCTGTGTGTTTTTTTTTTGTTTTGTTTTGTTTTTTTGTGTTCACAGCCCAGGTCAAACGGCACAATCAATCGATCTGAAATTTTGCACATAAGCTAACGTAATCTATGCGGTCCCTGGGATCGTTTTTGAATGGGCTCATGTGATTGGTTCAAATTTAAAAAAAATTATCTTTCGATTGGTTGTTGCGATCAATTTGAAATTTTGACAAGTCATTACGACCAACATTGTACCCAATCATACAAAGTTTCAGCCAAATCCTCCCATGGGTAAAAATTTAAAAAAATCTTTCATATGATTTTTGAAATTTAAACTAGAACCGTATGACCGATCAACTTAAAACTTTGCATGGTCATTGGGACCAACATTATCTGTTTTTTTACAATTTTCAGACTTATCTGTATTTAAATCCAAAATTTATTGACATTTTACGGACATTTTGCGTGTTTGCTGTGAAATTACTCGAAAATGTTGATCACGGCTACTTCGACTCTTTATAGTTCCAAGGTAGTTAGAGCAGAAACTTTCAATCGTATGAAACTGATATGACCGTTCAACAGATCGTCTAATATTGTGTAAGTACACACACTTTTATCAGTAATTTTCCCGGGGTCCTATTCTATAACATTAGCATTCCCGATTCTGCGGGATATGAGTGGTCCCAGGTATATTTTTTTTAAATAGATCCTATGATTTTTGAATATTAACAAGAAACATTTTAATCATAAAGGTTCAAATTATTACAACCAACTATTGGAAACCTGGTATTCAATTTAAAAGCCACACATATCGTCTAATTACTAGCCAGAGTAATTTTATGTTCGATGAGTCATGGAGGTCTTTGTTGACTCCTGACATCAATAAAATGCTTCGTAATTAATCTGTGATATAATGTGTACCTGACTCATTACCTTTAGTTATTAGGACGTAATGTACTGTTAGTTTTTGACAGAGGTGAGTCATTGTGTAGCGGTTTTTTGATGAAAAGGGGGAAAGCTGGCGAATGTCGTCAGTTGACTGATGAAGATGATAGAATAATCATCGAAATATTGTTTTAATGTGTGGCTTTTAAATTGAATACCAGGTTTCCAATAGTTGGTTGTAATAATTAGTATACTAAGTGGTATATAATCTCTTCTTGTTTTTTATAACATAAAGGTTCAATTTGCATGGTTATTGGGACTAATACTACAGGGGCTGGATTCACAAAGAAGTATAACTTTATAACCGAAAAAACAAGTATCAATATTAGCAACTACCATGTTTTACCGGCATATCTTTATGTATATGATTATTCAGATCACCATTTAAAATGATAAAATATCAAGTTTTAACATGATAATATCATGGTTATAGATATATTGGTAGTTTAAATGCTATACCGGCATAAAGTTATGCCGGTATAGGGCTTAAAACCTTTTGTGAATCCAGCCCCAGGAATATTTGGAGATTTTCATACCAGTCTGTGACGAAATTAAAGAATTATTGGCTTTTAATGACATTTTCAATAGACAGAATTTCGGTTCGATGTGTTGCGCATATCCGTGCTCGCTCATCAACGCGTTACACAGAGCGTTTTCCTAGTTTTACAGAATGTTGATTCAAATTTTAAACAATATGTGAAAAAAAAATTATCACTAAATTTGATTTTCCAAGTATTTAGAATGAGAAAACGCCAGCGGGACATGTTTTGGATCTTTATCGGATAAAGTATTACATGGGTCAGAGGTCAAAGTTGAGGTCATCTATTTGCAAAAGGTTTTTATGGTCATTAATGTTTATTTCTGGGGCGTTTTATGACAGTTTAATGCGCTACGAAATTCAAGAAGCAGTGCAGCTAATTTCACTTTAATATTTGATTGCTATCTAAGTATGAACATATGAGTAAAAAAACATCAAAGTGATTTGAAAAGTTTGGGGAAGTTTGAGTAATTTTTTTATTCCAAATTGGTTAATTGATAATTTAATTTTTTGAGGGAATTGACGATATAATTATTTCAATCTAACAGAAAAGCTTGCTAATTAAGAGTGTTAGCTCTAAGTAAAATTCTGTTTTAACCTGTCATAAAATTTCGTCCTCATATACGGTCTAATATTTAATTTTGTCGGTTATCTAAACTGAATAATGTCACAAAAGTTATCTCATGTCGAATCGACCAAGAAATGAGAGCAAACTCTGGTGTATCCAAAAACAATAATGCATTTCTTGTCTTTTACATTCGCAGTTGGTAATATAAATTCTAATCGCTTCCTCTCTCCATACCACTGGCACGGAAAAGCTTATCAAAACAATTAACATGGCTAATGATATGATGCGTGCCTTCTCATAGGTTTCATGTTCATAATGGTGATAAAATATACATTATATTCCAGTGTCTTTTACACACGTGTTCTCAGTCAAGGTCAAAATCGATTTTTTTTACAAAGATTTAAAATAAATTGACCCAATATTGAAATGAACTGTTTACTCTACTTATTCGCTTTACTCCAAAGCGAACTCATTTTAAGGGGATTTTATGGGGAAGGGGGGGGGGGGGGAGGGCCTTTTTAATTTCAGGGCAAATATTGTAAGTAGATGTCAGCTAAGACCGATATTTAGCGAAATCAACCCATTTCGTCAAAGATATATCCGGAACGATCCAAACTGGTTCAAGACGATTCACAGAAAAGATCGAAACTGAATAACCGTTAAAGATAGCAAGAAGAAACTTGGCATGAATAATCATAATACATAACCTACGGAGTACAATTTTTCTAAAATAAAGTCGGTAGGTACCGGATTTTTTTTCGTCGAGAAAATCCACATTTTTTGGTGCCTGTGGCCAGGTTAGATATAAAGTTATTGACAAAAAAAACTTAGTGCCTTCTTCACCTATTCATAACGAAGACAACGAGCCCACTTGCAACTCAGTAGAGTGGAAATTGCGGTCTCTAGGATTTTTCTCAATGCAACAACAATACTACGTCAAAAATTTTTCGGTGCCAAAATATTGGAGGCGAAAAAGGTCAAGTGGGTTGTAGAATTACTTATAGATTGAGGAAAATACATTATCTTCCTCTAATGTGCTAAAGTTTGGGCAATTTCGTGTTTTGTATGTTTAGTCACGTGGTACCACTGGAATACCCTTATAATGAACAAATTATGTGAGGTAGGTTAAACAATGTACAATGTACATGAGTACAGGTTACAGGTTAAACAGGTTAAACAATGTACAATGTTTGTGTGCAACTATGAAATATTTTCCTCTCCCTCAACACCCCTACTTCACCATCCGCATTCCCGTCATACATTTCTAAATATTTAATTTCAGACAATTAGGTTTTTTTTCGTTTGTCCTCGAATTTATTCTTGCACTGCAGCGACAATGAGAGTCAAATGTCATTGAACTCGGTGTAGCTGCACTTTGTATTTGGCGACGGTCATGGAAACTGTTGTAACAATTGGAGTCATGAGCATGCGCAATGATACATTACTTCTTGTTGAAAATATTTAACTCAATGGAATGTCATTAATTTTCATGAAAGTAGAAACATACAGCTGTTGTTTTAACTCTATGCACTCTACCTACTCTATGTTTGAGCAAAGATTGGACGTGCACCAAAAAATATTATTTAAAAAAAATGTGTAATTAAAATTGTATTTAAATTTTGAAAACCTCACAATGTCCTATAAACGTAGCTCCAAACTCGTGAATATTTCAATTGTATGTCTTCAAATTGAAGAAACAATAACGAGAAGCATTGGAAAACATTTTATTTTTGGCTTGTAAGTTTTGAAATAGCACACACTAATCATTAGATTTTTTTCAACCTTTTCCATTCAACATTTTTATCTTAATTTAAAAACAACGATTGTGTGATTTTGCCTGGTCAACACAAGATAAAATTAGGAGACACCTTTATTTTTCACTAAATTTGTCTAAAAAACTTAACTCTTATTTAACGTAAAAATTTAAAAATTATTTTCATCAAACCGAATGAAAAATACAAATTCAGAAAGTGCGTAGGGAACCTTCACAGCATTTGCCTCTTGAGTTCACGAAAAAATCTCAGTCATAAAAGCTAATTATCGGGTATCGAACCCGGTTCTTCAAATTATCATTTTCCTGTCATAAATAAATAACAAAACTCATCTTTCCAACCGTGAACTATGAGCTCCAATTTCATGTTTACATCACAAATTCCAAGCCAAATGCAAATAACTTACCAAATAGTTTGCTGGCGCCGCATCAGCCTTGATAACAGATCACCATCTTCAATTCCCGTCGTACATAAGAAGATGCGCAGTATCATTTCATGACGTCAAATTCCAGTGAAACCTGAGACTCCCAAGTTCATACATAAAAAAAACGATTTGACACAAAACATAAAAACACTGATTTTATCACAGATCACGATCTCGAAACGCAACTCTATTTGCACGCTCCCGGCGACGTCCTCCTGTGGTCGTCCCTCAGCGTCGCGACGCTTTTCCCATGCGTCGCCGCCGTGGTCTTCAGCGTCTTGCGCAGCGGCCGAGGACTGAGGAATCTGTCGATCACCTGTCGGATCGACGAGTGTTTGCGGTCGAACGGGTTCGGAAACATGTCGTGGAACTTGGCCGATGATGGAACAGCAAGCGAGGCAGTGGCTGAGCACTCTCCACGTCTACTAGCGATCACGGCTGGATGAACAATGAGTGCCGACTGCACACGGCGAGCTTATATAGTCAGACACGGGCAGATGCGGCGGCGCACTACAATGTACATTATTACGCGAAGTTTGGAGAGTTTTTTTAGGTCTGATTATCGTTGAACTTTGCTGCGAATGGCGACGTCCACAGGATTTCTGCGGAAATGAAAACAATATTTGACGGGCTAAGAGGGTGTGGGGGGCGTGCCCCCACCCTGGCCCTCAGGGCGCTTTTTGGTTTTTGGACACTTTGAAATCAATTTTGAGACGTCATGAGGTGTATTTTGTTGAAATATTCAATATTTTTTAAATATTGCACTTTGGGGTGGTGGGAGACATGTTCAAACCTGCCCCGCAGGGCATTTTTTTGACAATTTCAAATCAATTTTCTTTAGTTTTTTTGGTTACAAAATGAAACTATACGTAAAATCCCCGAAAATGTTTCTGTTTTCCTGACATCCAAAGGGGATGAGGGGGGGGGGGGGGGGCAAGCGCCTCCCTTGCCCCTCCCTGTGGACGCCCATGGACGGATGAATAATTGTGATGATGATTGGGTAAGGATTGGAAAAGGAGGTGTAAACAGTGTTTTTCAGTATCTATGTACTGTCTTGTATTATCTCGCAGATACGTTTTATAAAGTATGACAGGGTTTCAGATACTAAATAGGGACTTTTTCGTTGCGTGTTCAAGAAAACTTAAAAATACCAATTAAAATGCATCCGGTAACTTAACATTTTTACAGCAATTACTTCATTATTTTGAATAATAATTGTCGACATTATTTATTTTTAAGTTAATTCAGTAGCCCGCAAATTCTGGAACGAAATTATTTGAATTTAGAGTCGCTGTGATTCGTATAAAAGTGTAAATTTTCAAGTATCTTGTAACGCTACCTAGATTCATGTTTAAAATATATTGTAACGTATCCATACATTTTTCAAATTTATCTGTCTCTGGAAAATATTTCAAAAGTATTTTGAACTAATTTAATTTATAGTATAGGGAACCTTCCAAGCATTTGCCTCTCGAAGAATGAGGAAAACTACGAAAGACCTCGAAAGAACAAGGGGACTCGTTAATGATCCCCTGACATAAAGTGCATTGCCCCTGAGCCAACTTAATCCATTGTTGAAATGAGATTTATTTATGGGTAATATGATACGACTCGAAAATCTTGTTGAAGGGAGTTTAGGGGGGCAAACCGGGTAAATTAAGGCTGTAAAATTCCCTTCTTCATATCCGGTCCACCAAACTACACGATGGCTAAGGGATGATGACGGAGGTACAAGAGGGATGCGAAGAATGAACAGATTAAAGCAGGGATAGGTAACTTGCGGCTCCTTAGTGGTCCTTGAGTGCCTCTTTATAATTTAAATCAAAATCTGGAATCGAAAAATTTTAAATTTCGAAAAAATAACGCCCTGCGGGGCAACAATTGGAAGGTTATTTGATTCGTTTGTTCATTTTAGCATCCCAGATTAACTTTTAAATTATTTAAATTCTAAAAAACGCCCTGCGGGGCAACAATTGGAAGGTTACTTGATTCAGTACGTTCATTTTAGAGTCCCCCAGGATCACTTTTAAATTGTTGAAATTCTAAAAAAAACGCCCTGCGGGGACTTCATCAAAATATCAAAATAAACGAGTCAATTAATTATTTTCAGTGTTTTATATTTGATTGCCTCTACTGCGGTTCCCATTATTATCTAATTTATTAATTTTTCGGAAATTAGCTCCTTCACCAAAAAAGGTTGCCGACCCCTGGATTAAAGGGAGGATTGGGTTGAGGAATAAGAGCAGGAATTGATTTGGGGGGAAAAAAGGATTGACTGGATGGATGGAGAATGGAAGGTATAGATGACGAAAGAGAGAATGATCATGGCTAATTTGCATGGAATTAGTTATTCAGCCATTTCCTCACCAAGATTAGAAACCATGAAAATTCTCCATTATAAAACCTCGTCGTGGAAATCGAACCTAAACGTCCAGATAATTATTGCTAAAGGGAGGAATAAAATGACTAAGAAGTGTAAAATGATACCTGTTTTCAGCGGTCTTAATGACCTCAACACAAACTGAAGCCACTTGCATGGAGCATCATATAAGAGAGTCGACGACAATGAAATGACATCACATCCCGACCTTGTCCATCATCTCTGTGACAAGAAGTCTCGTTGCGAGTCTTGTGTTTGTCTTGTAAATGTGAAGAAATGTGAAATGAATGAAGATTGATTGTTGCAGTGACGTCGGTTCAGTCGGTACACACGTGTGTCCTGTGCAGTGACCTTGGATGACCGTGGGGGGAGGTTTGTGCACCTTAAGGTGCTGATTAAGGTGCTGCAAGCGCGAGCTATTTTGCCACGTTTTAGAGGCACATTTTTGGATACGATTGGAAACAAAATGGGTTGATGAAATGATTTGTAATTTTAACCATGATTAGATAAAAGACAAACTTAGGGTTATCCCTTGGTAAATTTTTAATTTTTTGCTCCGTTAATTAGTAATTAGTAATTATTTGATTTTAGGTGGAAAAAAATGTATATTTTCTTGTCTCAATGGGTGCCGTATGCAATTTAATTTAAAAAATGTGTCAAGTTTAACCCTAAGTTTGTCTTTTATCTAATCATGATTAAAATTAGAGATCAATTGGTTCACGGGTTTGGTCCTCAATCGTGTCGGAAATGTCATAGTTTTGAGCGGTTTTGTTGAATAACCGGCGCCTAATTAACAATGCAAGAAGCAAAAATGAAAAAGTGCTACTAATATACAATCAGACTGATCATGTGAACATCCTATCAAAGTTACACCCACTTATGAAACAATTTCTCTCTCACAATTATCTAAAACGGCCGAGCGCTTATCACCTTAACGTCGCACTGTTCTGCAGCTAGGCTAATGGCGACGGAAGATTATGACGAATAGGTAAAGATGTACAGAGGGAAGGAGGTGGTCGTGGTATTAGTAGGGAACCTTCCCATCAATTGACTCTCTACCGAGTAAACAACACATCATTTATACCTTATTCACACTTTGACTTTCAACTGCAGTTGAAATCTCAATCACAGTTGAAAACCAACGCGATCGAGTTCAACTGCAGTTAAACATCATAGTGAGAACAAGGTATTAGGAACGGGAATCGAATCCCGGTCATCTGGGGTAGAGTTAGGTGTACAAATACCTGATGGTTGAGACAGTTTTGATGCATTTTCTTGCGCGCTGGATCTCGGGTTTGTGTCCCAGGCGCGTAGGAAGATCCCCCCTCCCTCTGATTCAATTCCCCTCCCTGTTCTTATACATTTAAATATCAAGATAAAAATTTGCTTAAAAAGTGTTAAAATCGCGTAAAAATGCAGCAAACTCATGCCTGAAAATCAAAATTATTCCGAATTGCTGGGGGGGCCTGCCCCCATACCCCACATTGTCTCGTAGCCACTAGTTTCACCAGCTAAAGTTCTTTTGAAATATTATCCCACTTCCCTTTGCAAATTTAGTTGCTACACACCTGTTTGTGTCTTAATATAATATACAATGGCCTACTAATAGGCCACATCTCCTCCTTCCTACCGTTCATCCTAACCTTAACAATTCTTCATCGTTATCTCCAAAATCATCATCATTATCATTCACACATAGTTATTATCCTGGTTACAACATTTATCACACTATAAATGATATTATCGAATAGCACGTCTCAGACAATAATACTTCAGTTAATAAGCCGAGTGTGTTTTGTTTATAAAAATCGAATCTAAATCAGATCAAAATGTGGGTGACTAGAACAGAAACTAGTATTTTATACTCTGCTTTATCAGCTGATTTCATAACTGCCTGTGCTTTATTTCTATAGTGCGTAGTTTTATATTGTTATCTTATAAATTAATCAAAATGTAAATATTATGGGAAGCTAATGAGGTTTGATTTCACAATGATATCGCCTCTTTGAACTACTTCGTATTAATTTTATCTTTTGTTTGGAAGAAGTTGCGTAGCGAAAGGAGTGGGGGGAGGTCTCATAAAGTATTATAAGTATAAAAAGTATCCGAGACATCCATATAAAATCATACAAAATATACGTATTTTTCAGGATCCTTTTCAATCTTGAAAATTTACTTGAAAATCCAAGAAAAGAGCATCTTTTTTGGATGTGACTAAAAGTATTCAAACGCGACAAGCGGTTTTTATAAAATTACACATTTTATTCTGAAATTTTATAAAAATATTCTGCTGTAGTTAGGCGACATTTTCAAAATATGAATCGCGTTTTCGATTACATAACTTGATACGGTGAACTTTTCATCCGCCATCTGCGGAAAGAATCTATGTCAATGCATCGCATCCATACCGGATCGCATGATCGTCTCAATTGATTCGTCTTTGACGATCTGCACAGCGTTGTCCTCCAATTATGTTTTATCTCTCCGAGAACATTGAACTGCAGTCAGGTTCAGGATCAGACGGACCGTGACATTCGTGCAGACACTTCGGGGGAACCCCATGACCGTGGTTATAAGGTGCTGCAAGCGCGAGCGATTTTGCCGCTTGTTGTAGGACCTTTTTTTTAGACAAATGGGCTACCGAAATGATTTGAAATTTTTTTCATGATAAGATAAAAGACAAACGGGTTATCATTTGGTTAATTTTTAATTTTTTACTTTGTTAATTAGTAATAATTAGTTGATTTTCTTGTCTCGCACGGTGCGGTATGAAATTTAATTTAAAAAATGTGTCAAGTGATAACCCTATGTTTGTCTTTTATCTAATCATGATTCAAATTTGAGATCAATTGGTTAACGAGTTTGGTCTCCAATCGTATCAAAAATTTCATAGTTGTGTGTGGTTTTGTTGAATAACCGGCGCCTAACAATGCACCAAAAATTAAAAAGTGCTACTAATATGCAATCAGACTGATCATGTGAACATCCTGTCAAAGTTACACCCACTTAAAACAATTTTTCTCTCTCAATTTGCTAAAATGCACGCTTCTGCAGCAGGATGTCTTGTCGGTGGGGAGGCTGCGGTCGTGACCTATAAGCAGGGAACCTTCCCGTCATTTTATATTAATTATTATTTCATTTTATATTCATGGAATTTAATGACAGTCAAGGAGGCATTTCCGGGATTTAGATTTTTTCTTTAATTTGAGGAGTTTTGTTTTTCTTTTAATATATATTTATTAACAATTCAAGATAATTATCAATAGCACCAAAAGTTCAACATATGATTTCTATTTACTTTTCGCCCGATGTTTTACAGGAATTCTATAATTTCGTAGTATTTGAATCAAAATAGTGGCCATTTTAGAGCCCTTGTTCAACTGTTAGGTACAAATCCAAAACTCAGCTTGTTGGGAATAAGTTTCACGTGCCAAAACCATGAAATACGTGCATCATCTGGACAGCTCATGATTAAATTACAAAATAATGCAATAAAATATATCAGAAAAATCAATATTTCAACGAAAAACTAGTAAAATGAATTAGTAAAATACAACGCTCAAGATTCAATTATTTTTATTTGTAAAGTGATTTGTAAAATCTTTGAATTGTATTTTTCTATTTATATTCCTCAAGAAAGAAGAATTACTATCTAAAATAGTAAAATGAAGTCTATCAAAACGTAGTGTCTGCTGTCTTGTTGACATTGTTGATCTTGTAGAATATTGAACTTGTCTTCACAGACCATGTGAATAGTTTCACACAGGGTTTTCACACTCTCTATACACATTACGTCAATACAGCACTTAAATCTAATCACCACCTTTACTTCTCTTTGTTCATATCGCAGGGTTAATTGATCGTCGCCATGCCGCTGGTTATTAATGAAGCTCTTTGCTGTTGTTTTACGTCGTATGCACACAGTTCCTACGTCAGAGCACAGAATACTACGTCAACTACTTCAATTGTTCATTCAATACTGTGGATTATAAGAACGAGACACAAATGTGGGCGTTACATTTGCATGATAGAGTCAAATCATTGTTTTACTACTAGGAAATGATCGCGAAAATGCGTTGTAAAGAGAGAGTCATTGCGGGTTAAGCAATACCATGTCAATATGTAGACCTTGGATGTGACGACCAAGTCGAAATACTGGTGCATATTTTATTATTTTGATTGGAATTTGTCCCGAGACCATTTTAAATATTATCTCGGAGGATCTGCTTTCTAATAAAAATCATATGCAGTATTATTTCCAGACACCTTAGTCCCTGTTTTACCTATTGTTGAAACAGGGACTAACAGCCTCATGCTCAAAATAATTTTTAGATTTATCGACGCAAGTGCCCAGAGTCTACTGGATTTCGTCCATAAGATTATTAGCTCACGGTCTTGTGGTGTTGAGGACTGACACCCGCAAATTTCTACTTGCGGACGCAACTTCTTTTGAGCATAAGGCTGTAAGGTGTCGGGAAATCAAACTGCATATGATTTTTCTTAGAAAGCAGAGCCACTGAGATAATATTTAAAATGGTCTATACGAAATACATACAAATAGAAATATAGTGTCTCTGTGGTAGAAGGCCGTAAGTCAATTTTGCGTTGCACACTTTAATTGCCATTTGACTGATGTCACCATTACAAATTTGATTGGATGAAGGCGGAATTACTGGTTTTTTAGTTCACCTTAAAAAGCATTGAAATAGACTTCCGGCTTTCTGCCTCTGATGTACTGTTTATACTATAGGTATACACTTGCGCAAAATAAAACGGTATTTGAACGAAACCGATTGGCTGCTGTTCGCAGGTTCCTTGACAATCAATCCTTGTTGTTATCAATAAAATCAGAGCTCACCTAGCGTCAGCATAGACTTCATCGGATGATGCCATCAAATCTTTATAGTAGTTGAAATTTTGCATGGTTACATATTATAATTTTTTTGGCAAAATTACTACAAAGAACTGTAAGATCTATAATTTATACGTAGATGTTGGCAAAATTATTCTCTAGACAAGGTAAATGACCAAAGGGATGCGGCACCATGATCACTTCAGAATAATTTCTGCGTTGGCTATTACAATAATTCCATTCAAGTAATTACACATCATTATCATACATTTTCACATTTGATCGTATAGAAAAGATAGCAAATCATTGTCATCTCTGTAAGTATAATAATCATGGAATCATTGAGCCTTGAAAGTCGCTCCTATGTGAAAAGTAGTGCGGTATTCCCCAGCGCGGATGGACACAGCAGTGACAAGGGCAGCTAATCGCCTAGGATGCAACAGGTGGTTGAATTCACGGCTCGCAAGTTCATGGCTAAACCAAGATCACACCATGTTATGATGTCTCAGAAGAGGAAAAAAACGGGGTAATCTGTCTGTTTACCTATTCAAATTCGTTTATAAATTCACATCCTTTTTTTATTTCTCGAAATGGAAGTGACGCAAACGTTATTTTTTTTTCTCTCTTTGCAGAAATGTTTTGTAGGTGTGAGGAAAAAAGCGGAGTAACGGATTGTTAAATAAATTTGGTATATAGAAAAACAGTGAGAGAAGTTTTCCATCATTAAAAGTCGGCTGCAATCGAAGGTAAAAATTTGAGATAATATTTCCTAAATCGTCATAACATATTATACCATTCAAGTTATTAAAATTTTGAAAAATATAAGCGTACACTGAGAGAAATTTCATGCGAAACTTACGCTGGAACAGCGTAAGAGTCTCATTGAACTAGACACAGGGATTAAATTTCACAAAAATAGCGAAAAGGGTTTCGCAGACTTCTACCGCAATATTTGTACTAGGCCAGTGAAATTTGTTTCACAGATTTAGTGTAATTGTTTCCCTGTCTAAATATGCATTATATTCCCTGTCTAATATAAATATATCGCTGGATTATAGCGAAAATTTTCGCAGGCCCCAATGTAACACGTAAGAAAAAAACATAGCAAACATTGCGCTGGATTAGCGATTATTTTTCGCAAAGCTATACCAATGTTAAATTTTATTATTAAAAAATTTAAAAGTTATTTGACGATTACTTCACAGGATTTACTTACAACTACAATCTGAGTACATATTCACAGAGATGATTACATTTGTGACTAGAATCTGAAATTAAAACGCACTTTGATTAGTTGAGATTCGGGCGTGATTCGAACCCGGGTCGGCAGATTTCGAAGACAGCGTGTAGACCAACTGGCTGTGCGGACGGGTGATGTTAGTAGCGATCACAATTGTACAAGAACGATGCGAGGAGTTAGCGAAATATTTACTGACGCTACATTCAAAATGTTAAAATGTTACACTGGTTTAGTGTAAGTATTCTACTAAACGATCGATCACGTTTGCCGCTGCGAAAACATTTCGCAAATCTAGTAAAATTAAATCGCAAGACCCGAATAGTGAAAAGTCCTTCGTTATTCCTGCGAAATTTGTTGCTAAAACAATGAAAATTTTCGTTAAACGCAGCATAATGTTTATAGCGTAAATAATTTCACAGCTTTTAAGAAAATAGTTACACAAAATTTGCGTAAATATTTCACTAAAAGAACGATTATTTGTCACATGAAACATTTCGCAACACTAGTGAAATTAAATCGCAAGACCCAATTAGTTCGGTTTGTGAAACTGATTTCGCTAATCCAGCGAAACGTGGTTGCTAAAACAAGTGTAAACTTCGCCAAAACCAGCGAAATATTTTCAGCGTAAATAATTTCACATTTATTTCTCTCAGTGTAGGTAACTATTTAGTCGACATTAGCAATAAAACACCAACTATGTTAAGTCTAAAGAAAAGTTACATTTCAGCTTTAACGCGAGTTTTGACTCGAAAATACGCTCATAATTTTTCCCATTTTTCATAATTAAATAGTTCAAAAGTTATTACGATATTTAGAAAATATTATCTTCAATGTTTACCTTCGAGTGATGCGGACTTCAGCCTAGTTTACATGGTTCAATGTTCCATTCAATAAATTGAGTTAAATCGTTTGGTTCAACGAATGTATCCATCGAATGGTTGAACCAACGAATGGTTCAACCAAACGAGTGTTTGGTTCAACGGTTCAACGAACACCGAGAGGATAGACGCGAAATTGACGCAAAAGTGCATTTCATTTAGAACCGGCCTTTTTTCCTTCGATGAATTAATTATTAAATTCAATGCATTCAGTGAATCATTGAACATTTGGATACGATTGTAGACAAAATGGGTTGACGAAATTATTTGAAATTTAAAAAAAGAAACTTAGGATTATCACTTGGCACATTTTTAAATTTAAATTTAATACAGCACCCATTGAGACAAGAAAATATACAATTTTTCACCAAATATCATCTAATTATTACTAATTACTGAAGCAAAAAATTAAAAAGTACCAAGGGAAAATCCTAAATTTGTCTTTTATCTAATCATGATCAAAATTTCGAATAATTTCGTCACCCTATTTCGTCTCCAATCGTATTCAAAAAAGTGATTGCAACCAGCTACAAAATCGCTCGATAGCTTGCACCACCTTAACGTAGATCCATAGAGCTGTGCTGAGCGGGTTGCCTAACCTGCCTAAGAATGTGCCACAAGACGCTGACGGCCTAGTCGAGAGCGCAAAACGCGCCGTGACATGACTCAGTATATCTCCTGGACAGAGTGTCCACGAAATCCAAATATACTTCAATCATATACCATTGGAAAGCTGAAGAATTCTTCTTTAAGATGATGTCATTTATTTTAACATAACTTTATAAGCTAAATAACTATGATCGTGTATAAAAAAATATTCTATTAAAAGTTTTTACCTAAATTAAATTCTCATTTTTTTAAACATAAATATCGGTGTGAAGGAGTGATATTTTTGCAAATCTCAATGTGTCATCATAATCAGAATGGTATTAGCTAGTATTTGACCGTGTCAGAAGTAATAATACATGCTATTCGAATTAATTGGGATAATTTATTTCCGCGGACTAACCGTCCAGAAAAACCGAGTTAATTTTGAAGCACCAACTTCTCCTCGATTTATTAAAAGTCCTATGACAATTATTGAAAAATGTATTCGATCAAAATGTAGAAAAAACCATTGCCTTTCTTCCTAACTCATTTCCGAAGATAACGAAGAAGAAAATTCGAGTAAAAGCATGATTAAAGATTCGAAGTCACGGCCGAAGCAAATTATTTGCCGTGCCTAGTACAGTTGTTTCATAAACTATTACTCGCTCAGCGCTGCCGAGCTCCGCCCACTCACTTGCATTCCATCACGTCTTGTCGCGATAGCAAGAGCAGCTTGAAATCTCGTCTGCACTTGAATTTGTGTTCAAAGGTTCAATCAATATGGAATCACCAAAATCATGAATGTGTTTCTTCTTCATTTTATATCCACTCTGATCACGGCATAAATAACGTATTCTTCTTATGAAATTTCAACGAGATGAAATAATTTATTTTCTAGTCGTATTTAATGAGGTATGTATCTCATTTCAATATTGGAACATACCTATTAAAAGTTCAAGCAAATTGTCAGTTGTTCTATGTAGCACCTATGTAGATCTAGCAATGAAGACTAAAGAATTTGGTTGGTCCCCGAGATAAATTGAACGTTTGCAATATTTTTCAGAAAAAAATTGAAACTTACTGGAACATAAATTTGCACTCGGAAAACGCTTCGATAAGCGATAAGATAAGTTGATAGCGAGCCCCGGCAACGTGCAACTTGCAGCACCTTGAGATAAAATTTCCTAACACATGTAGAAGATATCAAACAATTAAAAACAAAACACGACCCAATAAATCAATATAAAATACTACTACATTACTACCAATTATAACTTAGTAACGTCAATCTATACAATATGGAGAGAAAATAATACTCAGTTATTAGCATGTGATGAAGTTGTAGTTAGGGTTGCCACCCGTCCGGTTTTACCCGGACATGTCCTCTTTTTTGGGTGTCTTTTTTTGTCCGGGCGGCTTTTTAGGAATTTGACGAAATGTCCGGGTTTTTTAATGTGTTGTTAAATATTTGTACAAAATGCCATTCATGAAGTAGTATTGAATTAAAATGAATTATTTTCTCCTAATTTTATAGTCCAAAACGCATAGAAATGGCTCAAATTCATTTTTGAAATTCAAAATTTTCCCGGGCCTGTGCGGCCCCGGACCCGCATGTTGCTGAGGGGCCCGAAATTATAGAAATTCAGTGATAATTCTGTCACTTCTAGATGCTGTTAGAAAAATGTCCATAATTGTGGAAATACCAGTTTTACGTTATATCAAAATCTTTGAAAATTATTATTCCAAAACGCATAGAAATAGCTCAAATTAATTTTTTAAATCCAAAATTTTCCCGGGCCTGTGCGGCCCGGACCCGCATGCTGCTGGGGGGCCCTCCCCCAGGCCCCCATTGGTGTCGTGAGCAAAGTATTTTCCCCAGAATATCGTTTTTGGATAGCACATTATACAATTTACTTCTCAAAATCTGATTACCTCTTTTTCGAGTCATGGCGTATGGCAACCCTAGTTGTAGTGCATCACATAGGCAGATAATGTCGAAAACGTACCAAATGCTTAGAATTGACTTAAAATTACAAACATTTTCCGGGGCTATGCACGCCGGACGCGAATATTTTTCTGGCAAAGACTTCGTAAATGGGAAATAAAATATATTTATAAAATTCCAGTTTAAAAATTTTTGAAAAAAAAATGGTGTCCACCTAGCTAGATTATGTTTTAAATGTCATTTACGATAGTTCTGGGATGAAATTGGGGTCGTGAAAACCCTCTAGAGTAAAAAATGTTCGAACTTTTAATTCGAAATAGAGCATATTTACTGTTCATATATATACCCTTCATTTTACTGATGTAGGTAATAGCTGTCAGAACACAACATGAATATTTGTAATTTGTATATTTGTCTATTTGTATAAATAAGCAAATGATTAGAGTTTTTGTCGCAGTAAATTTACGTCCCATTTATGAAGTCTTTGCCAGAAAAATTAACGCGCTTGTATATTATGCTAATAATTTTAATAAAGTTACCTATTCTTCAACCTCTTAGACAAGTTTTTGGCCATATTGCAATTTAGAATTTCCTGAAAAAGCTACACTGCGATTCATAATTGCACCAAAACAAATGACCTAACGCCCGGCTTTCTACTGTGATTTTTCAAAATATTTATAATGCCTGATCCCCCGAAATTTAATCCTGTATACGCCCTTGGCACCCACCTTGCCCTGCAGGTATTTTTTTGTATTTTTTACACTTTGAAATGAGTCTTGAGACGTTATGAGGTGTATTTTGTTGAAAATATATTTTAAAAATATGTCACTTTTTGGGGTGGTGGAGGGCATGCTTCCACCTTGCCCGGCAGGGAATTTTTTGTTTTTGGCCATTGAAATGAATGGCCAAAAACCCAAAAAGGATTCATTCATTTTTTCATTTTTTCATTTTTTTGAAATGAATTATTTTGAGATTTTTTTTTTACAAAATGAAACTATACGTAAAATACACCTGGGTGGGGGGGGGGGGGGGGAAGGGCAAGCGCCCAGAGTCCTTTGTTATTTCTTTACCTCTCTCTTATAAATCCCATTTGATTTGAATTGAATGAGTGATCAATATAATAATCTGTTTCAGGCTGGCCGCTGGAGTGATGAAGTCATATGCGTTCAAAATTTCAAGATTATTTGCCCGTAATTTTAATTTTCCTTCAAAGCATTTTTGCACTTAAAATTATGGATGTGCAAAATAAAAGTTATAAAACATTAAATTTGGATGGATGGTTTCAGAGATAGTGATTCAGGGGCGCAGAGATAACACAGTTCAATTTTGCTGATTTATTTTTTAACAGCGTGAACTTTATTGAAAATCACTGCAACCCCAGTAGTGGTCGAACTGGAATTCATCCATGAGGGGATCAGGGTGCGAAATTTTGAATTTCAATATTGAATTTGATGCATTTCTAAGCTATTTGAACACTGTTTGAAGTCACCCTTTTTCATCACGACAAATGGCTTATAAAAGAGGAATTGCTTTTAATTTAAAGGGAAATCAGCTAGTAAAATAAATCTTGGAATAAATTAATCTTATCAAATACATTGCTAATAAAGGATTGTCTAATGTAAACTTTACATTAGACACTGGACAACCCTAACACTTCCAGGTACAGGCGCGTAGGAATAGGGGTGGGGAGGGGGGAATGGACCCCCCCTGGCTGGAGCCTGACCCCCCTGCTTGAGATCCTGACCCCCTGCTAGAGATCCTGAACACCCCCAGATATCCCTCCAGATATAAATTTAAAAAACGCACAGATTTTCTTGATTATGAGGTTGAGTTCTCAAAATTTTCTCAAGTTTTGCAAAACTAATTGAACATAGGTATTATCCAATGAGACAACTCATTTACTCATTTGTCCAACATGATCATCCTCATGAATAAAATTTAATAATTATACGTTAAACTATTTGATACCAAAACACGTAGTACAGATTTTTCTTACTGCTTATTGGCAGTGCCGTAACTAGGGATTTCGGCGCCCGGTGCAAATCTAAATTCCCCCCCCCCATCCCCCACCGCCAACCACACCTCCCCAGAAAACGCTATACCCAACCAGTGATGATTTCAGACTAGGACAAACCAAAACTTGGTTGTGCACAAAACAAATAAGTATGCAAAACAGTGGTCAAACATTTCCACGGCCCTTGCAATGACAGCAATGTGGGGTCGGGGGGGGGGGGGGGGGGGGGGGGGGTGGCTCTTAACCATATGCGGGTCCAGGGCCTGACACGGAAAATTTTGATTTTTTTGATAGGATTTTATGGTTTTTAATCATTTCTGACGTTCAATTTCACTGCAATTTCTTTCAGCAGAATAATTTTCATTTCAAAACTTTATTTCATTTTTTTAAAGGGCGCATTAATTTTAGAAGGGGGGGGGGGGGGTTAGACCTCTTGGGTATGACTGAAATCATCACCGCCATCAACCATGCCCCGCAGGGCGTTTTTTGTGTTTTTAATGCGCAAAAATTAATTTTGGGTGCAAAAAAGTAATTACATACAAATTTGGCTTCCTGGCGGCCCCTTGTTGGCGGCACCCTGTGCTGCCGCATCGCCCGCACACCCCCTGTTACGGCCCTGATGTTATGTATACTAAAGTACCCACCTATTGTTGTGATGTATGTAGGTCTCATTTTTATCAATAACTATCTATAAGAAATGATTGAACGAGGGAACTGAAACTGACTGTGAAAATCATACTTCAGTTACATTAATATTATTGTCTATCAAATATCCTGTGTTTTGTCGAGAAGTAACAACCCTACAAACACTGGGAGGTCCCTGGACGCGTCCTAGGCCGTCCCAGATGGGCGTACGGGCCTGCCCAGGGACCTCCCGTCTTATGGGTGATTAGCATGGAGTGAGACTCCCGGGGCCTGCCACTGGGAATAAGCCCGGGCGGCGGCCTGGGCCGTCCCATGACGCCCGCGCGGGAGGTATGGGCTGTCCCTGGACCCTCCCGGGCGGCCCGCGCGGGAGGCATAGGCCGGCCCTGGCCCCCGCCCGGGCGGCCCGCGCGGGAGCAGCTGCTCGCTCTGTAGCCCCCTCCCCCTACGCACATTCCATAACGGTCACGTGCTAGCTTGCTAGGTACACTCTCATTCAAAATGCAGTACCTACAAAACGTGCCTCTGATCCAGACACGTGCATATAGGCACTAATTTTGAATGCGAATGTACCTGGAAAAAATACGTTTCATTAAGACATAATTAATTGCAAACGTGAGTGACACGAGAAACGGGATTTTTTCACAATTTCGGAGAGTGGGCGTTGCCATACGAAAAAAATAATCCAGGTATTTTCTTCCAGGGTCAATGTATTAGTTCACAGTTCACGGAATATTTCACAACAGTTGTAATTTGTTATGTCAACTAGAAGAACAGTAGGTACCTACTCAAACACATTAGAAATGCATTTAAATGGTCAAATATTAATAAAAAAAAAAATAGCCGGTATATTATAAAGTTAATCAGTGGTTATTGGAAGTTATTTTATCTCGCCATGTTTCCCTATTGTTTGAAAGCTGTTCCACTGACCTGACACATTACCTAAGGTACCTCCTACTGTTTTTATTTTTAACGCATTTTTATTTGGAGGAAATATTTTGGGATCATTTGAAATCCTCAACTTGACTGTCACATAATGGGGAAGTCTCGTGAAATTCAGATTTCAGAATAATAGACCATTATTTTATGAAAGTTGATTATGTTGCTGAACACAGATGTGATTTTATTTTTGCTGTGGGATGAATAGTTTTCAAGGAATGAATTAACAAAGTTTGATTACTTTTAACAGGAAAATTTACAGAAAATTGACAGATGATCCACAATGGTAACACATTAGTGTAAGTGGATTCTTGTAACACGTCGTTTTTCCCGCCAAAAGTCCCATTATAATTGAATTTCATTTGCATGAATTAATTTTTAACATTTCGCGGGTGACAAATGTCAGTAATTATTTGCGTTGATATTTAAAAACTTACTGGAACAAAATTTCTAGAGACTTAAGTATTACAGGTACCTTATTCATAAAAAAATGAAGAAGGATAAAAAGATCCATAATTTTTGTTTATGAATCGGTTGTTGGATTTTGAAATTAGCAATTATTTTTTGATAATCTCTTACAGGACGATTGAATCGTTTCAATAATAATTTTTTCACGTACTATTCCCTACTTACTTAGGTACTATATTGTTTTGATAAATTACAAAAAATAAAATGCTACACGTAGGAGATTCACTGCAATTGAATTTTAGGAATAATAAAGAGCAGGAAAACACACGAAAATTAAAAAAAAAAACAGTTTCATATAATATAAACGTATATTATTGTAAAAGATTATACTACCACATCACTTAAAATTTTTAAATGTCCTTCAACCTTCACACGTCACATAGTATCAAAACATTCTGAGGTAGGTACTACCTGGCAGTGAGTCTGGCACGCTGTCTCTTTATCGACAAGACACAATTCGGATTTTACTTCACTCACGGATATGTTGGCACAATTTTTCATCTTCAGTTTTTCAAGAAAATGAATGCACTTGAATACGTATTTCTTTCATCTGAAAAAATAAAATTGCAAAGTATTTAGGTAATGTACCTTGTACTAATAATGTTCGCAAGATATTTGCAATTATTTATTATTGTAGGTACAGATTCTAACCTAAACAAGATTTATACAAGATCTTGAAAAGTTTAGCAAGATCATGCAGCGTATTGTTAGAAGTGTTTTTTATTTTTTGTGTAAATTTTTATTCGGTCAGACCAATGAAAGTCCAACATTTACAAGATCTTGTTATCAGTAAGATCTTGTTAATTTTGTCAATATTTAACACTATTATTATGCTATGCTCAAAAGAATTTGCCGATTTAATGGCCAGATACTGGATTCCATCCATAAATTATTAGCACACGGTCTTGTGGTGTCGAGGACTGACATCCGCAATCTATGTGGATGCAACTTCTTTTGAGCATGAGGCTGCCTAGCAAATAGTTTCTACCTACTACACAAGAACTATTTATGTAAATAACTGCAATAGCAGATAGCTGCAAATAACAGTCTTTACAAAAATTTTAAAAATTGAATTTTTGGCACAGAGTGATCCCTAAAAAAAAGAAAGATAGATTCAATGAAGCATTTGTAAATTGATAGGATAAACTTCTTGGCAATGAATAATACAAAAATCACTTTTGTGTTGTGTGACCTGCCACAATAATCACTTGAGGTAAAATTATTACCATTAGGTAGTACACTATTTATTTAAAACCCCAATAAAAATTTGAAACATTCTAGGTATATTGCATAAATGTGATTTATAGGTAAGGTTAGAGGAAATACTACACATATAAAATACTAAAATGTGGCTTACCATCAGAGAGTTCTGAATCATTACATCTGTAGGGTAGGTAACATTTAATCCATTAACTCGATGAAGTCCCAAGTCCTGTGCATCTTCAGAATTCTCGCTAATTTGCCAAGAAGTAAATTTACTTTTTAATTGAAGTAGGTAGGCAATTAAATCGACTCTAGAATAAGAGCAGGGCAAGTTCACGGTGAATCTGTAGAACCTACAAAAAGTAAGGTGAAAGTTAGCAACTCAAATTAATTTCCTCTCAGCCATTCCGTGTTACGGGTGTACGGTTGTAAGATGCTATGTTCAGCATCTTATTCATCAAAATAAAAATAGTTAGGATCATTGTGCAGCCTTCTAAATTTTTTATGTAATTTACATGGTTCGACACAAAATTTAAATTTAAATGCGGTCCCACAATTTTACTGATAACAAAATAACTATTCAAACTTAGCACAAAACTGATTACATATTTGGAATCAGCAAGAAAATACCATGAATATAATATAAAAACATGCTGATTTATTTACATTTAATAATTCAGCAGTCATATGTATTATGTGGCATATGTCTGCATTCGCACGGAATGGCTGCTCTCTTACCACCGGCGCGTTAGAGGAAATTCAAAAGTGCGGTTTATTTTTTTGGATGACAACATTCAATCTCAAAAATTTTACTACGTATTTGAATGAAGCGGGACCACCATTCAATGTATGTATCTACTACCTCCGACAAGAATGTAATTTCCATGCAACATAATTTTTACTTTCGGATCACAACAAAAATGTTTGTTATTGGCCTTGTAAGGTACCTACATAAACAAAAATAATTGCTGTATATCTAAAATCCTTGATAAAGTTAAATAATTAAATATAATGAAAATATTTACCACTCTGCTCGGTTCGGTTCTTAATGTTTCGGCTCGGTTTGACGATACAGCTTGGTTCGCTCGCAGGACGAATACGCGCTTTGTTTCTGGAGTTCAATATCTTAATAGCCTATTTTCTTCCAGAGTAGATTCACCTTTAACAAGTAACATTATTAAAACTGCAGTAGGTGCCTTGGTAGGTATGTGGGATGGTTATTGGTTAATGTAGGGTGAAAATATTCCCAAAATAGGCGGAGGTACGTACTAGGTACCTACAGGTAGGGTTCCTACTGACTACTACCACTGATATGTATAGACTACCACGCCAAGCAAACTGTTTACCTACTTTATTTATTTTATAAATACCTAAACTACCTAGTTACCTAGGTCCTACCTAGTTGGAAATTTTACTTTGCATAAATTGCTACATTTCAAAAATGTACATGTGAGGTTAATGTTTACTGAACATTGGTCACACTACCTATTGGTTTATTAGTATCCCCAGCATACAAAACTAAAGTAACAACGATTAATGCCTGGATACTTATGTAGTTGTGATGAAGACTCACCTTCAATGGGTTGTATGGCTCTGTGATGAAAATCCAAACAAAAGAGGCACAACAAAACTGTAATTATTTCACGATTTGTGTCACATTAAATGGTTTGAACTGAGACAAACTATTCAGCAGTGAACACGCATTCACGGACACAGATAATAATTGAAATCACATTCAAAATCACTCAAAAGGACGTAAACTACACACTCATGACACTCTGTAAAATATCAACAAACGTCAAACGCCGCGTTTGAAATGAAGAAGGGAGAACGGAAACAAGTTGATTCACGAAGATGGCCGACTGCCGAGTTCATAAAAGAAACTTTACTAATAACGTTTAAAATGGTATGAATACTTTGCTTTGGAATTGTAAACATATTTATTCTTAAATCAATATATCCATGTGAAATGTAGATGTAATTATTATAGAAATGAAGTTATAAATATGAAAAAAATAAGTCATTAGAGCAGCTCAAATTCAAACAGTCGTAGCGCCCGCGCGGGCCGTCCCTAGCCATTCCCGGGCGGGACCAAGACGGGACATTCCTAGAAATTTTACAGCCAGATAAAACGGATCGGTTGGGCTCCGTTGGGCAGGCCCAGGGCATGCCCTAGTAGTTCCCGCCCGGGACGTCCCACTTGGGCGCTAGATGGGCAGAAGCCCGGGCCGCCCAGTGTTTGTAGGGAATAATATACAGGTTCTCTCTTTATGAAAGGATTACCCGAGTGTGCTAAACTTGCCGTGCGTGGGGGTAGAGAGATAATAATATCGCTCGGGATCGCGTTACGCTGATAGTGGCAGGTCGTTGAGTGTCAGTCACAGCTTAGACTGAAGGTCACTGTTTGTTTTGCTGCATTTTCTATGAACACAGTAGCGTTGTAAACGTACGTGACAATATCAAGTCGAACTTGACGACCGACCGCTGCGCCATCCGACGATTTTCTGAGGAACTAAATCGCTCTTTGGATCTACGTTAAGTTAATGAGGTTTGTTCGACGTAAAAGATTTTTCCAACATCAGCAGAATCCCCAGATATGACAGCTATTCTGTATCGTGCCAAAAATATGTCCCAACAATGATATAACATCCAAAGTATGCATTCTGATTTCTCACTTTTTTTCTCAAGACACTTCACACTCAATTCAGGAACTTATTAAAATGATCTCGGTTTTTCCCACACTACCTAGTTTTCTTGCTATTCAGAAGTGCATCAATCACGATGAACTGCAACCGACGTGAAGGTAGAGGTCATCTGCTCTTGGCTCATAGCCAAGCGTCTCATTAGTATTGCAACAATGTCGCAGCTAATGTCGGATCTTTTCATTACTTATTGGTTCAAGGAGACAGTTCAGTTAGCTTCAGATGATGATTCACCATGATGAATCTAGAAGTCCGTCCCATCGTGCCAGCTGCATTTTGTTCGATTTTGTACACACTTTTTTAGATACGATTGGAGACGAAATGGGTTGACCAAATGATTTGAAATTTTATTCTTGATTATAGATGAAAGACAAACTTAGGGTTCTCTCTTAATACATTTTTAATTTTTGTTTCGTTAATTAGTAATAATTTGTTGTTTTTTGGTGAAAAATTAGCTATTTTCTTGTCTCGCTGGGTGCACTATAAAATTAAATTTCAAAAATGTGCCAAGTGGTAACCCTAAGTTTGTCTTTCATCTAATCATGATTAAAATTTTAAATCAATTGGTCAACTGGTTTAGTCTCCAATCGTATCGGAAATTGCATAGTTTTGCGCGGTTTTGTTGAATAACCGGCGCCTAATTAACCGATCCAAAATTAAAAAGTGATACTAATATACAATCAGACTGATCATGTGAACACCCAATTATGAAACAATTTTTCTATCAATTTTCTAAAACCGCCGAGCGCTAGTAACAATTGATGAGCTTAGGAGCTCATGAGCCTCATGAGCTGATGAGCCTCAATTTTTTTTTCAGTGTTGCGGCTTGATCTAAGCTTTCAATTATTTTGAATATTTCTGGATGTCTAGTAACCCTTCACCCTGCTAGTAACTAATGCATATACATCTAAGCAATTGGATAAAACTAACAATATTATCGAAGTAAAATATGGTACGTTCTACTGCCATCTTATCGTGGGACTGAAGATATTGATGGTTGAGACGGAAATATTTCTACTAAATGTATTCCTCCGCGAAATCAGTTAGTCACAAATGATCTCAATTAGGAAATGGCATTTATAAAAACAATAGTTAACGACTTTTTACCAACCTTATAATCATTCATCCTCAGCCATAACCAACAAAAAAAACAATTAATATACTGAGTGATTTCCTCTTGTACATTGTGAATTGGGATGTGTGAAATTAAAATCATCAATCTATAACCAGCTAACAGAATATTTCTTCAATGGCATCTTTGAGATTTCAGCCCAGGTAGATAAAATATGCTTTTTTTAAATCTACCTTCATTTCAGCCGCCGAACTGGGCAATAATCAAGGTACTCATTACTCAATCAGTGCGAATGTGTTCCCTTTGTCATCCCATTCTCAACTGTATAAACATGACTCCAAAACTTGTGTTAATTACATTTCGCTTCTGATCTGACAAAGAAAAATTATTAATTACTTCTTGGATGCCAATTTTGTATCCAATTATTTTAAAGGCATAGTTTTTTTGCCCCATTTTCGTAAATTATTTAAGACATGATCTCATACGATTCTTTTTTTACATTACTACTGATAGATTACGTAATTTTTATTTACAGATTATCTAATTATCTTCGTTAATTAGAGTCGGTATTATTGATAACCAGTTTAACGTCGCACTGTTCTGCTACTTGTGAGGCCGGATGAATGATTATGATAATGATTGGGAGATGATGAATAACAGGTAAGGATGGAAGGTGCGAAGGAGGAGGCCGTTGCCTATTAGTCGGGAACCTTCCCAGCATTTGCCTCTCGACTGAGGAAAACTATGATAAACCTCAGTCAGAAATGAAGGTCACCAGATTTTTATTTTTTTTATTGGTTTTTACATTGATACATTTTATACACTAAAAAATAAACTGAAGCCCCACAAAGCCACGTAATGGCTTGACTGCTGGGCAAACATCATATATTATTAAAACACACAAAAAACATCACGAACTCTTAAAATAATAACAATATATAGGTACACAAAAACCAATACTAACCTAAAACAGACTTAATCGAGCCTATGACCTCCAATATGCAAGTTCAGAATGTTGCTGCCTGTTCCTTGGAACTGATAAATATTCTCTTCTCTAATTAGGAATATTTGTTATTTTGTGAATTAAATTCGATGGAAGAACCTATAACAAAATCAACTCTATTGCATAATTGCTGTATAAAATGCATGTGAGAATTGACTGCAACTGTGGGTATAGAATGTACTAAAACTAATCATCTGTAAAGTGCTGTATAATTAGAGCAATTAAGCGTGAAATATTGTAATTTCCTCCTAGCCTAAAGCTTGTTCTGAAGCGACTGATTGCACTTTGACTCGATCTCCCACGTTATCTGGAGCAGAAGGCAATTGCCACGACCCGTCAGCTGATAGACGAACAGCCATTAGGAGCGTCAACCGTTTACACTCTTATAAGACAGACATTCCACTCACTGATCGAGCTGATTATCACATCATAAACATCGCCTTTATGAAAGTATTAAGAGTCTACGATACTTGATGAAATCCATGTTTTATGAAGCACAAAAAGGCGGCCCCTACTTTTTTCTAAACGGCTTTACTGATTGTCTTCAAATTTTCACAGATTATAGATAAATAATAAATCTGTGCCTCTAGTGGGCCAAAAGTGTTATTTTTTGTTTAGAATTTTCAGGGCAGTGGTGCCAAAAATACTAATATATTACCCATGTTAGCACTTCCTCAAAACGAGAAAAAACATTTTTTATTATTTTTTGGATCACTAGAGGCACAGGTTTACTCTTTATCTCTATGCTGTTAAATTTTGAAACGATCGGTCAAGCCGTTAAGAAAAAAGTAGGGGCCGCCTTTTTATGGTTTTTTGTGGTTTTCAATATTTGAATTAAAATAACTTACTTCACAGCAGTATATGCAACATGCAACACACGATTAAATGTCACAAATGTCATGTAAAACCCAGAGCTAATGCATTTTCATGCATTTCTAAGATTTTTTTACATCGGAATCGAAATTTTCTGCGAGTCCTGTCGACTCTTAATATTTTTTTTAAAGATAATTCGTTCAATTTGAAAAATTACACAGTTGAGACATTTTTAATTTTATATTGCATATCTTAGGCTTTTAATGAAATCTTTGGTAAGCGAGAGTATCGTCGACTCTATCGGTCACGCGGTTCCAGTTTAAATGTCAAAAATCATCACAGGATCCTGTTCAAAAACTGAACACGAGACGGGTTAGTAGAATATATTTGAAGGGTTCAGGGAAATAACGCTATGAGTCCATTTTTATGAGTGATTTTTAGTGAGTGATTTTTATAAGCTTTCAGAATATACCCTCGGTGTTTAGAAAATATTGCCACAAAGTCTTGAAAAACGAAATTGAAATATTGATGTGTATGGAAGATAGATACAAGTTCCAACATAAAACTTCGTTCATCTCATTTTCATCCGAATGTGACTTATAGTGTTCTTCCCCTGTACCCTTCAATTGTATGTGTGACAAATTTCAGATCGATTGGTTGCACTGTTTGACCTGAGCACTTTTGGCAAAAACACATAAAAAAGGGAAAAGAGCGCACAGAGAAAGCAAGAGAAAGTGCCATATCTACCCTGTTCACAATGAGGATTCGATCATGATCCAAATCTCGATTGAGTTGTAAGAACGCAATCGAAATCTGAATCATAATCGAACTCAAGGTCAAATAAAAGAAATCATGAATTTTAAAAACAAAAACTTACAAATGCATGCTCTAATTTGCATAACAAGCATTATAAAGCTAACTTGAATCTTGCCTCCATTTTGATTTCGATTGTAATTGAACTGGATCATGATCGAATTCTCAGCTCAAGCTCGTTCAATAAGCGACACACATGTATTCGATTATTATTCGTGTTATTTAACATCGAGCCGAGATTGAAGTTATAACGGCTGACTCTCTATTCTATTTAACAATCTCTATTGATGAAGCGATTGGCTGACATTAACTGACTAATATCAATCACTGCCTCGCTTGAAATGATTTGACAAATTATCAGCCTGTTCAGTTTAAATGATGGATGATTGGAATTATTGCATTGCCATGGTTACGTCATTATATTGATCGGAGGCCATTAATATCGGGCAAATCTAATATCTGTCATTAGGTTAGTGTGTTAGTCATGTGGACAATTTTATTGGGTTTAAATGTAGTACAATGATAAGCGTGTGCATGATGCTACACGTATATAATATGCTTGTATAAGATTTGCTGTAAATGGACATTGGGAAACAAGAATTATAATAATATGTGATGTAATTATGAAGTCTCATGAAATTCCTTGAGAAATATTAAGAAATATTCGCTTTTCCGCGAAGACTAGGAAACCAATAAAATCTTACGAAATCCTAAAGAAACTCCAAAATCTTGTGTAACCAATTACATCATATGAATTCTTGTAAAATCTTATTACATTCTCGTGAAACTCGAAATCTTTGTAATCTATGAAATCTTATGAAATTATCTGAAATTTTACGTAACCTTGATATGTCCTCAAGAAATTCTGTGAAAAAATAAATATTTAAGAAATATAATGAAATTATCAGCTGAAATTTGTAGAAATGAATGGAATTTCGTGAAATATCACGAACGATTTCAAATCTTGTGACATCTCCAAACTCTTTGAAATCCTGAAATAGTGTACATATAACCCTCCATTCAACCCTCCCCTCCCCCCCCCCCCAAAAAAAAAACATACAAAACAACTTTTCCAGCAATACTAACCAAGGGATGGAAATTTGAGTAAGGAGAGTTTACCTTTCTCTTTACCTTACCCCACCGAATCTCAGAGTAGCCCCTCCGTGTATAAGGTGACTCTTATGACGCCTGCGTAAAGCCGGTTTCACATAAAGCGCGTTTCGCGTTTTGCGTTTCACGTTTTTTTATTGACCCATCAAACCCCCCGACATTTTTGCCGCACGCGTTTTATTTTTAAGCCGCCCCACATCGATTGTAGGGAGGTTTTTTCAGTACCGCGCGTGGCGAAAATGACGTCACTTCGTAAACTATAAAATAACTATAAAATATGACTATTATGTTAATAATTGCTGACCTGTGCATATAATACCATCATATCATATTATCTAATAACACCCAAATTGTTACTAACAAGAATAATAAATTTATATCAACATTCTGTTTTCGACGGCCTCTTGGCGTTATAAAAAAAGACAAACCGCGAAAACGCAAAACGCGATACGCGCTTTATGTAAAACGAACGGAAAAGGCACGGTTCGTCGAAGCGATTTTTTGAAATTTCTTTTCACGCTGTTAACATTTTAAGAAATAAGATAGTAACGACCCATTACAGTTTAATATAGGTACTAAATAATGCCGCAACCTGCAGTACTTTATGACACTTGGCACGACTTCAAAGTGTTACGATACGATAGTTTCACCAAAAATATCGTATTAACACTTTGAGGTCGTACCAGATGTCATAGTGTACTCCAGTGTATGACATTATTTAGTCCATTAGACTGAAATGGTCGTTACTCGTTACTATCTGATTTTTTAAAACTTTGTCAGCGTGAAGAAATTTTCAATTTCTTTTTGAAGAAATTTCAAAAAATCGCTTCGACGAACAGTGCTTTTCCCGTTCGCTTACGCAGGCCTCTTAAATGCTAAATTCCTCCTCGAAGTCTTGTTCGAGGCGGATTGTTGGATTCAGCACGACGTCGATCTTGATGGAGCCCCAGCATCCGTGACGTATTGAATCACCTATTGGACCTCATAACGTCTCTGCGTAGTCGGAACGCTTGCGTAGTGAAGGTGCGTACAGTATTGTGACGTGCATTGCGTAGCAGTTCCCAATGTTACGTCATTCCATAAACACATAGTGTTTAGATACGATCTAGTTGCAGTTGGGCGTCGAACTGGTTGATGTCAAGAGATCTGCCGGACACCAAAGCGATGTAAACATCAACTTGCACTGAGGGTTTCTTGAGTAGAACAACTTCTTGACCGTAGTGTCTCAGAGAACATAGCAACTTTTGAGGATGATTTGTCAAGGCGTCTGAAAACTGCCTTGCAGAATGCTGCCCGAAACCAGATATATAAGAGGTTTTCTCCAAACCAATTGGCCTTCGAAACACTAACTAACTTGGTCCTGTGGCAGGTCTTGAAAGTTGGTGGCAGTTGGAGCTTCTTGAAGCTTGAATAAAAGTTATAAGTATCACAGCCGCTAACTTTCTCCGTTGTATCACTTGACAAATTCGTCGTCATCGTTATTCATCTTCACAGAGTTTTTATTTGTCCAACAGTTTTTGTCCGAGGTACATCTTGATGAGGTAAGCATGGAGGTAGTAAGCCGCTTTGCTGATCTGCAGAGAAAGAGATCATAGCGATGACGTTTCATGTCAACTCAGACTGTAGTGCTCATGCTCCACGCTAGCTACTCACCGCTCTGAACGTGCGCATGCTCCACGCTAGCTACTCACCGCTCTGAACGTGCGCATGCTCCACGCTAGCTACTCACCGCTCTGAACGTGCGCATGCTCCACGCTAGCTACTCACCGCTCTGAACGTGCGCATGCTCCACGCTAGCTACTCACCGCTCTGAACGTGCGCAGCGACAACGGTATCCCCATTCCGCGCAGCACAACGGGCTTCTCACTGCGCGCGATCATGATCATCATCGAGCGCTTGAATCCCTCCCTCGCTGTCAGCCACTCATTCGAGTACATGGAGAAGCCCATACCAGAGCTCTGGAATAATAATAACAACATTCACTTCATACGAAGACGATGCCATTTTTCAATTTTTATCACATCAGTCCCCTTAAGGAAATGTGTTGAAAACATATATATATATATATATATATATATTTTTTCTTTAGGGGGGGGGGGGGGGGGCATTTCTTTTTGAATTGGATCCTTGACTTGACCCGAAACGACTTCAGGAATGAAAATAATGATCACGAATCGAACTAAACGCTTTCCACAGAGAAACATTTTAAAGTTGTAATATTGGTGGAAACGTTATGTGCCAAGTCATGTCAATAGTTGAGGTGATCCAATTTCAAAATATGATCCCCCCCTCTCCCCAAATGTCAGTTTTTAAATAAATAAATTAAATACCTTACTTACGCACACGGCCACAAGGTTCCTCACCTAAAATTCAACGAAATACCTACTATCGAGCACATGCGCAAAGGTGCCGTCTTCGAGATGCGCGAGACTTATCCGAAAGATCTTCTATAACTTACCTCATGCGTCATCTTCTCCGCAAACCAACTGTACATGAAGCTGGTAACGAGAAATGAGTTGATGAGAGATTCTAACGCCAGAACCTCGGCATCGAGAGTACCATGCTGGAAAACACATTTTCACGTAAAACTTCCCCACAACATGGGGTATCGCTGGTATTACACATTCGAAAATAATTGTGAAAACCATCGACGCATTTGTTTGGGATTTTAAATTGTCGTTGATGTATGCTGAGAAAGATGCCGCCCCATTCTTACGTACTTGTAAGGTCAAATTCTTCACGCGTCCGGCTGAGATTGTCTTATACATCTGACAAGATTGCAGAAAAACTAAACGCATAGGAAAACCCTCAGTGAACCGCGTTGATGAGCGAACACGTGTACGTGCAAATTCTCGAACCGGAAATGCGTACAAGATATTAAACCAACATTAATTGTCACATTAATGTCACATTAATTTTAACCGACAAGAAATTTAATTTTTGCGCCGAATGTTGGTGGTCAAGGGGGGGGGGGGGGGGTGCACGGACTGGGTTCTGGATAGGTACAAACACAGATACAAAACTTGTGAAAATTTATCAAACAAAATGTTAACCGCGCGAGCGATTTTGCCGCTTGTTGCAGGCACGTTTTTAGATACGATTGGATACTAAATGGCATGACGAAAATTATTTCAAATTTTAATCATGATTAGATAAAAGACAAACTTAGGGTTAACACATGGTACTTTTTTACTTTTTTGCTTTGTTAATTACTAATTAGGAATAATTAGTTGATTTTTGGTGACAAATGGTCTATTTTCTTGTCTCGCTGGGTGCCGTATGGAATTTAATTTCAAACATGTGACAAATGATAACCTTAAGTTTGTATTTTATCTACTCACGATTCAAATTTGAGATCAATTGGTTAACGGGTTTGCTACTAATATACAATCAGACTGATCATGTGAACATTCTATCAAAGTAACACCAACATATGAAACAATGTTTCTTACCAACTGCTTACATTGAGGTATTTATGAAAATAGGCATTACTTACATTACACAATGGTTATTAAGAGAGCTTGGTAGTGAGCGTGGCCTTGAAGAGTTTTTTAATCGATTTTTATCAATATCTTTTTCCAGTGTAATTGTTAACAAAATAGGGCTATGGACGTGAATTCAGAACAGTTCAATGAAAATAATTTCATAGTTTGGAGTAAGTTATTAGTTTTATTGTGTCCAACAGGTGTTTAGAACCCGAAAACTCACTAGTAATTTTCGGGTTCTAAACACCTGTTGGACACAATAAAACTAATAACTTACTCCAAACTTTAGAACCCGAAAACTCACTAGTAATTTTCGGGTTCTAAACACCTGTTGGACACAATAAAACTAATAACTTACTCCAAACTATGAAATTATTTTCATTGAACTGTTCTGAATTCACGTCCATAGCCCTATTTTGTTAACAATTACACTGGAAAAAGATATTGATAATAATCGATTAAAACACTCTTCAAGGTCAAACTCACTACCCAGCCGTCTTAACATAATGGTGTGGTGTGTTCGTCTTGTACACAGAGTGGAAACGAAATAATACACTCACTATCGTGCTGACATACACTGCTCCGATGCCACATCCGATGATGGACATCATTTGGAACGTCAGCACTGGGCCGTAGATCGACTGAATATCTGCGCAGATCCTGTAACAAATCCCAGCATCGTTAACAGACCATACACATTGCAAGTAACATAACATTTAGACAGAATCATTTCGACTGGGTAGTGAGTTTGACCTTGAAGAGTTTTTTAATCGATTTTTATCACTATCTTTTACCAATGTAATTGCTAACAAAATAAGGCTTTGTACGAGTATTCAAAACAGTTCAATGAAAATAATTCCATAGCTTTAAAGGTTTATTAGATTTACTTTGTCCTACAGATGTTTAGTGCCCGAAAATTAGTAACATTATGACACTAAACATCTGTTGAACAAAATATAACTAATAACTTATTCCAAACTATGAAATTATTTTCATTAAACTGTTCTGAATACTCGTTCAAAGCCCTATTTTGTTAACATTTACATTGGTAAAAGATATTGATATAAATCGATTAAAAAACTCTTCAATGCCACGCTCACTACTCAGCCCTCTTATGGTTCAGTTTTTCAATACTCTGCTAAATCTTAGTCATTATAGTAATGTCATTTGTTGTTGCCATTACAAAACCCTCCTCAGACCCAAGCAATTTTTTTTGCCCGGATTTTGGTGACATTTTTTTCCTAAGAGAAAATCATTTGGAAAAATTTGAAAAAAAATATAAAAAAAAAATCAAAATTTGTTTCATTGTTTTTTTATGATTTAATATTTTTTTTAATTTTTATTGACTTATTAAAAAGTCATTGTTACGGTGTGAAAATTAAAAATTAAAATGTTAAAATATAATCTCTGCTGTTTTGTTATAACATTGAAGCAATAAAACATATATTTTTTATATTCCACAATGAATAATTACAATTTAATTAAACTACTGTAAAATGGGTTCTACAAAAGCGGCCATGTTTTTTGGAAGCTAATATTCAGATGATTGTCACAGCGCCGACCAATAACATACAATCTTCAAAAAAATTCTGTTGGGTGCTTAAACCTATATTACATCTAAAATTACTGAACTTCAGGTCCCTACGACTTCGGTGGCTCAGCAAATAAATACCGAAGCAGGTCACTTTTTGTGTATCCTACAGGATACCAGGGGTCTGAGGAGGATACAGTCCTAATCCTTGGACTGTTTCCTTGTTTGGTCCGTGTAGTGGATGGTTGTGTCTAGCAGTAGCTCCGCATCGTTTCAGTGTATTGACAATTTACTGTGTTATTATCATTATTATGTCGTGCCTAAACTCCAAGTGCAAGTTAGACTTTTCAGCTGATGCTGACTACATTCAGTGCTCAGGTTGTTCTTTAAATTGTCACTTTGACTGTGCTAAATTGAAAACGCAGGAAAATAGGAAGTTGTGGCGTTGTCCGAAGTGCATAAAGGGTAAAGTTAAAACGCCCAAGGACGATACACCGTTTGTTTTTCCTGACTTTACTGCGGCAATTGCTGATTTAAAGCGTGAACTCCTGGAGAGTTTCAGAGTAGTGTCTGAAGATTTGCGCTGTTTCAAAGACGACATAGCGAAGAAAGTTATTGCCATTGAGGCTGGGGTGGCTGACTTGCAACAACGTTGCGACGAGAAAGACGAGCGGATTGAGTTTCTGGTGCAGCAGGTCAACGATCTTGACCAATACGGTAGGCGCAATAACATTGAGATTGACAACGTATCTGAAGTCGTGGGTGAGAATATTGAAGCTATCGTTATTAAAGTGGCGGCAAAACTATCCGTGGATTTGTCTGCAAGTGATATTGAGGCAGCGCATCGCCTTCCGTCGAGGAATACAGTCAGACCTCCTAGAATCATTGTTCGATTCGTAAACAGAAAGAAGAGAGACGAAATTATAAACAAAAAGAAGCTAGCAGCTACAATTAAGAGTCAAGATATTGTACAAGTGGGTCAGTCCCGCATATACATCAACGAGAATTTGGCTCCTTTCTTCCGCGAACTCCTCTGGTCGGTCAAGACTAGGGCAAAGGAAACCGGCTACATGTTCGTTTGGTGGAGCCACGGAAAGGTCTTGGTGCGCAAGGACGAAAATTCCCGTAAAGTATTTAGAATTACTTCTTACCAGGATATTGACCTTTTGGTTTCTGATAGGCAGGCTGAGTCAGATTTAGCGGGTTAATACTTGCTTCCAGTTTATGCAAAACATAGAATTTGTGTTTACAGAAGAAGTCGAGAGGGAAGTAATATCAGATATTGACAGTTGGTTTTCTAAAGTAGAGGAATGTTTCACTTGTTTACATGTGAACATCAGATCAATAAATAAAAATTGGGACCAATTAAATGGTATATTATGTAAGCAAATAGGGGTTGTGGATGTCATTGCGATAACCGAAATCGCAATAACTGCAACCACACCTATTTCTCTCTTTAGCATTGAAGGTTATGATAGATTTCATTATACTCGTGTAAATAGGGGTGGAGGAGGAATATTGTTATTTGTAAAATCTGTATGGCATTTTGTTGTAAATGATGATGAATTTCAGTATTTTGAAGGAGTAGGAGGAATCTTTTCTCTGGCAAATGGAAATGTTATTACCTTGTTGGCAATTTATAGGCCACCTAATTTAAATAGAGGTGGTTTCGTGGAGGAATTGGAAATGTACATTGGAAATTATTCCAAAGTAAATAATGTTGTAATATTAGGAGATATGAATTTAAATCTGTTCGATTCAGATGATTGCAATGTTCGTTCATATTTATCGCTAATGGCTGCAAATGGTTATATTAATTGTATTAATGATGCAACACGCGAGGAATGTAGAGGTGATGTTTTTACGAGTACTTGCATTGATCACATTTTTATTAAGTCTAGTTGCCATGATATTAAGTCGGCTGTGTACACTACCAAGATATCTGATCATTATATAATTATTGCCGGAATCATGTTTCATGGCTAATCTCAGAAATTTCAACATCAAATTCCAGTAAAAAAATGCATTAATGAAGTTAAATTAACACGTTTGTTGAGAGAGTGTGATTGGCTTGAGCCTATGACATATGATACATGCACTGACGTTTTTGACAACCTAACTGCCAAGTTTGATTATTGTTATGATGAATCTTATTACCTAAATTACCAGCTGGGGAAACGTAAGAAAAAGTCTTGGTTGACGGCTGATATTATTAAATCCTGTAAAGAAAGAGACCGTCTATTTAAGAAATGGAAGAATTGTAACGGTGTATTGAAATTTTACTATGGCGTCGAGTACAAAAAATTCAGAAATAAAATAAATAATGCTATTCGTAATGCCAAAAAAATTTATTATACAGGTGTCTTTGAGAAGTCTAGAGGAAGTATTAAGGACACATGGCAATCTATTAATGATGTACTTGGTAAAAAGAAAAAGGATACTGTAGATCAGGTTTTAAGTAAATATTTAGGGAAACAATTCAATGATAAGCAGATTGCAGATAGATTTTTGCACTGTTCCATCAGTGAGGTAGAATCTTTGAAACATGTTTGCAACATTCATACTTTAAGTTACAATTATGATGTAGTTCAGCTTCAGTCTTTATACATGCCTCCAGTGTGTGCCACCCGCATAAATTATATTATACATTCATTAAACTCTAACAAACAACCGGGTTTTGACAGGATACGAATAACTGATTTGAAAAATATAGCGGAAAAAGTAAGCCCAGTTATTGCTAAAATTATTAATACTTCAATTTCAGAAGGTGTTGTTATATCTAAATTAAAAATGTCAATAATTCGACCTGTTTACAAAAAAGGTGACCACCTCGAGTTCAATAATTACCGACCAATTGCTTTGCTCCCTACTATTGAGAAAATTATGGAGCGGTGTGTTGCAAAAATATTAACTGATTATTTATCAAAGTTTAAAATCATCAATTCATATCAGTTTGGTTTTCAAAAAGGTAGAAGCACCACTGATCTGCTTACTCTTTTCGCTGATTACATAAATTCTAAATTAAATGAGAATATGCACGTTCTGGCTCTTTTTATAGACTTTTCAAAGGCATTTGATACGTTAAACCATACAAAATTGTTAACATCTCTTGAAAATGCTGGTATTCGGGGTCCCCTTTTATGTTGGTTTCACAATTATTTAACGGATAGGCAAATTATAGTTAAAGTTGGTGAAACTGTGAGTATAGCTGGGGTATGTAATTCTGGTGTACCTCAAGGGTCAATATTGGGTCCAATTCTTTATCTCTTATATGTGAATAACATGCCTAGTTATATTCAAAATTGTAAAATTTATATGTACGCAGATGACACTGTTCTAGTATCTGCTCATAAAAATTTAGAACAGGCTCAGATAATTCTTCAGTCTGATTTCAATACATTGTTGATGTGGACTCATGATAATGATTTGTTAGTAAATAGTACAAAAACTAAGTTAATTCACATTTGTTCACCTTCAATTGCAAGTAGGTTAGACCCTGTAACATTATTGTGTCATAGTTTTAATTGTTTACATACATTAGATTTTGCTTTGTGTACTTGTACTGATCTGATTGAGGAGGTTGATAATTGTTTATATTTAGGTATAACAATTGATAAATACTTTTCCTGGAGACCTCATATAAATAGCTTAGCTTCCAAATTACGTTCTTGCTCGTTTCAATTGTTTCATGTAAAATCTTTTTTACCTGTTAGAATTTTAAAATTAATATATTCTGCTTTAGTGGAATCTGTAATTTCTTACGGTTTACTTGCTTGGGGCAGCACATCCAATGTTCACCTTCAAGTCATTCGATCTATACAGGATAGAATGATCAAGAATTTGACCCCTGATGCCGTTAAGCTCAAATGTAACAATAACACTCTCTTAATGTACGATCATCTTAATTTCCTTCCAATATCTGATTTGTATAAATATAAATTCATAATCAAATATTTTTATTCGAACGAACTTAAAATTATCTACAATCATTCCAGGGCCACTAGATCAATGGTGAATCCAGTTTCTTTAATACTCCCCCGATTTACTAATAAGTATGGAAAGCGATGTTTAAATTACTCTGTCCCTTTTATTTTCAATCAGTTGCCTCAAGAAATTAAGTCTTTAGATAATTATAGTAGTATTAAGAAAGAAGTGAAATCTTGGTTGTATGAATACTCTGATGATGTATAAAATATTTTGTTTTTTTTCTTTGTTAATCAGTTTATTATGTATTTTTCTCTCTTTTCTTGTATATTGTTTAAACATTTTTGTATCCACTAATTTTCTTTAAATTAATCCACAGAAAAGCCGTTTGGCTTTGTGGAAAACGGAATGTATGTATTTTTGTGTGTTTACGATAATAAATAAATAAATAAAAAAAAAAAATCAACTGTTTTAAATTTAGCAGAGTATTGAAAGACTGGCCCAAAGGGCATATTAAAATAGGTTTAATAGATTTCTTCTGCCACAATCACAGTAATGATGGAGTCGTCATTATTTAAAAGCTCCCACTTCTTCACATTTTCTCTCGTCCTGGCCACACCATTTGCAGTCTAGAGACATTTATACATGGCAAAACATGTTTCTCGTTTGTTGTCATTATGAGGTTGCCAATCGAGAGACTGTCTCTCGAAGGACAAGGTTTGGAGATCTGTGCTGTAAACTTCTTCGTCGAAAAGAAGCCAATAAGAACTGTGCAGGATCATGAGGAGGAAATTACGGGCACGGGAGTGGTGTAGTTCTGAAAAAAAATTATGGGTATGCAGAGCCAGTTGTTTGTGGTGATAAAAAAAGCCAAAATTCGTTTTCAACATTCTGAAAGTGGTGAATTGGTGGTGATAATTTTGTACATTTTCGCGATTGGTGGTGAAATGGAAAAAAAAATAAAAATTGTAAGAATAAGTGTGAAAAATGACGCGCGAGCGAGCCGCAATACTACCAACCCCCCTCTCACTAGCGAGACTCATCATTCCATGCTCAGCAGCCAATCAGCTGGCACCCCCATACACTCTTTTACTGACACTGACAGCTGGCTTACGAAGAAAACAGTGTGATTCTTTCTATTTCCTAGTACTTTTGACACAGATCGAGGAAATTATCGTAAAATATATACTCGGAATTGGGAAAAATGTTGAAAACACATTTGTTGAAAAACAAAATGTTGAAAATCTTGTTGTTTTGTCCCAAAACATGTAGGTTTGGGACAAAATCGCGTAAAATCGCGAGAATTCGTCAATATCGCGTCAAAACACAAATTTCGCGAAAATTCGCGAGAAAAAGATACATATATTTGGAATCAGGAGTGTATGAAACTTAAAGATATGACAGAAAATTCATGTTTCTAAACATTTCGCGTTTATCGTGGAAACCATAAACAACTGGGTAACCTAGGTATACGCAAAAAATGGCACGCGAAGTAAAATAGGGGTGTTTAGGAAAATTTACCTCAAGGTTATTCGTTTTGGTGCAATGCAACGATTTCTTGAAGCACTTTTTGCTGACTATAGCAGACTATTGAAAGACCGGCCCTTAAAGCACTAATTGCGGGAATGACATAAGCAATCAGTGTTCAATTATTGCTTCTACTTAAGTCCATACTGATAATTAGTGCACAATTTTTTGGGGTGATAAGGCTACTTGTCTGTTGTCTACTTGTCGTAGCTGAACCACTAAAAGCACTAATTTTTGGATGGATACCAATAATTAGTGCTTAATTAATGCTTTCGATTGGTCCCACTCCCATAATCAGTGCTTTCATATTTTCGGAGATATTAGTACAAAAGTGGGGCTGCTGCACCCCCCCTCCCCCCCCCAAGTACAAATATTTCCGAAAATATAAAAGCTATATTTATGGGGGTGGTGCCAATCGAAAGCACTGATTGAGCACTAATTATTGATATTTATCCGGAAATTAGTAGTGGTTCTGCTACGTGAAGTCAGCCCCCACAGACAACTAGCCGCATCTCCCAAAATAATTGTGCACTCATTATCAGTAGAAGCACTAATTGAGCACTAATTGGCAGCACTAATTGCTGCCAAATTCAAGGACCTAGATTCGATGAAATGAATAGACTGATTTTGCTGGAAATCATTAGCCTTCTGCATTTGATAGTAATACATCTTTTGTGAAAAAATTGGTAAGATTCGTTACTTCGTTTCAAATATGATGCAAAAAAAAGAGATAGAAAATAAAAATTAACAGAGATGCGAGCCATAAAGTTCCAAGTGATGACGAGGATTGATTCTATAAGTAGTTTGGTGTATGTTGAAAGTTCTTACTGTATGATTGTTTCATGTTGCTGCGCGCATTGCTTAAGACGCGCCTCCATTGCGCAGTTGACTCGTTCAAGTAGTGCGGCCTTAGCCTGTTCAGCGCATGCGCACGCTGCTCGTTGCTCACGCACTTGTTCATTCTCCCGCACAATGCTGAGAATGATCTCCCTTCGTCTTTCCCAGTGGCTCTTCTCATGAGAACAATCAGCAGGTGTCACTTCTTGGAAAACATCCATTTCTTTCACGCATGTGCAGACGACGTCACACTTTAGACTGACTTTATTCTCCATGTTTTCTCGAACGTTCTCTAAATTATATCTGTTGAAATAAAGCGTAAGAGAGATTAATTGAAATGTTAGAAATTAATGCATTTCATTTATTTAATAAAATTTATCGATCGTAAACCGTCAAAGTATAATGGATTTTTGAATAGTGAAAATGTTCAGAATCTACGTCCAACAAATGAGACTCACCGGAGTGTTTTGAAGAGCGCAGTTGTGAATGCAATCAAGACATTGGGGATCACGTCACAGAGCAAAATGCAATAAGCGTCAACCAGTTGCATCATTGAGGTAACTGTCAGAGTGATCTCAAACATCGGAGTGGCGTGGAAGTCGTAGGGGTACCAACGTCTGGAAGAAAACATATTGTTTATTCACACTTTTGAACATGATAGTTTCAAAGAAGTGTCTTTCAGCAGCTCACCTGAACGGAATTAGCCTTTTCTCAATAGCTGATGGAATCACAATTCCTGCGTTAATAACCACCCCTACATACATACTATAGGACAAGAAAAGAAATAGATTTCTCATAAATTCATCGTTATTAAGTATAATGTCCTTGGAAACATCATTGCTGGCCAAGTAATTGCTGAGATCATCGATATTATTGAATACGTCACGGATTGTGTCACTTCTCTTAACTAAGATGTACAACTTGAACACATAAACTACGCTCAAAACTCCAAAACCAATCATTTCACAGAAGACTTGTGTGTCGTTATAGCAGGTGTAGGCTCCCATAACGGCGAAGAGGACAGAGTTACATGCTCGCAGAAGTTGAATGCGCGGGAACCAAGCACGCATGTAGAAGCTCCATGTCCGCTGCTCCTCCGAGACTCGCCACAAACCTGACAGAAGAGGAGGATTGTAACATTGATTGAGAGGGTAACAGGCTCGCAGCAGTTGAATGCGCGGTAACCAAGCACGCATGTAGTAGCTCCATGTCCGCTGCTCGTCCAAGACTCGCCACAAACCTGACAGAAGAGGAGGATTGTAATATTGATTGAGAAAGTAACAGGCTCGCAGCAGTCGAATGCGTGGGAACCAAGAACGGTACATGGAGTAGCTCCATGTAGTAGCTCTATTTGGGACATTTGATTGGTTGATTAAAACTTGATACGAGCTGTAGAGTTCCGGAGGATCTAGGCGCACTGATGGGGGTATAACGTTCATTGGAGCTCTGATGAAGATAAATAATAATTTTCTTGAAATTCTATTGTATTGATGAAAGGGCGAATGAAACTTTGAAATTATAATTTGCGTTAGAATAAAAATATGGCATTCGCAGGCACATTTAACTTGTCATACGTTCTACACTGACTTCCTTAGTAAAGGATCACCATGCAAGTAGTATTATCAACATTTTAGTATTGTTTTTCAGTTTTAATAAAGAAAACCACTCGCTTTCGAGTCTATCAATTGATTTGTTATTATGCTCATTGGTAGGTATGCTACTTACCACATTTGTAAAGTATCTTGGTAAAATATCCTGCTGTCCTTCTTTTGTCCATTTCATCTTGGATTTGCTTTGAATCCATTCTCTTAGAACGCAACTATAAATACTATTGTAACACTTGGTAACAACACAAACCAAACACTTTCGAAAGCGCGACGCAGACTTCCAAGTATCATTCGAAGTAGTCAGGAATAGAAAAAGATGTCTGTATGTAAGGTTTGTTGTTGACTACCGTTGCCATGTGATTTAAATCTTTCATAAGGGTAAAGAAAGGAAATCCTTTGCTACTCAAGGTCGCGTAAGTATTATCATTATCGCTGTTCTGCTGAAACTTTTTTTAAGTCAATGACCAATTTCTATTCTCGGCACCTAATAACAATCAATGAAATCCAAATAAGGGATTATACACAATTGACGATAACTAGGAAAACACTGTGTAACGCGTTGATGAGCGAGCCTTCGTATTGTGCGATTTGATAAAGCGTTTGTAAGTAAGTATTCACTGCAAATTCACTGCTTCTCGCCATTTTCCCACAGCCACAAGCGATAGCGTTTTAAAACGGACAACATTCTAGTCGGACAATTCAATTTAAATATTGAATAACACAAAACCATTTCATTCATAAAATGTTCACAATCGATCGCGCTTCAAACGTCCGACTCAGCCTGGTTTGTATGTTGGCTCTTAACTGTCATGAAACCTGCGGGATTTGGCTCAGAGGGTAGAACACAAAGAATCAGCAATATTATAATTTGTTTATTACAGAGAAAATAAATGTTCATTGATGTGAAAAGAGCAATCAAAAATTATGAAACAATATTACGTTCGATACGTCGGCAGTAGTGATGATGTCGTCTGGTTTGTTTACTTCCGCGTAAACAAGTGGATGGCGTTGACTCTTGCGTAGTGTGTCCCGTGAACTCCAGTCCACCAGCAGAATGAAATGACTGGATATGTCACCTCCTTCAGCTGCGATGCGATGATGTTGTCTAATAACCCCTTGGTTACCAGGACGTCCAGCAGTCCGTGCACAAGGAGTGACCTCCTCGAGCAGTTGGATCAAGTTGGCTCAGGCTGATGACGTTCGTGGCTGCAGACTCGTCGGTTTCTCCCGGAGTTGCAATTCACTAACTTTTATACTTTAACATTTACTGACTTTAATGTTGAAACTGTTCAGTTGATCACTTGTAACTTGAAATTGTCTTAATGCGATATTATTTGCCTCAGCATTAGGCTTGAAGTTTGAATTTACTGGGTTGACGTTTACACAAAAATGTTATTTTAATGTTTACCTTCGATCACATCGGCACTGTCTCGCTGAAATTATACTATGTTGCGTGCACAAGGCTTCACGGTTCGCGAGGCAGGTCTCACTGCTCTGAGAAAACTCCGACTGATGAAGTTTGGCTGGTAGCTTGACGTTTTATACCCTCTCACCTCGGTTTACCGCCAAAGAATATGATTGGTTGGTTTCGTACACGTGGTAGCTATTTTTAGGCATTTCTGTCATTTCTAAAGCCCGCGAAACGACTTTCTTTCTGCACGTAGGCCCATGCTTTTCTTGGAATCACTGAAAACTAGTCTGGCTGACTGGTTTTGTAGCGTTATCACAATGACTGGTTCACTTGTTATTACGTGGTGACATCACAATTTAGGTAAGGTCACATACTTTTTATATGGATTCACTCACTTTCTTGATATAATTGCACATTGTTAAACTTATTTGATTGCTCGTTATATTTTTGTCTATATTTTGATTGCTGTTGAATTTTAAGATTGTAAGTTTACATAATAATTCTAATTAATTACTTTGTGTTCAGTTAACCTTGACTCTAAGAATGCCATGCTACAAGCTTGTTCATTCTTTAAACCTATTTCAAGCAAACATTATTATTTTTTTTAAAGTTAATTTTCTAACCTAGATAGGCCAACTTGTTACAGAGCCCCCTGAATTCTTGTTGTTCACCTTTTGACTGAAGTAAATTTGAAACACATTGAAATTTTGAATGAGAAAATGGTGATAAAACAAGGATTCACATAGAGACTGGACTATCTAGCAGGAATAATCTCTTCCTTTTGACAAACAAAAAGTTTCCCTCAACAGATGCAAGTTTATTTCCCCTTACAGCTGTCTAATCAAAACCTGAATGAATGAACTCATCCCTCCACCTACCAAAACAAAAACAAACCTCATCCTACTTCCCGGAAACGATGCTCAACTCAACCCTCTCTCTTATCACAATCCCGTTATTGGCCTAGTGACCTACTCTTGCTGGGTCATCATACCAAACATCAACATTACTGTTGTTGTCACTGTGAGAATCAGCTGATCGACGTTGTTCCTTCCGTCCACGATCATATGGAAATGAAATCGTACTGTCTTCTCCACCGTCTTTGGTCCTCACTCTTGAAATATCTTCAAGTAGCTGTTTCCAAATCGAATTGTCCTTGTTTTCTTGAGCAGTGGTCGATGTATAGTTTTTGTTTTCTTCAGCTTTCTTCATTCCGGTTTCTCGTACATTTATTTGCAGTCGATCTTGCAAACTAACATTTTCGTCGTCTTCTCTCAAATTTTCATCCTTTAACCCTTTCGTCGAAACATCATTGTTTTCATTCATAATTACCGCGTCATTTTTCTCGTCGTGAAAATCTTCACTATAAATTCCAAAGTCGTCTGAAGACTTCAAAACATCGCCGATTTCTTCAAATTTTCGAACGTCGTCGAAATCATCTTGATTCACACTCGGAATCTCCAATTCTTCCTTCTCGCTCACTTGTGGCAATGCTACCTCGCAAGTGTCTTCAAAATTCTTCCTTCGTAATAAATCTTCATCTTTCTTCATCTTCGTATATTCACAACTACTTCCTTCAACTTTGTCTGGGCCATCCAAACATTTAATTTTATTTCCGTCGATTTCTTCTAGCACACAGCCCCCCTCTATACTCTCTTGTGATTGCAACATCTTGCAAGCAGCAGCGTCTTCAATCCCCTTCTTGAAAAGCATAAAATCAAGTTGAAGTTGTTTTTCTATTGCAGAAACCTCTGCTTCTTTGGCTGCTTCTCGTTCATCCATCTCTTTCTTCCACCGTCTTGAAGATCCGCGTATAAATTCTTTAAGATCCTCACGCTCTTTCTTCTGTATTCTTCTAATCTCTTCTTTTCTCTCTTTGAAACGTGTCTTTTCGGTCGACGCAAAATCGTGTCCCATCTCTACTTTCCATTCTGTGTCGACCTCTGTTCGTTTCCCGAATTTTCATTTTTCGTTTCCTTCGTATCGGACTCTGGTGGACGATTATTATTATTCCCGTTACCATGCCCATTTCTGTTATAGCCATTTCTGTCGTGACTGTTTCTCCCGTAGTTATTGTTATTGTTATTTCTGTCATAACTATTCCTGTTATTATAACCGTTCCAATCGTCATTGTAACCGTTCCCGTTACGAATTGGCTCATATTGCTTTGGGTCTCTTATTAGCTTCTCAGTGAATTCATCATGCTCTAAATCAGTCATCTCCTTGATCAATTCGTCTTTAGTTTTGACTTTGCCTCGCACTATCACCCTGATGTTTGGTGGTAAGTGATTAATCAATATGCCAACCAAAACTTGTTCCGTCATATTGACCAACTCTGTCACATATTTTGCCTTGTTGATAATCCGATTGACATAGGTCACCATGTTTAGGTTCGAACTAATTTTGTATTCTCCAGCATAGATTGATCTGATGAGCTGATGCTGTACAGTTTGCGACCAATATTTATCTTTAAAAGCCTCTTCAAATTTGTCAATATTCTCAACGGGATTATTTACATACCAGTCTGCTGCTTTTCCATGTAAACACTTGACAATGATTCCCAGCTTCTGATTGTTATTCACATTGAATGTTGAAAAACGCTCTTTGATTAGCTTCAAAAATTGCATTGCGTTTATTGGGCAACTCTCTTCCCCATTAAATCTTATTGCCTCTTGTATCAGCGACTCAGTACAATGTTTTGCAAATTGTAACTCGTTATTTGCGTGACAGATGACATTTGATGTTGTTCCAGTCTTCTTTGCATTTTCATCTACTTTCTTACTTACGTCCTCTATTTTCTCCTTCATAGCTGAAATGCTTTCATTCTTCTCTTTATCCTTTCTTTCAAATCGCGAGCTTAATGAAAATAGCTCCAGACTGAGTTTCTTATCACGTTCATCGATCTCAGTGTTGATCTTTACTAATTCGGATTTTACTTTTTCCTCTACACTGCTCGTTTGTTCTCCAATTGATTCTATGTAAGACTTAATAACCTCCAACTCTGTGTCGACTTTATCATTTACTCTCTGTACGCTCTCCTCTACATTTGAGAGCCTAGTTTCGACCTTTTTCAAATCGGCTCTAATTTCACTCACGACCTCCCTGACATTTTCAGTTTTTAACAATAACTCTCGTATTTCCTTTCCTCTCTCTTCGTCTTTCTTATCCCTTTCTTCCTTTTCCTTCTGTTTTTCGTTTTTACTTTCCTCCTTTTCTTTTAGTTTCTCTAGTTTCCTATTCATTTCCTTGATAGTTTCTTTCTCTTGTTGTTCTTGCTTTTCCTTCATTAGGAATTCCATAATTGAATTATTGAATTCTTTCTCACCGAATTGTGAATATATACTGTCAGCTCTGGCTTCTTTTTGTCTCTCCTCAAAGATTGGCATTTCAACATGAGGTAGCGAGTCATCGTGTTCGTCCTCCACTATCACCTGGCTCCTAGTTACCTCGAGTTCACTAACTACTGACTGGTCCCCCGCCCCCTCTACAGTCTCATCTAAATCTACAGTTGACGATAAACTTGCATCTCGATCTGCCATCGTAACAGATGTAATGAACTAACATGCACAAATCTACAGTTGGCTTTATCTTTACGTTAACGGGTTGATTCTATGTAAAATTTCCAAATACATGAAAATTTTACGCAATGCCTGTGTCCACAAGTTTCAGAACAACTGAGTAACTCTTTCACAATCAAGAAAACAATTATTTCTTTCAAAACAATTGCTCCCAGGAATGTTATTCGAGCCCCACACGTTGAGCGCCACTGAAACCTGCGGGATTTGGCTCAGAGGGTAGAACACAAAGAATCAGCAATATTATAATTTGTTTATTACAGAGAAAATAAATGTTCATTGATGTGAAAAGAGCAATCAAAAATTATGAAACAATATTACGTTCGATACGTCGGCAGTAGTGATGATGTCGTCTGGTTTGTTTACTTCCGCGTAAACAAGTGGATGGCGTTGACTCTTGCGTAGTGTGTCCCGTGAACTCCAGTCCACCAGCAGAATGAAATGACTGGATATGTCACCTCCTTCAGCTGCGATGCGATGATGTTGTCTAATAACCCCTTGGTTACCAGGACGTCCAGCAGTCCGTGCACAAGGAGTGACCTCCTCGAGCAGTTGGATCAAGTTGGCTCAGGCTGATGACGTTCGTGGCTGCAGACTCGTCGGTTTCTCCCGGAGTTGCAATTCACTAACTTTTATACTTTAACATTTACTGACTTTAATGTTGAAACTGTTCAGTTGATCACTTGTAACTTGAAATTGTCTTAATGCGATATTATTTGCCTCAGCATTAGGCTTGAAGTTTGAATTTACTGGGTTGACGTTTACACAAAAATGTTATTTTAATGTTTACCTTCGATCACATCGGCACTGTCTCGCTGAAATTATACTATGTTGCGTGCACAAGGCTTCACGGTTCGCGAGGCAGGTCTCACTGCTCTGAGAAAACTCCGACTGATGAAGTTTGGCTGGTAGCTTGACGTTTTATACCCTCTCACCTCGGTTTACCGCCAAAGAATATGATTGGTTGGTTTCGTACACGTGGTAGCTATTTTTAGGCATTTCTGTCATTTCTAAAGCCCGCGAAACGACTTTCTTTCTGCACGTAGGCCCATGCTTTTCTTGGAATCACTGAAAACTAGTCTGGCTGACTGGTTTTGTAGCGTTATCACAATGACTGGTTCACTTGTTATTACGTGGTGACATCACAATTTAGGTAAGGTCACATACTTTTTATATGGATTCACTCACTTTCTTGATATAATTGCACATTGTTAAACTTATTTGATTGCTCGTTATATTTTTGTCTATATTTTGATTGCTGTTGAATTTTAAGATTGTAAGTTTACATAATGATTCTAATTAATTACTTTGTGTTCAGTTAACCTTGACTCTAAGAATGCCATGCTACAAGCTTGTTCATTCTTTAAACCTATTTCAAGCAAACATTATTATTTTTTTTAAAGTTAATTTTCTAACCTAGATAGGCCAACTTGTTACAGTCACGTGATGTAATATGAGACTTCCATATCAATAAAGAATTATTTGTATTGACTTATTCGGCATCGTCTTTGATTAAAAAACAGACTGAAACTGAAAGATCTAGACATGTTTATGAGTAAAGTTTTTTGAGTCTAGTAAGTGACGTAGTTTTGTATTTTCCGACATGTCGTGTAAACATTGCTACTTGTTTTTCATCTTCACACGGCCAGTAGCCTAGTAATTTAAAGCAAAAAAATGAGCTGAACCCGCCACTAATTGCAACAGAAGGTTTTAATAGATGAATCGATTTAGAAAAATGTCCTCTACAACATTATCCAAAATCGCCCAAAATCCGTGCACCGGAAGTACTTTTTAATCACTTTTTAATTAATTTCGCATGTTAATTCCATCTTAAAAAAAACTTTTTTTTCATGTAACTCTGATTTTGACGAAACTTGGCTGAATTGTTCAACATCCTAAATGAATACAAATAGCTCTCTGGAGCGTTTTCCTCTAAATCTCATCGTTTGGGAAATATGGACCTCGCAAAACGTCATATAACACTCAAAGTGACCTAAATCGTCGAAAACTGACTAAACTGACGGCTGGCTCGTGGTCCAAGTTATAATCCCCAGCATTATAGGCAACTTATCTTACACTCATGTATGGCGGGTGGTATCATGATGAACTCATTTCCTTCTCTCAAAACTGCAAGTGGAAGAACCAAGTAATCGTGCAGTCAGGAACATGATAATATATCGTATGATAAATATAAGCCCTGGACACGGCCAGTGCTTGGATGGGTGACCGTTCAAGTCCAGCTCGCTTAGATCAGTTTTATGAATTAGTTACTGAGGTTCCAACTGTTTTTTTTTGTGTGGGCTTAACGTCGCACTGTTCTGCAGCGAGGCTAATGGCGACGGATGCATGATTATGATGATGATTGGGAGATGATGGTGAAGATTAGGTAAGGATGGAAGGTGGGAAGGAGGCGGTCGTGGCCTACTAGTAGGGTACAATTATTACCAGAATAGGAAAACGCCCTGTGTAACTCGTTATTAAGCGAGCTTTCGTAATGCATGCAAATTAAGCATTTGAAAGTTGCTCTACTTGGAAATTGTAAGAGCCAATCTAATTTCTCTTTAAATTTCTTTGAATAAATTTGACAAAAATTATTTTCAAAAAAGAAATAAAATGCCCTTAAAGTGTCCAATACTCTTAAATTTCTTGACGACAGATTTTTCTGAAAATTTTCGAGAACAACTAAATTGTTGGTCCCAATGACCATGCAAAATTTGAAGTTGATCTGTAAAACGGTTCCAATTTTAATTTTCACTCCATCACACGACCTCGTTCAAAAATATTCGAGTCCGCGCATATGACATTAGTGTGTGTGCCAACTTTCAGATCGATTGAAAACGGTTTGACATGGGACAAACACATGACATGGGACTTTGCCTACAAAATCTCACAAACAAACGGAGAAAGCGCATAAAGACCGATGCACAATTGACGCAGACGGACGACGCGGACGGACGACGGAGACGGATACGATGTTTAGGTATGACATATTCACTCTGGCTGTTCACAATCGGACGCGGACGGACGACGACTTTAACATTGTATCCGTCTCCGTCGTCCGTCCGCGTCGTCCGTCCGCGTCAATTGTGCATCGGCCTTAAGAGTCGCGGTTATTTTATTACGCATTACAAAATAAATCTTTTTCAATTGACGTAATGTTGTACAAAAACAAAAACTTGTAAAAAAAACTGCCAAGCACCTTCCCACTTAAAACAATTGAGATCTAAAAGAAGGGCCAAGCAATAATATATTGTTTAAACATTTTCGCACTTAAAATTCGTGAAATCATTTCGCCCAGTTACTGCCGCCAAGCACAACACTAAAAACCTAATGTTGTGTCCAAATTTGAAGAATACAATCTAAGTGAACCATCATTGTAAATTTAACAAAATTATAAAAATTAAAAACGACTTCAAAATAAATTTAAAATTGAAATTAAAAAAATTAAAAATAAAGCTAGGCGCATTGTGTCAAGAAGAAGGCAACATAAGAAAGAAGATGACGATAAAGGAGCCGAAGAAAGACAGAAAGTAGGAAGAAGATAGAGGAAGTCTACAATATGGTCGGTGCAAATTCAATGCGCCAAGCTTTATTTTTTATTTTTTTAATTTCAATTTTAAATTTATTTTGAAGTCGTTTTTAATTTTTATAATTTTGTTAAATTTACAATGATGGTTCACTTAGATTGTATTCTTCAAATTTGGACACAACATTAGGTTTTTAGTGTTGTGCTTGGCGGCAGTAACTGGGCGAAATGATTTCACGAATTTTAAGTGCGAAAATGTTTAAACAATATATTATTGCTTGGCCCTTCTTTTAGATCTCAATTGTTTTAAGTGGGAAGGTGCTTGGCAGTTTTTTTTTACAAGTTTTTGTTTTTGTACAACATGTCATATGGGGTATAAGTTTATAGCAGCTTTCACTGATCATTAAGTGTTACCTATCATTACAGTTAACGCCAACAACGTCACTTCTTGTCTAAAGTTGTCTGTTTTTATTTCAATAGTTCCGAAGTTAGTATAACGAAAGGGTCCATTTCTTTTGGTTGAATTTGAGTTATATCAAATTATAATTTGTTAAAAGTTCACAGCTTTGAGTCATGTGAATAACGTAAATTGTAGGTGTATTGTTCCGGTGTAAACCGGAATTTGTGCGTTCATCTCGTAAAACGCGTATTTGTCACCACTAGGTAAACTGAAAGGTACACGAAAGATGATTGCAAATGCGTTTCCTCATTTTTAAATTCTCCCATGTTCACTCTTTTATGTCAAAGTTCCGAAGTATTAACTCAATTGGTAAAGCGTGCAGGCTTACAGATGTTTACAACACATTTTAAATAAAATCCGGATGGTTTTTGGAAGGCAATGTAACTTAAAAGGAACTTAGTTAAACTTAACTAGCTGAGCCACCTGGTGTTTATAGTGCTGGTGGGAAGGAGTATGACGGGTGATGAAATTTACGCTACCCGCCTTACTCGCCTATGTACACGGATAGCATGGGCCGGCCTATACCTGGCATCTCCACCTCTCTGCCTCTCCCTGTCAGGTCAACTTAATGTTTACATTTGTTTGTTCATGGCAAATACGATCGATGTCCATTTAGTATTGTTGTCTTCTTCTATAGGTACTTGTAAACAGTTATCGAGCTTGCATTTTAATTAGTCCACTGATCTTATTTAGTGATTATTATATTGTTTTGTGATGTTGCTGTGGAAGATAATATTTTCATATTTTCAAACCAGGAATCAACTTCGTGCTATTGCCTAGATACTTGAAGAATATTATTGTATTGCCGATGTAAACAAGCCAGACCACTTTCGTATATAACGTTCGCATCAAAACCAATGTTTTTTTTATTAGTGTCAGATTAGGAGGAACATCAGTTTCAGTTTCATTTATTTCCATTAAACAATGTCACTTGATGAGACTTTGACTCACAGTTTGGAAATAAATCATGACAATTTAAAAGCGTTTTATTATTCTAACTTTTTAACGTAAGCATTGTTGGATGATGAAATGAAATTTAAATCTCTCATACCCACAGATTTCCATTAATTATCATGGACCATTTAGTGTAGTTTCTTGTTTATTGTAACCGAGCTTCTAAGATTGACAGATTACAGCATCTGAAATAATGAAATAATTTTTACTAAGTTGTAAACACCTAATAAACCTAGTAATGGAGCCATTTTGTGTGGTTTCTTGTTTCGTATCTGAACCATCAAGATCGACAAATTTGCATAATTAAAATAATTAAATTTATTTTAGAAACTTAAAGTTGTGATCACGTAATGGATGCACGTAATGGAGCCTTTTTGTGTGGTTTCTTGTTTCGTGTTGTTCTTGTTTCTTGTTGAGCCACCAATATTGACAAATTAACTCTATTTTAAATAATTAAATAAGTGTGACAAATGAAAAGTTGTAAACACCTAATACTCTGAATATTAGTTATGGAGCCTTCACTGAATTTTACTATTTACTTAATTAACTGAATTTTACATAATTAAATAATTCGGATAAATTAAAAGCTGTGACAACCTTATGCACCCAGTAATGGAACCTTTTTTGTGTGGTTTCTAGTTTAGTAACTGAGCCACCAAGATTCTGTTGATTAGCATGACCACGAATTGTTTTATTGCACAACTTTACGTACAACGTGTACATTGACAATCATTACTAGAGTCCAATGAGTATAATATTAAAAAGAGTAGCTATGTTATCGTTGAATGTATTCGGATTAACATTTTGAATATATACACAAGAAGGTTAAACATTTTTTAAGTAAATAAAAAGATAAAAAATAAAACGTTTGTTACGGGGATCGAACCCGGCAACGCCGTGATCGAAGTCACTTGCCTCATGTGACCGAGCCAATTCGCCACACTGAAATATAAACCTGTGTAGTATATCAAAGAAGAAAGGTAGAGCGTAAAACGACGTGCGCAATTCCTGATTCCCTGATATCTTCAGTGTTCACGATGGCAACTGGCGTGCCGCGATTGCGATGTTTCGGTCTATTGATGATCTTCACAGCATCCCTGGACCTCTCATTTGAATATATATCCATGAAGGTATCATCGCTTATACAAATTAAAAAATAATATATAAAAAAAAAAAATTTCCGGGATCGGGAATCGAACGTGTTATGCAGATGTCGAAGCCAGCTGCCTTCCTAACATGAGCTATCAGTCCGATGGGAATTAGAGCCGCTGTTTAGTGTATCAAAGAAGAAGGGCGGAACGTAAATATTGATAATTTTCCCACTTCCGGTTTAAATTTATTGATTTTTCTTGAAGTGGAGTGTCTAGCAATACATTGTCTTTATTGTTGCCAAATTTCAAAACTCTCGATGGACCCGTTTGACTTTTAAAATTTTTTTAAAATTTAAAATTGTAATAACTTCACTTCCGGTCAAAATGTTTCAGATTTTCTTTCAAAGGGCACTGCTATAAATATGACTCTATGTCTCTGCCAAATTTCAACTCTCTAGGACAAACCGTTCAACCTGTGGAGAGGGGCAAACAAATTGACCGTGCCTAACTAACTAACTAACTAACTAACATGAAAGTCAATCCTTGCATGTTTGAGGCCCAAAATTCACCCCGAAGGGATGATCGCAGCACTTTGATATTTGGTTAGGTGTTGTCAGGTGGCTAAATATACCCGATAACCATGGTTTTCAACTTTCATTTCTAAATGCTTGCATGCGTACTGACACCCCGAAATCGGGCCCGAAGCGCTTGCAGTATAAGTCTGGTAGTAGCTCGCACGTTGTATTAGAGCGGTGCTTGGCAGCGTCGAGCTAGCGCCCGACTAGATTTAGATTTATCAGGTGCATTGTTATTGAACAGGCTAACACTATTAATTTAATCTCCCATCATTTCACAATGATTGGAACCATTAGAAAGCTTAATTGGGATTAATACACTGGAGCACATCCCGAGTTTTCCTGGGGGTTTGACCCATAATTATTTGGATTTTATTATGATTATTAGTTGTATTTACCATCAGGGTGATTTTATGTGTCTAATTTAAGGTTTATATAATATAAAAGTATGTCTGTATTGAGTAGCGAGAAAGTATCTACAGCTGTTGAACATTTATGTGAAGGAACGTTTGAATATTGGCGCGGTTGCGAGCTAGCGACGTTGTCAGGGTACGCCATCTTGCGTTGCTAAGGACGCTCAAGTGTCATCTTCCGTTGCTAAGGACGCGTGAACATTTCATCCCAGGGGTGAATACAGACAGAAATTGAAACTTACTGGTAGCTCGGTGTGTAATTGTGTGGCATTATGCAAATTAGGTCTGAGAGTCAAGCTGATAGACGGATTCAAGAAAAATTTACCGCACAACGCCACAAGTTCGGAAATCGACAGGATTCTAGTCGGGGAGAGGCATAGTTTGCTCTGAAGGAAATCAAGAAAGTGGTCAATTTGTCGGGGAGCGGCGACAGAAGCCAGGTGCAGCGAGGCGAGACAGTCAGTCGGCGTCTAGCATTCACAGAGGTAACTTCGCGCCAGGTTGATGCAGAACTTTAGCACGCGGTCTGCCGTGATCAAGGCTAAATGCAGTTTTTCGAAGTTTAATGCATTGAATAGTATCAAATAAGTTGTATCATGTATGGAACAGTATTGTTGTCGTGAAATAGTGACAGATAACGAATGGAATAACGGAAAAGTGATACAAGCAACGCGATTGACTGTGACGACGCGTGAGTGTAAGCGGCGGTTGTGCTGTATACGGCGCTGGCTGAGATGCAGTTCTAGTGCAGTTAAGCGCTGCAGTTTATAAACGGCTTAATAACTACCGCAATTATGGACCGATTGAGTTGAGAATTGGACAGCAAGGACAGTATTAATTAACGCATTAATGAACGAACTCAGACAGTGTGCAAGTGACTCGCATGTACCGTAAGCCGTGTTCAGGACATTCAGGACATCCAGGATGCTAGTTCCATGCATTCGTGACATCAGAGTGAGTGTGATTTTGAATTGACTTCCACACCCGTATATGATCGACGGGAACGACAACGAGGAATGGGCTTGGACGTGGAGGTCGACTGCAATGAGGCGGGCGACACTAGGACGGCGATGGAGGGTGGCAACGGACGATGACCGGCTCTACGCTTGTACGAACGATCCCAGCGCATAATAACATTCGAATACGCTAACACAAGGATTATACTAACGGATGAGTACCGAACGAAGAGTATCATTATTTACTGTATACATTGTTAGCATATAAGATGTAAAATTGTAATGACTTGCATGGATATAACCAGGATAGATAGGAATCCAGCTGGAAGGTTAGAGTGTCATGACTGTATTGTAATTTCACGTGAATATATCAGTAAACAGGTTTATTCTTGTTGTCAATGGAGAAAACAACCACTGCTAGCATGCATCCCACTGAGCTAAGAAAATTCATAATTTGCAATTTTGATGGAGTTTGAGGGAGCTTATCTCATAGTTTATTATTTCTGTTTTGTTGACTAAAACTTCGGGCAACTTTAGAAAGCATTTCAGAATTGGCGCCCAGTACGTGTGGCAGATGAGGGTTTTATTATCCCCCACGGTTAACTTGAGTGTAGAGTTTCTGTCAAATTTTGAATTTTTAATGATGGTTAGATTTTGTTGTATGGCCGCAATTTCAGAATTGGCGCCCAACAGGGAGGCTCGATGTGGGTGTTTTTACCTCCCATGAGTACCCTGAAAGACAGAGTTTTTGAATTGTTAAAATGTTGTGTTTTGTAAAGTTGGCGCATTACAGTTTTAGCGCGACCAACTATAGTTTGTCAGTTTGTATGGAAAATTTAGGCAAATGCTCAGTGGGTATTGCAATTAAAGTTGAGTTAGATTCATACGGAGGTCTTGGATGTGTGTTTCAGAGACTTTTATTACGTGGTTCATAATTAAAGAACTAGCTGTAGGTCACTCAACGTGCTAGGTTATAAGCATGTGCAAATAAGTAATCTAACCAGTAGTATTGCATGATAGTTATTGATGCATGGCATGAAGTAGCTAGAGTTTCTTTTGTTTTAAAAGTATTTTGTTGTGCCACAGCATGAGTGGTGAGGACAACACTTTCTGTGTTCAGAGTGTTGGGATGAATAGAATCATGACAAGGTCGTGTAAGGGAGAATAAAATCAGTAAGATGTGGCATGATTGTGAGAGAGCAGCTCTTTTGGTCGGAGAAAGGAGTTGTAGGAGGAACTTGACGTTTCTGAAGGAAAGTTTATGTATGAAAGAGATATTGTATGATGGCAATAACAAGGAGTTACATGTGGTCGAGTTTATTCAGTTGGTCGAAAAGGAGTTTCATTATTGTGCAGATTTGTCTGAGGAGGAGAAATTTGAGGTTGTGACGTCAGCGATCAGAAGTAGGGCTAGAATTTGGTTCAGGGACTATGCAAGCGAGGATGGTGAGTTGTATGCAAAGCTCAAGGGTAGCTTATTGGCAGAATTTTGGGGTAGCAGGGAGCAAGGAGATTTGAAGAAGGAGATATATATGGGCAAGTATTCAAGAGGAACTTCGAAGTTTGAATATGTCCAACGTTTGGTTCGGATGAACGAGTATCTGACGAACAAGTTTGAAGATAGCTATTTAGCTGAAGTATTACTGAGGCATTTTCCAGTAAGAACACGTATATCGCTAGGTGCATGTCCGAACAACACGAAGGAATTTCTAGAGCAACTACGAGAACTTGAAGGAATAGGATCGCAAGATATTCAGTCACAAGACAAGCATAAGATAAACCAAGATGAAACAACACCGAAAATTGAAGTAAACTCCCAAATTTGTAGAGAAGTATTGCAGAAACAATCTCAGATGGAGGCAGCTGAAAAGTTAGCGGAAGAAAAGAAGAAAACGCGAGCGAAATTTGAGAAATTTATGTTACCAGCAAGGGCAAGTTTCATGATAGACCGAAAAGCAGTGGAAATTGAAACTACTAAAATTCAAGTAGAAGATAATCATTTCGCTGTAGAGTACGAGTTGAAAATGAAGGAGTTAGATGAAAAGCACGAAGAGTTTCGAAGGCTTGGTGTAGTACTGGCTCAACAACTACACATAGCTGAGATACAGATTCAAGAGACGGAAAGTAGACTCAGTCTAGTGACGAGTGAAAGAATTCAACAGGAGGTCAAGATGAACGTTTTAGAAGTAAAATTGCAGGTGATTGAAGAAGCAATACTGAAAGATTTAGAAAGTGCGAAGATGTTGCTTGTCGGAGAAGAGACTAGAACCGCAGAGTTGCTAGCAAAGAAAGAGACGAGTCCGACGACTGAAAACAGTATCGAAGACCTGGAAATTGAGGTTACCGAGGTAATTTTGATACGGACAATAACGTGGGAAGAACAGGTCAAAGAGGTAAAGAGCGGAGGAATAATTTCAGTCAAGAAGAACGTAGTCGAATTTCGAGAAGATATGCAAATCTTTCCAGAGGGACAGAAGTTCAAGAAAATGGATGCAGTTGACGTGGATATCATGCAGAAAAAGAAGGCTTTCAAGAAGAAAGGTCGGTTCAAACTACCAGAGAGCTACAGGATCACTGGAGTAAAGATGAAGAAGAGAACTGGTGCGATGATTTTGCTCATTGCATGGATGTTGAGCGATGCGGATGAAGAAAAGAAAAGTCAAGTGCGAGGAAATGAAAGCATCGAAGAAATCAGGATCTGGGATCCAGGGATTGGGACGAACGTGGCAAGCCATTGCCAAGAAGATGAGCAAGTAAACAAGCTGAAGGTTACTTACAAAAAGAGATGTAAATAATCAACTGATAAAATAGTAATAGAGTAAGCTAGAGTAAGGTATGAGTGAATGTGTAATGTTGTATGTCTGAACATAGATTTTGTATTGTTAAAATGCATGAGTGAAGCTTGGAGAAATGTCGAATCGTGTAGGTGAGAAGAAGGATGACGATGGTAGATGGCTGTTTCAGTTGAAGAGAAGATTTTATCGATGAAGTCGGAGTAACGAGAAGAAGTACGATGATTACTGAAGAATTTTAGGTCTTTGAAGAAACGAGAAGACGTTGGAGAGCGCAAGTGATTTCTAATGGGGCGCTGAAGTGACTGTTTTGGCAAGAAAACATGTCAAGGAGGAATCTAGATCAGAGATCTACGTGAAGGAGGCTAGCCTAGCTAATGTAGCAGCTCAGCAAGTACGAGGAGGTTGACGGAGAGATGTGACTGGCTGGACAGCAGCACATCGTGGTCAAGAATTTTGAAGTGTTCGTGCACAAGAGAGAAGTTGCAGACACTCTATTGATGAAGGAACGGCGAAAGTTATGGAGGCCGTCGAAGAAGTGAAGAAATTGGCGGATGTTTGATGAAGATGGTCTACAAGAAGACGGAGAGGACTTGTTTTGTCGAAGAGGATCGGATCTGAAAATACTGGAACTTTACCGGAGTTATGATATCTTTAGCCTGGTTCACTGAGAGAAGGGACATATTTTTCATGCTGAATTTGTATTTTTGACGTTTCATTAGGTCTTGTATAATTGTAAACGATGTGGGTGTAAATAGTCAACTGATAAAGAAGTTAGTAAATAAGTTAGTTCGTAATATTGTTAGTTTAAAAGTGTATGAATGGATGAATGTTTTGGTCGAGTTTTGTTGGTAAAGTTAGGTCTGATGGGGTGGTTGGAACTGCAAAATATAACGAAGTCAGGGAATGGTGGGGTAGATCAAGATAGAAAGGCAAGTGTGTGAGAAAATGGCGTTTGTATGAATGAAAAATAGAGTAAGTATAGTTGAGAATGCGTGCGTCGTTAAAATCTGCTTATTTTGTTTATAAAATGTCATGCAACATCTTGTGGAAATTGTCCACAGGATTAACAATAGCGAGAGTGAGTGGGTGTGTGTTTACAAGAGTGTGAAACTGTGGAATGAATCGTGAGTGAGGAAGTGAGAGAATGTTTGTGTGTATTTGAATGTGAGTGTAGCAGCACTCTGGGTGGATAGTTTGGCGATAACTAACTATCAACAGAGGGAAGAGTGAAGAGAAGAGCTTGCACTGGCGATAAATGTGCATGGGAAGGACGAAGGATGAAAGGAGGGCCTGCAGATGGCGTTAAATGTGCATTGGCCGGGAAAGAGTAAAGAAAGGCACGAGAGAGGATGTTTGTCGAGAAAAAGTGAGAAAATAGCATTGTGAATTGTGTGTGAATGAAAGTTAGTTTAGTTGTAAATAGTTAGTTTTACAGACAGTGTCATTTATTTCATGTTAAATATTAGTAGAAAGAGTTGCTTTTGAGCGAGTTTTGGATGTGTGTGCGAGAAAAGATGAATTTGACGATGTCAAGGTTCGAGGCTGGTTGAAGGCTAGTGTGAGCGTGGTACGGTATGATTTCAAGGGCAAGGTCGAGCGAACAGCTGTTCGCAGTGCGAGTCGAGGTCGCTCTGAGTAGGAATGTAGGTCAAGTTCAGACAGCTGTTTGACTTGAAGAGTTTGAAGCGTTTGCGTTCGATGTTTAGTGGACGTTGGAGTAGAGTTTGAATTGTTTTATGCATGGTGAATGATTATGTGGAGTTACTGCATGGTAGATGAGAGTAATTTCTCGATTTTAACGAGTTTTTGAGCTAAGGGACTTAGCAAGTTTTCGAAGATGATTTGCTTTTGAAGCAATGATGCATGATAGTACAGAGGTTCGAGCGGGGATCTTTTGGTTTCTATAGGGAACATCAAGAGGAAGGATGACTTTGAGTCATGCCGAAAGTAGTTTTGAGTTTTAAGTAGACTTTGTTGAAATAGTTTAAAAGTGTAGATTGCATGATGTTGACATACATGTAGTAGTTAGTAGTAAACATTGAAGTTGTAAGTAGTGCATGGGAGTTACGTTTGGTTGATGTGGGTTGACCTACTTTGGGATTACTTGACGTGTTGCGTTGGTTCAAGGCTACGGTCTTAAAGGAGGAGTAAGTTTGATTTTGCACTTTAGTAGTAGATAATTAATAATAATGCATGGGGCTCTCTAGCATGATATAGTGAGCACATATAACCAATCTGAGTAAGCGAGCACGAGTGACAAGCAGTTTAAAGGGAGGAGCACGACTTAGGTCATTTCCTCTTCCTGTAAACAAGTTTAAACGTCAGAGTAAACGGATGGGGTCTCTGGAGCACATCCCGAGTTTTCCTGGGGGTTTGACCCATAATTATTTGGATTTTATTATGATTATTAGTTGTATTTACCATCAGGGTGATTTTATGTGTCTAATTTAAGGTTTATATAATATAAAAGTATGTCTGTATTGAGTAGCGAGAAAGTATCTACAGCTGTTGAACATTTATGTGAAGGAACGTTTGAATATTGGCGCGGTTGCGAGCTAGCGACGTTGTCAGGGTACGCCATCTTGCGTTGCTAAGGACGCTCAAGTGTCATCTTCCGTTGCTAAGGACGCGTGAACATTTCATCCCAGGGGTGAATACAGACAGAAATTGAAACTTACTGGTAGCTCGGTGTGTAATTGTGTGGCATTATGCAAATTAGGTCTGAGAGTCAAGCTGATAGACGGATTCAAGAAAAATTTACCGCACAACGCCACAAGTTCGGAAATCGACAGGATTCTAGTCGGGGAGAGGCATAGTTTGCTCTGAAGGAAATCAAGAAAGTGGTCAATTTGTCGGGGAGCGGCGACAGAAGCCAGGTGCAGCGAGGCGAGACAGTCAGTCGGCGTCTAGCATTCACAGAGGTAACTTCGCGCCAGGTTGATGCAGAACTTTAGCACGCGGTCTGCCGTGATCAAGGCTAAATGCAGTTTTTCGAAGTTTAATGCATTGAATAGTATCAAATAAGTTGTATCATGTATGGAACAGTATTGTTGTCGTGAAATAGTGACAGATAACGAATGGAATAACGGAAAAGTGATACAAGCAACGCGATTGACTGTGACGACGCGTGAGTGTAAGCGGCGGGTGTGCTGTATACGGCGCTGGCTGAGATGCAGTTCTAGTGCAGTTAAGCGCTGCAGTTTATAAACGGCTTAATAACTACCGCAATTATGGACCGATTGAGTTGAGAATTGGACAGCAAGGACAGTATTAATTAACGCATTAATGAACGAACTCAGACAGTGTGCAAGTGACTCGCATGTACCGTAAGCCGTGTTCAGGACATTCAGGACATCCAGGATGCTAGTTCCATGCATTCGTGACATCAGAGTGAGTGTGATTTTGAATTGACTTCCACACCCGTATATGATCGACGGGAACGACAACGAGGAATGGGCTTGGACGTGGAGGTCGACTGCAATGAGGCGGGCGACACTAGGACGGCGATGGAGGGTGGCAACGGACGATGACCGGCTCTACGCTTGTACGAACGATCCCAGCGCATAATAACATTCGAATACGCTAACACAAGGATTATACTAACGGATGAGTACCGAACGAAGAGTATCATTATTTACTGTATACATTGTTAGCATATAAGATGTAAAATTGTAATGACTTGCATGGATATAACCAGGATAGATAGGAATCCAGCTGGAAGGTTAGAGTGTCATGACTGTATTGTAATTTCACGTGAATATATCAGTAAACAGGTTTATTCTTGTTGTCAATGGAGAAAACAACCACTGCTAGCATGCATCCCACTGAGCTAAGAAAATTCATAATTTGCAATTTTGATGGAGTTTTGAGGGAGCTTATCTCATAGTTTATTATTTCTGTTTTGTTGACTAAAACTTCGGGCAACTTTAGAAAGCATTTCAACACTCAATGCTCTATCTTCGTCTCCGTCTTTCTCATTCTTCTTAAACTCTGTCTCTGTCATAACTTGACAATGTAAAGTATTGATTTTATATGTACTTAAGTATCACTTTGGGGATGTTTACATCAAGAGTACCTCGTCAAAATATCATAATTATATTATAAGAAGCAACACCTGATAAATAAACAATTTACTAATTTTTGACATATCTCAATTTTCTAAAAAATAAGTGTTCATTTTTTTCACCCATTTTTATTTAGTAATTTCTTGGATAAGTACACATGTTATTATAGAAAATATGTTGGTAATATTGTGTAATAACAGAGAATGTTTTCCTTTGTCCTTTGGCCACTTACCTAATTACTGTAATATTTGAGTAGGGAAGGATATCAGTGAGTCGGAACGGAAAACTATCGATTTCCGTTCCAGTTTTTATTCCAGCTATTATTCAAGAAGTCAGCACATAAATAATGGTTTATTGGGGCCGTTTAGTAAACAGATTCGACTTTCAACTTGTTATTTCCTATTCGACATGAATGATTGAATCGTGTGGATGTTAATATATAATATGATCGTTGCTCCCACGCATTTGCCGTGTTAGAAGAAATACAAAGAAATGAGGAATTATTCATTTCTAAGTTCAAATATTAAGAGGGCAATCAGAATTGAATCGAAGAAGGAATTGAGCATACATTGTTTTATCACACGTTTGGATTCGGCGAGACAGTGTATCTTATTAAATGTTTTATTACATTCTTGCAACAAAATTCAAATTTTAAAATAATTACAATTTAAAAAAATTATTTTAGTGTTCCAAACGATATTTCGCGGCGGTTTTTTTAAGTGTTTTTCTTTACTTTTTCTTCATTCAAACATAACTTTCAAAACTTAAAATTCTAACTCACATCATATGAAATATTACCACACACACTACTTTTCGACGACTGAAACGACCTCGAAGTGTTAAATTCAAAATGAATCGCAAAACTGTTTTTAACACTTTGAGGTCGTACCAGAGATCACAAACTATTCCAGTGCAACGTTGAGTTTTAAATGCGTTACTGAGTTTTTAAATTTTGCTAGTGTGTCCATAAAGTAAACAAAAAACTTAATAAACCGTTAACTTATTGAGGCGTCTTAATAGTGTTTGAATGGTAAATGTGACCAGAAAAAAACACTCCGTGTAAAAAAGGCAGCCAAGTCTCTTTACTTTAAAAAAATTCAACACCGAAAAGGAGTGATATCAAAAAAGGAGCCAAGTCAATGACATTTCCAAATATTTAATCGTATCTTTGAAATAAAAGTATAAACACCGAGAAATACTTTACAAAAGGACTTGGCGCATCGTTTTTTTAAAGACATCATTCTATCCTAAAAGTGGAAAGAAATTTACAAGTAGGTACATTTTCCTCTTTCTATTAGAGCCAGAATCTATGAATCAAGCTACTTTTAGTAATGACTATTTTATAGTTTTGTCAATGGCGATAGAAGCATGATTTTATGCTGTAATATATAAGTAATATAAGGGTGAAAGAATTACATAACAATTGGAAGTGGTGAGAATGTAGGTTTCTTTGGAAAACTTCCATGGAGTCAGGAGTCAGGATCCTCATCAGTGTGTTGTGTCTAATGTCCGCCCGTCCGATCGGGTAGCTCAGTTGGTAGAGCTCTCGCCCGGCAAGTGAGAGGTCCCAAGTTCGTGCCCCGGTTCGGTCGGATATTTTTCACAACACACATCCCTTCATATCAATTGGAAGTGGGCTCATACATATTCTTGCAGTACTGTTAATATGGCGATATTAGACTGGTATCTTTTCATAATTTGATCTTGACTGAAGGAAATCATGAAACGTTGTCAAATAATTACTAACTAATGGAACACAATTATATATTTTTGAAGTGTCAAGTGTATAAAGTTAAATTTTTTAATAGAAATTCAATATGACTGTCTTCTTTGTGAAATGTATTTTTATAAAATGTGTATTAATAGAAATTGTTACATGATGAGAAGGTATAACGCATGAGACTTAATTATATTCACCACGAAACAATATTACGAAGATAACTATTGTGTATATTTATAGAAAGCATAGACAACAAGTTTCATAGCGTATATAATCATATAGAAAATATTTTACAGAAGGTATGGATAATATGTACCTAATTGAAAGATGTTTCCCTATTATTCTAAACATTCAAAATGACGGTTGTATATAAATGGCACATGCTTATGAATAGAAAAATGTCTTTAAAAAAACGATGCGCCAAGTCCTTTTGTAAAGTATTTCTCGGTGTTTATACTTTTATTTCAAAGATACGATTAAATATTTGGAAATGTCATTGACTTGGCTCCTTTTTTGATATCACTCCTTTTCGGTGTTGAATTTTTTTAAAGTAAAGAGACTTGGCTGCCTTTTTTACACGGAGTGTTTTTTTTCTGGGATATCACTTCTTTTGTTAGTTTATTCATACAGCTTGTAGCACAGCTTGTGTCCGTGCAAGAACTTATTTCTTTAAAAAAATACGCCTATGCCGATTTGGATACTTAGAAAAGTTGCGTTTGGTATATAAGATTAAAATAATTATCCAAGAAGAAAGCTTTAAGTTTCGTTACAATCGGTCCAGCCGTTTTCGATATATGACGTCACTTCCGGTTTTAGCAATGGCGGCCGAAAATAATGTCGTCTTGAATTCATAATTATTACTCCTACACATTTCCAAAATTTGGTTGCAATCGGTACAGCCGTTTTTGATATATGACGTCACTTCCGGTTTTAACAATGGCGGCCGAAAATAATGTCGTCTTGAATTCATAATTATTAGTACAACACATTTCCAAAATTTGGTTGCAATCGGTACAGCCATTTTCGATATATGACGTCACTTCCGGTTTTAACAATGGCGGCCGAAAATAATGTCGTCTTGAATTCATAATTATTAGTACAACACATTTCCAAAATTTGATTGCAATCGGTACAGCCATTTTCGATATTTGACGTCACTTCCGGTTTTAACAATGGCGGCCGAAAATAATGTCGTCTTGAATTCATAATTATTAGTCCAACACATTTCCAAACTTAGGTTGCAATCGGTACAACCGTTTACGATATATGACGTCACTTCCGGTTTTAAAAATGGCCGCCGAGAACACTGCAACCTTGAATTTATAATTATTTACAAAGTACGTTTACTTATATCTATTTTAAAGTATAAAGTGGTGAATTTAGCGTCATTTAGCATATTTATGACGTCATTTCCGGTATAGGTCATAAAATGTGTGACGTCATTTCCGGTTTCGATATTTGAATCATCAAATATTACTGATTACATAAAGTTGACCGTCTAAATCGTTTAGCGCTGGTTTTGTTCTAATCTGTTTAGCCGTTTTTGAGACATGATGTCACTTCCGGTTTCAAAATGGCGGCTTCCGGTTGGTTTTATAACAAGTCAAATGAAATATCAAAAGTACAAACGTTACATAAATATCAAGACAATCGGATCAACAGTTGTTGCTGAAATGCAAATCGATGTATTTCAAATTTCATGACGTCATTTCCGGTTTATTTAAAATAATGTTCAGTCTTTTGATATTGATAATCCATATAGATGACCGTCTGAAACGATTGGCGCAAATTTCGTTCCGATCGGTCCAACCGTTGACGAGATATGACGTCACTTCCGGTTTCAAAATGGCGGCACAAAAAATTCATGGGGACAAGGTTAAATCAGACGCCAAAAGTGCACACGTGGTAAAAATGTGAGATCAATCGGTTCAGCCGTTTAGGCTGTGGCCTGTTTACCGGATTTTAGCTCCAGCCTACTACTACTAAGATTATTATTATGAAAACCGCCCTAAAACACTGTTTTCACGGCCCTCTAGCGCGCAAAGGGCGTAAACTATTGTTCCCAAATTTGGTATATGTTGTAGGGTGGGCCATAGCTCGAAATTAAGATATTTCGCAACAATGTGAGATTTCTCAATTTTAAGATCCAGTAGGCCGAAAATGCCACTTTGATGCTTACAGTAAAAGTGGGTTTGCTCCAGCCTTTATATGAGAGTGTGCGCGCGCCGTACGACTTGGCTGGCGTGGAGCGACCGCTCCACTAGATTCCAGTGAAGTAATTCAAAGGAAATTATTTCAATTTGTTTACCTATAAAGATAGGAAGTTTGAGCTTTTCCCGCGTCAACATGTCTCGTCAAGCTAGAAACGCGAAGCTCCATCTCCAGTATGAGAACAACGACCGAGACATTCCGAACAAGCTGTTCAACAACTCTAACCGCTTAGATGACGTCACTCGAGACCCCAGGAAGCTGTTCTACCACGCTAGCCACCTGGATGACGTCACTCGAGACCCCAGGAAGCTGTTCTACCACGCTAACCGCTTAGATGACGTCACTCGAGACCCCAGGAAGCTGTTCTACCACTCCAGCCACCTGGATGACGTCAGAGGCCAGGAGAGCGATCAGAAGAAGATCCTCGGCGTCTTCCAGCCCATGTGGATCAGCTTGAGGGTGTTGGGCGTGTTCCCAATTCACAGGAACAAGCAAGGTAGGAAGAACAAGGATGCAGGAAGAAGAAAGTAGACGATATTGTGCAAATTACATGGAGATACTATTGAACATATAGACAGGAAAGAAGGAAGTGAGCGAAGAATGATTTTAAAAAAATCAGATAGTAATGGCCCATAACAGCCTAATTAACTAAATAATGCCACACGTTGGATTACTTTATGACCTCAATACGACCTCAAAGTGTTAAATACCATTATTTAGCACTAAACGTTTGTAGGACAAATTAAAACTAGTAACCCATTTCAAACTATGAAATTAACTCTTCAAGGTCACGCTCACTACTCAGCCGTCTTGTCTTAATGACAGTGAAATGAATTCGGTCGAAACGAAATCAAAAAACGATATAGAATAAGTATATACTGAACTCGTCCTCCTTTTTGTTGACAGGAGAGTGGGTGTTCAAGATCTGTTCTTCTGCGTGGCTCTACAGCCTCCTGGTCCACCAACTGATGGGGATCTACTCGGGAGCCGTGGCTCCTGTCAACTACTTGCGAGGCGCGCAGGCCGTCAACTTCAGCGGTCAGATCTTCTGAACTCGTCTTTCTTGTTGACAGGCGAGTGGGTGTTCAAGATCTGTTCTTCTGCGTGGCTCTACAGCCTCCTGGTCCACCAACTGATGGGGATCTACTCGGGAGCCGTGGCTCGTGTCAACTACTTGCGAGGCGCGCAGGCCGTCAACTTCAGCGGTCAGATCTTCACGACGCTCTGCATTCTGTATTGTTCACCGCCTTCTGTGTTGCCCGTGGTCAACTGGTTCGAGGCGTCCAAGGTCGCGAGATATCTCAACAGGTGGCAGGAGTTTCAGGCAAGTTCTCTGCCATGTCATCGTTTGCACATCAGTACATTGAGAAGATCATCTATGTGTAACCTTAGGGTCAGTTTTCAATACCTTGCTAAATTTTAAACAGTCGATAAGGACTGTATTGCTATGGCAGCAACAATGAGCGTTTTTATTTCTTGGGTTCCTTCTTAATCAACATCCCTTAGTGAGAGATTCACTTAATTTTCCATAAGTATCAACTTATATTGTTTACTAGTGTTGGAGTGTATACTATGTTGCTCATCAGCTCAAAAAAGTAGTGTCGATGTATTTGAAAACTCTCTACGTTGAGATTGAATTGGTAACATAGATTGGGGGCTTCTGTTCCTTCTCTGCAGATACTACTTCGTGACGTCACTGGCACGAGCTACCAGTGCACCCGAGACAAGCGCAAGGTCATCGTCTTCACAATCCTCCTGCCGACTATAGCCTTGGTCTTCATCAACGTGCAGTACTTCATGTTGAACAGCATCGCCTACTGGGAGACAGTCTACTACGCCTTCTCACTCACTCTCGTGTACTACCACGTGGCCATGTGGTGTTTCACTTGTCGCGCGCTGAGCGAGACAGCCGAGTACATCGCAGACGCGTTGGAGAGAGAGGTGAGTACTTCATGAGATACAGTAATGCCAGCGTATTAGGCCACGTTTGTCGAAATCCGTCAAATCAACTCGATTTTAACATCCCTTCCATTGTATTTGGCTGAGACCTACGGACACTTCCTGCGGCAGATCATCCTACTTCTCCTTTTTAAAGGAAGTACAGAATGGTGCGATAATACTCTCGCAGTGAAAATTACTATACTGTTAATCATTTTACTAACAGATTTTACGGAATCCTTTATATCAACATTGAATCAATGGTTAAGTACTCGCCAAACGTAGTCACTTTGCAGGATGTCTCCTACTGAGAGAAATGTGAAAATAGTGGGCCTCCAAATTACAAATTGGAATCTCTGTCGGAACCTTCTGGATTAATGACATTGGAGACTAGATGTTAGGGAAACCTTACAACATCGGCTCATTTAGATCCATCAGGAAGTTTAGTATTCATTCAGCAGGGATGCGATCACATAAAATGAGAACTTTCTTGTCACGGTGACAAGACCCTAGAAGACCGTGAATAACATTGAGATGAGAAGCTTGTCACCGTGATAAGAAAGTTCTCATTTTATGTGATCGCACCCCAGGATCCATTTTCTTCCGAATCAACATTACGTAGCAGAAACCTCGACTCTGACATATGTTTAATTGCTAACGTGTCCTTCTATGGTCGGTGACAGGCAAAGATGAACCCAGTTTAACATGGCCAGGTATAGGCCGGCCCATGCTAGCGCGGGTTCATCTTTGCCTGTCACCGACCATAGCTTAAATATTTTGTAGCTTTATTCCACTCTTGATAGGAAAGGATAATAGCTAAAAGTGAAGGATACTTGGAGTTTGGCGTTGCCAAAGTTGCCCTTGCCAGTTGACCAATCATGAGACGACGATGCTCTGTTCACATTTCATCCACACCGAGGGCCAGGGCCCAGAGTCCCATCCTTAGCGTATGAACGAAGTGTCACCTTTCTTCCCGCACAGTTCCACCAGTGGCGCGATCCCTACAAGATGGCCGCCCTGCTGCCGCGCTACAGAGCGCTCTGGCGGCAGCTGAACCAGCTGACGGTTGCCACGGGTGACGCGCTCTGCTACAGCATGGGCTTCGTGGTGACCTTGTGGTACGCGCTGCTCGTGTTGTCCATCTACGGCGGGATTCCGGACAGTCGAGACGACGAGCTGTCGACGCGTGAGCTGGCGCTGACTCTTAATGGGATCACGCTGATGTTCATTTTGTTCATTGTCTGTGATGCTGCGCAGAAGGCGGCGGATGAGGTAAGAATAGAGATGAAATACAACTAGGAAAACGCTCAGTGTATCGCGATGATGAACGAGCCTTCGTACTGCATCCGATTTTATATTAGTTTGCAAGTATCAGCTGCTCTACAGACCTTGGTACTGAAGCATCAAGAAGGCAGGGATGTAAATTTAGTATACATTTTTCAAATATTTCAAGATCATAGAATAAAATGTCTTTAAAATGACAATACATTTTGAAAATAACAACAAATTAGTCTTCAAATTGGCAAAAATACCTCAAATGTTGGTCCCAATGACCATGCGAAGTTTTAAGATGATCGGTCAATCGGTTCTAGTTTAAATTTAAAAAATCACAGGAAAGATGGTTTTAAATTTTAACCAATGGGAGGATTTGGCCGAAACTTTGTAAATTGGCGATATATGAATGAGACAGTACGAGAGTGCCGACGAAAATTTGAACTTTTTTGCTGCATCGACAATAAATATTGGAGAGATATGTGCAATGGTTCCTAGGAGGATACCTATAGGATGGAATATGGGGTCCCTCGTCCTTGAATTGATACAGCAAAATATGTTAGAACAATCTAATTATTATTGACAAAACACAAGAAGACAATGGATGTCGCTGCGGTGTTCACAGGCGCGTGAACACTCTAAAACCTATATACGCAGCGAGAGTTCATACCCGTGGCGCCACGAGTGAAAGAAATAAGCAATACTTACGGGAAAGATCGTCAACTGTTTTATTTCTCATTGGCCGTGACCTAGCAACCGATCAAATGTCAACAAATGTACTCAAAATATTTCGGAATCAGAACTAAGTCGCGCAAATTAATATAGTGATCAGATTCGGTGAAATTGTGAACACTTTATTATTCATATTTTGTTGGCGAATAAACATTTGATAAACTTGTGTAAATTTTAAGAAGTGATAATGCGTAATATGTGCAGCAACATAACGTATAACTGCAGCGACTTGGACGCCTTGCCAAAGGTAAGCTTCCTTCCCACAGATTAGGTGGCTCTGTCTGTACTTTTTGCAGCGCTATCTATAGTCTAAACACGGTGCCTATACTCTTACTCTAATTCACATGCAAATAACCATGAAAATACCAATCAGCACCGTACACAAAGTTCAGGTGATCTAATACGGTGAAGAATCGCTCTTGACGCCGCAGAGACGTAGCTGGGTTCAAGTTCGTAAATTTGCTTCTTCGTGAAATATTATTGATGTAAAATGGGTAACCTGATGCGTGCCACGGCAATGAGGACTCACGCGGTGTCGAGGTGTTGAACAGTGTGTAGATAGCGAATACTCTGCACAGTGACGTTGTTGAATCGTCGTCGAGCGTCACAGGCGTCTAGGCGTTCTCGTGCAAACCGCTCTCGGCGCGAAAGCTTCTCTTGACCACCGGACGGCCCTCCAAGGTCCGTCACCCTCGGTCCTCGTCTCCAAACGTACTGCCTGCTTCCTCAGCTCTCACACGAGGGGTAAACAACCCTTCCCCTCAACCCCTCACACTGGACACTACCACTGAGGTCGTTGACACCCGAGAATGTCGCACACGCAAACTTATATACTATCTTATGCTATTATACTAGAATCTATACATGAAACACTGGTGTACCATTACATATGTGTGTATCAGCATTGCGAAATTGTAGTTTAATTCCATTATGTTGTGTAGTAAACTTGTTTCGACAGATTTAAAAAAACAGGCTTGTTGAAATCTGTTGAAAACGGTATTTGAATAAATGCCAGGTTTTTCAAGTTCCTTGACAATCAATCCTTGTTATTTTCATAGAAATAAGAGCTCCCCTACAATAGTTCGACGACGCGTTAGCACAGACATGAAGTTTCAATCCGTGGATCGATGCTGACTGTGTTCTCAGTTCTTAAACTGTCTCAGAGTCAACTTAAAATCTTGGAAATTTAAACATCAACTTCAAAGATCCTCCATTGCACTGATTTCCAAGATATAATCCAAATATATTCTTAAATAGAGTCCCACATCTGCCACCATTTGTGAAAAATGAAAAGTCGACATAATGACAAAGCGTGGCAATTTTCATATATACAAACGAGAAATGTAAATTTTACATTTCTTATTAGGTATATTTATGCTGTTTAAATGAATTGAGCTGTAAAAAGTTCAGACTGAAAATATAAACAACAATTTTGCCCTCCCTTTAAAAATATTCTTTAGTAAGCTGTAAAAAGTAATAATGTTAAATTCAGTGTTTGCATTCCCTATTTTTCATGTAGCTGACATATGCACACATAACTGTTATTATGAAATTAGTCTAAGAAACAGTTTTTTTATCTTTCTCTTAACGGAGAGACGATTATTACACATTTCTCTCTTCAAGGTCGGACCTGTCTTTCTGAATCGTCTGCACAACCTGAAGGTCATTGACAGAGACACGGAACGCAAGGTAAAGTTCTGGCAGTATTTGTTTTTACTTTTTAAGAGGGCTGAGTAGTGAGCGTGGCCTTGAAGAGTTTTTTAATCGATTTTTATCAATATCTTTTACCAATGTAATTGTTAACAAAATATGGCTTTGTACGCGTATTCAGAACAGTTCAATGAAAATAATTTCATATTTTGGAATAAGTTATTAGTTTTATTTTGTCCAACAGACGTTTAGTGCCATAATTTTACTAATTTTCGGGCACTAAACGTCTGTAGGACAAAGTAAATCTAAAAAACTATTTCAAGCTATGAAATTATTTTTATTGAACTGTTCTAAATAATCGTACAAATCCTTATTTTGTTTACAATTACATTGGTAAAAGATATTGATAAAAATCGATTAAAAACTCTTCAAGGTCACACTCACTACCCAGCCTTCTTAACTTGCCTCTAAACGTGTGTTTAATCTTTAGCTGGAAGTTTTCTGCAGCGAGGTTTTCACCGACAAACCAGTCGTCAGTTTCGGAAGCTATGTTGTCATCAACAGAGCATTGCTAACTTCGGTAAGTGCATAAAGCGTGCGTACTCTTACGCCCTTTTCATTGTGATGTATATTAGAATTGTAATTTGTTGCTTCGCAAGTAATTGAATAATGTTTTATTGTTTTCAGTTAATATCTGCGACGGTGACGTACTTGGTAGTGTTAGTCCAGTTCAAGATGAGCGAGCCGGTGACGTCACAGGTCAATGTGACGTCACCAATAGCCAATCAGACGATCCAGTGACGTCATCAACAGCAATCAGACATCCAGTGACGTCATCAACAGCCAATCAGACGTTGAAGTGACGTCATCAAAAGCCAATCAGACAATCCAGTGACGTCATCAACAGCTCAGACGATCCAGTGACGTCATCAAACACCAATCAGAGAAGTTTCCTTAATAGGGAAATCAATATTGAGACCAAGTCGACGAAGTATTGATTTTTTGGCTACGTGCATTCTTTAATTAACGTAATTTGAGCGAGTGCTTGATAACCTGAATAGCTCATCAAACGAAAGTTAGAAATAATTCATATTTAATATCACCACCATTGTAACAACACTTGTAATATTATAAGATCATACTTTCAATTACCCTGCTTTATATTTTTGTGACCTTTTATTGAACGCTTGGCATTAAACCGTGGTAGAGAAATGTCTCGTACACATTTGTATAGAATAATTTCTAATAGAATCTGTTCTTGAAGGGCATTAAAATATCTTCATCATCTGAGAGGGCTGCTAATTAATGTCTTATGAATTTGAATGCTCGGATTTGCTAATATTACAGCAATTAGTAGGGATTATATCTCATTTAATAAGAAAACATATAATTGCTTGACATTTCACCATTTTCTCAAGTGCCATCAATTAATATTTAGTATTTAATTTAGCAACATTTCAAGGGTTTTAATTTTAATTATATCAGGATAGGAAATTGCCTTAATTGATTTTAATTGCACAAGATACGAATAAATTAATTGAACTTTACATGTTGCTACACATTATGATAGCAATCGTAATAATGCTTCTTTTACGTGCAGGCAGAATCTTCAGATTTTAACAATGTACTATGTCACAGTCACAGATAATAACCACATTGAATGCAGAAGAGGAAGCATCACTTTTTTGGAACGTCTTTCATTTTTATTTATTTATGTATTTGTACAATATATCCAACAGAGTAAAACTCCACAAGTGGACATAACATATAAAATAACAACAAATTATGAAAAACTAACAGGGAAAAGCAATTGATACAATAATTTAAAAATTAAAACAGGAAAAATTTAAATAATCACCACAAACTAAATTAGGTAGCCACCAATATGAGCGACTCAAAATGAGCGACAGTCAAAATAGCGAATCCAAAAGAGCGACACCATAATAGCGACAGTCCATTTGGGCGACTGGTACAAAAGAGCGACAGGAAATAAGAGCGAAAGAAATATGAGCGACAGGCAATATGAGCGACAGGCAATATGAGCGACAGTCAAATATGAGCGACAATCAATATGAGCGACAGGCAATAAGAGCGACAGGCAATATGAGCGACAGTCAAATATGAGCGACAATCAATATGAGCGACAGGCAATATGAGCGACAGGCAATATGAGCGACAGGCAATATGAGCGACAGGGCAATATGAGCGACAGGCAATATGAGCGACAGGCAATATGAGCGTCAGGCAACCGATTAAGAAACATTTTCTTTTGAGGAAAATTATTGCGAACATTGTAAAAATATTCTAAATAAGCATATACGTATTTTTTTGTTTGGCCAAATTTTCATCCCGTATCGAATTACAGCCAACTCAAAATTTGACATTTTCGACAAAACAGCTTCATTGCAATGTATCACGCGAGCGGAGCGAGCGACTCCACTTTTTGTACAAAAGATTCAATCAATCGTAGAATGCCTCGTCGATCCCCTTCAGGTCGCGTGGCACGTCATTTGTGAAAATGCCGAACAGGAATGGCGCCATGATCGAACTCTGCGGCACGTCAGCCTGGATGGGCCGGGTCGTCGACTTCTCCTCGCGGATTGATACGTGGAAGGCGCGTCCTCGCAGGAAGCTGGCCACGAAATTCACCAGATGGGGCGGAAACTCGAGGTCGATGAGCTTGGCAAGGAGACTCTCGTGCCAGACTCTGTCAAACGCCTTCGCGATGTCCAGGAACACGATGCCGGTCATCTTGTTGATGTTGAAGCCGTGAGAGATCTTGTCCACGACTCGCAGCAGCTGGTGCGTCGTCGAGTGCTGTCGGCGGAAGCCGAACTGTTCGTCAATGATTACTTTGTTCTTCTCGGCATGCTCTTGGAGCCGCCGGAGCGCGATTTTCTCAAGCACCTTTGAGAGGCACGAGAGCAGGCTGATCGGCCGGTAGTTGGCGGGATCTCGCAGTGGCTTGCCAGGCTTCGGAAAGGCAACCACCTTCGCTTCCTTCCATGGGGTCGGGAAGTGTTGAAGGCGCAGGCAGGCGTTGTTGATCTCGACGATCTTGGTGACGGCGTGTCCGGGCAGCCTCTTGATGACGACGTTGGTGATGCCGTAAATCCCCGGAGCCTTCCCGTTGCTCATCTTCACGACGTAGGCGGCGAACTCTGCAGTTGTGCATTTCTCGAAGTCGGTCTCGTGATCTTCTGCAGGATGCTCTGCTTGCCAGCTGACTACTTTGTTCTCTACCTCCGCACTGGATCGATTTCGAGGCGATGAAGCCACTCGCCTCCGTCGAGAACTACGCCGTCCGCACCATCCGAGAGGCAGTCGAAATCGAGAGGCGTCCCGGCAACCTCAACAAGCGCGACGACAGTATTCCACACGCGTGAAAGCCTGTCATGGCCAGGATACTGGTGACGCCGACGGAGCCGCCAGTCAAGCACGCACAACGGCCGGGGAGAACATCTCGCCGAGTAGTCCACCGCCGGGGTCGTGCACGAGAAGCCGCATGCAGTCACCATCCCAGCAGCCGGCGCCGAGCAGCGGAGCGATCCTCGCGGGAAGGCAGAGGAACACCGCTCGGCCGCCGCGAGCACCGACAGGAGCGCTCCCGACCGTTCGACTCACTCGCAGCCAGGCTCGCCGCCAACTGACGAAGTGAGGACGAAATCCATCTCAAATTCCAGCTCTGCGATTGGTCGTCCAACACTCCACTAATGGGAAACAAGATCAACCCGAAAACGAATATAAGACCGCACTGCCAGCTACATCTTTGCAGGTAGGTCTTCGAGTCCTCGAGCTGACAACACCTCCTGGACCTCCTGACTACTCATCTGAACTTCTCCGAGGACCTTCTCAACATCTGCCCAAGACTTACGGGAAACCAGGGAAGAAGGCCGGAGTCACAGAGACCGAAGCGGGCAATGAAGCCACTGAAGAGAATCGAGCAATTAGAAGAGAGAAATCGACGGCGGATGCGCACGCTGTAATCACGAAGCTTATGCTGGGCATCAACTCCCAAGCTCCTCATATTGTCTGTCGCTCATATTGCCTGTCGCCATATTGCCTGTCGCTCATATTTGCCTGTCGCTCATATTGCCCTGTCGCTCATATTGCCTGTCGCTCATATTGCCCTGTCGCTCATATTGCCTGTCGCTCATATTGCCCTTTCGCTCATATTGCCTGTCGCTCATATTGCCTGTCGCTCATATTGACATGTCGCTCATATTGCCATGTCGCTCATATTGACGTCGCTATTTTGGGTTTCGCTCATATTGCCTGTCGCTCATATTGACATGTCGCTCATATTGCCTGTCGCTCATATTGCCTGTCGCTCATATTGACATGTCGCTCATATTGCCATGTCGCTCATATTGACGTCGCTATTTTGGATTTCGCTCATATGTACCGTCGCTTATTTTGATCGTCGCTCTTATTGCCTGTCGCTCTTATGGGTTTCGCTCTTTTGGATTCGCTCATTTTACTTTCGCTGTTTTTGCGTCGCTCTTATTGGATAGAACCACTAAATTATACTAATCTAATGCTAATCTATGAACCTAATCTAAACTGGGGCTAAATCAAATACAAATTTATTAAAAGTGGACCTAATGTTTTCAATAGAATTGTTAAAAATATCTAATGTGTTATCAATTTGGAAGTTAAAATTATCAAAAGTATACATCATTCTATTAACACAAGAATGTTTCAAAATATTTATCCTACTTTTATGAGTTTTAAATGATGATTTGTGGCGAGTGGGGCGGGAAGGAACTGAAAATTTGATTTTAGACAGAAGTTGAGGACAGTCGATTGAGTTATTAATTAATTTATGAAGAAATAAAATGTCAGTTAGTTGTCTCCGTTGTGTAAGTGTGTGCAATTTAGCTGACCGGCATAAATCATGATAATCTCTCCTGTGGTATTGTATTTTATTTTTATAACAAATCCATTTTATGAAACGCTGCTGAACCTTTTCAAGAAGAGCAATCTTGGTAACTTGATGTGGATTCCATATTATCGACGCATAATCTAAATATGGTCGTACTGTTGTTAATAATAGCATTCTGTTCGTCGGAATTGAGAAATACTTGAAACAAGTACGTCTCAGAAATCCAAGCATTTGAAAAGCTTTAGTAGCTGTGGCATTAATATGGCTTTTGAAAGATAAATCCGAGCTCAGCATGACACCTAAATCCTTAATTTTCTGAACTCGCTCAAGAATGTTACCGTTCAGCATGTAGTTAAAGTTAAAATTTGATGCTTTAAGAGTGAAAGTGATTGCGTTACATTTGCTGAAGTTAAGTTGCAGTTGCCAAAGATTACACCAACAGGAGAGAGCCGTCAGATCATCTTGTAACTTTTGACAATCCTGGACAGAGGATATTGGTTGGTATAACTTGAGGTCATCCGCATATAACATGCACTCTGAATTTGATATTATGTCCGGGATGTCATTAACAAATAATACGAAAAGTAGGGGTCCGTGTATACCTGCATAGCCTGTCAATTGACACAATAAAATATTGATATATTTCAATGTTATAGAGTTGAATAGGTGTATTGATCATGAATGTTGGTTACAAAAGGGCTGTGAACGCCAAGAATAGGGAAATTGTTGTAATACACAGTTCTTCCTTCTCCGCATTCAATATTTTATACGTCTAGGTAGGTAAGTATTATCATTTATAATTTACTGCGCAAACATTCAAATAAAAAATATATTCAGAATTTCTATATCAGAATTCATTGATACCAGCGATCATAATGAACGATGGTTATTCTAATGTGTATTCTAATTAGTATTATTTCAATACTAATATCAATATGTGTTTCAAATTTCTAAACATTTAAAATTACATTGTATGTTCACAGGTATGAAAATCAATACGTAATTATTTGATTTCCTTCTCAAAAATATTACGGAAAACGGTTTGAATAGTTTTTAGTTATTAAAACCGTTGATTTTGTAGATAAAAAAATCTATGTTTTTATAGGATTAAATATCAAAGATAATAGTGAAATATCTCGTCCTCCCTAATCAATACTATACATTACTCTAAAAATTTCAAAATACTTCTACGACGTATCACCTACGTCACGAACAAATTATCGTCAAAATTAGAAGCACATAAAATTGTGAAACATCTTCATGTAGAAGACGGTATAAACTTGACTTCTACAGTTACTGGTAGTTATGCAACCCGCAGTGTTTGAGTAGTTGAAATCACGCCACTAGAGAGCGGCACCGTGCTGAGTGTACTTTCAACATCGCCAAGAGCGATTGAAAGCTGTTTCTTACCAAAACAAACAGTTGTTTTGTAAAAACGTCGATTTAGGTGTTGAGTCATGGATTGATGCTGATGTTGGGTATCATTGTTAGAGAGAATCGCACAAATGTGTGTAAAATTATACGTGATGTTTTTTCTACACTAGCATTGGCATCTTGCAGTGGAAATAGTTACCATAGCAACCCAATGAAAGGTAGAGAAGGACAAACAAATCTATCAATCTTATAAGAAATGAAAGATAAAGTATAGGCATTCTCATTTTCCAGTTGAATAGACACTTGAGGAAAATAATCTCCTGGAAACATTTCTCATTAATCTAGTAATGTAACGTCACATGCAAAAGCCCACGAAGAGGTGTGAGGTTCTCTATCCATGGAGGTATAAAGCAGAAGCACATTCACGTCCATGCTTTGTCCTTTTCTTTGACACATGGAGCTGGCACTGAGAGGGAAAGATGATACAAATATGCGCGTGGCCGTTTTAGCAAATTGAGAGAGGTTAATTGTTTCATAAGTGGGTATAACTAATTGATAGGATGTTCACATGATCAGTCTGATTGTATATTAGTAGCACTTTTTAATTTTTGCTTATTGCATTGTTATTTAGGCGCAGGTTATTCAACAAAACTGCGCAAAACTATGAAATTTCCGATACGACTAGACACCAAACCCATTAACCATTTGATGTAAAATTTTTAATATGATTAGATAAAAGACAAACTTAGGATTAACACTTAGAACATTTTTGAAATTAATTTTCATTCGGTACTCAGCGAGACAAGAAAAAATACAATTTTCACCAAAAATCCACTAATTATTACTAATTAGTAATTAACAAAGCAAAAAATTAAAAATGTACTAAGTGATAACCCTAAGTTTAATAATGATTAAAAGTTTAAATCATTTCGTCACCCCATTTGGTCTCCAATCGTATCGACGTTGACGACGACGTAGACGACGACGTATCGACGTAGACGACGACGTAGACGACGACGTATCGACGTAGACGACGACGTATCGTAGCGACGTAGACGATGACGTAGCGACGTAGACGACGACGTATCGTAGCGACGTAGACGACGACGTATCGTAGCGACGTAGACGATGACGTAGCGACGTAGATGACGACGTATCGTAGCGACGTAGACGACGACGTATCGTAGCGACGTAGACGATGACGTAGCGACGTAGACGACGACGTATCGTAGCGACGTAGACGACGACGTAGCGACGTAGACGACGACGTATCGTAGCGACGTAGACGATGACGTAGCGACGTAGACGACGACGTATCGTAGCGACGTAGACGACGACGTATCGATGCGACGTCGCGACGACACGTCTTGTGAACATCTACACGCCGTGACGCTATTCCGCGTCATGGTCCTCAGTTCTATACCCGAGCGTGGCAAATCCGTGTTGATCGGATTCACTGGGTAGATGATTATTCATCGGCGGCATCGAAATCATGCGTATTCAACACTAATCTGTACCACGAGTGAAGGGAAGAGAATCCACACAAATGGGCTCCATTTCCATTTTTTAAGTAATCATTTTATTTTTTATTTTTTTTAATTTGGAGAAAAAAAATTGAAGTGAAAATGGAAATGGTTTACCCGGTTTGTCTTATTATGTCGTCAAAAGACAAATATCTTGACAAAATCTTCCTGATTTTTTTTTATACATGAATGAACATGTATTTGAGACATATGTATTTGACGGTACAATTTGAAAAAAATGTTACAGGTATTTAAAAAATTTGAAAATAATTTGGCATCAATGCTTTAATAAACATATGGTAGAAATTTGAGTTAAATCACACTTACAGTGCCAGAGAAAATGGTACAAAAAATTTAAATTTTTAAGTTGGTATCTACCTGTATCAATTGAGACCCCGAAACTGTGTAAAATCACAATATTTCGCAATATATGGAGCCCTTTTGAGTATTCGTCTCTCATGAAGTTTGAATGCTAAGGTATAAAACGCCCACGAATGAACCGTATTTATTAGAACAAAACTCAACATTTTTGAGATTCTTGATTTCATGAAATCAGGGGGGAAGGTACAATTCAACAAATAAACGGTATTCTAATGAAAAGGATTTGCTGATGGATTTGATGACATCATCCCATGAAGTCTGTGCTAACGCATCATATTCATCTAACTCTAGTAGGTGAGCTCCAATGTTCAATACCTGTCATTGGTGAGCTCAGATTTCATTTGATAATATCAAGGATTGATTGCCAAGAAGCCAATCTGATTCATTCAAATACCAACCGTTTTTACTTGGTCCAAGTGTACCTACGACCTACGTTTATTTTTTCTTATATGTATTATGTCCTTTGTGGCAATTTATTTTCATTTTTGCTTACTTTCTTCTTAAAATATCATAAAAAATTTAACAAGTCAGTGGAATTTTCTTTGTGAACTTGGTTAATTTTTGCAATTTTGAATACGTTGATTATTTAGTGAACATAAATAATGTATACGTACGTACACTACTTGAATAATCACTCAAAATATCTACATTATTTAATATTCAAATTGATTTCTATATTTGTTCGGTAAATCAATGTATTTTAATTAATTTGCAAAAGATGAAAATTCGAATAAATACGAAGACTGTAATTTGTAGCTTCGATATTATAGAATAGAATATTTTTATAATAGAAAAATTAATATTTTTTCATAATAAATGTTTTTAAATTTTGATTTGTAATGTTGTGTGTGTGTGTGTGTGAATAATGTATAGTAATTTTATCAACCATGAACCACGAACCATTTGATTAGTTTTTTGTTTAAATAATTTATTATGCATTGGACACATCGCATAAATAAATCACAAGTACCAACAGTCCACAAAAACCAATTATCAAAGTCAAGTTTACGTTTGAAACGTTGGTGAACTTGCCTCAAGTGTAAGTGCTCAGGTATGCAACTCGCTCGACCAGGTAAGACAATCAACACCACCATCATGAGAACTCGCCTCCCATTGGCCACTACTTTCATAACGAGCTCTCCGGTTGGCTGAGACGGTTTCAACCGACCAATCAGTGACAGCCTTCAACTTTCTATAACCAGAAATGAGGTAGGAAGGCCAAGGCAGGATTCAAAGACACCTTTCAAGCGAGAAGCAACCAGACTTAGTTCAACTTCAAACTAGAACACATCTTTATCTCTTTGTTTTATCATTTCAAGTTCATACGTGAGTTGTAATCTAATTAGTTGTGATAACAATAACGTGTCGGTGTTAAAAATACATTGTTTTAATTAAGTATTCACTGTTAATTTATTAAAAACACAGTGCGGTGATTTTGTGCGGAATGTCAAAATATTGCATCTAAAAACGTAATTTAAATCTTCACGTGGTCATCGTTTCAAGTGATATTTTTTGTGCCACACCTAAATTTTTTAAATTTTCAACTCTTGCATCGTGAATTCATGTTACAGTGTGTTAAATAATGTAGTTTCAAGAATAATTATCACTGAATTAACACTAAAATTATCGCCATCGTGTGAAACAGAGTAGTGAGTGACGTCCATAAGAATAACCTGGAGAGTTCAACGCAAGTGAAGAAAACTACAAATATCATTTACAAAGTGCAATGTGAATTTCCGAGTGCAGTGTAATGGGGTATATGTCAAAAAGGGGCCCCCCAGGAAGGGGTGATTTTGACAAGGTCTATTAGTGTATTGTTTTGTGACGTGATACTTGGTGTCAATAATATCCGGGATACGCCAATAGAAGTCCTTGAGGAGCAACAATATGACGTCACTACACGGCTACTTGTGGACTTGGGCCACTCTTGTTCATCTTACACATTCAGGTAAAATACCACGTGACAGTTGACAGATTGATTGATGGATCCGGGTTCGATTTCCCCTTGAGGCGTGCGGGTCCGGGCTGGGATTTATTTATTGGTACATATATTATGTGATAAATAAACGCAATAATACAGATCCCGCAGAGACTCAGAGGCTCGTTTGGGCAAAACAATGATTCCAAATTATACACAATTATGTACAATAATAAGAATAAAATACGAGAAACATATGAGCATCATGAGAACAATACACTATTACGAATTTATATAGCATCAATAATAATTATGAGAATGGAGGAAGAAAATATAAGAAAAGTATAAGAAAAGTACCTACAGCAAAAAAATCATAGGACGCTATAAATTATCATAGAGGGGAGAATAAACCTATAGCTATGCTATATTTCATGCATTTCATTACAAACGGCATATCAATTCAATAGAACATTATTTCTGAATTGACGTTTTAAATATGTATTCGAATAATAATGATGTAATATAAAAAACAGAAGATATTTATTGCGAACAAGGAGAAAAAAGATACCATTCGACCAAATGGCTTTTAATTCACGAATGAGTTCCACACACTCACAAGTATTTTTATACGCTTTAGGAATGCAACATTAAATTGCAGCCATACTCGTAACTCTTCCGAGCAAGACCAGAGTTGATTGCCATTAGTTTAGATGAAATAAAACCAAGCATCCCGAGATCACTCACAATCGCAATTAACCTAGTTGCGAAATAAAATAAACCCAGTGTAATACAACACTGATTAATGGTCTTACGTGTAGAGGTAATTTCGTGACTAAACCATCAAGTTATACCAATAAGACGAACATTTTTTAATTTTATAACGGATATAAACATTGAGGTCGCCGTTCATTTCCCTTCACCCAACTGTTGTTTTAAAAAATATATTTGTTTTGAGATCTATTGTAAATTTACTTTCTTTTATCGATTTTGTGAGAGGACTGGAAAGTGACAGGTGCACTCAGCGAAAATGAAGGATAATAGGTGAAATTCATGGTGAAGATTCAGAAATAAGAATGGAATTGTAGCGTAAGAGAGATTTAGAGAGAGGTCTGCATAGGGAATTAGTGTTTATGGATGGAACACTTATGATTAAGTCAAAGGCAGGTATTTCGAAAATGTACGAATTACATACTGTCAGTGAATGTTTACTATCGAATTTATACAAGAAAATATTATAGTTTAATTACACAAATAATATTTTTATACCTTATCGATTTGTCGAATAGGTAAAACCATGACAAAAATCTCCGATTTCCAACGAAATTCTGAAATATCTACTAATATTATTGACAAAAATTAAGCTTGATCAAAGAAACAGTCTGACGAACAGAGCTAAATAATTAAGTAAAAAACGTACCCAGTAAAAATTTAAATTACGAACTTTGTGGCTCTGGGCGGCCCGGTCTTGCCTATCGCGATCATAAGGACATTATAAGGACATCATAAGGACATCATAAGGACGAAATATCTCCATTGCGCAATTGTTTGTCGCGCCGAAAGCGATGACGTCATGACGTTTACCTAAGAGGATGTTTGACTCTGAGTAACGGTACACGGACAAGCTATAGCGCATGCGCATGCAGGCGGCAGGAATGCATTATTATTCGAAACTTATACACCGTTACGAGCATCATTTTACTTTCTATAGCAGAAGTATGATTTACTTTCTAGGATGCAGTCAGACAGCCGGCCAAATATTGTCAACAACAAAGCATTAGAAAACAGTTTCATGGTGTAATTTTAGAATTTAATTTTTCAGTTAAATTGCTTTTGTCAAAATTAATGTAATTATTATCGGTATATTTTGGTTGCGTTTTTTTTTTATATCCGTATAATATCTGACATGAAACATGTGGGATATTGAAGCCGTAAAAGGCTCTGTATTATTCAAAACACGTATTTTGTTGCTAATTTAATGTAATTTATAGTAATTTAATGCTAATTTTAATGCTGAAACTGTATAAAATGACATCAGGCATTGAACTGTAATACTATATTCTGGTTTCACTGATATTTAATATAGTAACAATTACTTTAATTTCAAAATATCCATTATTATCGAACTAAAATTAATGACAGCCATATAGATGTAATAGAAATGCTTTTATCTGGGCAATAGATGCATATTCCAAGTTCGATCCCCACGACTGTCCTTCCGTACTGATTTTCCGCGGTTCCCTCAGTCGAAATAAAAATGCCGATAAGTTATTTCTACTAATATGCCACGACCGCTTTCTTCCCTCATAATCATCATCATAATCAAATCAATCACGTCGCCAGCCTAAGTTGCAGCAACGGTTGCAGACAAGGGATATATCAGGCATATTTTTTTGGGGGGAGGGGGGGGGGGGGGCAAGGCAAGGAAAATATTCTGTCACAGGTTAAGGGACTTTTACACTTGAATTACATTTTGAGGAGATGCAAGCTTCTATAGTTTAAAAACCACAAAACCTTTATTATTCCTGGCATCCAGTGGTGAGGGGTGACCGCCCCCCCCCCCCCGCACTCCTCCGCGTCTATGGTAAAAGACCGCAACATAAAATCAAACAAAAACATAATAGAAATGCTGGATATCCTATAAGGTAAAATCTGTTGTATTCCTTCTCTTCTATAATCTATAATCTCTCATCTACTATTTGCAATCGCATAAGAAAACACAATGAAGTCACCTCTTCGAACTGCTTCGACTGGATCTCGATGTAGGCCGAATGTAGGTCTAAGAAATGGATGTCTCATTGGAAAGTCAGATCTATGCCTTCTGCCTGGTCGCAATCTGGGTCACGTGCTCGACCACCAAGCCACTGCCGACGCGTAGACACAATAGCAGCTAATCATTGCGATTTAATCCTTTCTCTTTGTATGCGACGTATTGTGTGCGAACATTGACAATATTGTGCGAGGAATTCATCGCTGTACTAATAATGCACAGCTCGATAGGTATTGTGTTTTGTGTTTGATATTCTAGTATGAGATGTAATCAATATTGGATCCAGCTCCGTTACAACTCAATTGCATTGATAGCGATAAAATGAAATATTCATTTTGAAACGATATTTTTCAAGTTTATTTTAAAGTTGATGATTTTTTTACGCCAACACGTGTATTGTTTTTTTATATCAACAATTCAGTTTGTACGCTTGGCTTGTTGTATTTTACAGGCAGCTTGTAGTTATTTTCCCTATGCATATTGCAATAGCTATTCGTTACATTTCTATTAATAATTGTAGTTTTAATGCAATATTTATAATTATTCGAGCATTGAAATGCAGTTTCATGCAGAATGTTGTTGTTTATTTTAATTGTTTTATTAATTGAATTATGTGTGAGAGAAGTGCAGGGATGTTTGTTTCGAATTCGTTCCAGTTTATTTTTAAAATATAAATAATAGAATAAACACATGGAAATCACACTGCTTTATTCAAATAATAGAGAAATAGTTGGACATTCCACTCTGATACAGAAGGTCCGTGTCATGATTTAGTACTTCCACCCATGGAACCAAAATACCAATGATATTTTCAACCTTATTACGAGGGGCCACTAAGGTCGAGATTGCTATAACTATGTTACGAGATATTCACCCATACAGAGTATTAGATATAAAGGTCAAGTATCTGTGAGACATATTCCACCACACCGCAACCAAATGCAGGAATAGTTTCAAGCTATGTTTGCCGACTATTAATCACCCTTCGTTCATCATCATCTTCATCATCATCTAAGAGACTGCTGCACACATTTGCCTAGCATTTCGATTCACATTAATAGATTTTTTGATGACACTTTTGGATCTCTCCGACTGGACCAGATGGTATTTCATCGATTGTCAGTTTCGTCTCATCAGATGAAACATAAAGTTGGACAAAACAGAATTCTACGATTTGTTTCAAAGTGAAAACAACCTGAATATCAAATAAAATTGTCATTTTGATAAAATCATCCATAAGACGTGCAACACAAAATCAAGGAGATTTACTTCCACGTCAGAATTATTTTCCAGAATCATTGCAACTTGATTATTGTAAGTAACTTCCAAGAAATATCCAGTGAAACGCAGAATATTATCTAGCAAGACGAGACTGAACTTATTGCAAACTTTTCCCAGTAAGCAAAGCGAAATTGAAAATCTAATCTTGACATGAAGAGTCTAGAGTCTACTCTACTTAATCCCTCATCTAGCTGGCATATTTGATTGATGGCTGAGAATCCAGGCTATTACATTTTCCAATCGCCTTACATCTTTCAATATCTTCGAGATAAGTTAGATTGGGAGCTCACATTTTGATCGGCTTCGTCTGTCGAGTTAGCGATCAATCAAGAAAAATAAACATTATGTTTTCATCGAAATACGTCCTCAGAGTTAGAAGATTCTTGTTCAATTTCAATGATTCTTGAGGTGTACTCATTCATCCAATCATATTTGTTATGGTGACACGTCAAGTCATTTTATTACAGAATTCTTACATATGACGGTATTATTTGATATCAGTCAAACTACAATTGAGAGCTTGATTTTACAATCCCAAAGTGTGCAACGCAAATTCGAAAACATCGACTTCCGTCCTTCTGCCCCTGATGTACAGAGTTCAAGTTAGTATTCCAATAATCAAGATGAATGTCATGTAACTTATAAATATATATTTTTAACAACATTAAATAGCGTTTTATCTTTTCAGACCGATATAGTCAGATATTGTAAAGTTTAGAAATCGGGTGTTGTGAAAATATATTCGGGTGAAACCATTTTATTATATTTACAACCACAACCCGCGCCGTCGAGAGACTGATGACAGGTGGAGGGAGGTCGTCACACTTATAACTCCAGACGCCCCCCCCCCCCCCCCCCTAACTATCCAACTAGCCAGGCTTGAAGGATCACCCATCCAATTACTGGCCCCACTCGAGACAATGAGGAAAGCTGCATGGAAGAATCAAACCTTTGTGATATTATTTATTATTTTATTACAATCTCGAACAGTACAAGTACGCCACACTTAGTGGATAAGACAAGATGAAAGAGACAAATTTCATATAAAATCGTTTACATGAAAACTAAATGAGTATAATGAAAAGTATGCAATAGGTTTAGGTACGGTAAGATTATTATTAATAAAAGAAAGAAGAAGATAATATACCAGGAACCAACTAGTAAGTCACAAATATTTTGAACAGAAACACTGGTATTGTCAAATATAAAATAAAAAGAGTCTGCAATATTTCGTCGATGCGTTCGATCGACTTTGTCAAGCAAGACTGCTCAGTCTTGCTTGACAAAGTCGATCGAACGTGACTTAAGATTGACTTAAGTGACTTAAGATTATTATTACAACATGGAAGAAGCAATAGCGAAAAGATTAAACATTCCATAGCCGAGTTTTGATATTATAAAATATCTAGTTCCGGGAAATAAAATAATTCGTTCGAATATAACAACGTTTTATTAAATATGAGTCTCAAATAACCTCGTTGGAGAGTGAAGCAAATATAATGAGTTTTTGATAAAATTTTAGGGACTGAGCTTTTGAAGTGAACAAATAATATATATCTGAATTCGGAGAGTATGTATAATTTCTGAGCGACACAAATAATTGTAATCTCATCGTGGTATTCCAGTTTATTCTAATAATATAAATACATTTTATGAAACGTTGCTGAACCTGTTGAGGTTTTGAACATGATGAATTTCATGTTGTGAAGTCACAATATTATGGTTGTACGAGTCGTACTGTTGTGCTTCGCCTGAAATGAGATAAATCTAGGATAAATCTGTGCTGAAACAATAAGCATTTTGCCTCGAGAAGGTTGTTGCTATTCGTTTTGTATTTACATATTGGCGGGAAAACCTCAGTGAAATCATTCCATGGCGTCATAGGTACTTCAAATTACAACACAACAAATGTTATTATATCAATCATTTGATTGTTTTTTTAGTAACTACGAAGGTCAGACAAAAACAATGTTTATAACATAATATCTGCAATTTCACAGAAAATTATAACAGTATCTATATTTAATTGCATTCGTAAAAACTTAATGGGTTCAACAATAATTTCCCAATTCACCTAATTAATAAAAAATAAAGCACGCCAATATTGTAAGACATCTCCTAAGATCGGTGTACTCGGCACCCTCGGTCGGCCACGTTGCACACCGCTACGAGTTGGTGTCCGGCACATTGAACTCGCGAGAAAGTGATTGTACTTGATGGATTTGCTCTGAAACGTCTGGTAATCGAAGCGTGACGCTGAAGCGTGATGTTGGCATGGAAACCGAGATATTGTAAAGTAGGACTTGGATCTCTTACACTTCATAGCTGACAAGTCGTTGCAAATGCCAGGGATAATGATGGGTGTGAAGATGATGGGACATCATTGTTTAGTTGTGTGGTCTATAAAATGGTGCCGGTTGAATGATTTTAAGGATTATTGTCGTGTTCATCATAAAAAGTTCGTAAATATTAACATTGCTTTTTTGTAAATTTAAATCACCATTTACATTTTATTTATACATACGCATAAAATTAAAATTAAGCATACATTATGTAATATTTAACGAATTTCCAGTTTTCCATGGTACAAGATTTTGTTCTTGTTCATAAATTGTCCACTTATTGATTCAGGTGAAAAGCTTGGTAAATTTCCTGAACACTCTTTCATGCTTGTCTATAAAAAGTTGATCATCAGTTTTATGAATTGTTATTCTGCGGCCGTGAGCGAAGTATCTTTATATTCAGGAAGATAATTAATACGAAGTGAAAAATTTCCGGTAGATCCGGGACAGCCAGATATTGTTCACTTCATACTTCCCTGCATCATCCTGACTCCACTCATATTAAAACGAAGCTTTATCTAACAGTTTTCTGCTCGCATTTTTATACATTTCTGTTCTAGAACTCAGTAGTTCTAATTGAAAAATAATCAGTCTTGTCAAAATAGAAACGCTTCCTTAATATTTAGTACTAATATTTCCATACTGGAACATTCAAAATATCTACTCCTTGAAACAGGTTTTGAATTATTTTACAAAATAATTACAAAATAATTACAAAATGCATCTTTCCGATGACAAGGTCTGTGCATTGAAAGAATAAAAAGATAACGCCAACGGCATTGAAAGATAAAATCTCACTCAAATATCAACAAAACCACCAGAAAGTCATATACTACTTTTCAACAGTACTAACATCCCGTTGTTTAATTATAATTAAATATCCATTAATTAATTTCATTACGTTGTTCAACGACTGTTTGATTTGATTCCACGGACGAAATGCAGTTGAATTTGAATGTCGAAGTGCAGCTGACTGCATTACCAGCAAAACTAAATGCAATGTCGTCCATGCACCAGAGCTCATGCAGCCTGCCCTGCTGTGGTCAGCTCTGCGAAATTATTTGATTTTTTAGGCTAATTTTTATGGATGAATGATTATGATCGTGATGATTTCATACATTTTCACAAGAAAGGGCAAACCAGAACTAACTATCTATACACAATCTTTTTGGACGGGTCACAACTCATACAACTTTATCAACTGGCAGGAAAAAAATAAAACTTTCCAAAAATCTACCAACATATTTTTTTGTCTGGGTCGGAAGAGGCCTGGGGAAGCGAATGTAAATCGTCTTCACAGTGATTTTCCTAAATTTTGTCTTCCCATCAAATAATTTTAAAAAATCAGATAGTAACGAGCCATGACAGCCTAAAAGACTAAATAATGCCACACACTGGAGTACTTCATGACCTCTGGTACGTCCTCAAAGTGTTAAAACACACTCCAGCAGTGTCGGACTGGGGTAAAATTTCTTACCGGGCAACAGATTAGAAACCGGCCCACGGTAAAAAAGCGGCCCATTTTCAGAATGAACTTTTTTTGGCAAAACTATGCTACAAGCCAGCTGCAGGCGCGTAGGAACTTTCTTTTGGGTGGGGGTTAAAATTATCGGTGATCAATGAATGTAAGGAAAAGGTAGTGCGCCGTCACAAGGGGGACCCAGGTAGCCCCGCAGGGCATTTTATGAATTTTTGATGTAAAATAATCGAATTTGAAGCTATTTTGTCATTTTATTCAAAAGACATTTAAAATGTGTGATATGCATTATCCTGTGGAAACTTTAGACAAATCTGATATAATCTGTAACTATTTGTCTTAGGTTTTTGAGTTTTTGATCAAGAGAATCGAATTTGAAGGTATTTTGTATCCATTTCATGGAAATTTAAAATGTTGATATGCAATCTTCTGGGGAAAACTTTAGACAAAATGCGATATAATCTGCAAATTTTGTTATTTGATCAAATCCCCAATGGTCCCGCAGGGCATTTTTTGAGTTTTTGATCCAAAAGAATCGAATTTGAAGCTATTTTGGCATTAATATCAAAGAAATTTAAAATTGTTGATATGCATTATCCTGGGGAAACTTTAGACAAATGAGATACTAATCTGAAATTTGTCTTATACCTAGTAGTAACCCAATTGGTAGTAGTAACCCGCAGGGCATTTTTTTAGTTTTTGATATAAATGAATCGAATTTGAAGCTATTTTGGCATCAATTTCAAAGAAATTTAAAATTTGTGATATGTATTATCATGTGGAAACTTTAGACGCATGTGATATAATCTGAAACCATATGTTTTATAGAAACCCAATTGGCCCCGCAGGGAATTTTTTGAGTGTTTGATCCAAAATAATCGAATTTGAAGCTATTTTGGCATTAATTTCATAGAAATTTAAATTTGGGTTATGCAATAATCTTGGGGAAATTTTAGACTAATGTGATGTAATATATGAAATTTGTCTTATAGAAACCCAATTGGCCCCGCAGGGCATTTTTTGAGTCTTTGATACAAAATAATCGACTTTGAAGCTATGTTGCATCCATGTCAAAGAAATTAAAAACGTGTTATATGCAATGTTCTTGGGAAAACTTTAGACAACATGCAATATAATCTGCAAATTTTGTTATTTTATCAAATCCCCAAAGGCCCTGGCAGGGAATTTTTTGAATTTCTAGTAAAGATAATGGATTATGAATCGATTTTTTAATTCCTTTTAAGAAGGTGCAATAAGCAACAGAACAGCAATGATCAAAATAAGTTTCTATGTGTTTTGGTATCAAATAGTTCGTATTATTATTAAATTGTATTCATTTGTGAATTTTCCTTCCGTTCCCACCAAAAATTTTCTTCGATTTTGCTAGTCACTAGGAATTTTCTGGTCCTGCTACAGAGTCTGAATTGATTTAAAAAAAATCTTCGAGCGCAGCCAATCTTTTAGGAAGCAGAAAAAATCAAAACAATTGGATAATTTTTTTAGAAAAATTCTGGTGTTAAGTGAAACAGCCATTAACAGCCGATAGAGCTGAAGGAGAGAGCATATTTTCTAAGCCGCCAATGTAAACAGTCCATTGCAGTGCGGCTCGGCCCGAACTTGAAGAACCGTTTGAGTAATCATCCTAGGTTTGAGCGGCCCAGACAGACGAGTTCCGATATCATATTATCACACCACACCACAGTATATACAATACTCTTAGATAAGAATACCTTGCAATTGAAGTAGATGGTGTGCTTAATGGGATGTGATCTACGTAACATTGTAATTCTAGACTATGAATTAAGTAGAGATACTTTATGGAAGTCGACGGCCCTTTTCTACAGGTCGATCGTTCCATTTTGAACCGGCCCACCGGGCATTGCCCGGTTGCCCGGCGGCCCAGTCCAATACTGCACTCCAGTGTGTGGCATTATTAAAAGATAAACACGATACTTATGGTAAAATAATCGTATTTAACACTTTGAGGTCGCTCCAGAGGTCATAAAGTACTCCAGTGTGTGGCATTATTTAGTCTTTTAGGCTGTAATGGTTTGTTACTATCTGATTTTTTAAAATTATTTAACGCGATTCGAGCGATACCACGTGACTAAAAATATAAATCACGATATTGTACAAAGTACTGCACTCAATGAGTCGGGAGGGCATTTTTCTCATTCAGTAAGTGATTCTACAACTCACTGTACATTTTTTAACACATTATTGTTGTACCGTAAAATTTTGACTTTTTTATTTTTGAAAATAATCATATTTATTTTTGTCACGATTTAAGCCCCACCTTTCACACTACAGACTTCCACGAGGTCTCATTTTGTTCACAAAGCATGGGCGGATGGGCTGACAAAGCCCAAATTTCGATAACTTCATTCCTACTGCAACTCTAGCTCCTACTAAATCTGTAATATTTGACTCTAAAATCCTATACGTTATATATTTTTTTTTACAAAAATGTAAACAAAAAATTGGAAAAAGGGCTTAGTCAGCCAATAACTAAATATGATGAATATTCCCTCCAAGTTTCATGTACCTAATTCAGATAAGCGGTTTTGTCTATACGATGTCAGTGTAACGTGCATTTTACATATTTGAAAACGTCCCGGATTTTTTTGTGACGTCCAAAAACGACTAATGTCACTTGATATCATAATATGTTACCAGCTCCCCCTTACGAAATATGAAGAAAATTAATATTGATTTTTTTCGGTCAAATCGCCTTAATGGGAAGAAAAAATTTCAAAAAACGCTCTGACGAACCTTGCGATTTCCGTTCGCTTACCCAGGCCTCTCATAATGATGTAATGGTAAGGACGCGTTGTCCTCGAGTGTCATCTTCTGACGGCTCCCACCTGATCACGTGGACACTTGCCGGGTAGATCGAGGTCATTGGCAGACGATGACGTCAATGGAGTGGCGGATACTTTCACTGTGTCCACGAGAGATCCTGCTCGATGCTTGCCCAACGCAACCCGGAGGTCGGCATTCCTCGCAGGCCGGGGGTTTTAGGCGGGATTTCCAACTCGAAACATGAACTTCCCATTGGACGAGCTCTTCATTCGTTTCGAATTTTTTATCATCAACATCATCATCTAACAAGAATTTACAATTTAAAACAAAATCGTAATTTCACAATTTCACATTTTTGCTCGCATTTTTGTCAACATTTATACATTAAAATTTAATAAAAGATGTGCAAAAATGGCTTAGAAAAAAATGATCTTCAATTTAGAGTGTCCTTTTGATTCTATGGCTATGGTATAGGCACCGAGAGTTCGCCACGAGTGAGAGAAATTAGCAACTTTTGTGGGAAGATCGTCAACTGTTTTATTTCTCATTGGCCGTGACCTAGCAACCGATCAGATGTCAACAAATGTACTCAAAATATTTCGGAATCAAACTAAGTCGCGCAAATTAATATTGTGATCAGATTCAGTGAAATTGTGAACACTTTATTATTAATATTTTGTAGGCGAATAAACATTAGATATACTTGTGTAAATTTTAAGAATTGATAATGCGTAATATGTGCAGCAACATAACATATAACTGCAGCGACTTGGACGCCTTGCCAAAAGGTAAGCTTCCTTCCCACAGATTAGGTGGCTCTGTCTGTACTTTTTACAGTGCCATCTGTTGTCTAAACACGCTGCCTATAGTATGGTTGTTGGTGCAATAAGGGTAATACGCACGCCGAGGTCCCTGGTTCGATTCCCGCGGCCGTCTAGCCTCCCTGAGGTATTTTCGTAGTAGTCCGTAGTCGAGAGGGAAATGATGGGAAGGTTCCATACTAAAAGGCCACGACCGCCTTCTTCCCACCATCCATTCTTACCTATTCTTCATCATTTTCTGCTCTACGGACCTTGGAAAGAGCCGAAACGAAATTCGTCAAATAGCAGTGATAAAATATCTGAAATTTTCTTCGCGAAATTTGTCAAGTATTTCCAACACGCTTAAAATGTCCGTAAAATGTCAATAATATTTTAAGTTATCGACAGATTAGTCTAGAAATTGACAAGAACGCCCATACTTTTGGTCCCGATGACCCTATGCATAAATTGAAGTTAATAAGCAAAATGGTTCCAGATTAAATTTCCAAAAATCACAGGATCCTGTTCAAAAACTGACCCGATACCGCATAGATTACATTAGTAATTGTGTAACATTTCAGATCGATTGGTATGAAAGGTTTGAACTAGACCCAGCTGGTAAAAACACACAAAAAACAAATAAAAAATCCATAATAGTACCTGATGAGCGATGACGCTCTTTACGCTTGCTCAATCATTACGGCGCATGCGCCTGGTTGCAGAGTAGTGCGACGTTAAGCACAAATAGCAATACAAGCCATATACAAGCGCTCGGCCGTTGTAGAAAATTGGGAGAGAAAAATTGTGTCATAATTATTAATACCTACTTAATTGTCAACGGGATATCCCAAGTGTGCAAGTGGGTGTAACTTTGATAGGATTTCACATGATCAGTCTGATTGGTTATCAGTAGCACTTTCTATTTTTGCTTGGTGCCTTGTTAATTATAGGCGCCGGTTATTAAAAAACCGCGCCAAACTGTGGAATTTCCGATACGATTGGAGACCAAAACCATTAACCAATTGATCTCAAATTGTAATCATGATTAGATGAAAGACAAAGGGTTAACACTTGGCACATTTTTAAATTAAATTTCATACGGCACCCAGCGATACCAGAAAAACGGAACAGGTTGGATGAGTGGTTAACGCTCTGAACTTGTATTCCGGAGGCCCGGGTTCGATTCCCGCGGGGTTCCTTCCTGACTGGGGTTTTTTCATGGTTTTCCCTCAGTCGACAGGCAAACGCTGGGAAAGTACCCCACTAATAGGCCACGACCGCCAACTTCCCACCTTCCATCCTTGCCTACTCTTCACCATCATCTCCCAATCATCATCATAATCATCCGTCGCCATTAGCCTCGCTGCAGAACAGTGCGACGTTAAGCCCCAGACAAAAAAATATCCCATAAAATAGATTTTTTTTTACCAAAAGTAAACTAATTAAATTACTAATTAGCAAAGCAAAAAATTAGAAATAAACCTATAATCATGATCAAAATTTCAAATAATTTCGTCAACCCATTTAGTCTCCAATAGTATCCAAAAAAGTGCCTAACACAAGCGTCAAAATCGCTCGCGCTTGCAGCACCTTATAATTCGTGTTTGTACCGAGGTCTTGGATGATGTGCGCGTGATGGAAAAGTGATGTGAAGGATGAGCAGTGGGAGGCAAAGAGGCGGATGAGCCATGCAGGCAAATACAACGCAACAACACGGATCAAATTAACTGTTGTTTTGACTCAAGCATGCAAGGTTAGGCGTATCAGGAGATCCAAGGTGTGAATTATTATTGGGTTGATCCTACACAATAAACGTGATGTCTTTTACAAGCAAAATAGATCTATATCTCAAACTTATGGCCCGAATATATGTTTTTACCTTTGTGTGGGTTTTCGCATTGCGTTATCAACGTACAGTTGTTGCACAAAAGATTCAAATCCAAAAAATCCAAAAAATGCCCTGCAGTGTAAGGTGGTGGCCTGCCCTCCACCACCCCAAAGTGTCAAATTTTAAAAATATATTGCATATTTCAACAAAATACACCTCATAACGTCTCAAAATTCATTTCTAAGTGTCCAAAAACCAATAAACGCCCTGCGGGGCCCCCCACGCCCCCCTTGACACGGGGAAAATTGTTTTCCTTGCCTTGCCCCTTCCTGGCAGAACGCCCATGAATACAAGATTGATTGTCGAGGAACCTGACCAGCAGCCAATCCGTTTTGTTCAAATACCATTTGTCATTGGTTTGAGTGTATACCTATCGTTTAAACTACGCTTTACGGATGGATAATCTAAAAGAAGAATTGTGTATTTCGAAACACGCGCGTTCATCAAGTTTTATTTTTAGTTTCCTACGCTTGTCCATTCGGGTTTTTAGGATTCTTAGATTATCATAATCTAGGTACACTTGGCCAAACAAAAATTGAACGTTCAATAAATCTGATAGGCTGATAAATGAAGTCAGTCTAAGCGATCTCATTGTCTCACTCTAGTAGGTGACCTCACATTTCAATGATAATAACAAGCTTTGATTGGTTATGGTACACCCGCGGTCACAGAAATTGCTTGCAAAATTCTAAGTCATTTTCAAAACTTGATTAATTAGACGAAAATACGGAGGTGAACGCAGATTTCGAGCATGTGGGGTTGAAGGGTTTGATTAAAAGAACCATTCAACCACCTCATACATAATGATTAATTCTCCGTTCTACAAATATTGACGGTAATTCGAGCTCCAACTTTGCAGTTTACCGTCAATTTTTCTGACCGTGGGTGTACATGACCAGCAGTCATTCAAATTTGGTCAACGTTCCAGTTTTGTTTGGCCGAGTACTACTATGAAATTGAGCAATGTTTTGATGTTTTATTTCCTTCTTTCGTTACAAAGAGTAGTGTGAAAGCAGCATTACTTGAGTATTAAGTATTTCTCAATTCCGACGAACAGAATGCTATTTTTAACAACAGTACGACCATATTTAGATTATGCGTCGATAATATGGAATCCACATCAAGTTACCAAGATTGCTCTTCTTGAAAAGGTTCAGCAGCGTTTCATAAAATGGATTTGTTATAAAAATAAAATACAATACCACAGGAGAGATTATCATGATTTATGCCGGTCAGCTAAATTGCACACACTTTCACAACGGAGACAACTAACTGCCATTTTATTTCTTCATAAATTATTTAATAACTCAATCGACTGTCCTCAACTTCTGTCTAAAATCAATTTTTCAGTTCCTTCCCGCCCCACTCGCCACAAATCATCATTTAAAACTCATAAAAGTAGGATAAATATTTTGAAACATTCTTGTGTTAATAGAATGATGTATACTTTTGATAATTTTAACTTCCAAATTGATAACACATTAGATATTTTTAACAATTCTATTGAAAACATTAGGTCCACTTTTAATAAATTTGTATTTGACTTAGCCCCAGTTTAGATTAGGTTCATAGATTAGCATTAGATTAGTATAATTTAGTTTGTGGTGATTATTTAAATTTTTCCTGTTTTAATTTTTAACTTATTGTATCAATTGCTTTTCTCTGTTAGTTTTTCATAATTTGTTGTTATTTTATATGTTATGTCCACTTGTGGAGTTTTACTCTGTTGGATATATTGTACAAATACATAAATAAAGCTCACGAGCAACGCCTATCTGCTCTTCTCACACATATTTTTATCTCTGTTAAACTGTTGATCTCCATTAAATAATCAACGCGAACGAAATGCTGTTCGAGTAAACGCCCTTTGAAGATAATCTAGTTTGAAAAAGTCATCAAAATCCCACAGCCTTGGCAAAACATCAGTTTCAGATCATGCTCATTCGATTCACACAGCCGCCCAAAAGAGAACCAGAATGATATCGAAAAATGTCACGAATTTAATTGTGCGGGCGTCACATTTTACTAAAAACTAAAAAAGCAACTCCGAAATCTCTCACTGAACTCTAAAATTGACAGACGAAAAACAAACAAAAGGAGACATGTCAGTCTTTGATAAGAAATTACACGGTAGAGCTGTGGCTTTCACAGTTTAGTCACAATTCCTTAAATTTATTTGACAGGAGCGTGGCCTTGAAGAGTTTTTTAATCGATTTTTATCAATATCTTTTAACAATGTAATTGTTAACAAAATAGGGCTTTGTACGAGTATTCAGAACAGTTCAATGAAAATAATTTCATAGTTTGGAATAATGTATTAGATTTATTTTGTCCAACAGATGTTTAGTGCCATAATTTTACTAATTTTCGGGCACTAAACGTCTGTAGGACAAAGTAAATCTAATAAACCATTACAAGCTATGGAATTATTTTCTTTGAACTGTTCTGAATACGCGTTCAAAGCCCTATTTTGTTAACAATTACATTGGTAAAAGATATTGATAATAATCGATTAAAAAACTCTTCAAGGTCAAACTCACTACCGAGCCGTCTTAACAATGAAAGAAGGATCATTGTTTTATATCTCACCTTGTTGTTGCCTGTAATCCAGTCTGTTGTACTAAACAAACACAGCAAACCACGCTGTCACGTGCACACAATTGATCAAATCACCACTTTCAATCAACAAGCCACTTGTCAAGACTTGAAACCGAACTGATTGGGAGCTCGAGGACAACTGGCTGGTTATGATTTGTTGTTGTGATTCATTCATTTAGCTTGGAGAAGGTCTAGTTCATGAAGTGGTTGAAATATGACGTTGCCGCTTTTAAAGGGGATGGAGCGAAGTAACAAGGAATACACGGACGTCAATGAAGAGGATAGAACGATGTGACAGGTAAACGTGGCTAAAGTGTTTTACACTCGATCCATCAGGATCGTTGTCAGATGAGGGGGAGGGAGAGGATTATAATCACTAAATTATGTAATTTTGGATTGCTGAAATAGAAAATCAATTAACACGGGAAAGTGCAGCACAGAATACATGCAGAGACGGCGTTAGAAATTTTGGACAGGGGGGGCAGTGAGCGGTGGACAACTATTTAGGGTGGGCAAATTTTTTTTCCACTGAAAGTATAATTGTTAAAAGAAAGCCATGTCCCGCAAGGCGATATTAGGATTTTTAAATCAATAGAAACGAATTTGGGACCATAAATATTAATAATTTTGTAGTAAAATATGATTGGAATATCACATAAAATAAGGGTGGGTTGTAAAGTTACAATACAAGAGTTTGATCTGTACATACAGCCTACAACATGAATGCGGTGTAATTTTAGAAAAGTATTCAATCTGTGCTACTTGATTACTTATTTCAAATTTATAACCAAAACTCAAATTCAAAGACTATTTGATTATTTTGGGTGAGCGCGCGCCCACATGCTCCCACCCCTGGCGCCGTCTCTGAATAATGATACGTCGTTTATTAGTTCACAGTTGAATCGAGCTTAGGACGCCGAAATTAACATATTTGAGGAATCAATGTAGACGTGATCTGTAAATATTAATGTTACAAAATCCAGTGTAAATTGAGGCAACATTTACAAAAGCAGCCATATTGAAAAATTGGAAAAATTGGAATATTGGGGCAATAAAATGTTTTCATTGGCTAATTCTTGATATGCGTTTTGAGGTCTTGAACAAAAAGTTTGCTGGGGGAAGTGCCAAAGTCCGGTGTGAAAAAGGCTGTTATGTGCGAAATTTTTCAAATTACTTTACTACAAAATAAACAGAGTGAAACAAGATACTCTTTTATTAATATTTTCTATAAAATAAATTACTTGTAATTAAAAAACCAACGTAAAACATATTGTACATATTGGTTTTACATATTGTAAAACCAACATAGTCCAAGATAAGTAATTTTTTTACTCTTTTTGGAGAATATTATTGGGAATAAATTAACGGAAGTAACGTATATTTATAACTCCCTAACGTTACAGACTAATATTATTTCAATTTATCAAATTTATTTGCTTCATATTCAATATAAATTTTTATTGATTATCTCGAAATAACTTATAATTGGACTTTTATTGTTTTAGTAAATGGCTCCTCATTTGTGGGCTACTACCATTTTGATGATATTTACAAGCGAAATGTTCTTAGTTTTCAAATAAACTGATTGCAGAGGAGCTTAACTTCTCCACTCGCTAGTGTATTTTCTAATCAAGTAGGGAATACAATGAAGTGCACTTCCAATTAACCCAATTAAATAGTTTTCAAACAAACTTCATGTAATGAATACCAATTATAGGCGCTCGCAAGGTATAATTAATCAATGAAAACCTCACACTAAACTACTAAAGATGTGAACCGCAAAACTTTAAGTTCAGCCCTCATATATAAATAAAACATGTCAGAAGCATGATGAGTGGTAAAACTTGGTACCACCGTGTACTTGTGCAAGATACTTTGAGACAGCTCTAGAAATAGCGACAATTCACGCTGGAACTCCAGTCTGTTTCAACATGTTCCGAACTGTTTTAATTGAGATTATATTTCAGTGGCTTAACTTCAATTATACCAGCATCAAAACGATCGACCAATTATTTTGAAATATTCTGCAAGTGTTATTAATCCAGCGTGCCTTTGGTGGCTGCAATTTTTCGACAGATGTCTTCAAGTGGACCAAAAATTTAGTAATTGTTCATACTTTTCCAAGCGCCCAAGTAAAATAATTGGCGAATCAATAGACGTATCACTATGTCTGGAAACAAGGGCACACTGTAAAAACAAGTAGACAAAGCAATGTGTCCAGAAAAACCACCAGTGCAGAGCATTTGCTGTGGTCATATTTTGCCGGATATAGCGCCTAAAATGTGAGCCTGCAAAATGGCATCATGAAATTATAGCTACGTATTTTGGCTCATTAGGGTCTGTTTCAGGAAAAATGCTACCTATAAATATGCTATAGCTGTTTTCTAATAAACGATTTCTGGCTACTAGTAAGCGAACGAAAAAATCACGGTTCGCCAAAGCGATTTTTTGAAATTTCTTTTTACGCGGACAAAATTTTAAAAAATCAGATAGATGCGACCCATTACAGCCAAATAGACTAAACAATGCCACACACTGGAGTACTTTGTGACCTCTGTTACAACCTGAAAGTGTTAAATACGATATTTTTGGTAAACTGTGAGGTCGTACCAAGTGCCAAACAGCTATGCAGTTTGCGGAATTATTTAGTCTATTAGGTTGTAATGGGTCGTTACTATCGGATTTTTTTAAATTTTGTCAGCATGAAAAGAAGTGTCAAAAAATCGCTTTGGCGAACCGTGCTTTTCCCATTCGCTTATACGCATGCCTCTTAAAGTGTGTGACAGTTGCTCTAAAAAGGTAAGGTATAGACGCTGAATGAGTGTGATCGATCGCCAACTTTGCGTGGACTCTGACCTGACTGTATTAAGGTGATACTAGCTCTCGGCCGTTTTAGAAAATTGAGAGACAAAAATTGTTTCATAAGTGAGTGTAACTTTTACAGGATGTTCACATGATCAGTCTGATTGTATATTGTTAGCACTTTTTAATTTTTGCTTATTGCATCGTTAATTAGGCGCCGGTTATTCAACAAAACCGCGCAAAACTATGAAATTTGCGATACGATTGGAGACCAAACCCGCGAACCAATTGATCTCAAATTTTAATCATGATTAGATGAAAGACAAACTTAGGGTTATCACTTGGCACATTTTTTAAATTTAATTTTATACGGCACCCAGGAAGACAAGAAAATAGCTAATTTTTCATCCAAAATCCACTAATTATTACTAATTAACTAAGCAAAAAATTAAAAATGTACCAAGGGATAACCCTAAGTTTGCCTTTTATCTAATCACGATTAAAATTTCAAATAATTTGGTCAACCCATTTAGTCTCCAATCGTATCGCAAAAAGTGTCTACAAAACGCAGCAAAATCGCTCGCGCTTGCAGCACCTTAAAAATTTAAATATGTGTTTAAATATTTCACAAGTATTACATTTTTTAACAAGTTTTAATATCCCTCAAGCCAATTTTAATATCAGACAATGTATCTAGACATTTGTTGTGGATAATAGAGTCCTGCCTGGCGGTTTGTAAGGGAATCTTTTGAAGCAGGAACAAAACCTCGCTCTTCTAGTGAATCTCAGATTTGGTCGAGATTGTAGCCGCCGGCTCAACGCCGTTCCCGTTTCATCGAAGACACAAAAGAGAGATGGAAAGAAAATATGATATTCTTAAATCAATGTTAAACATAATTTGTGGCTGGAAATTGATTGAGTCAATCGATCTTTTTGTGTTCTTCGTGTTCATTTTCTTAGACGTATTCAAAGTTTGTTTTTCTATGATGTAAAACGAGTACGTTTACGCAGTGTTTTAAGACCCAGAAAAAAACACTCCGTGTAAAAAAGGCAGCCAAGTCTCTTTACTTTAAAAAAATTCAACACCGAAAAGGAGTGATATCAAAAAAGGAGCCAAGTCAATGACATTTCCAAATATTTAATCGTATTTTTGAAATAAAAGAATAAACACCGAGAAATACTTTACAAAAGGACTTGGCGCATCGTTTTTTTAAAGACATAATTCTATCCTAAAAGTGGAAAGAAATTAACAAGTAGGTACATTTTCCTCTTTCTATTAGAATTAGATGAATCAAGCTACTTTTAGTAATGGCTATTTTATAGTTTTGTCAATGGCGAGAAGAAAGATTTCATGCTGTAATAGATAAGTAATATAAGGATGGAAGAATTAAATAACAATTGGAAGTGGGCTCATACATATTCTTGCAGTACTGTTAATATGGTGATATTAGAAGGGTATCTTTTCATAATTTGATCTTAACTGAAGGAATTCATGAAACGTTGTCAAATAATTACTAACTATCTATGGAACACTATTATATATTTTTAAAGTATGAAGATATTTTTTTTAATAGAAATACAATGTGACTGTGTACTTTGTGAAATGTATTGTTATAAAATGTGGATTAATTGAAATGTATTTCATGATGAGAAGGTATAACGCATGAGACTTAATTATGTTGACCACGAAACAATATTACGAAGATAACTATTGTGTATTTATAGAAAACATAGACAACAAGTTTCATCGCGTATACATTCAAATAGAAAATATTTTACAGTAGGTATGTATAATATGTAATTGAAGGATGTTTCCCTATTATTCTAAAAATTCTTAATGACTGTTGTATATAAATGACTTATGCTTATGAATAGAAAAATGTCTTTAAAAAAACGATGCGCCAAGTCCTTTTGTAAAGTATTTCTCGGTGTTTATTCTTTTATTTCAAAAATACGATTAAATATTTGGAAATGTCATTGACTTGGCTCCTTTTTTGATATCACTCCTTTTCGGTGTTGATTTTTTTTAAAGTAAAGAGACTTGGCTGCCTTTTTTACACGGAGTGTTTTTTTCTGGGATATCACTTCTTTTGTTAGTTTATTCATACAGCTTGTAGCACATGTCCGAGCAGGAACTAATTTCTTTAAAAAAATACGCCTCAACCGATTTGGTTACTATGAAAAGTTGCGTTTGGTATAAGATGAAAATGATTATCCAAGAAGAATAGCTTAAGTTTCGTTATAATCGATCCAGCCGTTTTCGATACATGATGTCACTTCCGGTTTTGAAATAGCGGCCGAATTCCGGTATAGGTAACCATAAAAAACACTCCGTGTAAAAATACCAGCCAAGTCTCTTCAACTAAAAAAAAAATAGAAGAAATCTAAAAATTCAGCACTGAAAAGTAGTGATATCAAAAAAAGGCCAAGTCAAAACTTTTAAAAATTACTTGGCGCATCGTGCATATAAATAGTATAGAAGTAGGTCGGTAATCAAATATACTCATCTATACATAAAATATATCTATAATCCCATAGAAAAACGATGCGCCAAGTAATTTTTAAAAGTTTTGACTTGGCCTTTTTTTGATATCACTACTTTTCAGTGCTGAATTTTTAGATTTCTTCTATTTTTTTTTTAGTTGAAGAGACTTGGCTGGTATTTTTACACGGAGTGTTTTTTATGGGATATCATTCCTTTTTTCAGTTTATTCTTACAATTTGTAGCATATATTGTGGAACCAAAGACTATAATTCCTTTAAAAAAATACGCCTTTTTGATTTGGTTGCTAAGAAAAGTTGTGCTTGTTACTATGTATATGCCATAAATGATATGCTATAAAGTATAGCGCAAGTTTCGTTCCAATCGGTCCAGCCGTTCTCGAGTTATGGCATCACTTCCGGTTTTCAAAATGGCGGCTGACTTCACTGCCACCTAAAATTTGTGTCTTTAAATGCTATGTAACATTATAAGCCTTCTGAATATGTAGTTATTGTTATAAGAGATGATTTCATTCAAATTTGGCATTTTTATGACGTCATTTCCGGTTTCGGTAAAAGTACATTTCTATTTTGACTATTGATATTTCATTGAGAAGACCATCCGAATCGTTTGGCGCTAGTTTCGTCCAAATTGGTCCATCAGTTTTTAAGATATGACGTCACTTCCGGTTTCAAAATGGTGGCACAAAAAATTCGTAAGGACAAGGTATCATCAGACGCCAAAAGTGCATATATGGTAAAAATTTCAGATCGATCGGCTCAGCCGTTTAGGCTGTGGCGCTGTCAACAGTGTTTCCTGATATCATCAGAATCATCATCTTCAGAATCAGAAAGTGGTGTAATTTTACATATTTCACGGCCCTCTAGCACGAAAATGACATACCCTATTGTTCCCAAATTCGGTATATGGGGTGGGGTGGGCCATAGCTCGAAATTAAGATATTTTGCAACAATGTGAAATTTTCCAATTTTAAGATCCAGTAGGCCGAAAATGCCATGTTGTTGCTTACAGTAAAAGTGGTTGGTCTGCTCCTCAGTTTATTAGGCATTTACGGTATGTTTAGTGAGTGTGAGTGTACGGTACGACTTGGCTGGGTGGAGCGACCGCTCCACTAGATAAGAAAACAATCTAGTTTTATCTAGTTGATACCTTCATGAACGACCATCTGAATTCCTAATCCCTATATTTCCGTAAAATCGGTCATGCCGTTTGTAATATATGACGTCACTTCCGGTTTCATTTAGTGGTTCCTGCCGCCATTTCCGGTACCATTAATTTATTTATTCATTTTTCACAATTGATTTTTCAAATAAAAAGCAGAATGAATACGCAGGAGCTAGTTCAGTTGCAATCGGTACAGGCGTTTTAGATATATGACGTCACTTCCGGTTTCAGGAATGTCGGCCGAGAACACTGCTACCTTGAATATATAAATTGTATTGTCTATGTTACAATGTAAGTTAATTATGTATGTATTTTAAGTATAATTTGTTGAAATAAGTTAAATATTGCGTATTTATGACGTCACTTCCGGTTTAGAAAATAAGAAAATAATATTTTTTTATTGATACTTCATATAGATGACCATCTAAATCGAATGGCGCTAATTTCGTTCTAATCGGTCCAGACGTTTTTGAGTTAAGACGTCACTTCCGGTTTAAAAATGGCGGCACAAAAAATCACAAGAGGCAAGGTATCATCAGACGCCAAAAGTGCATATGTGGTAAAAGTTTCAGGTCGATCGGTTCAGCCGTTTAGGCTGTGGCCCTGTCAACAATGTTTCCTGATATCTGAATCATCATCATCATCATCAGATAGCTTTAAGAAGGGGTATAATTTCACTGTTTTCATGGCCCTCTAGCTCGCAAATGGCAAAACCTGTTGTTCCCAAATTTGGTATATGGGGTGGGGTGGGCCATAGCTCGAAATTAAGACATTTCACAACAATGTGAGATTTTCCAATTTTAAGATCCAGTAGGCCGAAAATGCCATGTTGTTGCTTACAGTAAAAGTGTTTGGTCTGCTCCTCAGTTTATTAGGCATTTACGGTGTGTTGAGTGACTGTGAGTGTATAGTACGACTTGGCTGGGTGGAGCGACCTCTCCACTAGATCCAGCCCATCACATGCAAGCGTGCAAACGTCCATTCTATGTTATGATCCAAGTGGCGAGTCCATAAGATTAACATTGCATTCCATTTTCATCAAGTCCTGTAAAAAAACTGTGTAAGACCAGGGCTGCGATCGTGTAAAATGACAACTTCCTTGTCGAAGCGAGAAGGCCGTGAATTACATTGAAATGAGAAAATTGTCGCTGCGACAAGTAAGTTGTCATTTTACACGATCCCACCCCAGGAATAAAGCTGATGGTGACAACATTTAAAAATCTTCCATTGCATTATTTTTTTATTTCTCTGTTGTCTTAAAATAAATTAATAACTTTGAGTAGCAAACAAACTGACAACATTATGGCAAAACCAATTCAATTTACGTTCCATTTAGGAACTTTGTGCCAAGTCACAACGATGACATATTTTATTACCTGTAAAATATTTTGTGTTTGGCTAAAATGGAAGAATTTCTGTAAAATAATATAATATTTTCATTAAGATTAAAAAGATTCTACTTGTTTATACATAATATTGTTTAATTATTAATATCAATAATTGTTCTAATATACTCCCAGCTCCCATTCTTGGTCCCTAATAGACGATTCAATAAAATATCTTAGTGGCTCTGGTTTCTGAAATAATTCACATGCAGTTTGATTTCCAGATATCTATTGTAGCGTGAAGTCATTGTTGACACACTACAATAGGTAGGTGGAAATCAAACAGCATATTGTGACATTTTCTAAGAAATCAGATCCTCTCAGATACTTTATAGAATCGTGTATTATCACATTTCAAGAAAAACTCATACCTGCCCTTTGCAAATAAGTCCTTTCAATTCTTGCATGAGAACCTTTGCTTTGAGGATCAGGAGATATTTCGAACTTCTGTTACGTTGACAGATATTCAAAAGAAATCAAATTAAGAATCTCTGATCCACATTGATACAAAAAGATACCTTTGTGTTTTTATTGCTTCTGCAACAGCTGTATTCAATATCATCTTGAACTGATCACTTTCATGTTTTCCTTTTGGTTTCCTAGAATATGTCCCACGCACGTTAGCAGGGAGCAAACGTATTGGGGAAGTTTTTATGAGAAGAATGCAATAGTCTTCTTATAGATATTGACAGGCGCGTGGCTGGTGAAATGGGGCACATCTTGTATACTAGGAACTGGATCTGGAATAGCTATATTGAAAAATAACTTTTCAATCTGTTTGAACTGGCAGATTTTATTGACAATAATTGTAAAAAACAAATATTTTGAATCCTCTTTGAAGAATCTGTCCATTCAGGATTGAAATTAATATCGTTCGTATATAAATAACAATTTTGCTATTTGGAAAGCATCGCAATTTAAGCATTTTTTTGTCTGGGGCTTAACGTCGCACTGTTCTGCAGCGAGGCTGCAGAAAGTATTAACATACATTTAAACACCACATCAAGTTTGTATAATCGGGCTGTATTCGGGCTGCATTTATGCTATAATTTAAATTGACATTTTTATTTAAATTGACATTCAGTAAAATTACAAGTAAAGAATAAAGAGATGAAAGATTGAATGAAAAAAAAATTATTTAGTAGCATTTAACGTCGAAGTATTCAGTACTAGGCTAATAGGCTAACTAGGTGATGATGATGAAGAATAGGTAAGGATTGACGGTGGGAAAGAGACGGTCGTGGCCTATTAGTAGGAAACCTTCCCAAATTTGCCTCTCGATCGAAAAGAAAAACAATCAGGAAGTCTGTGGAAATCGAACCCTGGACCTCCTGAGTGCAAATTCAGGGAGCTAGAGCTTGAGCCAACTTGCTCCATTTCATTAATTTTTGTTTTTTTAAATAAATCGAATAGTGGGAGTTTTGACAAATTACTGGAAAGTGAAGACTAGAGGTGCGTGAACCTGGCACCCCCCACTTAAGTTAGAGGGATAAAACTTTCCAAATATTTAGTGCGTAATTAGTGCGAATTAGTGCGACTGGTTCCAGAATTAGTGCGACTACCCCTAAAAAGTTATTTAGCAAAAGGTGTGGGGGGTGCCAAGTTCACTTAGCACCCCCCATGAAAGTTAAACGGTTCAAACTTTGCAGATATTTAGTGCGGAATTAGTGCGAATTAGTGCGACTAGTTCCAGAATTAATGCGACTACCCCTAAAAAGTTATTAAGCAAAAGGTGTGGGGGGTGCCAGGTTCACAGCACCCCCCATAAGAGATAAACGGTTCAAACTTTGCAGATATTTAGTGCGGAATTAGTGCGAATTAGTGCGACTAGTTCCAGAATTAGTGCGACTACCCTTAAAAAGTTATTAAGCAAAAGGTGTGAAACTGAGGGGTGCCAATTAACAGCTACCCCGATAAGAGAAACGGTTCAAACTTTGCAGATATTTAGTGCGGAATTAGTGCGAATTAGTGCGACTAGTTCCAGAATTAGTGCGACTACCCCTAAAAAGTTATTAGCAAAAGGTGCGGGGGGTGCCAGGTACGCAGCACCCCCCATAAGAGATAAACGGTTCAAACTGTGCTGATATTTAGTGCGGAATAAGTGCGAATTAGTGAGACTAGTTCCAGAATTAGTGCGACTACCCCTAAAAAGTTATTAAGCAAAAGGTGTGAAACTGGTGGGTGCCAAGTTAACAGCTACCCCGATAAGAAAAACGGTTCAAACTTTGCAGATCTTTAGTGCGGAATTAGTCAAATTAGTGCAACTAGTTCCAGAATTAGTGCGACTACCCCTAAAAAGTTATTAAGCAAAAGGTGTGAAACTGGGGGGTGCCAATTAACAGCTACCCTGATAAGAGAAACGGTTCAAACCTTGCAGATATTAAGTGCGGAATTAGTGCGAATTAGTGCGACTAGTTCCAGAATAAGTGCGACTACCCCTAAAAAGTTATTAAGCAAAAGGTGTGAAACTGAGGGGTGCCAATTAACAGCTACCCCGATAAGAGAAACGGTTCAAACTTTGCAGATATTTAGTGCGGAATTAGTGCGAATTAGTGCGACTAGTTTCAGAATTAGTGCGACTACCCCTAAAAAGTTATTAAGCAAAAGGTGTGAAACTGAGGGGTGCCAATTAACAGCTACCCCGATAAGAGAAACGGTTCAAACTTTGCAGATATTTAGTGCGGAATTAGTGCGAATTAGTGCGACTACCCCTAAAAAGTTATTAAGCAAAAGGTGTGGGGGGTGCCAGGTTCACAGCACCCCCCATAAGAGATAAACGGTTCAAACTTTGCAGATATTTAGTGCGGAATTAGTGCGAATTAGTGCGACTAGTTTCAGAATTAGTGCGACTACCCCTAAAAAGTTATTAAACAAAAGGTGTGGGGGGTGCCAGGTTCACAGCACCCCCCATAAGAGATAAACGGTTCAAACTTTGCAGATATTTAGTCCGGAATTAGTGCGAATTAGTGCGACTAGTTCCAGAATTAGTGCGACTACCCCTAAAAAGTTATTAAGCAAAAGGTGTGAAACTGGGGGGTGCCAGGTTTACAGTACACCCCATATGAGATAAACGGTTCAAACTTTGCAGATATTTAGTGCGGAATTAGTGCGAATTAGTGCGACTAGTTTCAGAATTAGTGCGACTACCCCTAAAAAGTTATTAAGCAAAAGGTGTGAAACTTGGGGGTGCCAATTAACAGCTACCCCGATAAGAGAAACGGTTCAAGCTTTGCAGATATTTAGTGCGGAATTAGTGCGAATTAATGCGGCTAGTTCCAGAATTAGTGCGACTACCCCTAAAAAGTTATTAAGCAAAAGGTGTGGGGGGTGCCAGGTTCACAACACCCCCCATAAGAGATAAACGGTTCAAACTTTGCAGATATTTTGTGCGGAATTAGTGCGAATTAGTGCGACATGTTTCAGAATTAGTGCGACTACCCCTAAAAAGTTATTAAGCAAAAGGTGTGGGGGGTGCCAGGTTCACAGCACCCCCCCATAAAAGATAAACGGTTCAAACTTTGCAGATATTTAGTCCGGAATTAGTGCGAATTAGTGCGACTAGTTCCAGAATTAGTGCGACTACCCCTAAAAAGTTATTAAGCAAAAGGTGTGAAACTGGGGGGTGCCAGGTTTGCAGCACACCCCATATGAGATAAACATTTCAAACTTTGCAAATAGGTTGCGTCTAGTGTTTAGTATAACCACCGTAATATACTTTAAAAATGACTTGAGCGCATCGTTTTTAAAGTCATTTTTCTATTATTTAGCATGTGCCATTCATGTACCACCGCCATAATAATTTTTTAGAATAATAGGGCACATCTTTTCAACTTATTATACATAGGTACTGTAAAACTTGTCCATGTCTAGTGGAGCGGTCGCTCCACCCAGCCAAGTTGTACTATACACTCACAGTCACTCAACATAGCGTAAATGCCTTATAAACTGAGGAGTGGACCAAACACTTTTACTCTAAGCAACAACATGGCATTTTCGGCCTACTGGATCTCAAAATTCGAAAATCTCACATTGTTGCGAAATATCTTAATTTCGAGCTATGGCCCACCCTACCCCCTATACCAAATTTGGGAACAACAGGTTATGTCATTTGCGAGCAAGAGGGCCGTGAAAACAGTTAAATTACACCCCTTTTAAAAGGTATCTTCTGATGATTCAGATTCATTTATCAGGAAACACTGTTGACAGGGCCTCAGCCTAAACGGGTTAACCGATCGTTCTGAAAATTTTACCACATATGCACTTTTGGCGTCAAAGGTGCCTTTTGCTATAATTGGTTTTATGCCGCCATTTTGAAACCGGAAGTGTTGTCATATCTCAAAATCGGTTGAACCGATCGGAACGATATTTGCGCCAATCGATTCACACGGTCATCTTTATGGAATATCAATTGTTGAAGTAGAAATGTACTTTTAGCGAAACCGGAAATGACCTCAAAAAAATGAGGAATTAGACATTAATCACCTCTTACTACAAGAACTACATATTCAGAAGGCTTATAATGATATATAACATTTAAAGAAATAAATTTTAGGTGGCAGTTATTTCAGCTGCCATTTGAAAACCGGAAGTGATGCCATATCTCGAAAACGCCTGGACCGATTGGAACGATGCTTTCGCAATTATTCATGGAATATCACTTTATGCTTATATTTTGCACTAAACACAATTTTTCGTTGTAACCAATTTGGAAATGGCGTATTTTTTTAAAGGAATTAATCATTGTTGCTCCGATATGTGTTACAAGTTGTGTACATAAACTAAAAAAATGAGTGTTATCCCCATAAAAAACACTCCGTGTAAAAATACCAGCCAAGTCTCTTCAACTATAAAAAATAGAAGAAATCTAAAAACTCAGCACTGAAAAGTAGTGATATCAAAAAATGGGCCAAGTCAAAACCTAATTTTAAAAACCAAAATATACTTGGCGCATCGTTTTTTAGGGGTTTATATATATATATAAATGTTTAGGTAACTTCAATTTATTTTTGTCATATAATTTTTATATAAACGATGCGCCAAGTATATTTTGGTTTTTAAAATTAGGTTTTGACTTGGCTTATTTTTTGATATCACTAATTTTCAGTGCTGAGTTTTAAGATTTCTTCTATTTTTTATAGTTGAAGAGACTTGGCTGGTATTTTTACACGGAGTGTTTTTTATGGGGATATCACTCATTTTTTTAGTTTATGTACACAACTTGTAACACATATCGGAGCACCAATGACTAATTCCTTTAAAAAAATACGTTATTTCCAAATTGGTTACAACGAAAAATTGTGTTTAGTGCTAAATATAAGCTTAAAGTGATATTCCATGAAGAATTGCGAAAGCATCGTTCCAATCGGTCCAGCCGTTTTCGAGATATGGCATCACTTCCGGTTTTCAAAATGGCGGCTGAAATAACTACCACCTAAAATTTATTTCTTTAAATGTTATGTATCATTATAAGCCTTCTGAATATGTAGTTCTTGTAGTAAAAGGTGATTAAAGTCTAATTCTTCATTTTTTTGAGGTCATTTCCGGTTTCGCTAAAAGTACATTTCTACTTTAACAATTGATATTCCATATAGATGACCGTGTGAATCGATTGGCGCAAATATCGTTCCGATCGGTTCAGCCGATTTCGAGATATGACAACACTTCCGGTTTGAAAATGGCGGCATAAAACCAGTTATAGCAAAAGGCACCTTAGACGCCAAAAGTGCATATGTGGTAAAATTTTTAGAACGATCGGTTAACCCGTTTAGGCTGAGGCCCTGTCAACAGTGTTTCCTGATATCTGAATCTGAATCATCAGAAGATACCTTTTAAAAGGGGTGTAATTTAACTGTTTTCACGGCCCTCTTGCTCGCAAATGACATAACCTGTTGTTCCCAAATGGTATAGGGGGTAGGGTGGGCCATAGCTCGAAATTAAGATATTTCGCAACAATGTGAGATTTTCGAATTTTAAGATCCAGTAGGCCGAAAATGCCATGTTGTTGCTTAGAGTAAAAGTGTTTGGTCCACTCCTCAGTTTATTAGGCATTTACGCTATGTTGAGTGACTGTGAGTGTATAGTACGACTTGGCTGGGTGGAGCGACCGCTCCACTAGACATGGACAAGTTTTACAGTACCTATGTATAATAAGTTGAAAAGATGTGCCCTATTATTCTAAAAAATTATTATGGCGGTGGTACATGAATGGCACATGCTAAAGAATAGAAAAATGACTTTAAAAACGATGCGCTCAAGTCATTTTTAAAGTATTTTACGGTGGTTATACTAAACACTAGACGCAACCTATTTGCAAAGTTTGAAATGTTTATCTCGTATGGGGTGTGCTGCAAACCTGGCACCCCCCAGTTTCACACCTTTTGCTTAATAACTTTTTAGGGGTAGTCGCACTAATTCTGGAACTAGTCGCACTAATTCGCACTAATTCCGGACTAAATATCTGCAATGTTTGAACCGTTTATCTTTTATGGGGGGTGCTGTGAACCTGGCACCCCCCACACCATTTGCTTAATAACTTTTTAGGGGTAGTCGCACTAATTCTGGAACTAGTCGCACTAATTCGCACTAATTCCGCACTAAATATCTGCAAAGTTTGAACCGTTTATCTCTTATGGGGGGTGCTGTGAACCTGGCACCCCCACACCTTTTGCTTAATAACTTTTTAGGGGTAGTCGCACTAATTCTGAAACTAGTCGCACTAATTTGCACTAATTCCGCACTAAATATCTGCAAAGTTTGAACCGTTTCTCTTATCGGGGTAGCTGTTTATTGGCACCCCCCAGTTTCACACCTTTTGCTTAATAACTTTTTAGGGGTAGTCGCACTAATTCTGGAACTAGTCGCACTAATTCGCACTAATTCCGCACTAAATATCTGCAAAGTTTGAACCGTTTAACTTTCATGGGGGTTGCTAAGTGAACTTGGCACCCCCCACACCTTTTGCTTAATAACTTTTTAGGGGTAGTCGCACTAATTCTGGAACCAGTCGCACTAATTCGCACTAATTACGCACTAAATATTTGGAAAGTTTCATCCCTCTAACTTAAGTGGGGGGTGCCAGGTTCACGCACCTGAAGACTAGGCCTCATTTGTCAAGAATCCTGACAAACTGCGGAAGAATCCTGACAAATGATTTCAAAATTCTATGACGAAGAAAGAATTCAGAAGAAGTCGTGTGGCTAAAGATAACTAGAATAGAGTCAATAAAAAAGTCAAGAGTATTTTCCAACTGAACAAAATATTGACGGTTTGAGTTGAACAATTGTTGGACATTTATCCCGGATTCCAATGGGATTGTTGTGGATTGTTCGGGATATCAAGAGTGGAGGGAGAGTCGTCTTTATCCTGAGCAAAACATTGGCTCAATAAGCCCCTGGATATTGGATTCAATATCAACAGGCAAGAAAACTTCACCTCACGTTCATATCTTGTTTTTAAGCTGACAAGCGAAGAGTAGATTGTTTTTAGATAAGACATTTTTATCTTTTTGAAATTGCTTCGGAAATTTACAATAAATATTTTTACATAAAATAATCATATTCACAGCTCAAACCTTGAGATCAGATAATTTTATCAATCATTTTGTGTGTAGACTAGAAAATTTGATAGTCAAATTTCCGAAAGACTAATCCGCATTTTGTGAGAAATCAAGTAAAATGTAATTAAAAATCATTAAAGATGACAAACCCGATTTTTTAAAATATAACGTATGTCCTGATTGATATTGACCGTTATGAGAATTGCTATCTAAGGGTGATTTTCTCATATCTTATCATTACATTTTCGCCCTTATGGACACTCGCATTAAGGTTGAAGATTCCATCACACGTTGAATAATGACGTCATTACCAGCATGACTGAATGACCTCCACTTCTTCAATCACTGACAGATGTCGCCAATAAATCAATCACTTGATTGACAGCTGCAATGCAAGTACAGTTCAGTGACCTCAAGGACAATTGCCAGTCGGGTTTCGCAGCAACTGGATTGTAATAGAAGGGGTAATATATGTAATTACATTCCAGCGGCCTCGTACAGCTTCTTATGAGGGTGTACAGTCGCGGACAAGAGTTCAAGAGCTTCTTGTGATTACCTCTCCAAGGGATTCAAGATTTTGAATTAAATTTTCCCAATTAATAATTTTCTTAATAATTACCCCACGTTTCCAACTCAAAATTATCTGGGCTACTTTATCACCGGATAATCAATTCACTGGCTTCGTAACCAAATTGTAGCGGTTGCAAATTTAACGTCGCGTTTCGAAATCCAAAGAGCACCTCAGAGTATCTTTAGAAATATGTACAGTACCTTGAATACACAAGAATACCAAACAAAATAAGGAAAAATTATTTAATATCGAAATAACTATTTCATTAAAAAGACATTCTCGACATTATTATAATAATACTTACGTATAGCTCCTTTAATAATAATGTAAGAGATTCTCAATTTGTCTTATTTTCATTTATTCGTGCATTTTAGTAATACCAAGTTACCTGTCTGTCATGGAAAATTGATATAAAATGAAATTTACATCATATTACAAACATTTACATCTTATTTAGAAATGAATATGCATACTAAAATTAACTACTACACTATTATTAAGAGAGAGGAGCGAGAGACTCCATTTAAAACTTATTACTCGAATCTCTATTCTCTTAGTCTGTCTGTTTGTTCTTATCGCATTATAGGTCAAGCGAAGTAGCGGATCAGGCCAATTCTTTCACAAAAGATTGATTAATCCTGTTCAGATACATATTGTTTTTTTAGAACGATTATAGTCCATTGGTTTCATCGGACTTTGTTTGTTTCAAGTATTTCTTAATATTTCTCAATAGTAATGCGAGAAAATGGGTATCAAAACTACCTCCCAAAGTTGCATAACATAACAGTGGAGTAAATAATTAGCCTTGGGGAGACTGAGGTATTTTGGGAAAATTTGACACAATCCGTCAGTTTCCATAGCGGTCCCCAGGACTTTTAAGTCACAAAATAGGAGTTAAACTTCGGCTACTATTCAGATTTGTTCCAATATTTTGTTCTTCTGTAACTTTATGGTCTGAAACTTCTTGGTATGGTAGGTAGTTGACAATATTACCTTTGTAAGTCTTCTTTACAGCGCTTTGTTCGCTGAAATAATGCGTGTAATAAATGTTTTGTCAACTTCACCTTCACATAGCAGATACATCTCTCTGAAAGCGAATAACAAAATCCATATAGAAGTTGTTATTCGATTCTCGGGAGTGTTAAACTTTCAAAGAGACTTTTAAGGTGAACAAGTTCTCGGCCGTTTTAGAATGATAGAGATACATTGTTTCATAAGTGGGTGTAACTTTGATGGAATGTTCACATGATCAGTCTGATTGTATATTAGTAGCACTTTTTAATTTTTGCTTCGTACCTTGTTAATTAGGTGCCGGTTATTCAACAAAACCGCTCAAAACGATGAAATTTCCGATACGATTGGAGACCAAACCCGGTCGGTACCTAATTGATCTCAAATAATTTTAATCGTGATTAGATAAAAGACAAACTTAAGGCCATCACTTGGCAATACTTTTTGTCACCAAATATAAACGAATTATTACTAATTAACACAGCAAAATATTTAAATTGTACCAAGTGATAACCCTAAGTTTGTCTTTTATCTAATCATGATTAAAATTTCAAATCATTTCGTCAACCCATTTTGTCTCACATCGTATCCAAAAAAGTGCCTGCACGTGATCCTCATACCCTTAGTTGCAGCAGTTAGTAAACATTACTCAGCTTACAATAATACGCCACAGGATATTTCGCTGTGCAAAATGTATGACGTGTCCAAAATTTCACTGACTCTGATTAAATTATTAGTTTGCTCCTCTCTTTTAGCAATTCTGAGCTATTTTGAGTTATCTGTGGATTTTTATCGGTTGCTATGGCCACGGCAAATGAGAGATGTTAAAATTGCTGATTCTTCGCCGCACAGTTTTGCCGATTTCTCTCGCTAGTGGCGCTGGGGGTATGAACACTCGGTGCCTATATGATATAGGGTGGCGGCGACTGCTGAACAATTATTTATGGCGGAGGAAGGGGAGTTGTGAGTTTTATGAGTTGTTGTGAAACATTATATTTGGATGCAGAAGATGAGAGGACAAGAAGAAATAAAACTACTTCATTTCTTTATTGTATTTGCACTTCAAGTCAAGCTTCAAACTTTCGTAAGTCAAGCGAGAGCTTTAGTGTAGTCGAGCGTGAACTTGTCAACAAATCTTACAAGCTTTCATTCAATTGCTTTCTTGTATTTATGGACTCTGCACTTGCAGCGTACAAATACGGACTAGTTCATTCGTATCCTATTTGGTTCAGTTGAAAAAGCAATGAGAAAGGGAAATGAACATTCTGTGTTTCTAAGAAATATTTTAGATAGATGATTTATCAATAGTTTCATGTAGAACATGTGAATTCAGCAGTGATAATGATATGAAGATGAACAATGGAAATCATCAACATAATACAATTTGGAAAAATCATATGGAAATACAATAAATCAAAAAGAATAAAAATCAAGTCTAAAATGTCGTGTTGAAAATATCTCGTTTCAGTTTTGTCTTGCCACCCTCTAAAAACTGAGCAACTCTGGCAAAATTAAACATGTTTTAGGGGTAGCATTTGTTACTATCGGAGAAGTATAATCAAAACCATTCTTCTAATTACAAAAAAAAAACAATTTTACAGAAATATTTAGGGAGAGTAACCATTTGACTGACATGTAATTCACTCCCAACCGGGAAACTAATTTAATACCAAGTAGTACTCTTACGCATCAGCACTTTCTAGATTAAAACATTCCTATTTTAGACACATTTAACGTCGCACTCTTCTGCAACTAGGCTAATGACGCTTGAATGATAATGATGAGCAGGAAGAAGGCGGTCGTGACTTATTAGTAGGGCACCTTCGCATAATTTGTCTCGTGACTGAGGGAAATTACATTACACCCCAGTCAGAAAAGACGGCTGCGGGATCGAACCATAGCTCCTCAAAATATTGTTACATTTTTATTGCTTCTCTTCAGTCAACAAGTGGTTCTACACACTATTTCTTCACCTTGCAACATTTTATGTAATAACAATAATTGCACTGTAATTATTTGATATTTAATCGCAAAAAATGTTATCTAAATAACAATTCTGCGTGAAAAGAGGAGTCCACCGTCACGTTTCTCTGGATAAAAAGCCTAAGTGGCGTATTTGATCTTCATCTGGGAGGCTGTGGATGGACCGCGTGATCAGGAAGACCGTGAGTTCGACTTCCACCTCGGGCGCGTTATTATCACGAACCATCTTCGAAACTAAAACACGACGAAATAGCATCTCTTGGGTGTGTCATTATTATCACATGTTTTATCTTGCTTTTAGAAAATGGGTCGTAACGGCAAAAATATCCGGAAAGAGGATTTAAATAATGTTTAGCATATTTCCATATTTTATTAAAACTTGTAAAATATAATGCTCATGACTGTGATCTCCAGTGGAAGGTTTTTGTAAACATCATTGTTGAATAATGTTTAAAAGCGGACAAAATATATAGCATATCTTCATCTTATCATATTTATTTGAGCGAGCGACTCTTTGTATCACTTTTGGCACTCATCTCTGTTATTTGTTTTGTTTTTTCTTCATTTTGTTGGCGACTTTCAGGTCACACCTTTTCTCCGATCAAACTGAAATTTTGCATGGACATTTAAATACCAGATTGGTTCAAACTATAAAAAATATCTTCCGATTGGTTTGTCCAATCAATTTGAAATTTTGTCTGGTCATTAGACTAAAATTGTCTAAAATTTTACAAAGTTTCAGCTCCAATTGGTTAAAATTTAAAAATATCTTCCGATAGGTCGCAAAGTTCAGTACCTAATCAAGACCAACATTATCTCATTATTTTACATATTTTCAACCCAATCGGTATAGTATTTACAAAATTGTTGCCATTTTAAGAGTTTAGATTAAAGAAGAATAATAAAGATAAGAAGATAATCTACCAGGTAATCAATTATTTGCCAAAAATTATGTCAATTTCCCGGTTTTGTAATAAAAATAATAATAAATAGTGCTATATAACTGGTGTTGTAATAGGGGGATTTTCTTGTGACTCTAGTCGCTGTGTCACGGTGTGTTTATTAGCCGGTTAGCTGCTATCTGTGTTGTGATTGAGCTGGCGGGTTTGTTTACATCAGCTGTTTTTATCTGGGGTTTGGCGGTCGAGGTGGATTTCACGTCAGAGCGCACCTGATGAAGAAGATAGAATCACATTCGAAATATTGTGTTGAATTTTATTATTTTAATTTGTGACGATACCGGTGTATCGAATGTTTTAAATAGTTTAGAAAGGGTTGTCATATTGATTTTTGGAAAAATCATGTAAGTCACGAAACATGGATCGGTTATTCAGTTCGTCAGAACCAGACTAAATAGTTGCAAAGAAAATCGTATCTTGTATCGTGTATCGTGACTGGAGAAATTGCATGTATCTGTGCTCGCTCATCAACGCGTTACACTGAGCGTTTTTCCTCATTTACACTAAGTATATTGTCAAAATAATGTGTGAAAAACGGCTGAATTGAGATTTTTTTAAATGTAATCCACGTTTGAATGAGAAATATTGTTTGTTTTTTGTTTGAAACAAAGATAAATATGTTGAAAAGAAGCATGTGTATTTAATGAGAAATATGGGTTTTGCAAAGCGAAGAGAATATTTCTTTTCCCAGGCAGTGGAGATAAATTACAATTTATTTTCAATTGCCAAAATAAACATTATAAATAAGTTAAGAAAGTGCCCTTCAGGGTTGTTATCCAACGTACACTTGGCCAAAGTAAAAACGGCATTCTAATGAAACGGATTGTCTGATAAAGGTTTGATGGCAGCTCTCATGAAGTCTATGCTAACTCGTCATGATAATAACAAGGAATGATTGTCAAGCAACATAACCAGCAGCCAATCTGTTAGTTCAAACACCATTTTTACTTTTGCAAAGATTACACACTTGAAATTGGGAATTAGGAAAACGCTCTGTGTAACGCGTTGATAAGCGAGTCTTCGTATTGCATGCTAAGCGTGTGAAATTTGTTCATCACTTACATACCTTGAGAACCCCATTGATCAAAGAAGAGTGAGAGAAAAAACCTTTGATTGGTACATTTTGACATATATTTCAAAACATGAATACAATCTCAGTTAATTGTCAATTACATAGGTACTCTTTTCATTAAAGTTTTGTTTGAATTTGTCAAAAACACGAAGAATGTTGGTCAAAGACCATGCAAAATTTGATGAAGATCTGTCAAACGATTCAGTTTCAATTTCTGATGAAACTAATAAAAAGATTTTGCTGTAAATCATTAGGTCACTAATCAGGATAGTAATATTAGTTTTGTGAAAAAATTGGCCCGATCGGTGACTTCGTTTGACATTAGATGCAAAACGAACAGACAGACAAAAACACCTAGCTTCGAGTTATAAGTTTCAAGTGAAGACATTACTGCTCCGATTGGTCCTTTCATTTGACAAATATTCCACAAACCATCTTATCTTTTTTCTGCTGTCACTGATAACATTTCAAATGTGAGTTGCTAAAAGATTCTGAAGTATCAATTTGTCCCGTTAAACATTCCTGTTACAAACAGAATTAAGTTTCAAGACAAATATAAATCTTGATTTTAATCAGGAGTAATAAAAGATCCCGTGTATTATTTTGCAAGGTTTAAATGAAAGAGGCAATGACTCTTCTCTCCCATGAACAATGCCTCACTTGAGTCAGAGGAAATTGCCATCTTGACATAGAAACCACTGGAGGTGCGGAGATGAACAATCTGACATTGTAAAAGCTTCCTTCGCAAATTCTTGTAAATATCCATGTTATTCTTTGTCTTCTTCAAACGTCTTTATTGTTGGTATGGTATTAGCTTTGCCATGTTTGTTATCAGTGTCAATGCGTGGTTTAGAGAGGAGTATGTGATCAATAATTGGAACTATCACAGCATCATATTTGGTCGGGCGTGGAAAATGTTGGATGATTTTGCTGCTTGTTGCTGACACATGTTTGGAAACTATTGGTGAAGAAACGGTGTAACGCAATGAATTCAAATTTTAGTCATCATGAGATGTAAGAGCAAACTTAGTGTTGTGACGTTCTGTTTTTTGTTGTTCTTTGATGATTAGCATTAATTTATTACGAATATTAATTTCTTGTTAGTCTCCTTATAAAATATAGATTTTGACCCAAAGCATCTTTCAAGAAAACGTCTGTGAAGGGTAGATGTAAAACCTGATATTCACCAAAAGTTTTTTTTATTTAGATAGTGTAATTAATTCTAAAAATAAAACGAAGAAGTTGATGAACCGGGAATGTATATTATTAATGTAATTTGTGTTTTTATATTTAGTACCGGCGTTGTCCAGAGTCGGGTTTCTATAATCGTAATTAATTCTACAGTGTTTTTGTTTTTCCATGTTCTAAATACAAATATAAAGTGCAACAGATGTTCGGTTTCAAAGCGTTGACTGAAGACTGGTTCTCACGGCTATTTGTATTGGAAGGCTGGTTTGCCTGTTTTTCCCCTAAGTGTAATGCAGAAGTCTTGGTTTTGCATATTTTTATATGCATTTGTTTATTGCTTTATCAGTAGCAAACACAGTAGAATGTACAATCATAATGAAAATAGTACAATATAACAGAATACAGGTCCTATCGTAGCATGGCAAGTAATTTACAAATGTAAAATATTGATAACATAATTTTGTCAAAGTTAGCTATCTTCTTATCAAAATTCAAATTAAGTGCATTTTTCCGCTCCTTGACAAGGACATTATAGTTTGATAGATAACCCCAACCATCATAATGTGATATAAATTCTGTACCTCAGAGTCAGAGGTAGAAGGACGGAGGTCCATTTTCTCGACTTTGCGTTGCACACTTTTGGAATGATGTAATCAAGCTCCATCAATTGCCATTTGACTGATGTCAACATTTACAGTTTGAGTATCTGACACAATGACTAATGTGAGTATTACAAAATGATTGGAAGAAGGCAGAATTACTGTTTTTTTAGTTCACCTCAAGAATCATTGAAGTGGACTTACGCCCTTCTACCTCTGAGGTACACAACTGGACCACGGGTTTTTGTTTCAAAACCACGTTGACGACATACTGCCGTATAATAATTGCTTTTTACCTCGAGCTCTACCTGTTAAACGTTATGAAATGTCGGATAGTCGATCGATATCCGCTACTTGACCCCGGTCTCGATCGTGATCGATTGTTACTCTGCCTGCAGCCGGCTTTGTGTTCCGCCGCTAGATCAGATAGTCACTCCACTAGTCAATAGCTATCTCACATGCTAATTCATACCCAGAACACTTGGGTTGACATCCTTGCATCTTGCCTGCAGCCAGCTTTGTGTTCCACCGCTAGATCAGATAGTCACTCCACTAGTCAATAGCAATCCCATGCTAATTCATACCCAGAACACTTGGGTTGACATCCTTGCATCTTGCCTGCAGCCAGCTTTGTGTTCCGCCGCTACGTCGGATAGTCATTCCACTAGTCAATAGCAATCTCACATGCTAATTCATACCCAGAACACTTGTGTTGACATCCTTGCATCTTGCCTGTAGCCAGCTTTGTGTCCCGCCGCTACGTCGGATAGTCACTCCACTAGTCAATAGCAATCTCACATGCTAATTCATACCCAGAACACTTGTGTTGACATCCTTGCATCTTGCCTGTAGCCAGCTTTGTGTCCCGCCGCTACGTCTGAGAGTCACTCCACTAGTCAATAGCAATCTCACATGCTAATTCATACCCAGAACACTTGGGTTGACATCCTTGCATCTTGCCTACAGTTCGGGTTCGATCGGCCTTCTTGGATGCCGATTAGGCAGTTTAATATTATAAAATTTCATCGAATCAAAACTTATGAAGGGGTAGAGGATAGCTCGTGGTTTCCATCAGTCGAACGGTAAATGTTGGGAAGGTTACCTTTATAATAGGTCACGATCTCCTCCTGCCCACCGTCTAACATAATCCAATTCTTCATCAAACACGGTTTAAAATTAAATTCAGTTCGTAAGTTGTATATCATAAATAATCAGAAATGCCAATTACCATTTCATACAATTTTATTGTATCAAATTAAAAATATTATATTTTGTCTAAGATTCACTTAACTTCTTCATGTAGATGCCATTACTTCGAGAAAGATGAAAACAAACTTAATAGTTGACCTAGGAAATGTTCATATAATCAAACTATTTTTATTTAATACAATAAAAGTTTGTGAAAAAGTTCTTAAGTATTTCTGATATTTTTCCATAATAAGTAAAAAGAGTTAAATTCATACCAAACTTAGTGCATATTCATTTAAATGAAGGGAAATTAATTTGGCACTTGAAACAATTCCCATTGCAAATCCGAGAGTCACATTTAGGTACGATCCCATGGCAGAGGTTTTGAAGAACAGCGCAAAGGAAAAACTAATTAATCCAAATTAGTTTTTTTGTTAAAATTAATCCAATTAGTCATGAACCAAGTTGTACTGAAGCAGTAAAAAGCTCAGGTCGGTGTGCTTTCATCTCCACAACAAAGCATACGGGTCGGTTTCCTGCTCTCTAATTCCCAAATCAATATTGTCGTTTTAATTTTAACTCTCGTTCTTCTTATAATCATTCATAACCTTTTTTTCAAATTAAAACTTATATTTATTTTAGGTGTGTGTAGAATGACAGCTGTTAGACTCAAATTCAGTGACTTTGCTAAGGCCAAGTTCTTTCCAGGATTATAGTTGTTTCCCTTCAGTCAATAGGCAAATTCTAGAATGCTTACCAAACATGCAACAAACCCTTTACTACACATCGTTCATTCTCACCTCTTCTTCAACACCATCTCCCAATCATCATCATTCATCCGTCGCCTTTAGTTCTGTCTGAAGCTCAGAGGTAAATGGCCCGGTGTCCATTTCAATGATTCATAAGGTGAGCTAAAAATGAGTAATCTGAATCTAATACAAATTTTAATAGTGACACAAGTCTTTCGTTAGAGAATTCTTCAACATACTGTTTGTTTTTACTTATGTAAAATTGCAATTGATATAGCTTGATTACATGATTCCAAAAGTGTGTAACGGAAAACGAGAAAATGGACATCACCCCTTCTACTTCTGAGGTACAGAGTTATAACTTAGGCAAATACGACGTAACAACAATTAATTGATAACTAGGAAAATGCTCTGTGTACCGCGTTGATAAGCGAGCCTTCGTTTTGTATGCGATTTGATATGCGTTTGCAAGTCTCTGCTCTACAGGTCTTGGACCTGAAGCATCAAGATAGCACTGATATAATTATTGAAATTTGCAAATATTTCAAGATTATAAGACAAACGTCCTTGAAAGGACAATCCATTTTGAAGGTAACAACATGTTATACTGAAAATTGGTAATAAATACCTATAATATTGGTCCCAATGACCATGCAAAGTTTTAAGTTGATCGGTCAAACGGTTCTAGTTGAAATACTAAAAATCACAAGATAGATGGTTTAAATTTTAACCAATCGGAGGATTTGGCTGAAACTTTGTAAGATTGGGAACAATGTTGGTCGTAAATGACTTTGCAAAATTTCAAATGGATTGGACCAATCAATAGAAGATAAAAAAGATTGAACCTTATCACAGGATCCAGTTCAAAAACTATCCCAGAGACGCTTAGATTACGTTAGTATGTGTGCAAACTTTCAGATCGATTGGTTGTGCGGTTTGACCTGAGCAGTGCAGGCAAAAAAAAACAAAAAAGTTCCATACGAGTCCCGTGGTGACACTCGCTACGCTCGCCCAGGAAAAATTGAGATGATGATTATTTGAATAGTGTCGCCATAAGTTTTAAACAACTTCTTGATTTATAATGAGCGATCAGGTTTCGACGTGACCGCCATTGTTTTTGTTCTAGCGGCATTATTTCTAGTTGCTGTTGTGGAATTACTGTCAGTAATACCAACATTCCCCCAGGCTCCTAATTAGGAGACGCAATGTCGCCAACATCGCAGAAATGTATACAAAAACAGACATTATACCATGGACTTTTAACTCTGTAGGAGGGTTAAAAGTCCACGATTAAACATAGGAAGCACACGGATGTTATGTGTTTATGTACTAATTTTAAATTACCGGATTAAAAGGGGGAAATATTTATGTTACGGAGATAACAAATATGGAGCTAAACCTATTATTAGGGCAGACGCAATAGGCTTGGATATTTTAATTATATGCACTGCGTTACACCAATACTGCTACAAAAGTAGAATGAAAAGTACGTATGTTGTTTTCCTTCATTAGTAAAATGTATGACGCTATTTCTTTGAGTATTGAGCGGGAACTCGATGAATTTTTAATATATTTTTATCAATCTTTGACCAATGTGAATGTAATATGAAATATGACTTCGTTTCAGAAATTTCAATGAAATATATTTCATAGTTTGGAATGGTTTATTAGTTTTATTTTGTCCTACAAACGTTAGAACCATATTATGTTTACACTTATTTTTTTACATATTTTGTAGGATAAAATAAAATTAATAAATCATTCCAACCTATGAAATATCTTTCATTGAACAGTTCTGAGGACCGGTACGAAATCTTATTTCATAAACAAGAACAGTGGCAAAAGATATTGATAAAAATCGATAAAAAATAATTCATAACAATCTTCAGAAGCACAAATTATGAATAAAAATACTTCCTTATGAGTAAGACATAGCACTGAATATGCCATGATCATTGGCCATTAAAATCAATGCTAAACGCTAATGTATGGGTCTATGAAATTGTGGGTCATGAATTATGGGTAAATTCGTCGTTCACTAAGTACCAATAAATCAATTCACCTCATATTAAGTGAATGGGTACCGGAATTAATGAAACAACATGACTGAAAAAAATATTATGGGCAGAATAATAACGATGTAACCTTTCTCAAAAAGAAAATTAGTACGTGCATTTAAAACATATTATAATAGTATTCGATGTTGTCCACCATTAAAAATTAAAATACATAACTTTTTTCTCATAGGCCATATCCTTTCCTATTCTTCATCAAAATTCCCTCAAATGTCTTTTAGCTGGTTGTTGAGTAGTAATAAACTAAATTCAAAACATTGTGTAATTATTTGTTCACCAAAATTAATTTGCTGAGTGCAAAATTAAAAAAAAAATTAGGTTCCGAAACAAAGTTGTTCCGATATAAATTGATAAAATCAATTATTTCTAATGTTGTTCGCAAACTAATTATATTGTCTACACTCGATATTTCAATGTACTCTAATTAATACATGTCTCGTTCTACTCGTAAAATAATATAGAATGTTCGTAGATAAAGTGCGGACAATGTTACGAAAGCCATTAAAACTGACAACGAACGTTCGAAAAGTTATAATGAAAAGTCGTGTTTTTACAAACGTGCCTATGTTTTATGGTCAGTGACGTTAATGAACAATATTTCCTGTGTGCGGTCGTCCGTGTTTAATTACAGGAGGAAATTCAACATTTCATTGCGATGAAAATGTTAAACATCCTCAATTTTGACGTAGATAAATGGAAAGTTTGTTTTCCGGTGGTTTCGGTTTTCAGTGACGTGGTGTAGGAAATTAATGATTATGAATACATCCAGAGGGCTGAGACATTAATATTGAGCGTTTAAATGTGGAATCACGTTTCTATTTAGAACACCGATGTAACCTAGAAGAAAATTCAGTAAAACGAAGGTTCTTCGCAAATACTCATGATTGTTAATCGAGCGAAGAGTGCGCACAAATCAACACATAAGATTGTTTTTCTATAAACAATTGAGCGAGCGTAGCGAGGGTCACCAAGGTACTTATATGGCACTTTCTCTGTAGTTTTTTTTTTTTTTTTTTTGTTTGTTCACTGACCAGGTCAAACCGTTTAACCAATCGATCTGAAATTTTGACACGTACTTATGTAATCCATGAGGTCTCTGGGATCGTTTTTGAACAGGATCCTGTGATTGGTTGATAAATGAAAATGGCCTGTAGCTCATACCGAATTGACCTATCAAAGGTTTTCGATAAATCTGATCAAACCCATATTTTGCTTGGTCATTAAGACCAACATTGTCTCTTATTTTACAAATTTTCAGCCCAATCAGTCAAGAACGAATGCACTTATTGTAAAAAAATGAAGTATCGAAATGAACTGCAACTGAATCTGATTTGATTTATGTCGAGGCGTATAGATAATAGAAAGCAGATACTTTTATGTTGATTGAGTGGATCATATTTCAATTCAATATGGATGTATATGTTTCTGTGCGTTTGGTACGGAATTCCTGTTGGAGAATTTGCACCGCTTGCTCATCAACGCGTTACACTGAGCGTTTTCCTAGTAGTCTTTATATACCTACTAATAACATGGATGGCCTTATTAATGATTAGTATCAATATCGAAGTAAATTCTGTTCTACATTGTGCTAACAGAAGTGTAATTTCTAACACTTCACTTCAATTCAAGGCTGCGGTTCTTAAATAAAAGCATAGTTGAATTGAATGAATGTAAAGGAAACAAAAATGTCCTCAGGTTAGTTATTCTCTAAAAGATTTTATTCTTCTTCCGAGTTCCTTGAGCTTAGATCCAAACTCGTGATCACATAGATTCATATTTGACATTTGATTTCATTCGCATCCGTTCCTTAAACCCTCAGGAAAGAATATTTAAATTGGGCTACTTCTATTTTGTAGCGGTCTGAAGAAACGGATTTGGAAATAAAATCTTAATTTAAGAAGCAAGAAGTGGCACAGAATTTAATATCGGAAGTCTTGAAAATGTGTTATTCAAAGTAATGGATCTTTACCTTTTTACTGTTTTTGATATTAAATAAATTAAATAAATAAATCAGTAAACAAATTGGAAATCACGAAATATATTTCAAACAATCATACATTTAAATCGATCGATTCTCGTATCCAGTCATTTTTCAATACATTCAATACAGTATTTTTGGTATACTTTCATGAACAAAACATTAACCGCAAATGTAAAGCACATTTCTCGTAGCAGCACAACTACAATTCCTTTCATTTCCATATATTATAAATTCCCAGCATTCCCTTGAAAGATCGCATATTCCCGAATGCTTCACTCGTCATTCCCAGAACCACAAGGGAACATTCCCTAATCCTACCATTACTTATGCCACGGAGTGGAGTGTAAACCTATACAGAGTTCCAGCATTTGCATCTTCTTATTCCCATTTCTTGAAGAATATTTACATTATGCTAAATCATTAAATGGAATACAGACTTCAACTAAAAGCACGGCTTTAGATGTAGACTATAGTTGATAATAAATGGTTTCATATAAATATTTATTAGTAAGTATGGATTGGAAATAAAGTGGTTTTTGTGGATTCTTTGTTATATCGACGAATGTAACTTTGCTTTTAGCTTTTAAGGAGATTTTAGTCATATTTCTGGAGCGAGGCTTGTAGAAAATAATTTATTTCCAATAACATTTTTCAGGGAGATCAACATCAAGATTAAAATGTTAGATTGAATAATTGTTATTATTTCTTGAAATTTTTAAGAGTATTCAAGTGAGACCACGCGACAAAAATATAAATCACGAAATTCCAAACTATTCCTCATAAACGGAAGAAAATGTTTTCTCATTCTGTAAGTAATTCTACAACCCACTTAGTCTTTTTTGCCTCCAATATTTCCGTCCCGATTTTGTTTCACTAAATATTGCTGTTGCATTCAAACAACTCCAGCGACCGCAATTATTACTATCGAGAATTGCAAGTGAGCTCATTGTCTTCGTTAAAATAAGGCCAAGAAAATTACTACGAGTTTTTGTAAAAAAAATAATTATTTCTACCCTGGCCACAGGCAATACAATATTAGGGATTTCTCTATGAAAAATCCGGGTTGTATTGTTTGTGACATGTTCTATCTTGTTTTGACATGTTCTGTCTTGTATGTGACATGTTCTATCTTGTTTTGACATGTTCTATCTTGTTTTGACATGTTCTATCTTGTTTTGACATGTTCTGTCTTGTTTTGACATGTTCTGTCTTGTCTGTGACATGTTCTATCTTGTTTTGACATGTTCTATCTTGTTTTGACATGTTCTGTCTTGTCTGTGACATGTTCTATCTTGTTTTGACATGTTCTATCTTGTTTTGACATGTTCTATCTTGTTTTGACATGTTCTATCTTGTCTGCACACAGGCTGGACGCAGTTCAGTGACAACACGCCTCCAGTGATGTGGCTGGACAGAACCTGGGACATTCCAGACACAGAGGCGCCAGGCGTCATTGTAGCCCGAGTCAGAGCAGACGACAGCGAGAAGGTAAACTCAAACATTAGTTCTCAATTAACCCTCACATCAGAGGAATAGAAAATCATTCGAGTGCTTTGTTACATTTGGTCAAACACATTTGTACACAATTGAAATTACGTAAATAAATGTAAAATTGGTGACTAGTCTTAAAAAATAGGAAAATAGGAGGGGGAGGGAAGGTTGTTGTTTTTATCTTATTAGTTTCATTATTTGGTACCTAAAAAAATATTCCTATTTTTTAGAACTATTCACCAACTTTAAAATACGTAAATAATGTAAAGTTGGTGAATAGTCCTAGATAAAAGGAATATTTTATTATCTAAATTTTTTGGTACCTAATAAAATATTCATATTTTTGACTATTCACCAATTTTACATTTTATTTATGTAATTTCAATTTGTCGCCCACTCGTCTATGAACTTCCTCAGGGGAAAAAACAGTAAATATAAAAGTAGGAGAAGAAATACAAAATAAACGAAAAACAAGAGATAGAAGAAACAATTCAAGTTATAAATAAATGCAGTTTGTGAAGAGGCCTATAAAAAAATCACAAAAAATTATGAAGTTAGTGAATATAAAATTTTAATTTTGTGGGATTACAAATACCTACTGTTAAAACAAAAAAACTTTTACTAACCAGACTATTCGAGAAAATAAGGAACACGACTGACCTCTGGTGGATTCTTTGGTACTACGATAATGGCGGTTGTAAAGGGTTTATTTATGTAAATAAAATATATAAAAATTGCTTTAGTTGTTTGTTATGGCTGAAAAAGTAAACTTGTAACTAAATCTACAGTTCATTTGTTTCTACTTTTTCACTGCCTTGTGGAAACACGAACATCAAAACAAAAAAGTGCATCTAAAAATTTTCCTGCCAGAAGTGGCTCCATCACGTATCGCTTATTTGTTCGATGCTAACTCAATGCTCACACATTGTAAGTGTATTTTTGCAGTAAGTCTACAAAGTTCTTTCAATTGCAAACATAACATAATTTCAACACACTCCTGTAATTCCATTCCAAATACTGTTCTCTACCAATTAACACTAACCCGCATCACTTCTGTTGTTTTGATTTTGACATCACTCGATTTCTCATGAAGGAAAATGTAATGTCCGAACTAAGTATTACAACTCAAAAGTGAAAGTATGTTGAAGAAGATTATGCAGTTCTTATTCTCTCATTGAATCTATGCTTTATTGATTTATATTGTTTAGGTACCTAAAGGTCTGTTCAAACTATTTTACTATCGTTTCGTTTTTACCTTTTGTACTTGTTGCAAATTAACTTCATCGTCACTGATTTGTGTAGAGTTAAATGATTTCATTCTGTCAGGTCATTATTCATGACATTATGAGATGATATCATGGGTCAAAGTTCAAAAACGAATTACTTCTGCTTCAAGGTAACAAAAAATGTTCATCTGACATGATTAATAATTTTACGTCAAATGAAAGTAAACTTTTTGCGACCAACGAAATGGTTTCAAGGAACATGCAAAAAAGTCACCAATTCCATATTCTTTTGACCTTAATTACTATAAAGTCGTATAATCATCCTCATCATCATCATCATCTCGTATTAGAAATTATTGATAATTAGTTAGTATAATAATATAAGTTTTTGCCCAACAGTCCACATCAAATACGAGACCCAATTGTTTATTTCTACATTCAATATTGATTTTTCTGATAAATATTATTTGAACAACCCCGTAACAATTTGTTTTAATCGGTAAACATTCATACGATTGAATATATAAATAAGAGTCTATACAATACTTGATGAAATCCATGTTTTATGAAGCACAAAAAGGCGGCCCCTACTTTTTTAAAAACGGCTTTACCCATTGTCTTCTAATTTTCACAGGTTACAGATAAAGAGTAGATCTGTGTCTCTAGTGGCACAAAAGTTTTATTTTTTGTTAAGTTATTTCAGGGCAGTGGTGCGAAAAAGACTCATATATTGCCCATGTTAGCACTTCTTCAAAACAAGATTTTTTTTGGATAACTAGAGACAGAGATTTACTCTTTATCTCTATGCTGTTAAATTTTGAAAACAATCGGTCAAGCCGTTAAGAAAAAAGTAGGGGCTGCCTTTTTATGTTTTTTTTGTTGTGGTTTTCAATATTTGAATTAAAATAACTTACTTCACAGCAGTATATGCAACATGCAACACACGCTTAAATGTCACAAATGTCACGTACAACCCAGAGCTAATGCATTTTCATGCATTTCTAGGATTTTTTTTATATCGGAATCGAAATTTTCTGCGAGTCCTGTCGACTCTTAATCTTGAGAATGTACGAATGTGTTGCAGGGGCCTGACCTGATGATTGATTGATTTTGTTTCCAGGATCCGCTGGAGTTTGGTCTGGAGCGACATTTTGGATTCAACGGCCCTAGTCAAGACACCAAGCCGTTGCCGTTTCGCATCGACAACGTAACGGGTGTCGTTTATCTCAACGATACAGTCAAAGATATGGTAAGTTCACGAAGCAGTTCAATCAAATTATATTGAACTCAATTGCTGAGCTGTCAAGCTAGTATGTAAATGCTATCATATTAGTCACAATTATTTAAATACAAGTAGGTACTACATTGCTCAAAACCTGAAATCACCTACCTATGGTTCCATAAAAATGCAGTAGTGGTGTAGTCCTGTAATAGGTACATGATTGAAGCCTAATTTTGTTTCAAAACAATTTATAATTTCACGGGAATGATTTTTGTTTACTCGTTTATTGTAATAAATAATTTTATAAACAATAATAAAAAGTTATTGTATGTAATATAATGTAATATAAACACGGAACAGGTTGGGTGAGTGGTTAACGCTCTAAACTTGTATTTCGGAGACCCGGGTTCGATTCCCGCGGCCGTCCTTCCTGACTGGGGTTTTTTCGTGGTTTTCCCTCAGTCGACAGGCAAATGCTGGGAAGGTACCCTACTAATAGGCCACGACCGCCTCCTTCCCACCTTCCATCCTTTCCTACTCTTCACCATCATCTCCCAATCATCCTCATAATCATTCATCCGTCGCCATTAGCCTCGCTGCAGAACAGTGCGACGTTAAGCCCCAGACAAAAATACAAAAAAAATATAATAGGAAAATATATAAAATTTATAATATAAAACAAATGGAATAGATATAATTTTAAACCGTTTCGTCGCCGTAAACCAACAATGTTGTCATAGTTACAATAAAATATCACACCCCTTAACAGGAAACCGTTTTCCCGCCTAAATACCCCTCGAATTTGACATTCATTATTATGAACATTTACACTTTTGTGTGTGAAAATAAAGTATTTTACATTCATGCTACCATTTGTATTTGTATTCATGCATCTATTGAAATTCGGTCAATAGCACCATTCTCAAGGGGTTCTATTCACCTATAAGCGCCTGATCATGAATGATACGGGTGGGACAAGTTAGGTCTCATTGCACATGTAACAGCGGCCTGCAGCTTGGGAATAGATAAAATATTAATTGGGTTACAGAAGTAAGACAAAGCAGGGTGTTCGATCAATGAGGCATTGGAACAGTTCAGAGCTTAGGGGAGTCATTCACATCGCTTTAGTGGTGTTGTTTAACGTCGCTTTGTTCTGAAACTAGGCTAATGGGGAGAGATGATTATGAAGTAGAGTTGAGAATGGACGGTTGGAAGGAAGAGGTAATGAAAATCTGGGAAGACTTTTGAGCATGAGGCTGAAAGTGTGGGGAAAAGATTCCATGCTGAGATGATCTGAAATTTTAATCATGATTAGATTAAAGACAAACTTAGGGTTATCAATTGGCACATTTAAAAAAATTTGCTTTGTAAATTTGTAATAATTCGTTGATTTTTTGGGGAAAATGGTAAATTTTCTTGTCTCGCTGGGTGCCGTAGGAAATTTAATTTAAAAAATTCCTAAGTTTGTCTTTTTATATAATCACTACTAAAGTTTGAGATCAATAGACAATGAATAAACGGGGTTGGTCTCCAATCGTATCGGAATTTTCATAGTTTTGCGCGGTTTTGAACAGCCTAAAATATATACTAATAATTAGACAATCCGACTGTTCCTGTGAACATCCTATCAAAGTAACACCCACTTATGAAACCATTTTTCTCTATCAATTTTCTAAAACGGCCGAGCGCTTGCACCACCTTTAAATGTACTTAAAATGCACTGTTGACTAGATGGATAAACAAGCCATTTCCTTGTCTGTTTGTACAGTTCGTTTTTCCTATGTTTGAACTCTCTACAGACCGAGACACCGTCAGTTGTTCTGTGGGGCCGAGAAAGACAACGTTGCAAGGTGAGCGCGCAATGAAGTCTTTCTCGGCCTAGCAGAACAACTGACTGTGGCTCCATCTGGTGAGAGTTCAAACATAGGAAAAACGAATTGTAACATGATGTGATCTTTTCACTCAAGTTGAAATCAAAACTCACTTTTTTAAATTATCAAGTAACGTTGGATCTAGTGGAGCGGTCGCTCCACGCCAGCCAAGTCGTACGGCGCGCGCACACTCTCATATAAAGGCTGGAGCAAACCCACTTTTACTGTAAGCATCAAAGTGGCATTTTCGGCCTACTGGATCTTAAAATTGGAAAATCTCACATTGTTGCGATATATCCTAATTTCGAGCTATGGCCCACCCTACAACATATACCAAATTTGGGAACAATAGGTTACGCCCTTTGCGCGCTAGAGGGCCGTGAAAACAGTGTTTTAGGGCGGTTTTCATAATAATAATAATCTCAGTAGTAGTAGTAGTAGTAGTAGTAGTCTCCTGGAATTCAAATCCGGTAAACAGGCCACAGCCTAAACGGCTGAACCGATTGATCTCACATTTTTACCACGTGTGCACTTTTGGCGTCTGATTTAACCTTCACCCCATTAATTTTTTGTGCCGCCATTTTGAAACCGGAAGTGACGTCATATCTCGTCAACGGCTAGACCGATCGGAACGAAATTTGCGCCAAACGATTCAGACGGTCAAATATATGGATTATCAATAGCAACGGACTAAAATTTATGTTAACGAAACCGGAAATGACGTCATGAAATTTGAAATACATCGATTGGCATTTCGGCAACAAATTTGATCCGATTATTTTGTTATTTATGTAACGTATGTACTTTTGATATCTCATTTGACTTATTATAAAACCTACCGGAAGCCGCCATTTTGAAACCGGAAGTGACATCATATGTCAATAACGGCTAAATAGATTTGAACGAAACCAGCGCTAAACAATTTAGACAGTCAACTATATGTATTATCATCAATAATATTTGTAGTGTCCCATACCGAAACCGGAAATGACGTTACACATTTTAAAAATCTCACAAATTTACATTTTGATACAATAAATATACTATTTGAGACAGCTTATAATAAAATGTAATCATGTTTAAATTATAATTCAAGGGGTCAGTGATTTCAGCAGCCATTTTGAAACCGGAAGTAACGTCATATCTTGAAAATTGGTTGACTGATCGGTATGAAACTACCGCCAAACGATTCGGAAGGTCATCTCTATGAAATAGGAACAGTCACACTAGAAATTTCCTATTTATGAGACCGGAAATGACGTCATTCAAATTTAAAAATTATTATAATCCCCTCCTATATAATGAATACATATTCAGAAAACTTAAAATGATACACATAATTTATAGATATACATTATTTGTGGCAGTGCAGTAAGTTCAGCAGCCATTTTGAAAACCGAAGTGTTGCCATATCTCGGAACTCGGTTGACTGATAAGAATGAAACCTATGCTATTCTTCATGAAAGATCATTTAAAGCAAATATATAGTACCATACGCAGATTTTCATTAGTAAACCAAATTGTCAATGGCGACTTTTTTTAATGGATTTAGTAATTGAATTCAATCGATATGACGTCACAAGTTCTAAGAATAAACTAAAAAAAGGAGTGATATCCCCATAAAAAACACTCCGTGTAAAAATACCAGCCAAGTCTCTTCAACTAAAAAAATTATGAAATCTAAAAAATTCTGCACTGAAAAGTAGTGATATCAAAAAATGGGCCAAGTCAAAACTTTATTTGAAAATCAAAAAATACTTGGCGCATCGTTTTTTTAGGACATAATAGGTATACTATATGTATTATGTATATTTGATGTATATTTTCTATCTGGTCTATACTTCTAAACTATGTATACACGATGCGCCAAGTATTTTTTGATTTTCAAATAAAGTTTTGACTTGGCCCATTTTTTGATATCACTACTTTTCAGTGCAGAATTTTTTAGATTTCATAATTTTTTTAGTTGAAGAGACTTGGCTGGTATTTTTACACGGAGTGTTTTTTATGGTAGTATTTACTCTAACGATAAATCAATCTTCAAGTTTTCAAAATTCTCTTCAAAAAACAATTTTTCATTGAAGTTTTATGACCGATACCGCAGAAATTAAAATATGATACAATATTGCCATTGGTCTCCATGACCATGAAAAGTTTTAACTTGATCGGAGAAACGGTTTATTTCTTAACAACCAATCAGTGGATTTCGACCCTTAAAAGAAATTATGGAGTAAGAAAAACTTATTTCTCACTTATTTCAGGAATAAATATCGTCTCTGCTCACATCTGCCACCAAAAGTAGTGAGATGTATATTATTCAAAATTAACGATTTCAGAGTTTTGATTTTCACTACACGACGATACCAACAATTAAAACAAATGAAGCAAGGGACGATGAGTACCATGACATGGTGATTACATGCCATGGTTAATCGTTATCGTTATTGGTTATTACATGGTTATTACATTGTTAATAAATTAACAATAATTAGTGTATCCTTCATTAGTGACATACTCGAGGATTGCTGCATCGCAGGTACACATCATATCAACGAAATCATTACGGTCTGAAATCATTTCACTCCCATAAGGATAACATTGAAGTGAAATGATTTCATACCGACATGACTACGTTTCTGTTACATAATAAGACCCCAGAGTGCGCTCAATGTTGTGACAAACCTGCGTCGCATTAATCCTCGACTACATCACTAATGAAGCGACAAACTAATTGTTAATTACCCCACAAGCCATTCCCTCTCACGGTTAATTAATTCATCACACAGTTAAATCCATCAGCATCAGCAACTGTTGTCGGAGTTCGTCAATAATTCAATTCTCTCTCGGTGATGGGTTCTGGGGGGGGGGGGGGGAAGGGGGGCAAGGTAGTTTTGTAATTAGCAATACAGTTGTCGTGACATAATCCCACGATCAACGAGTCATACGGTAATTGGGAACTGTGGTTGTCGAGGTTCATTACGACGTAAATACATTTTAAACTCTTTTATTGCATTTACATTGTGCTTTTGCGCAATATTGCTGTGTATGAACGGAGTACAAAATAAAGACATCATCACTTCTCCCCTCTATTTTATTTTGTCTGGGGCTTAACGTCGCACTGTTCTGCAGCGAGGCTAATGGCGACGGATGAATGATTATGATGATGATTGGGAGATGATGGTGAAGAGTAGGTAAGGATGGAAGGTGGGAAGAAGGCGGTCACGGCCTATGTGTAGGGTACCTTCCCAGCATTTGCCTGTCGACTGAGGGAAAACCACGAAAAGCTCCAGTCAGGAAGGACGGCCGCGGGAATCGAACCCGGGCCTCCGGAATACAAGTTCAGAGCGTTACCACTCACCCAACATGTTCCGTAAAGTAGGAGGATATCTGTCCCCTCTCTTCTGCTAGATAACCTACAGTGTTCAAGAACTTATCGACACAAATTAACAAACACAAATTATTATGCACTTTTACTGATTTAATAAATTATGTACATCTTTTAAAATGAATTACCGCAATCAGCGGTTTTCACAAATGAGGACTATTCTATTCCATTGTCCACTTTTAGTGGTTAGCAATCACATTCTATAGGACCAATAAATATTAAATGAAAGCGATCAAAATAGCCATTTTGGTCGTAATGTGTGGTGTGGTCAATTCTCACGAGCTGAAGGAACAAGTTGGTTCAGGCAGTAAAACTTGACCTTCCAGGGTGGATCTCAAGCGATCTCAAGCGATTTCAAGCGATCACAAGCGATCTCAAGTGATCACAAGCGATCTCAAGTGAACAGACGTCAACGAAACTTTGAATATTCCAGGCCCTATTCTATAACTATTATTAATCTCTTTTCGCCTCGAATTCGTTTCACTGTCATTAAAATAGCATTAATCCGAAATGAAATTGTGCAGAAATGATATAATAAAAAATAGTTACCTATATAATAAACCCAATGACCGTTCTTCTGACTGAGGTTATTTAGGGTTTTCCCTCAGTCGAGAGGCATATGATAGGAATTGGCTATCAACTAAGAGGCCACGACCGTCCCCTTCCCACATCCCATTATGCATCATCATAATCATCCATCAGTCACCATATAGCCTAGTCTCAGAACAGTGAGAATCTAGGTTTCTGTAGCCCGTGTAGCTCAGTTGGTAGAGCTCTCGCCCGGCAAGTGAGAGGTCCTGGGTTCGAGCCCCGGTTCGGTCGGGTATTTTTCACAACACACATCCACTTTAGAAACAGTGTCAAGTTAAAAACCATCATGAAAGCGACATTGTTTTGATTTTGACTTCTTTCCTCCAGGGCGGACAGCGCTTCTTGCTGTACGTGACCGTGAGCGACGGCAAGTTAACCGCCAAGAACGAGGTCCTCGTCAACATCCTGGATTCCAAGTCGAACTCGACGAGCGCCAGCCACAAGCCGCCGAAGCCGCCGGGGTTCCCTGGGGCTGGGTTTCCTGGGGCCGGCTTCCCTGGCGGGTCTGGGGGTCGGCTGAGACCCCCCGGCTTCATCCTGCCGCCCTCGCAGCCCGGGTTCAATCGCAGACCCCCGCGGCCGACCACGACGTCGAGCACCAGCACGGAGGTGACGGGCTCCACGGAGGAGGAGGAAGGTGAGGAGGATGTCACCCCCCCCCTCTCCCCCCCCCCCCCCCCAGTACAAGCGACGGTCACAAACAAAACAAATTACCTGTCAATGTATAGCAATCATTTTGACAAACAAATGGATAACTATTTTTTTGTTTAAATAATGAAAAATGCATTTTTTTATAAAATTTTAATTACATTTCTCTATGTACGACATGTCAATGGCAGATTTTTACTATGTTTTTATTTAGAATCGAAATAAGCTTTTTTCCGATCACGATGAAAGTAGAGTCAAAACACTTTCCAGCTGAGATTCCATTGATATTGGGTAAATAAATAAATTCAGCACCTCAGAGACAGAATTTCCAATGTCCATTTGGAGTGCTCATAAACCAGTAATTCTGTCTATCCAATCGTATTTGTGTTGTGACATGAGTCATTGTGGAAGAGAATACATCAATATAACTGTAGTTGTTAACTTCAGTCCAATTTTAATTGATCTAGCTTGATGAGATCATTCCAAAAGTGGTCGACGCAAAATCGAGAGTATGACACCGGGTTGCGAATATTTTTCTGGCAAAGACTATTATTTTTATAAAATTCCAGTTTTAACATATTTGAAGTGAAATAAATGGATGATTCAACTAGATTATGTTTTCAAATGTCATTCACGATAGTTCTGGGATGAAATTGGGGTCGTGAAAACCCCCTAGAGTAAAAAAAAATTCGATTTTTAATTCGAAATAGAGCATAATTTACTGTAAATATATCCTTCATTTAACTGATGTAATAGCTGTCAGAACACAGTATGTATACTACACTTCTATATAAGAGTTCTATTTGTATAAATAAGTAAGTTATTAGAGTTTTTATCACAGTCAATTTACGAAAAAATCTCGACACCGGGTTTCCTACCTCCAAGATACAGAATTGTACGGCAAAACATTGTAGTTCCATAAAATTCATCACGTCAATATCACGATCTCCCTTAACTGCCATCACCTCTTCGAGCACATGTGGTAAAACATTCCTCCCTCTTCCAGCGCCGTCCAGCAGTCCGCGCTCGTCGACCACCTCCACGGACGCCTCTTCGACGACGCCGTCGAACACGACGCCCCCCGTCAAGGGCGACGTGGTGACGATGAACGACTTGGCCATCACGATCATCCCCATCGTGGCGGTGTGCGGGCTGTTTGTGGTCGGCGGCATCGTCGCCTGGTTGTTCAGAAGAAGACTCTGCAGACAGAGGGGGAAGAAGACCAAAGACGACATGGTGAGATGAGGAACTTTGAAATAATGAGAAATCTCTACGTGTTACGCGGTGATTCGCTAAATTTCGTATTGCATTTAAATAGGAAACATTAAAAATTATCTAGTTTTCTCTGAGTTTGATAAAGTTTCACATGCAGCTCGACGATCCTGATATTTTATCATTCAACAAAGTAATAGATAACGTGGAAACTCAAACTGCAATTAAAATTTTTTGAAAAGGTAGAGCCAACTAGATTATTTTTTAATGTGGTATATTCATATGCTGCATGAATAGATAACGTGGAAACTCAAACTGCAATTAACATTTTTTGAAAAGGTAGAGCCAACTAGATTATTTTTTAATGTGGTATATTCATATGCTGCATGAATAGATAACGTGGAAACTCAAACTGCAATTAACATTTTTTGAAAAGGTAGAGCCAACTAGATTATTTTTTAATGTGGTATATTCATATGCTGCATGAATGTACTGATAGACCCACCCACTTACTCACTTCTCTTGGAAAAGAGTTGTAAATTCAATCCTAATAATTTGCAAGTGATTAAGACATTTGTTATTAATTCACATTCTGGACAGAATACATTTCACAAATATTTGAAAATTATCATAAAATGACAATAAAACTTTATCTTTTCCACCGATTTGACGAAAAGATGATGATGATTGGTCTTGGTGACCTTGTATATTTTCAGCTTCGGATGATTTTGAAAAATCTAGCAAGTCGTCTTATTTGCAAAATGTCAGCTCGCTTAGAGAAACTGCTGAACGAAGCAATAAATAAAATATAAAATATCTTACAAACAACAAACTTTTAACAAATTATTGAAGTCACACCTAGTATAAAAATGTCCCATGGATCCGCCTTGTACATGCGAAGTCGTGGTACTTGCTTGCTGATCTGACTAAGTGTTTGTTCTGCAGAGGAAGGAGTCATCTGGAGGCATTGTGCTGGAGGATCCGATGGTGATGCAGCAGTGGCGCGGACCTCGTGCGCACAGCAACAGATACGAGGCCTGGGAGAGAGATCACACACAGACGGTGAGTAGCAGGGTAAGAGGGCTGAGTAGTGAGTTTTTATCAATATCTTATACCAATGTAATTGTTAACAAAATAGGGCTTTGTACGAGTATTCAGAACAGTTCAATGAAAATAATTTCATAGTTTGGAATAAGTTATTAGTTTTATTTTGTCCAACAGATGTTTAGTGCCTTAATTTTCTAATTTTCGGGCACTAAACGTATGTAGGACAAAGTAAATCTAATACACCATTACAAGCTATGGAATTATTTTCATTGAACTGTTCTGAATACTCGTACAAAGTTTTTTTTGTGAACAATTACATTTGTAAAATATATTGATAAAATTGGATTTAAAAACTCTTCAAGGTCAAACTCACTACCCAGTCGTCTTAAGCAGCATTGAGCGCGGTCAGTAGTTGGACGGTCACTCTGGCTTGCTAGTTGCTGCCGTTGGGCCAGAGACACTGGGTCCTGGGATGTTTTGGGGTTTAATGTGACGACCATCCCTCAGCTTGTTACTCCATACTTATATTAATTGCTTTTGTTCTGTTGACCCTAAATTTATCCGTAGTAGCTCAAGGCATAATACTAAGCCTTTCTGTTGTTCATTATTTTGATAAACGATCCTGATGAAATTGTCTTTAATTACGGTCGTAAAACCCATACCTGGTGCAATTTATTGTTCAACTTCTGTGTAAATAAAAGTCGGTCCAAGTTCTGTGCCAAGAAGTTGCTTCGTGTAAATACAAAATAGTATGAAAAATGTGAACATGACACAGAAGTTGTACAAGTAATTGCGCCGTGTAAATTGGGCTTTACATCAACGAAGACTAATTCAACTCTGTATCTGGATGTTTAGACGCCTGCCGGAGCGCCTGTCAAGCCTCACGGGGACCACTGGGAATTCCCGCGACATCGCCTCAAGGTGTTCAACATCCTTGGCGAGGGCTGCTTCGGCCAGGTCTGGCGCTGTGAAGCATTCGACATTGACGGTAAGAGACGTCCGAGCGTTAGGGCTAGATAGTGGGACGAGCGGGGGTGTCAGCTAGGTTCAAGGCAAGCGGATATCCGAGCGATAGTGTTGGGTATTGAGACGAACGGTGGTGTCACGTCGCCAATACTTTGGAAATCCTTGTAACACGAATGTGGTTATTTTATTTGTAAACTAAATATTTCTCATCGTTGAGGATCTGAATGAAGAACTTGTTTTTGTTTTTATCAAAGTCAGCGATCAATTCTATAAGTATCAAAACTTATTTTGATATAAATTCACTTATCCAAGAATAGTGAGCATTTCAATCAAATGATAAAAAAAGAAATGTTATTTTGATCTCCTTATAATGTGATGATTCTGTGCCCCCTTCTGTGATTCTGAACGTCAGGTTTGTGGGAAACCTAATATAAGTTTATTTTTCTCAAAAGTGGGAATTTTGTTCTTGATGTTATTGGAAGAGAGGAAAAAGTCCATTAAGAGAAATGAAAAAAGGTGCGGTTAAGCTCTAGGATCAAACACAGAAGCCATTTCATTTTAGTACAAGTTGCTTACTTTCCTGAAGTCTGTGTTGATTTTCCTCTTAGTTTGTGAAATGTCCACATGTTCTTTAGTAAATAACCGTGTCAAAGTTATTTGTGCAACTTATTTCTAAACAAGCGAAGAGGGCGTTTTCATTCGACACTTGTGGCTCTCACCTTTAATTCTTTGTAGTTGCTTTTTTCTAGCGCTCATTTGTACACGTCATCAGGACAAAATGCAATTACGACTTTTAAAATGATTCACAATTGCTCTTAGCATTAACAAAGCTCATCTCTCCCCAGAAAATGCGTAAACAATTTGATGAACTCTCAGTAAACAAGATTTAGCAAGGCGATAGATTCGATTTTATAAGTTACAGAATTTCTGCCAAAACAATTTGTATGAAGATTTAAACGTGCAAAATTCCGAACCGAATTTCCGTAACATACAACTGTTATAAAGTGGAAATTAAGGAGGGATCTTCGAATTTCACTTATGTAATAGAAATCGTTCAAATTTCTCATATAAATAGATTTTTATGTTCTGCATCATAATATGGCGAGAAATAGTGGTCAACGTGAACTAATTTTCGAGATATGTCGCTTCAAAGTTACAGTTTTTATTTCTCATTTTAACATTGCGACCATACGGAAAAGTCATGCTGATATTTTTAAAAGCGTATTTGGCTGCTTTCCCATCTATAGAATTTTTCGAAAAAATACTATAGCGTGTATCATATGCAATATTTTATTATAACATTTTTAAATGTATACCTTCGTGGACGTTTTACCAAGCTATGAGGGTTTTACTGCATTATTTTTACGTTTTTTCATCTGAAAAGTGCAGTTTTCACATGTAAAATTGTGTTGCCATGGTAACACGGCTTTCTAGAAATTCGAAATTATTTGCAAATTTGTAGGAATTCCCAGAAGACCGTGATTATATCGCTTTAAATGATAAGCTTATTGGTTGAGATCTACCAAATGACATGCAAATACTTTTGGCAACATCAGTAGGCTAACGATAATCATCATCCTGTCTTTTACTGAACTATCAATAAAGAATATTCTTGCACTTGACGTAGACTTCATGATTCCACCAGAATCTAAACTCAGCATCGCTCGCTCATACATCGAGAAATGCAAACGTTTTCTCTTTGAATTTCCTCATATTTTCTGAAAATATATTTTTAAATTCTGAATATAAATGTGAGTGGCGTCAACGAAATATCTCATTAACGTGAATAATTCTACACATTTTCATTCATCTATTGAAGATGTTTCTTTCATTAAACTCAGTCATTGAAATCGACGAAGTGGTAATTGTCTGTCCCATTGGAGGGTGGTTATATATTTTTTTCATCCGTATGCCATCCTTATGAAGATAAATAATTGAGAAGAGATATTTTGTGTTTTCTCTCTCGAGGGGAAAATCATAGACTTGAAGAGAGAAGTTATTGGTAAAGAATAATTAATGAGATTACGTTGTTATCAACATCTTAGTCTAATGAAGTATTGAAATGGGATTTTGTTTGGCATTGTTTTGTATGGAGATGAATTTTTAGTTCTTCCAGTCTGAGACTTTGAATTTCGTTAAGCAATCTCTCTATTGAAAACATATGGCTCCAATATATATATTTTTTTCTCGCATTAAACAAAGAAAGAGATGAGGCCAATTTTATCACAGAAGATTTGTAATATCCAGTTACATCGTATGTCACAGTTCATTGATTTATTGTTTATTCTAGACTTCTGATGGGTAAGCAGAAAAGCTGTGGTCAAAGTATTTCAAGCTAGGGTCGCTTATCTCAGCGTTTTCCTATAAAACAATTCTTATTGTACTTTGACTTGTGTTGATTATTTTCTAGTTTCAAATGATATATTTTTTAATTAGTTCGACTTGATTACATTTCCTTGATGAAGTTGTGTTGCGAGTAAAATTTTCTGCCTTCGTTTATGACTATTACAATTTCTGAAGTGGTAATTGTGATATGAACATAACAAGTTATAACACATTCAGTCCAATAATTGATAGTTTTCTCATATATTATAGTTGGACTTAGATGACACCTATTTATTTGTCTATTTTACTTTTTGTCCAACTGTGGTTCATACATTTGAACTAATTAAAATTTGGCCCACTAATACGTATTAACGTATATACGTATCTTGTATGAACCTCTCTTGTTATATCAGCAAGGTCAAAATAATATGACATTTTCCTATGGTGGACATTTTCTTGGCGTTTCCCGAGAGTATTGGAAAATGTATCAACATCTGCCACCAAATGTAATACGGCTAAACATTCGAAACGATACAGATCACAACATCATACTGCTTTGGAAGCTATAAGCAATACCTTGAAACCTTCTACTTTCTCTCTAAGCTTAAAGCTTGTTCCTTATTGCAGGCCTTTCCACAATTTCCCTCGGTCTTCCCACATTTCTATTCTTAACAGCCGTCTTTTGCTCTCCTCACAATTCTGTCCCCTCCCATTCTCTCAACATGCTCATCCCATTGGCGTCGTACATGTATTCCTCACAAATAATGACAAAAATAATTGTTAGCTGGGTTGGGAAGTATCTCTTTAGAATTTAGCAGGCGCGTAGGAACACCATTTGCAGGGCGGGGAGGGGATATTATTGGGGGGGGGGTCTGGGGGGGGGGGGAGGGCCTCTTAGTAACATTTGTATTTCAGATATGAATTTAGTGCATTTTTACGCGATTTTTAACATTCTTTAGGCATATTTGTATCTTGATATAAATTAATAATATCATAGTGATCATTGAATCAGGCGGAGAAGGGGATTTTCCATCATCCCATTTTATCCAATAAAAGTTTTAAAAAAATGAAATGTAATCCAATAATCCAGTTAGATAATCTCTAATATATCTACTGAGCAAACAGTAGACCGAAGTTTTAAGAGTCAATAATAGGGATAATATTTCCTAATCGTCATATCTGAAAAATATTTAACATAGATAATTCTTTAGTCGACCTTATCAATAAGACACCACTTATAAATACAGTTCTTATGCCCGAACTCGAATTACAGATTTAAAAAAAAAATTGCGCACAAGAATTGTATTTATACGTTTTTGTTTATAAGATCAATTAAAAAATTAGTTTTGTTCATAATTTTTATAATGTTTCCTAATTTGAATGGTTGAAAGTTAAGAGGAAAGTAGAACATTTTATCATCAGTGTTTAGCTTCGAGTGCGGCCGACTCTTGAGGTACCACAAAATATTATTTATTCCTGAATGGCACTGTAAAAGATCGCTCAAACATCTCGCTCTGCCAATTCAAAAGATCTTGATTGAATGCTGTGGATTAAATAGAAACCGTAATTAGTCTGAATTGAAGCTGTGGTAAGTGGGTGGGTTGGGAGGGTAAGAGAGGGTGAACTTTAATCCGTTATATCGCGATATCTGAACAAACGGAGCGTAGGAAATCCCTAAAGATGAAAGATGTATTTGAAAATGAATAAAGCATTGTGTTTCTTGTGTAGTTGTCTTGTCGTTTATTTTGTGTTTTAGAGGATGTGATTCCTAAGAAATACGACAGAGATATAAATGTAACAAAACCTTACGAGGTTAAACAGCAATGTATATTTCATACCATTATTTTGCCTTGCAGAGAAATGCTCTCGTGTATACTTTAAAAGTGATTAAAATAAATTTTATAAATGTATACCTACCTGTTACTTTACTTTGCTATGCTTGTTTGTTTGTATTATAGAAAAGAAAATTTAGTAGCATTAGATGAACATAAGGTCGTTTCATAATTTTAACTAATAGACATGTAAATTGGAAATTGATGGGAGTATAGTCGAGCAAGTTATGTCTTTCAAATATCTAGGTGTAGATATAACAAGCAGCAGAGACTTACTTCGTGAAGTTCAGCAGCAATCAATGAAAGCGGCGCAGGTAGCGGGATATCTGAGAAGCACTATTTGGAGGAATAAGTACATGCGTAGAGAATGCAAGAGCAGAATTTATAAAGTGATGGTGCGTCCGGTCTTGACATACGCAGCCGAAACCAGAGCGGAGACAGCAAAAACAAAGCAAAAGGCTAGGACTGTCGAGATGAGAGTTCTAAGATCCATAGCAGGAGTCACGCTTCTGGACTGTCAAAGAAGTGATGATATTAGGGAGCAATGTGGCGTTCAAGACGTGGTGGAATGGAATAAGATCAGGAAGAAGGAATGGAACAGCCATGTGGAGAGGATGGGAGATGAGCGACTTGCCCGCATTTGTAAACAGGGACGACCTTCGGGGAGAAGACTACCAGGACGACCGCTCAAGAGATGGGCAGATAGCTGGCAATCCTAGTCCTAGAGGAGAAAAGAAGAAAAGGCCGAGCAACAGGAGGAATCTCCTAGCTAACAGAAGAAGAAGAAGAAGAAGAAGACATATTGTTTTCTAAATACAATGAAAGGTAGAAAATTATTTATTCTTTTTCAACACGTGGATTGAAGACGTATTCCCCCAGCGAATTGTGTAAGAAATTCGATTTAATTTTCCTGTTTTTCTCACTATTGGTTTGTTTTGCATCCCCCCCCCCCCCCCCCCCAAATCAAACAGAGTATTTATATTTTTTAATCTCGTTGAATTTCGGTCACGCTTTAACAAACTAGTCACTGCTTCTTGACATTATAATCGGGGGGGTAATTACTCCCCCCCCCTTGCCCACGAGTTGTGACAAAGACTTTGGCGCGTTTCTTATTCAGCCACTGTCTTCTGGGTTGGCAATTAACAGTGCGGTCCATGCGAGGGGCCATGTGACCCCGTGGGGGAGGGGGGGGGGGTAATAAAGTACGGGTTGAGATTACAAAGAGTCATAAACCAGTGGAAAGAAGAGCACCGTGTTAATTAAGATCGAGGCATGCGGTTCGTGAATACTTAGCTTCTTGCTCTTTTGCATTGTTACGGAAAGATAATAAGCCTACAGGTGAACCCTTTGAGCAAATGCCCTACATTTTATACTGATATTAATATGTCTTAATCATATTCTCATCGAAATAAAAATAACACAATAACAGAATATATTACACAAAACACAAAATAAAAATAACAGCAATTACTATTTCCAGACGGGAAGCATTCTTCAAAACCCTGATTACTGCAATATAAACTTCCAATTTATTAAGACAATTTGTGTTTAAGGGTTAATTATACTGGGCTGTATGTTCTATAAATAATAATTTAATGAATCAAATAAAATAGTTATAAATATAAATTGGTTGTGAAATGAGATTTTTAACAACGAAGAACTACTGCCGAATGCTTTCCGTAATTCCAAAGTGAAAATATTGTTCTCTATGTCCAAGTGTTGAATTCTTGTGAGCAAATCCAAGTGCTGTGTCTTGTGTGTGTCTTGCGTTGATTGTGTCTTGCGTTGATTGTGTCTTGTGTTCCAGGCAAGGAAGGCGCCTCTGTGGTGGCTGTGAAGACTCTGAAAGAGAACGCAGCCGAAAGAGAGCGCACAGATCTGGTCCAGGAGCTTCAAGTCATGAAGATGCTGGAACCACATCCCAATGTCGTCAGGTTACTGGGATGCTGCACGGAGAAAGGTGAGCCTTTACACTCTTAATATGTAACAGGATGCGCGAGGTGCTTCAAAGTGTTTTTGAGTTTCGTCGTCACGCACGCAACATTCGTAAGCGAACGGGAAAAGCACTGTTCGTCAAAACGATTTTTTTACATTTCTTTTCATGTTGACAAAATTTTAAAAAATCCGATAGTAACGACCCATTACAACCAAATAGACTATATAATGCCGCAAATTGCATAACTGTTTGTTACTTGGTACGACCTCAAAGTGTTAAAAAATATCGTATTTAACACTTTGAGGTTGTTACAGAGGTCATAAAGTACTCCAGTGTGTGGCATTATTTAGTCTATTTGGCTAGGTCGAGCGCTTTAGACTCTCTTTACGACATAATGCCACACACTGGATTTTATTCAACCTCTGGTATGACCTCACATGAAATAAATCTTGGAGAAGTCGTATTTACCACTTTGGTCGTACAATTTGTTATAATGAATGTACTTGTGGCCAGTGTTAGGTAATTGTTCCTCAAAAAAAGGAACTGTTCCAGTTCTAGTTCCTTTGATAAAAAAAGGAACAAGTTTCAGTTTCTAGTTCCTTTCAAAAAAAGGAACTGGAAAGTTACCAGTAAATAACTAAATTTCTTTCAAGTTACTTTGCCCTCCAAAAAGAACATTTTTTTAAAAATACCTGGGTCTCTAAATAGAGTGAGCAAACAAGTAGCATATTTTCATAAATCAGGTAAATTAGGAAGCCGTAAAAATGGGTCATTATTCGTTATAAATTCTGTGCAAATCATGTCATAAGATACTATATTAGTTACTATTCGACGTAAAATAAGTTCCAGAGTTCCTTACAAAAGGAACTATGTATTCCTAAGTTCCTTTAAAAATAAAGGAATTAAGTTTCTTTAAAAGTTCCCCAAAATGGAACTAGTTCCCGCCCAGTAACTCGTTCCTCCCCAACACTGCTTCTGGCATTATTTAGTCCAAAAAAACTAAAACATATGAAAATGAAATATGAAAATTATGAAAAACTTCCGGTGGAGTGAGGTTGATAGAAAGGGAGGTTTTAGTTCTTGTTCGGTTGGTTTACTTCGCACATCCCTTCTAATCATAATCAATAGTACTGGGTTTATTCAATATTATTTAGAAACATTGAGCTATTGAACAATACAAGAAGAAAACGTAGTAAGTTGAGAATTGATGGGAGAAATTGAGTCTAGTTTTATTGGCAATCTGGTCCTTTCTTGATCCTCGGATTCTGTGAAAGTAATAATGTCTCTTCTTTTCCAATTGACTCTGTCGAACAAATGAATTCCAGTGCCTCGCAATCGATATGTCTGAACAATTTGATCACGTCAATGAATTCCCAGCGGATGGTTTTATGTTGTCACCGAAAAGAAGAGAAAATTGAGTCTGGAAACTCTAATACTTGACACGTGGAGCATCCGATTACATACTTTGTGTTAGTTCTATTCAATTTAGCATTGAAAACGTATCTTGTGCGTTTAGAACAAACTTCTTCTCTGACAATGCTGTCGATTACATTTTCAAATAAAAATAAAAAAATCTAAAATGACCAGATTTTTCTTCAGTTTGAATAAAGTTTGATTACAATAAATGTTAGGTAAATTGGTTTCGAACATCTAAAGTTATAATTTTCGAGTGAAACATTTCTCTGATTGATCCCCTCTTTGTGTTTGTTGGCATCGGACGAATTATCACAATTTCTGACCATAAATATAGAAAGAATCGCTTACTGTAAGCGTTCAATTTAATTTTTACTTACATATAATAGCAAATGTTTTTGATTGTCGTAGATTCAACAGAACTACAAGTAATTTTAAGATGGCTCAAGAATATCTCTATCAAGATCATACTCACAGATTAACACTTTTGGACTTGCACACCGGTGGTTCCAGAGTTCGGTTTCCGCTGCCGCCGCACTTTACTTAGGTTTTGTTTTTCGCTTATTCTTCATCATCATCAGTAAGAGTGCAACATTAAATACCTACAACAAAAGACAACGAAAGTTATGTGACAAAGGTATGCTTTGGAAACGTTTTTCAAAGTTAGTTCTTCTCGTCTTGAAATGTTTTAGAAACAATGTTTAAACAACGCTTCTACGAACCCGCGTTCCAAAGTCACGCAGCTAGAACTCCATTACATCACAAAGACGTGGCTACCGGTGAATATAAAGTAACAAAGTTTTCACTCGAGTCGACATAGTTGAAGTTTTAACACCCAAGTCTTATTGGCGAGTCGGAAAGTCGCGAGAACGCGGGGGGAATTTACTCGCAACAAGAAGAGGTGTAGAAGTTTCTGATGAAGTTGACGATGGAGTCAACTTGGTGTGACGAAGTGATTGTGACGAGGGATACGGAATAGAATTAGAATCAGCAGTGGCGGAGAGGACATCGTACTCAAACTTACATTCAAATCACTACAATATTATAAAAGTTTTAACATCTTGCATCTTTCAAACCTTTGGACAAAATCAAATGCATTAAATGTCAATTTGCTAGCAAGAAAGTGGGAACCAAGAGTAACACTAGGGAATAGGTATGTTTTTTTTTTTAAATAACAACATATTTGTTGGTAAATCGCACTAATTTCACACTTAAAAGTGCACATTTATATTCATAAACATAAAATTGAAAATCAGTGTAAATTTTGGCTGGAAAACGCCATCCCGGCGAGTGATGTCATTTATAATATCAACCAACAATTGTGTTGCCATGGTTACAATAAAATATGACATCACTCGCCGTGAAAGCGTTTTCCCGCCGGAATTTACACTGATTTTTTATTTCATATTTATGAATGAAAATGTACACTTTTGAGATAGAAAATTATGTGTTTTACCAACAAATGTGTTGTTATTTTTAAATATTGTATTTTAACCGCATTAAAAAACTTTTGTATATTCCCTATTCTCAAGAACCATCAACAGAAAATAAGAACATCATAAATACTCTTATAGCACACATATGAGCGGTCACATGAATAGTTTTTGAACAGGATCCTGTGATTTGTGGAACAATAAAATAATTGAACCGTATGACCGATCAACTAAAAATTTTGGGACGAGATTTGTATGTGTTTTTGACAATTTTCAGACAAATCAATCAAGAACTTCAAAAATTTAAATATTTATGCATGTTTTGAAATAATAGTCAAATTTATTCACAGAAGATCAGAGAAAAAATGATCATTCCTTTGACGCATGTTGTCTCCCTGGGGCTAATCTAATTCGCACGGAATTCGAGGGCTCGCTTATCAACGCGTTACACAGAGCGTAGAATACGCCACTGGCAATGTCAGCCCCATGTTTCTCAGCAAAGTACATCAAACAAACATTCTTCCTTCAAAGTCAAGATCTCGTCTTCGAAAAGTTTTAATATGAAGTGTGAGAAGATAAATGTCTATTGTCAGTGATAACAAGATGGATTCCCTAAAACAACCGTCTCTTTGACAGATTTGTCAGAAGAGAGGTGGCTAAATCCAATTACATCGTTTTTACTCTCAAAGTAAATCTCAAGTAAAGTTGAACTGAGTTGAGAAATTAGAAATGTCATGAGGCTTGATGGCGCGATATTCTGGCTCACGGAACTAGTGACAAAGCAATTTAGTAAGTTCTTGTTGTCCATTGTCGAACATGTTATTTACAATAGCAATTTACTAACGATTACTTCCCTTAAGGGGACAAGAGCGATTGTCCATCCCCGAAAATATTTTTTTGCGTAATTTCAATATTTTCAAATGTTTCCAACATTTCAACTAGGTATATTATTTAAATGTAGTTTTAATTTTTTTTTACTTACAATATCAGGAGAATTTCGACATATTATTTATGGTGTCCTAAAGTAGCTCACGTTGGTATTGTATACAATTGTCTTTCTGTTATGTCCATCTGTCAACTAAAAAACATGTTTTTTTGTTCAAATGTTTTGATATTAAAAATTAGATCTTCATTTTAGCTTAACAATGGCATGATTTTAGTTGGTAGCTATAAGATGACATGGAGAGACAGCTGGGGTTTATCTCAAAAAACTAGTTCAAGATGCTAGTTTTTTTCTGACATTCTGGTTAGAATGAAATTGTCTATAAAAATGCAAAGTTACAGCGAATTCTTTCCAAGATAGAGTATCGAAGATCTTCTCCCCTTTAAGACATCGTCTGACCATGACGTCACTGTTTCAGAGCCCCTGTTCGTGATCATGGAGTTCGTGCCCCACGGCAAGCTGCAGAGCTTCTTGCGGAGTTCCCGCGCGGAGCGTCACTACGGCAACCTCCACGGACCGAGCAAGACACTGACGTCACGCGATCTGACGTCATTCGTCTACCAGGTGGCGCGAGGCATGCAGTTCCTCTCCGGCAAGGGGGTGAGTTCACCTTTAAGACATCAAACACAACTCGTATTATACAAACTAGGAAAACGCTCTGGGTAACGCGTTGATGAGCGAGCACGGATACGCGCAACACCTCGAACCGAAATTCTGTCTATCGAAAATGTCATTAAAAGCCAATAATTCTAGAATTTCGTCACAGACTTGTATAAAAATCACAAAAATAAATCCTAAAATAATGGTCCAAATAACCATAAAAGTTTTAAGTTGATAGATTGAACCTTTATGATTGAACGGTTCCGTGTGAATTTTAAAAATCCCATGATCTCCTTCAAAATATATACCTGGGGCCACTCATATGATATAAGTGTGTCTACACAATATCAGATCAATCTGTTGAACGGTCATTATCAGTATCATTTGCGTTTGAAAGTTTCTGCTCTAACTACCTTGCCATGAACTGAAGAGTCGAAGTCGCCGTGAATTTGACAGCCAACACGCCAACAGTAATAAGTTGATCGTTCAATCGGTTCTAGTTTAAATTTCAAAAAACAAAGGAAATATGGTTTTAAATTTTAACCATATCGGAGGATTTGGCTGAAATCTTTTATGATTGGGTAAAATGTTGGTTGAAATGACTATGCTAAATTTCAAATTGATTGGATCAACCAATCTAATGATAATTTTTTTTTAAATTTGAACCAATCAGGGGATTTCAAAAACATTAGGGTCTGCAACGCCCGGAAATGGTCAGTACATGTGTGCAAAATTTCAGCTTGATCGAAGAAAAACGGTGACTTGTATATCGTCAGTAACAGAAAAAAAACAGAAAAAAGCAGAGGTCCGTGCCAAAAGAGCCAAAAGGTGACGCTCGCTTCGCTCGCTCAATGAAGAGTACAGGGAAAGAACGCTAATATTCAATTTTTTGAAAAAATTAGTTTAAGGTGTAATCTTGAAGTGATTTTGACGAGCTTTTAGAATATTTAATAAGAACTTAGAAATTATTGCTACAAAGTCTTGAAAAAAGCAATTAAAATATGGATCTGAATAGAAGATTAATATTAGTTTCAACATGAAACTTCGTTTGTCTCAGTTTCATCCGAATGTGACATTTAGCGTTCTTCCCCTGTATCCTTCAAATTATTATGCTGTTTTCAATTACACTTCTAAATAATTTCAAAAGCGTTTTGTACTCTTTAAAACTATCTTTGAATGTATTTGCAAAAAACTAAATACCAATGTAATGAATTTGACTTAATAGTCAAATTATTACACTTATTATTACATCTTATCGCCCATTTCAGTTTTATGCTTCGTTAATTTTATCGAATTAAAATTTATAAAATCAACTACCTTGTAGTCTTACTATACTTGTCATAATAATTAAGTTATCGGTTATTATCGGTTATCGGTTATTATTAAGTTATTAAGTGATTATCGTTTTGTTCCATTTTAACGTCAATCAACGCTGGCTTCTAGGAAGTACCTGCAAACTTGATTCAACTTCAGTGACGAAGTTACGAACAAAACAAAGCTAATAATCAAATAAAGTTTCAGGTATCAGATGCTCCATTAGCTCATTTTCAGACAATCATCAAGTAGTTCTCAACTTATTAAAACTAATTTACCTTCTCTCAGATTGTACGTTGCAACTCTCCACTTGATATTCGACTACAAAGACTCTTGAAATCTCTTCTGTGTTCTAATCGATGCATCCTGCAAGGCGAACTGGCAATCTCGCACAATAAACACATCAATTATCTCAGCTAACAGAGCAGCTAACTTCGACGTCAGCGCTAGCTCGGGTTGCAGAGCAAACTTGCTGATTAGTTTCCGGTACACTGTTTATCCTTTGCATCAGCTGCTAGATGGAAACCTATTACCTGTGTTTATGTTGCTGGTCAGCTACTTCTAGGATAACCGAGAAGATATAATTTGGTTCGTTAATTTAGAAGAATAGTGACAAACGGCCCTTTTCAGGACCAAAATCACAACAATCACGTAGGGAGTATACCGTAAAGCCACTAGTTGAAAATTACGTTAGCTCTCAGATCCTCAGTCAACTTATCAAGTGCATCAAAAAACAGAATGGTAGAAGGTTATGTTCTTGGTTTTGAGTAACAATTTGGAATTTAGAAAACTATGCTGCATTTACTGACGTCTACACATAGTTTTATTGAAGATTTCACTTACAAAATGCGAATTGGACGAAGCAAGTATAATATTTATTAGCTCTATAAACCATCGAAATTGACGCCCTCTCAATTACATTTAAATTTTATCCTCGCCATGTTTTAAAGATTTAATGACTGTTATATTTTTTCAAATGTATAATTTAATTCAAATTGTAATAGTTTCACAGAAATGTTGTAACTTTTAATTATCGAATCAAAAACCCCTCTTCTAGAACGTTTAAATTCCCAATTCCACTGGAATTCGATTCCTTGCAATGTTAATCGTCATGGCCGTGACCGTATTCCATCAGAATGGAATTGAGAAAACGTTCTGAAATATACATTCTGGTGCAAAATCTGGCGAACAGACAGTAAATATCGATGGCGCATCATGATAATGCATGTTATGATAACGGCTGTCTTACTATACACTCTGCTGCAAGTTGTTGGTACAAGACAGATGAGCAATCTCACCGCACTGCTGTCGGTATTCGGCGGAGATTACAAGGAAGTTAGAGTCTAAGTAAGATCGAGCGCAGCGGCTTCTGGGAAGAATCATGGCAATCAAGTCGGAACTTGTCGAGACATGTCCGCTGGCATTCATAGCATCATAATTACAGAGCACGTTGGGATGATAGACGTCAGGGTGATTCAGTTTTGAAACTTACAATGTATTAGTTCGTTATTGAAGCGTCTGCTTTTACTGAGATACCTGCTCAATGGGTTGGGCCTTCTCGACTGTCACTTCGTTCTCTGGTAGCTGCCTGTCGACCAAAGATAAAGCTATGACGGCATCAGTTTCTTGCACGGTCGGGAGCGCTACTTCCGGCGGGGTGGCAATAAAATGTACTAACCAAAGATACACCTTGTAGTACATTTTATTGCCACCCCGCCGGGAGTAGCGCTCCCGGCCGTGCAAGAAACCGATGACTTCAAAGCTTTATCTTTGGTCGACAGGCAGCTAACAGAGAACGAAGTGACTGTCGAGAAGGCTGTGGGTTGGACTATGGGGGAAGGGGGAGGTGGTTCTGTTTATCTAACATCTCTTTCTGACAATTACCATTCTAATTCCTACGGTAGGAATTTTAATTAAAACTTTTAATTAGGGAAAATATACTTTCAAGGAGCACATCATAGCCCGGAACTTAAGCTAAGCGATATAAGCATTTGAACCACGAAATTGGCTTAAACACTCTAATCGAAACAACTTATAAAATAATAGAATGAAATTGTCCAGTCGTACGAATAATTGTCATGTTAAGAGAATGCTTTGTCATCCTACACAATGTTATGTTTTAATCCCTTTTTAAATTGAAATGTTATTTCCTTTGACAATGGTGGTCAAAGGAAGTATCAACTCCATGAACTTCCAGTCACTTAAAAACATAACAACTGACTACATTGCTTTGTGAGATTATTTCGGTAAACTACGCAACTCGGCTAAAATGCCATAGAAATATTTATCTTCAATATCGAAGTTGCTTAGACTCTAATTGACACTTATCTTATGTTTTGACAATGTGGTGCGGTCTTAGCTCGTTGGGTGCGGACATTTCCTGGAAACACCGTTATGAGAAGCGTCCAGGTGACTTTCATCGCCTTTAGATGTACAATCAGATTTCGAGTAGCATTTTCGAAATACCTGTTGAAAACTTGCCACAGATCACGACTGAAAGTATTATATTTTTATTACTCCTTTGTCCTAATATTTAATAAATTATGATAATCGATCCCTTTCATTGTTTTCCGTTTTTAGTAAAATATAAAAAAAAATCCCACTTCTGTCACCAAATGTAAAATTGTATATTTTTATTTTATGATTAATTTTATTTATACTTCTTCAAATTTCCCAATTTAATATTAAAATTCCCTTATTTACTACCCCACTCTTGTCTCACGTACCGCAAACCAAATAAAACAAAATCCTATATCTGTCATTATTTGTAGATTCAAATAGTTTTAATGTTTTTAACATTATGCCACATTCTCTTTATTTCATATATTATTATACCTTTATTTGTAACGGTACCACAAGTACAAATGTAGTATATAACATACACAGAACAAATATATACTCTGATAAACACATAGTGTAATTAAGTACAATCACAAAAATAACACTTTTTAAATCCTTACCAATATTGTCAAGATAAAAGAAACATTTGTTTTGCACCACAAGTCTTGTTCCGTACTAATCGCTTCTAATCCCCCTCCAGTCGACGAGCTCAGGATCATGATAACCTGGACCACATGCTGTCGCAGCATCCCTGATCTCGAGCGATATCCCACGCGCCTCTTATCCCGGGAGATCTCGCAGTGTTGACTTAGCGATCGAGTTATCACGTGGACGAGGGGAAACGAGCCCAAATCCCAGCTTATCTTCATCGCGGGGACCAAAAGACTTGGTGTTAATTACAATTCCAGTGATGAAATTCGTGGAATTTTAAAATTTAGTGTTTGTTTTATAAATATATTATAATTATACATTGTTTGTTTGGAGACAAAACGGTGGATTAATGCAGTTTAATTTAATTTTAAATTAAGTTTAAGAGTTGGTTAGGACTGACCTGGCATAACAACAGCCAATTACTTACCTAGAATTGTTAATTTGAACAGTCTGTTAGTTAATCAATACTTTAATTGATCAATACCTACTTTTACTATATTTAATCAGTAATTGGGGGCAAATGTGGGTACCTGGTTTCGAGCCCCGGTTCGATCGTAATTTTACATTCCGCACATCTCCACTAAATTTATACAGCGTACATACATTTAGTTGCCGGTTGTTATTTGTCTTTTCTTGACTCGTTTGTTGTTCCAACCGTTCGTCTGGTTACCGGTTATTGCCCCGGCACTTACCGGTTATTGCCCCGGCACTTACCGGTTATTGCCCCGGCACTTACCGGTTATTGCCCCGGCACTTACCGGTTATTGCCCCGGCACTTACCGGTTATTGCCCCGGCACATACCGGTTATTGCCCCGGCACTTACCGGTTATTGGGCCTGAATCATGTTAAATCATGTTAATCATGCTAGACGAAAATTGGAAAACAAATTGGAAACAAATTGGAGCGCAAGAACAAAGCAGCATTCTGTTGAAATGTTTTCATAGACTTGTCACAGTTTCGTTCTCGACAAAGCGTCGGGGAAAAAACGTACCGTTGGCAATAAACACAAACGGATGCAATTAATTAATTGTTTTAAAGTAATTGCTGTTTTCAAGAATATAAAATTGCAATAAATCATATTATCCCGAGGAGCTCAATCATAGTTTTGTTTATTTCTGGTGTATTTATTTATTTCTAAAACTAAAAAAAATCATTAAAATAACGCCTTATTATAGTTTAAAATGTTTATAATTTGCATCCATACATATTTTTGTAATATCTGTTACTCAGTGGTAGAAGGGCGGAAGTCAATTTCAATTATTCTTGAACTGCTATCGTGATTCTTAAACACTGTATTTCATCCAATCACATTTGTAATGGTGACAGAGTAATGTACACTCCCCCAAATAATAAACGGTACTTGGTACAAAACGTATTGGCTGCTGGGGCCGGTTCCTCGACAATCAATCCTTGTTATTATCAATTAAATCAGAGCTCACCTAAAAGAGTTAGATAATGCGTTAGCACTGACTTCATGGGATGATGCCATCAAACCTTAAACAGTCAATTCATTTTCTTTCGAGTACCGTTTATTATTTGGGGGAGTGTACGATAAAACTTCAATAAAACTATATTTGTTGATATCAGTCAAATGATAATTGATAGAACTTGATTGTATTATTCCAAAATTGTGCAACGCAGAATCTAGAAAATGGCCTCCTACCTCTGTACAGAACTAAGATCCAGTATTTCAATACAAAACCAGTCATTAAGTTAACACAGTCATTCCAGGAATGTAATTGTTTGTAGCCATAACAATACAGTCCTAATCAACCGATTAAAAGTTAGCAGAGTATCGAAAGACATGACCCTAAGCCGTTGAAGGTATATAATAATGGCACTACTCAATCAATGATTGAGCGAGCGCAGAGAGCGTCACCACGGTATCATGACGGTACTCCCGTTCAACGTTTCAGGTCAAACCGCTCAACCAATCGATTTGAAATTTTGAATCTATAAGGTCCCTGGGATCGTTTTTGAACAGGATCCTGTAATCAATACATTTATAAAAAAAAAAATGTTTAAAATTTACACTAGAACCAATTGACCGATCAATATAAAACTTCGCATCGTCATTGGGACCAACATTTTAGGTATTTTTGCCAATTTGATGACTAATCAGTCGTTATTTCCAAACTTTATTGTCATTTTAAGGATTTTTTTCTATCATCTTGAAATATTTAAAAAATGTATACTAAATTTTTATCCCTGCTTTTTTGATGCTTTAGTTCCAAAACCAGTAGAGCAACTGATACTTGCAAACGCATATCAAATCGGATGCAGTACGAAGGTTCGCTCATCAACGCGTTACACTGAGCGTTTTCCTATAGTATGTGCAATTAAGTTTTTACCATTTTCATTCAGGGCGTAAAACAGTATTTACAAACAATTACAATTTTATACTGTAAACAATGTAAACGGCACACAAAATGTATGACAACTAACTTCCCAGTAATTGCATTTCGATATGAGTTCGAATCATGTTTAAACTTGTTAAACCATTTGAAAAACACATTGAAATTCCGTTGTAAATGTGATCTGGTGATGATTGTTATGGAAAACAATAGATCGTTCTATATTCTGATGTAATAACAACAATGATCAAAGGGCAGTGCGTCCCAGGGGCAGTTGGATACAGATTAATACGATACAATGCGTGATGTATTTAGAATGTTTGGGATCATGTTGTCAATACACACATCGACCGTAGAGAGGATTTGCCAGGGGTGAAGCTGTGATGATTGTGTTCTGCTTTTTAACGCTTTGTCCATTGAAATTAGACAGAGATAATATTGTGTTGTGAAGAGATCTCTTTTTTGTAGAGACAGCAATTTTTTTTGTGACGCAAATCAAAATTGAATTTCAAATGATAATAGAATACGATATAGTGAATTTACAAAATAATTGGACTGAAATTAAATAGAAACTTTAATATAGTGTGGAAATTAAAATTCGTTTGGAGAGATAACTCAAACAAGTTGTTTGACTCAAACAAAATCGAAATAAAAATATAAAATCAAACAAATATAGAATTTGTAGTTGCCTTATGTAAATTATGTGGTTAATTATACTTTATTTTGAAACTAAAAAAGTATTTACAAAATTATTGCATACAATATTTTATTAGCTATTCTTTAATTGTAAAGTTCTGTATAAACAGGATTTAACAATATTCGTTGCACGACTTAAATTATGTAAAATGTGTCTAAATGCTCGAATCTTCAATGCAAAGTACATATTCAGAAACAAGTATCTGAAATTGGAACTTTCATAAAACATATTTGCACTCTCACTGAGCTCCTACGTGCGAGCGCAGTTACAATAGGACTTGAAAATTTTCGATTCTCGTCTGTGTTCAAACACATGTGTTCTCGCGAAGCTAAGACCTAATCAATGACTTGAAGCCATCGAGTAACTCGGATCTTGAGAAATCCATGAATATTTCAACAACTAATCAACCGCTCGCCTCGAGTTCACCCAAACCATTCACTGTTTGTTCAATTACAACTCCACGGTACATTCATTAGTCACTTTGCGTAGATCAAACGTTAGTCTGTTCATTTGTACAGCAAGTTACATAAACACGGGAATGTATGACTAGCCGATGGCTGAAGAAACAAACTTCGTACGCATACGTACATACACATCCAGAACATCTCTATACAAATGAATCCAATGTTCTGATAGAGGTGTATCGTGTACTTGGTAATTAAGACAAATATTTAGTAACAATTCATAATATTGAGACAAAATGATCAATAATGAAGTGAGCGAAATTTGCTTCTGATTTGACTCCATTTCCTTATTTTTGCTATTTTCCTGTTTTTTGCTGAACGGTATTTCCATCAATCCTTTTAATGTGTTGAATGTGCAAATCAAAGTCCTCTTTATGAATGAAAAGTGGACCATATTTCGATAAACTTTATATTTTGCAAGGCTACCTGAAAAACATTTTATAATTTTTCAAATTTAAAGCCATCTTTTAATTTAATTTTAAAATTGTTGACAAATTAAATTGACCTCATTCTCAATTGCAACTTATTATTCTTATTTATACTCTAGAAGTAAACAACGGTTATAATGACGTAGCACGAAGAGTGTATCCACGTAACTGTGAAGAGCAAACCACCTGTTAGTCACACTAGCGGCTGTCCTTCTACATTCTCCGCTTTCACATTAATTAACACGTAGACTCGGCCTCTTGGACTCAAACAGGACAAAGAGCCAGCTACTGTGACATACTAGAGTTTCTCATGTGACATATCATTAATAATTTACTCTGTGGTTAATTAATGCAGTCTACACGGTCGCAGCCAAGATATTTGTCCTATATGGTTGGAGGAGGGATATAATTTGAGAATGGAAATTCAATAAGGCTGGGGGGGGGGGGGGGGTCCAGTAACCACCAGCTGTTTGGCTGTAATTGTGTGGGAACTTTCTTCCCATGCAAAATTTTTCCCGTTCACGTTCGTCTGTGCGCGTCTATCGAACTAATTTGGAATACTGAGAGTTCTACTATAAAAGGTAGAACGATATACGAGTAACACACATCATGTACTACATTTACTACATTCAGGTGTACAAAGGTTACAGGGGAAAAACGCTATAAGTCACATTCGGAAATTTTGCAAAAAATCACAAAGTCACATTTTGCAAAAAGCTGAAAGATTGGTTGCCTCTCGATTATGATCCTACTTTGAATACATGATAAATGATATGTTTTTAATAATTTGTATTTGAAAGCATATTTTTCAACTATACAATTGGTTCATATTTCCATATTTTCTATATTGTTAACTTTTTACACATACCTATATCTCATTGTCAATCTCATGACAGCTCTCATTATTTTTAAATAGTTTACTACGTAATATTCCTGTTTTATATTTAAATTTATGTAAGTCTAGTAATTATTTTCATGTTTTGACAACCGTTTCAACTGAAACATTTGTACATTATAATTATACTACATCAGCATTTATCTCCCCGACACAGGTATTACTTATAGGAGAGAAAACTGTACTTATTTTATTGTATTTAAATAATATTCAAAATAAATAAATAAATAAAAAATAAAATCTGAAACTGAGATTAACGAAGTTTATGTTAAAACTTGTATATTGATCTCCCATACAGATTAATAATATTTCACTTGGATTTTTCAAAACTTTGTAGAAATATTTTTAAAAAACCGAGGAAGTATTCTGAAAACTCATAAAAATCACTGAAAGATGACTCATTAAAAAAATGACCCATAGCGTTTACCCTTCAAATGTAATATGCGCAAAATGACCTCGTAGTCGACACGCCTTTAAACACAATTAAATGAAGTGTCTCATCCACTGGTGTGTCTGTTCCAGATCATCCACCGGGACCTCGCCGCGCGCAACGTGCTGGTGGGCGAGGGTCACGTGTGCAAGGTGGCGGACTTCGGGTTCGCGCGTGACGTCATCACCAGCCACGTGTACGAGCGCAAGTCCGAGGGTCGACTCCCGATCCGCTGGATGGCGCCAGAGTCGCTCTACGACAACGTGTTCTCCGTAGCGTCAGACGTGTGGTCGTTCGGCGTCCTCATCTGGGAGATAGTCACCCTAGGTGAGTCCAGCCCTTAATTTATTTGCCTAAGAAAAAATCATTTAAAAAAAATGAAAAAAATATTTAAAAAAATTAAGAAAAAAAATGATTTTTTTCTTATTTTTGTAACTTGTTTGTTTTTATTGAATAAAAAAGTCATTTTTACGGTGTCAACATTAAATAAACAAATATATAGAGTATGCTGTTTTGTTATGGCGTTGAAGCAATAAAACGATAATTTTTCATTCCACAATGAGTAGTTACAATTTAATTAAATAACTGTAAAATGGGTTTTTCCAATGGCAGCCATTTTTTGGTAGCTAATATTCAGATTATCAGCACAGCGTCAACTAATCACAGACAACAAAATTATTTTGAGTGGTTAAACCTATGTTATATCTAATTGTATATATTGTATAATAGTCAAAACTATGACATTTCCGACACGATTGGAAACCAAACCCGTGAACCAATATATCTCAAATTTTATTCATGATTAGATTAAAAAAAAGGGTTATCCCTTGGCACATTTTTAAAATGAAATTTCATACGGCGCCCATTGAGACAAGAAAATTGTAAATTTTTCTCCAAAAATCAACTAATAGTTACAGATGAGTAATTCACGAAGCAAAAAATAAAAAATATATCAAGTGAAAACCCTAAGCTTGTCTTTTATCTATTCATGATTAAAATTTGAAATCATTTCGTCAACCCATTTTGTCTCCAATCGAATCCTAAAAAGTGCCTGCAAAAAGCGGCAAAATCGCTCGCGCTTGTAGCACCTTAACACTGTGTTCTCGTCCTAGGCTCGACGCCCTACCCGGGCCTGGCCGCCAGCGACGTCATGAAGAAGGTCCGCGACGGCTACAGACTCGACAAACCGGAGCACTGCCGTCGCGAACTCTACAACATCATGTACTACTGCTGGGACAAGGATCCCAAGGAGAGGCCCAACTTCGGGGAGCTCACCACCATGCTGGAGCAGCTCTTGCTCACGGAGACCGAGTACATAGAGCTGGAGCGCTTTCCGGATCATTCCTACTACAACATGGTGTCGCTCAGTGGCGAGAAGCTGTGATGTGTCTCGATGTGGAACAGACTATAGGAGATGATTCAACAGGAGGATAAAAATACTTCAAAATTAACAATCACTGGCTTTGTCAGCCACATCAAGTAGGTTTCTTATTGGCAGAATATGGACAATACACTCAACAAATGATAAAACGGTATTTGAAATAAATGGATTGGCTAAAATAATGTGTTGGCATCATCCGATGAAGTCTATGCTAACTCATCATCTCCCTCTAGTAGTTCAGATATGATTTCATTGATAAAAACAAGGATTGATTGTCAAGGAATGTGACCAGCAGCCAATCCGTTTCGTTCAAATACCGTTTTATGATTTGTTGGGTGTAACAAATAATAAACGGTATTCGAAAGAAAAGGATTAGCTGAAAACGGTTTAATGGCATCATCCCATGAAGTCTGTGATAACGCATCATCTAACTGTAGTAGATTAGCTCTGATTTCATTGATAAAAACAAGGATTGATTGTCAAGAAACCAGACCAGTAGCAAATCCATTTGTTCAAATACCGTTTTTAGTTGGTCTAGGTGGTCAAATTGGTCAAAGAGGCCAGAGAAATGAAACGGGACCCAAACGGTTGTTCAAGGGTTTCGTTACTGTTGTCTCGCAGTTACATTTTTTAACAGTAGCAGATACGCACAATAGGGAATATGTATATATTTTTTAAAAACTATAATTCAAAATAACAATAACATATTTGTTGGTAAATCGCACCATTTTCACACTAAAAAGTGCACATTTTCATTCATAAATATGACATTGAAAATCAGTGTAAATTTTGGCGGGAAAACGCCATCCCGGCGAGTGATGTCTATCAACCAACAATTCCATGGTTGCCATGGTTACAATATAACATAACATCACTCGCCGTGATGGCGATTTCCCGCCAGAATTTACACTGATTTTTAATTTCAAATTTATGAATGAAAATTTACCCTTTTGAGATTAGAAATAGTGTGTTTTACCAATATTGTATTTTAACCGAAATAAAAAACTTTTTCATACTCCCTATTCAAGTTTTCTCAACTGAATAATGCCACACCCTTGAGTTACGACCTCTGTTGCGTCCTCAAGTAGTTAACCACTTATGTTTGCTTACAATAAGCGACTTGAGGTCGTACAAAAGGTCACAATGAACTATATTGTATGGCATATTCCATTTTTAACAAGGATTTAAGCTGCTGCCGTGTCTCGAATCTCAACTTCAATTCCTCCCTCGCCTCCAATCTTCCTCGTCAAATATCTTGCCTCCATAGCATTCCGGATTAATCCATCCACGATCTTCTCGGTTGTCTATACGCCTTCTGTACAGGATATTCACGAATATTGAAATATATACGGTTAAATTATGCCTCAAAGCAGCATATTTCAGAAATATGGTAATCATGTAGAATTATCCGGCTGCCTCCACAATGCCCTGACTGTATTCCATATGCTTGCGTTTGGAAGTCTACACCATTGCCCTGGATCCACTTAAAATACTGATGTGTACTAATTGGGAGTGTGTTAATTTTCTGTTGAATCATGCCAGTCTCTTGTGTTGTACATTTTGTTTATATCATTGATATTCTTATTATTGTTTCAAGTAAATTGTACAAAAATGTTTTTAGAATCTGGAATTTACTACAATAGTTTAAATTATAATTTCACAATTCTTCACAAATGAAGTGACTCAACAAAATATTATTTTATTTGAGAATTTTAAGTATGTGTAAAGATAAATTAGATGTTTTTGCTGCAATTTGTATCACTGTAATGACACAGTCCTCAATTCAGGTGCTTACGATAGTCTTTAAACGTGATAAATACTTTGTAAAATTACATTCTGAAAAGATGTTCAATTCTTCATCCTCTACGTTGTATGGAAATTAAATAATTATGTTAAATTTGAAATTTCTGTAGAATATAATTTTTTGCAGTTCACGTGGTTTGGACAAAATGAGGAACAATAATATTAATGCAAATTGAAAATATTACAAAAATACAAATGTTTATCTAGTTTCAGGTATTACCTAAATTAGTTAATAGCCTAATAATATTTGAAACTTGTTGAACATCTATTTACTTTTAATATTACTTAGTGATTTGTGTAATTGGTATTTATTTAAATGGAAAGATCATAAAATGATAACTCATTATTTATTTTTATAATTTTTATTGATAACAATGTTTGCGTGATAGAGTTTTGAATGATGTGTATTTTAAATGAGAATGCCAATTTCTGTATATTTCAATACCATTTTAATAAGTCAACTATTATAATCAACAATTGTGTAACAATACTCATTGACAATTGTTTAATTTATGTTTGTATTAGTTTATCGTTACATAATGTAATATGTTGTAAATATTATAATTATAAATATTTAGATAACTAATATTTTATTGTGATATGGATGTTTGTTATATTTAATGAATAAACTGTCTTTTGACATGAGAATTTGTATATTATTTTCCATTTAGAATAATACAAAAATCCTTTGAAACATTCTGTCAAAGCCACGGTAAAAATATATTCATCATTCTGTTTTCAAATCTGTTGAAGTTAATCCATCTAAAATAGAAGCCTCGCTTTTGATCACTGAAATAAAATCACATCTGTTGCGAATGTTTTACTTCTATAAATAAAACGAAAATTCAAACATGAGTGGAAAGTCAGGCACACAGTTTATTCTCAGTTGGCACTTGTAAATTATTTAGAATCGAATATTCATCTCTACGTATATGTTGCATCACGAGGAACTTCTTTGTATTATCAAACAGCAATATATGCTATGATGCTTCATTATACATCATATTTTATGTGAGTGGTGTTGCACTGTTCCGCTACAGAAATAAAAGCAATGGTGATATTCTGATAATGAATGAATAGGTGGTATATTTAAGGATAGACGGCGGGAAGGAGGTAGCTGTGTGCTATTAGTAGGAAAACTTCCCAGCATTTTCCAATTGAGTGACTAAGGGAAGAACTGCAACTGTATCGAACCAAGGACCTTCAGAGCGTTTTTGTTTGAGAATTGAATTAGAAATAAATATTTGTAAAGAGGGTATACAAATCGATCGCTACTAAAATGTACATGTATCAATTTCTGGAACAATAAAAATCTTGAAATCTTGAATCTTGAAGTGCTTTTTCACGAGGACTTTCAAACTATGCAATATCGATTTTATTAGAATGTATTTATATACATCGCTCCTGGATCTCAACAAAGTCTAGGCTATAAGCATCAAAGCTTCTGAAATTGTAGTTGATTGGAAAACTCGGTAAAAATTTCTGGAGCTTTCCTTTGTTCTTGATACTTCAATATTTTGCGCAGCTGAATAATCATATAGGTAGGCAAGGTATAAATTACATTTATTTGAAAAGCAAATGGTCATCAAAAAGATTAATGTCCTTATTCTAGAGATGCGGTACTCGTTGATAAGCGAGCACTGAGGGGTTTCAGCTGCAATGCGTGTAAATTAGCTTGTTCAAACTCAATTTTGTCATTTGTTCTTTGTTGATATAATATGGCAATCTCCGGACTTCTCAGCTGACCAAAATCTAACTAAAGACAGATGCTTACTGTAAAAACATAATAAGTAATAACATTATCGTTCTTGATTTCATTGCCATATTTTATTTGAAACCATTATTTTTAAAATCGTTCTTTCACAACCGTATAAAATTCTACTGCTATTTAATATTGCTTGTCCCTCAGCCAAGTAAACAAAACTGAGGTAAGTTAACATTGCAACCAGGGTGTTGTCACTGTACCCTATGAGATTATTGACTTGGTAATGTTTTACTTTTTCATAAGGTGCTGCTTGTGCTGCTAGATTATATATTTATAAGGGTGTTTAGGGGATGTAGATTTTAGGAGATTAAAGTGGGGTTCTGAAGTGATTACTTTTGGGGTATAAGACTCGGAAATTGTCTTAAAATTGTTAAAATTGGAAATTGTTGTTGCATGAAAACCTTCACAAGAAATGACTTGTGAGATATTATTGTTCTGGCAAACTATACCCAACTATTATCTGCTATAAGAAACTGGGTATTGGGTTATTTGTACGTCCGTCCGGCCCAAGAGCTTAGTTGGTAGAGCTCTCGTCCGGCAAATGAAAATCCCCGGTCCAACCGGATATATTTCACTACCCACATCCCTTTCTATTAATAACTGCCTTCAATGAAACTGAGGTATTCTAGCTATGAAAAACCATATCAAATTTAATTTCTGTTACTTTGGTTATTTAGTGAGTGGGTAGAACAGAATATAGCGCGTGCTTGTGCCCCCCCCCCCAACCCGGCGCCCACATGAAACACAAACCCACTGCTTGTGAAACTAACACCCTTCCTCTAGCCTGCACCAGTCAATGTGATCGAACTTCTGTGAAGTCAGCAGTATGATCTGATGCTTGTTATCCCCTTAACACTTCTCTGCACATGCGCTTTGCACACGACCTGGGTCACGTGCTTGATCGAGATGATCCACTGGCTTGGAACAATAGATAACATTAACAATACGCATGGAATCGCATTCTTTGTTACAAATCAACCAGGGGCCCTATTCTAGAACTTTTAAATTCCCAATTCCACTAGAATTCAATTCCATACAATGTTAATCCTTATGGCCGTGACCAAATTCCATCAGAATGGAACTGGAAAATCGTTCTAGAATAGGGGTGCGGGTGTTCCATTATACATGGTTTTTATTTTATTGTAAACCTGACAGATGAATGATGATTGGGAGCCGAGATGTGATGAAGAATGAGTTATGATGGACGGTGGGAAGGATAGGATCGTGGCCTATGAGTAGGGAACCCTCCCATCATTTGCATCTCGGCTGAGGAACAGTATTCTGAGTAAAATGACGGTAGGGGAATAAAATCCGAAAGTCCAGTCAAATCGCTCTAGTTCCGAAATAGTTCAAAAATTTGAACAAAGAGAAAAGAGTTATTGGTGTATAAGACCAATGTAGAAGGCTCGACGTCCATTTTAAAGGTGAGTTCTAAAACCAGTAATTCTGCCTTCATGATCACGCTAAAAAAACGCTCAACAACTCGTGTTTATAGTTGAACTGAATCTGAGAAAGATGCGCTGTGAAAACGCATACTTTTCCCAAGAAATGAATCTCTTTCGAGTGGATTCAATCCCACTTCTTTCATAAAACAGATAGCAAAGCATTCACAGCGAGCTTTCTTTGTTCTTTGCGACTCGCTTTAAGTCCATGCTCATTAAAATGCTGATTTATAAATAAGGAAGCAAAAAACCACTCACTTAATTATTATAGGAAGGGATGTGTGTTGTGAAAAATATCCGACCGAACCGGGGCGACCTCTCACATGCCGGGCAAGAGCTCTACCAACTGAGCTACCCAGTCTGACAGACGGACATTAGACACAACGCAGTGATAAGGGTTAAAGATCTCCGAGGAGAATGGAATGAAGGTACAGAATGCTCACTACGAACTGTCATGCCACCGGTGACGGTGCTGTCACCCTGTCTCTTTGCACTTGCTTGCGCAACCCTCTTCTTCCGAGTTGCTTAAAGTCCACCATTAGTCCACGTAATTCAAGTCAGTGACTTGATGTATGATTTACAAGTCACTTAGATAAATATTAGACAAATTTATTTTGCTTTGTTGATGTATTTTATACTACTTCTGTAATGAAATACGATATTTTATCAAGAAATTGGTATTATTTTAAATCTTTTTATGTACTACGAAATAAGTACTTTACTTAATTTTCAGCAGTTTCTGATAGAAACAGGCGAAATCAAGCTGTTTTTGCAGATTATCCAGTAACACAACATTTCAAAACGGTTAAAATTATCAGAAAAATGCGAGCTTTCAAGCGACTTCAAAGTTTTGAATGTGTGTTTTATATTTTAATTACTGCAGATTAAATTTTGACATCCGTCCGTGTTACCTTCTGGAAAATATCGAGATTATTTTTCAAGATAATATCTCTTAAAATAATCCCGTTACACATGTTTTTGTTTCCGTATTTGAATGTGTTATTGCTTGAGGTATATTTCAAGCAAATTTGAAGAATGTCTATTTAACAAGGACTTTCGGTGGAAGTACTTTAATTCAGCTCGAATGATGAGAATATAGGAATCTGTGGAAAACTTTCATCGAACTTCCAAGGAAACTTCCGTAGAGCTCTCGCCCGGCAAGTGAGAGGTCCCGGGTTCGAGCCCCGGTTCGGTCGGATATTTTTCACAACGTACATCCCTTCATATTATCCTGACTCCATGGAAGTTTTCCACAGAAACCTACATTCTCATCCCATATTAATTATAATTTCATTTGCTCATTAATATTATCATCTGTGAGAGCTCTTTTAATTCAGATACTGAGAAGGAATTCTCATTTGTCACTCAACAAAATATATTATTTACCTCCGGCATTCGTTGCCCTAAAATCATTTCCACGATTTCTTCTTAAATTTCAACGGAATTACTTCTAAATAATCTGAAGTTCTCTCGTGAAGAAAGAAAATAGCATCCAATTAGTAGAGTGGGTTTCTTCTCGTAATAAAAGGTAATAATTTGACTTCATTTTAAAAGTACTCTCTACTCTCGGCTACTCTCGAAGGTAATTAAGCTTATGGAGATATTTCGAACATATTGTCATACTTTTTGTAAATGAAAAATAATTATAAATAGCTATTTGTTTAGTCGACCTTAGCATATAAATACTAACTTATAAAGACAATATTATGAGCCCAAACTCGTGAAAAAGACGATAAAATACTTACATACATTTGATCTTTTACATGAGTTCTTTTAAAAAATATCGAATATCGAATGTCAAATGTCGAATGTCGAATATCGAATGTTTAATAAAAAAATTAGTTTTGATTACTTTTTTCAACATTTTTATACCATGAATGCAAAATAATCGAATGAAATCGACTGCATCAAGGATAGTAGTAAATATATATTTTTCAATATCTCTTGAAGTTCTTGACCTTTTCCTGAATGATGAGAAAATCACTAAACATGTTCTCAACGAGGACGCAAATTTTGAAATAGGTGAGACTAATTGTTTATTTTCCCGATTTAATCAATCACATGATCTGTGACCGCTGATATGACATTAGTGTGTGCGAAATTTCGAAACAATTTGTTTACGGTGCGACCTGGTGCCATAAAATCAATAAAACAAACAGGATGTAATAAAGCACTGACTTAATTTAGCTACTACTAATAATATGAAATAAGATTCCACCCACAATAATAAACTCCTTATCATTATCTTCGTAGCTGAGTACCTAGCTTCATTAACCACACAGCATTACGATTTCTGAAGTTAATTAGGTAATTAAACTCCTACGCGTCAAGCTGGGACAATGGGTCTACTTTTCATCGCGCATTATAACGTGGTATTATTTGATGGTATCATTCCGCCGGAAGAGAAGAGCTTTTGCTTTTGTTTTATCAGTCACGAATTTCTATACAATTCAGAACCCTCATCAGAAATTGAATTTAACAATGAATGAAACATAATTATACAATGTTTGGAATATTTTGTTCCTTTTGATCTAATTTGTGGGAATGAGATTTTTAATCTATTTTTGTGTTTTTTGGAATGTATTTTAACTGATGGGAAAGTTTTCATTCTTCATAAATTCACTATGCCAGATGGCTATATTCCACCGGCAGAAATTCTTTGAATGGGTAATTAATTTTTTTGTAAAAACTCGTCTGTTAATATTTTAATTAAAATAAAAATTGTTGCAGAGATTTAAAAAAAAAGAGAAACGTTAATAACAACGTTTTGATAGCGGAGACTTTGTATTTGATGAAAAACAACCTATAAAATTTCCCATACAAACTTAAACTATTTTTATCTCCCTAATACCTTGTTCACATCTATAATTTCATATTAGAAGATGTCTGGGTACATTCGATAAATAACATGATCCAGATTTAATGAAGAGTAAAGAGTAGTGTGCAAATAGTAGTATACAATTCTAATCTGGCCCTTCTGATAATTAAAAGTGGCATTTAATTTTGTTACTGGTTTCCGCATTCCATCGTAAAGAACAAGGAGCCATTACCGCAGAAACCAGGGATATAATCAAGAAAGGCTCCCAAAATTTCAAAACCTATATTTGATTTTATCTTCACCATTTTATTTCGTTTCATTTTATATCAAAGTGAGAGAATAGTGGAAAATACAAGAATTTCTTTTCGATTATTGGTAGGTAGGTTAAAGAATAAAAAATATGCTGTCAAAACAATAATTACAGAATCCAATCTTTTGTGGTAACGGTTTGAATGGTTTGTAGGTTAGTTCTTTTTTGGTTTCACCTACCTCTATTTTTTAGAACGATTAGTCAAATATGGTAAATCAAATATATGGTAATTATCAAAGTGGTAAAGCAGTAATGAAACTGTAATGAAAGTACAGATATTTCGCATTGGTTGTAAGATTTTGGTGTTTTCTTATTAAATAATTCTAAAGAACAATATTGTTCTTTAGAATTTTGGTGAAATAATGGTGGAAGCTTAACGAAAACTTATAATTTCAAATTAGTTTGATCATTTAAATAATATTTCAAACATCATATTAGAAAAATAAATAAATAAAGTCTTGAGATCAACAATTTTAGCAACGTTTGAAATTAGATTTGAACAGGGTATACGCCATTGTTAATTATTTCCAGAGCAGTAGAACGTTATAAAAACTCAGTAGAGGTACTTCCTCGATCACACTGCATTATAGTTCTTTGCTTTTAAACTGTCTAAGTGAACAAGCTCGAAGTGTAACATGAAGGTATTTATTTGTGATAAAACACCAGCAGTGACCTATTTACTACGTCTTGGCAGACGGGATGTGAAATAGACTACGTAAACCTCAATCCCATTCATGTCAGAGGTTTAACAGCGTCTGAGGAAAGCTTGAAGCAGTCTGGATGATTGTTACACGGCGTTTCACGACTGTAAGAGGTACTTGGAAACAAGATGCAGAGCTGGAGTAATGAAAATCACAGGCAACGCTAGGAGACATGGTTTTACTCACGGGAAACGACGAGTTGATGAAAATGTAATTTTCTAGAAGCTGGGAATTTGTATAGTTTGCTCAATGAAAAAAGAGTAAAGATTATAAATATATATGGTATAGAGAGTAAACTTCTAGTGGAATGTTCGAAAAGGTTGGAATTCCAAACGGTTCTTTCATCTTCACTTCACTTTCTCGTATTATCTAAGTACTCGTGCATGAGCTTCTTTTGTTTTCCTTCAACAATGTAAAACTTACATTTTCTCTACTTTGAGCCGAAGGTCGTCTATTCCAGAACGATTTCCCAATTCCATTCTGATGGAATCCGGTCACAGCCATAAGGATAAACATTTGCGTAAAATCGAATTCCATCAGAATTGGGATTCAAAAGTTCTAGAATAGGGCCTCCAGGTCCGACATATTAGTGACACGATGTCAGGTCAGTCAAGTTATAAATTGTGAATAATCTATGGTATTGGTTGATGACTGTTGGTTCTTATTCATTATTCATCATTAAGGTTCCTGCTTATCTGTGCAGAAATGCTACACATTTCACGAGTCTCGAGTGACGTCACACAAATATTGTGAGTTAATAAGTTCCGTAACATTATTTGTTAAAATTAATGAGAACAAAATTCTAATATTTTAAAGCTTTAATTTATATTCTCGCCGTCAATGACAAGGTATTTACTTCTCTACTTCAAAACACTTATGCTAGAAAGACTGAAGAGGGCAACACTGCAAATTCTTCGTCTGCAAGTAAGTTTAGAACAATACAGATTTTCAAGATATCTTGACCCTTACTAAACTTGCTGCAAGTGCCAGTAATTGTTAGAATAACTTCAGACGCTACCAGTGGCGTCGGAAGTCTATTTTCTTAGGGGGGGGCACATTTTGCTTGGGATCTAGGTAGGTTAGGAACTAAATTGTAAGGGAGAACATAATTCAGTAAATGACGATGTGTGGGGGAAACACGATTGCGAAGAGAAACAATGGGGGGTCTGGGGGGAAGGCCCCCCAGCACCATGCGGGTCCGGGGCGCATAGCCCCGGAAAAATTTTGAATTTCAGGAATGAATTTGGAGCGTTTCTACATGATTTCACACTTTTTAAACCTATCTTTATCTAAATTATATGCACTTGAAAAGTGATTAGTTTTGGATGATATCTCCGCATTTATTCACATTCACAATAGGTCCAATTTGAAATGCATTATGAATTTCAGACATTTTTAGACATAGACATAGACATATACATTTTAGACATTACACATTAAAATGCCGCGCAGCGGATTTTTTTGAATTTCGAATGATTATGGTGCATTTTATTTTAATTGTAAGAAAACAAAAGTTAATCATTCACTCATAAGGAATGTTCATATAAATAAGCCCCGCAGCGATTTACTCAAATTTTAATAGGTACTCTAGGCAGTGAATGATTTTGGTGTAAAATAACAAAATCAATTGAATTCCGTCAGAAGACTTTCACATGACAATGCCGCAAACAATGCCTAACAATGCCGCGCAGCGAATTTTTTTGAAATTCAGCCCTTATCGAGTAATTTTTTAAGATATAATGCGTTACCAGGGGGGGCAGATTGATACTCTTGCCCCCCCTTCAGACGTCTAGGGGGGGCACGTGCCCCTGCTGCCCCCCCGGTTCCGACGCCACTGGACGCTACAACAACATATTGTACAATCAACGTGAAAACCTATCCTTCACCTGTATATCACCCCCTTAAAGTGGCGCTGTTACGTTGAAAGCACAGTCGAGATGATTAAAGTGGTCAGGAGTTTAAGTCCCTCATCCACACCACTTCACGCTAACAGGTTTTTCCACTCATCCAGGTCATCGGATGAAATGGGAGACAAACATCCTGAATGTTGCTGATTATTTTATGTCGGCTTTTTGCTTTACTATTCCTGAAACTAGGCTAGTGGCGACGGAGGACTGATTGGGGAATGATAGGGAAGGATGGACGCTGGGACGGAGGCGTCGTAGACTGAGGGAAACTACGACATTCCTCAGTCAGATGGCCGTGGAAATCGAACCACGGACCTCCGAAGTACAAGTCCATAGCATTACCATCTGAGCAAACTTGCTCGGGTTTCTTTTCAATTATCGTACGTGTGAAATATTCTGGTTTATGGCGACCAAATGAGCGTCACACTTTCATAAGTTTGCTATTTTGTACTTGAGATCAAACTGATATTGGCACACCTAAAACAACTGAAGCATTGGTTTTATTGGTTGAGGAAGTGAAGTGAAGTTTCGATTTTAGAATAATAAAAATATGTTATGAAAGTTGAGATGTTGTTGAAGACAGATGTGGTATTATTTTTGTTTTGTGATGAATAGTTTTCAAGGATCGAATTTACAAAGTTTGGAAGATTGTAGCTGTCCATGAAACACAATTTGACGTCACACGCCGCGTCGGGCCGTATAGATAATGTTAGCCAGAGCCAGTTCTATGCATCCCGTAACACAGGGAACACGGCGTGTGACGTACAGCGTGTTATTGCAGAGGAGTGAAATGTCGAAAACTAATAGATTAATTATGGGAATATGAATGAATGAATAAATGTTTAAGTTTTACGGTGCGTCGACATCATTTTGCACGGAAATATATGAATTAAAAAAAAAAAAAATCACGTTGCTCTTTGAGGCTATTCTGTATATAAACAAAATATAATCTCAACATTCACCTATTCCCCATTGCTGCTACTTATTTTTTGTTTCTTCGGTAGACGCACCAGTATTAGTTTGTCAGGGTTGGTTATACATTTTTTTCTGGGGCTTAACGTCGCACTGTTCTGCAGCGAGGCTAATGGCGACGGATGAATGATTATGATGATGAATGGGAGATGATGGTGAAGAGTAGGTAAGGATGGAAGGTGGGAAGGAGGCGGTCGTGGCCTATTAGAAGGGTATCTTCCCAGCATTTGCCTGTCGACTGAGGGAAAACCACGAAAAAAAACCAGTCAGGAAAGGCGGCCGCGGGAATCGAACCCGGGCCTCCGGAATACAAGTTCAGAGCGTGAACCACTCACCCAACCTGTTCCGTTTGGTTATACCATCTACAGTTGTCGAATGTCAACGGGAGAAACGAAATAAGTTAAAATAAGCTCATTGAAACAAATATGTGATTTGTCTTGACTGCTTTTTAGTAAAATTAGTCAATTTCAAAATATTCGTCCAATGGACCACTAGTCATTATCTTGCTATGTGACATCATGAATAGAACAGATGACATAAGGATGTGGGCCGTGACCGTCAAGAGGCTGTGACAGCACAGTAATCAATAGTAATCAAATAGCATTGAACTTCAACTGTCTTTCCACACACATTTGATTGGTTCTTTCTCCCACTATATGGACAGTGCTGCTCTAGTGTGAGTAAAGAGAACTATTTTGAGCGAGCGAAGCGAGCGACTCCATTTGGCTCTTTTAGCACGGACCTCTGTTTTTTTTTTTGTTTTTTTTTTTGTTTTTGTTTTTGTATGCTAAAGGAAGCAATAGAAGTCGCACCGTTTCACCGATCGACCTGAAATTTTGCACACATGTAAAGACAACCTTCTCTGTTTGCAGACCCAATTTTTTTTTGAAATCCATCCATTGGTTCATTGTTAAAATAAGTATCTCCTGATAGCCTAAAAAATGAAAATGGTCTTCGAGAAATGTGATCAAACTCATATTTAGCATGGTCAGTAAGACCAACAATGTCACTTATTTTACCAATTTTCAGCCGAATCTGTCAAGAAAGTATGCACTTATTGACATTTTTAATAGCTGTCAGAAATGAAACATTGAAAATGAATGTCTTTCCAATGCAACTGAATCTGATTTGCTTTAGGTACAAGAGTGTTTTGATGGTATGTACACTTTTTTAGTGAAAAGCAGATATTTTTATGTGTATTGAGTTGATCAAATTTGAATAATTCAATTTGGATCATAGTTTCCAACAAATCATTTCGAGTTTTTAAGGACCTTGATTGTCTTTTCGTCAATTCGTAGTTCTGATGGCCGTGCCTCCCGTGTTTCTACTTGGCTGATTTTGCAACCAGGAGGGATTAGAAACATAAGCTCACATTTCAATAATATCATTGAGTGGCGTTTGTTCTCTTCTAGCGTTCACACGTCATTCCAAATCTCTCCTGCATTGTGCTTCTTTTCGTTGATAATTTTGGCAATTTGGTGTACTTTGTGAAGGTATTAGTAAAATTGAATCGCTTTTAAAGCATAGATATTAGGTATCTACAGTTTTTGTCCAGGGGATTGATTATTTCAAATTATTTTCTTCTTGGAAACGTTGGATTTATTCCGTTTCTGAGCTTCTGTCTAGCCTGACATTTCCCTGAAGGTTAGGTATATCTCGGATTACACATTAATGGTGGTCATACAATGACAAATTGTTTTATATTGATTCAGTGGATCGTAGTTTGCTTTCAGTTTGACTTAAAATAATGTTTTCTGTGTGTTAACGAACGCATATTCGGTTAATGTTTGCGCACGTGTCGTGCTCGCTCAATCAACGCGTTACACAGAGCGTTTTCCTAGTATTCTACATTGACTCCTCCCATCACCATTGGTCCATTGGCAGTTGATCAAGTAGGTATCACTGGCAATTTACTGAGCTTTGTTATAACATGAAAGGTGTAAAATGAGTAACGACGCTCCGTCTCATTATTAGTCAACCAATTCGCTGCATGTGCAACATCAAACACTGCGATATTGTTTGATGTTCTCATAACGACAACGAATCTACCGACCTAGATAGAACATCTCCAATGTAATTATACCTGCACAGAGCTGACGTGTGTGCAATTGTAGATATTCACTTTGTTGACTAATGTGGCTGCGATGACTATATGTTCGGAGATGTAAACTTTAGTGAATATACTGGCATTGTTATACTTGCATTTCAAGTTAGAGTGGCTCGTGATTGGAGTAGAAGGTAACATAATATGTATCATGGGAAATTAAATTCATAGCGTGGAGAAATCTCTAATTGTTTACACCATGTTGAATCCATTTAGAATATAAGTCATTCAGTGCTTTTTGGCGAGGTTTTAATGGTTGTCTATAGGCTGTTGTAGGCTGCTCTAAATCTAGTGGAGCGGTCGCTCCACCCAGCCAAGTCGTACCGTACACTCACACTCACTCAACATACCGTAAATGCCTAATAAACTGAGGAGCAGACCAACCACTTTTACTGTAAGCAACAACATGGCATTTTCGGCCTACTGGATCTTAAAATTGGAAAATCTCACATTGTTGCAAAATATCTTAATTTCGAGCTATGGCCCACCCCACCCCATATACCGAATTTGGGAACAATAGGGTATGTCATTTTCGTGCTAGAGGGCCGTGAAATATGTAAAATTACACCACTTTCTGATTCTGAAGATGATGATTCTGATGATATCAGGAAACACTGTTGACAGCGCCACAGCCTAAACGGCTGAGCCGATCGATCTGAAATTTTTACCATATATGCACTTTTGGCGTCTGATGATACCTTGTCCTTACGAATTTTTTGTGCCACCATTTTGAAACCGGAAGTGACGTCATATCTTAAAAACTGATGGACCAATTGGGACGAAACTAGCGCCAAACGATTCGGATGGTCTTCTCAATGAAATATCAACAGTCAAAATAGAAATGTACTTTTACCGAAACCGGAAATGACGTCATAAAAATGCCAAATTTGAATGAAATCATCTCTTATAACAATAACTACATATTCAGAAGGCTTATAATGTTACATAGCATTTAAAGACACAAATTTTAGGTGGCAGTGAAGTCAGCCGCCATTTTGAAAACCGGACGTGATGCCATAACTCGAGAACGGCTGGACCAATTGGAACGAAACTTCCGCTATACTTTATAGCATATTATTTATAGCATATACATAGTAACAAGCACAACTTTTCTTAGCAACCAAATCAAAAAGGCGTATTTTTTTAAAGGAATTATAGTCTTTGGTTCCACAATATATGCTACAAATTGTAAGAATAAACTGAAAAAAGGAATGATATCCCATAAAAAACACTCCGTGTAAAAATACCAGCCAAGTCTCTTCAACTAAAAAAAAAAATAGAAGAAATCTAAAAATTCAGCACTGAAAAGTAGTGATATCAAAAAAAGGCCAAGTCAAAACTTTTAAAAATTACTTGGCGCATCGTTTTTCTATGGGATTATAGATATATTTTATGTATAGATGAGTATATTTGATTACCGACCTACTTCTATACTATTTATATGCACGATGCGCCAAGTAATTTTTAAAAGTTTTGACTTGGCCTTTTTTTGATATCACTACTTTTCAGTGCTGAATTTTTAGATTTCTTCTATTTTTTTTTTTTAGTTGAAGAGACTTGGCTGGTATTTTTACACGGAGTGTTTTTTATGGGATCATTAGTACACGAAGACTAATTGAGCGAGCGAAGCGGGCGACTCATTTCGACTCTTTTGACACGGACCTCCTTTTTTGCTGCTACCTGGAGCAATAGAAGTTGCACCGTTTCACCGATCGATCTGAAATTTTGCACACTTGTTGAGACAACCTTTTCTGTTGGCAGACCCAAATTTTTTTGAGATCCATATACTGTTTAAAATTTAAATAAACATCTCCTGATAGGTAGAAAAATGAAAATTGTCTACTATAAATCTGATCAAACTCACATTTTGCATGGTCATTAAGATCAACATTGTCTCTTATTTTACAAATTTTCATCTTTATCAGTTAAGGGGAATGTACACTGAATTTTGGACTCGGCTAATAGAAGTGGCACAACCTTCAAACTTTAGAATCAAATAACAACTTACTCAAAAAAAAAAAAAAAACTTTTTTTGAAAAATTTTAGGATTTTATTTATTTTTTTGCTTAAAAACATACATCCACCAAATTTGCTACTCCTTTTTTGGTATTTCAAAATCCAAATTTTTTTTTTTTTTTTTTAGTTACCAGAGGCACACTGCATAAAACAACGTGGAGTTTTTCAAATAAATTTACTTATTTTAACAGTTAAAAATGTTTGAATAAATTTTTAAAAAATAATAGCACTAAATATGTCAAATTAATAGGTAAAAGTAGTAAAATCAGAAATGTACATATTCAAAAAATTTGAACTCCTAAAATAAGTAAATTTATTAGAAAAACTCCACGTTGTTTTATGCAGTGTGCCTCGTGGTAACTAAAAAAAAAAATTGTAATTTTTTGTATTTAAAATTCAAAAAAGGAGTAGCAAATTTGGTGGATGTATGTTTTTATGCATAAAAACTAAATAAAATCCATAAAATTTATCCAAATTTTTTTCTTTTTTCTTTTTGAATTTTTTTGAGTAAGTTGTTATTTGATTCTAAAATCTGAAGGTTGTGCCACTTATATTAGCTGAGATACAAAATTCAGTGTACATTCCTTATGAACTTATTGACATTTTTAATAGCTGTCAGAAATGAAGTATCGAAATGAATGTTTTCCAGTGCCAATTGAATTGAATCTAATTTGCTATGTTTACCTACCAGGGTGCTTAGATGCCATTTTCAAGTTTCGATGAAAAGCATATAATTTTATGTTTATTGAGTGGCTCATATTTCAATTCAATATGAATGTATATGTTTTCTGTGCGTTGTGTACGCATTTCGCTCATCAACGCGATACACTGAGCGTTTTCCTAGTTTACAAAAAATATCTCCATTTACCTCTAGTTAAATCTGACCAGTCAACATGCCAATAATGTCCGTGGGTGAAAACTTCAATTTGTGCATTGCTGATATAAAACAAAAGACGTTTGTGCAACCGAAATAGATTCTGCATTCCGTAACTCAGAGGCAGAAGGGCGGAAGTCAATTTTCTCGAAGTTCAGTTGCACACTTTTGGAATGATGTACCTAATCAAGCTCATTCAATTGCCATTTGACTGATGTCAACAAATACAGATATATTGAACAATGACTCATGCCACCATTAAAAGAAATTATTGGATGAAGTCACGAATAACTAGTTTATGAGCTCACTTCAAGAATCAATAAAAATGACTTCCGGCCTTTTACCTCTGAGGTGCAGATAGTGTACTATAGGTATGTGCCGTAATAATTGGAATAAACTAATTTCATGTTGTTTAAATGTGTTTAGGCCCGGAATAACCAAAGCTAAATTGTGCTGGATTAACTAACTTTTGGATTAAATTCAATCGTTTCACTCATTTTGAGGTATCTGATTGGCTGTGCCGCCAATTTAGTCCAATATTTAGGTAATCCGGCTCAGATTAACTTTGTTTATTCCGGGCCTTAGAGATTTTAAGGTGATACAGACGCTCTGCCGTTGAAGAAATTTGAGAACGATAAAATGTTCCATATTATGTGGGTGTATCTCTGATTGGATGTTTACTTGATCAGTCTGTTTTTATATTTGTGTAGTGTTTCTTATTTTTATTCTCAATTCATAACGACTGGAGACCAAACCTGTAAACCAATTGTAGTCAAATTTTAATAACATGTTTATTCATGTTCATCATGGATGTCCTGATAGTTTTTAAATTGGAACATTTTATAAAATATTTTTATATGCAAATAAAATAGACAAATTTTACCAAATATCAAGCATTTATTACTAATTTTAATTAACCTAGAGCAGTGCGACGTTAAACACCACTAAAATGGCAATCAGTGTTCCCAACTGACAGCTCTGTTGCGTCATCCACTGCTCCGTTCGCTTTATATCGTGGTGCGGTCGGACTTAAAGCTCTGTGAAGTTTCCGCCACTAGGCGCGCCCTCTTGGGGATCTCTTCAAAGATATCAGAACTCGAAATTGATTCGAATCTTTTGTTCTTTTGAATTCCCGCCCGGTTTGATTGATGGGAACGATGGAATAAAGAAGGACTTGGGTTTGAAGTGAATAATGAATACGGAGGAAAGCTGGATTCCCTGATGAGGGAGAGTTGTATAGGTTGTAGGCACGATCTCATTATTTATAGTTTCTACATGTTATTTGTTTGGTTACGATTACAGGAGTGTAAATACATATGTTTTTTGTAGTTGTGTTTGTGATTGTGTATTCAAGATATTGTTTACATTTATCTCTTGTAAAATACAAATCTAAATTAATGTGACCGAGGGTTGTGCAATGTCCTGATAAAGTTAGCGGTAGGATTTATCGGTTGAAACCTTGGCCACGCCAACAGCCAATGATCAATGAAACACAGTCATCAATACCGCTCAAGTCAGTATACTTATCGGGACTTTGTAACCGGGCCAAAACCGTCAGTGCAAAAGCAAACGTGTCAGTGAGGAATAAAATATCTTCTCATTTGCTAGTTATCTTCTAGGTCAGGGGTCGGCAACCTTTTTTGGTGAAGGAGCGAATTTCCCAAAAATGAATAAATTAGATGATAATGTGAGCCATCAAAAGTAATAGACCGAAAATAATAAATTGATTTACTAGTTTATTTTGATATTCTGACGAAGACCCCTAGTTGTTGCCCCGCAGGGCGTTTTTTTTAGAATTTCAACAATTTAAAAGTTATTTTAGGACTCGAAAATGAACAAACTGAATCAAACAACCTTCCACATGTTGCCCCGCAGGGCGTTTTTATTTTGGAATTTTCAAAATTTTCTATTCTAGATTTTTATTTAATGAGGGATGCCCAAGTAAATTTTCCGAAAATATTTTTTGTTGAAATGTACGACTTTTATTAATTTTTTCAACATTTCAACTATATTTTTATGTAAAAGTTTCATCAAATGTCTTTTAACTTGCAACTCTCGAATTATATTGAGTTTTCAATATGATGTCTTCGGAAGATTAAGAAATTTTAACACAGGAGGTATAGGAAAATTATTTAGAATTTGGCGCCTAACTTTTAAAAACGTACGGCTAGGTGTATATATAAATATCTTAATAAATACCTCTATGTCTAATACACATAATATTAGTTTTTTGAAAAAATCTATCGGTGGAAAATAGTTTAAATCTAATATTTACTAGGAAAATTACCGTGTTTTTTCGACTTATTATGTTAAAGATAGGGCTAACTCAAATTTATAAAGTGATATATCTTGGAAATTAGTTCGGCTACCCTACTTTTTCTTGCGTTTATATGGTGCACAAGGGAATTATCTATTAAATAAGCATATTAATGCAGATATCTATCGGAGACCTCTACTTGGGCATCCCCCCTTAAATTATAAAGAGCCATTCAAGAACCACCAAGGAGCCGTAGGTTGCCGACCTAGAATCTAGGTCTTCTCTTTGCGTGCGATGATCACGTCAGCCTGAATACATATCTGGGCGTCAGTGTCGGTTCCAAGTTCAAAGTTGAGTTGGAAATCATCCGGCTGGGCATCGGAGTAGGGCAGTGAAGACAGGAATATAGGCACATCCACCAGACTGTAGTTCCCCTAAAGCAGAACACATGACTGTCAGGAACACATTGTGGTCGACCTAGTCCCATGGCCTCCCTTGAATTCGTGGTCCCCGCTACCCGAAAATTCCATCCCGGGCCGTTCCAATTTCGGCTCAGTACTTGTTTGTCCTCTATCTGGTTTTTGTTATTCGGAGATAATGAGGTTTAAAGATTGAATTAATCTTCCCGGCAAAACTATTTAATCTATGTAACAGAAAATAAATATCACTCATTCTTATGGATCTCTTGAATAATTATAGTAGTATTTTTCTACCCTGTACCAAAGATTTGCCTGTCCTCTTAATTACCCCAATAAACGTCACCCTAGTTTGGATTTAGGCCAAAGAAAGTCATGGGAACGAAATATTTGTTACGCATTATGTCCTATATCCTATTTGTACGAAGATTTTGTACATACGAAGGTCCATTTTAACTATTTAAGTATTTTATAATTGTAACACCCTCATAACATATTAAATAAAACAAAAAAATATGTTCCTTAAAATTAAAAATTAAAAAGAACGTCATATAAAGAAGCAAAAGACTATGTCTATTTTCTATCCTCTTTGAACTAAGTTTGAGAAGGAACTGAATCTACATCAAAAGGTACCATATTTGAGATTTTTTTTGCATTTTTTTTTCAAAATTCCACCTAGAAGCGAATAGCTCAGAAATTAAGGTTTACTGGAAAATTAATATTTTTATATTATGTATGAATTAAATAAGTATCAATAAGCAATATCCAATACCTAACTCAAAATTTTCAAAATGTGGATATAAGACAAATAGGTACTAAGCCGACGAATGACGATTTGAAACCGTTCACGTTTGCAGCATAAATCTAAATATAAAACATTAGCTGTTCCAAGTACTTGCTGCCACATATTCTATACTTACAGATTTCAATTGACATTTGCTTGCTAACGTTTGAATCTTGCTTATCATGGCCGAAGTGATCTCGCTTTTCTCCTGACCTTCACAGAAGGTCGTTTGTTCCAGATTCCCGTTGAAGACGTACACTCCCCCAAATAATAAACGGTACTCGAAAGAAAATGAATTGACTGATTAAGGTTTGATGGCATCATCCCATGAAGTCAGTGCTAACGCATTATCTAACTCTTATAGGTGAGCTCTGATTTCATTGATAACAAGGATAACAAGGATTGATTGTCAAGGAACCGGCCCAGCAGCCAATACGTTTTGTACCAAGTACCGTTTATTATTTGGGGGAGTGTACATCCCACTTCTCTTCTTCTTGAGTTTGTACGTCACAAACTATAGGTAGCAGGAAAAACATGTTATAAAAATCAGTTATGTAAAGATAGTGATATCTAAAAAAATTACTAAGCAGGTTAGCTGAGTGGTAACGCTCTGAACTTGTATTCTGGAGGCCCAGGTTCGATTACCGCGGCCGTCCTTCCTGAATGGGTTTTTTTCGTGGTTTTCCCTCAGTCGACAGGCAAATGCTGGGAAGGTACCCTACTAATAGTCCACGACCGCCTCCTTCCCACCTTCCATCCTTGCCTACTCTTCACCATCATCTCCCAATCATCGTCATAATCATTCATCCGTCGCCATTAGCCTCGCTGCGGAACAGTGCGACGTTAAGCCTCAGAAAAAAGACAAATAAAAAAATGGACCAAGTGAACACATTAATTCAAGAATAAATATTCAAAAATTTAAATATGGCCAAGTCATACAGCTCTGAAATAATAATGAAATTGTATACATGTTTCCCAGCTAAGGATTCAGTTGATGCACAAAACTCTGAACTTTTTCAACATGTCATTTCATAGTTTCTGTGGCCGCCATCTTGTTGACACAATTCAGAAATGCTGTAATTATGCAGTGTTTTTTATGACGTCACGATAGTTTTAATTGCTAGCTCCGGGAAAAAATTTAATACTTACGCAAAATAATCTCTCCTTTTTCATAAAACAAAATTGATTAACTAACATTTAAAGTTATATCTTTCCTGTAAAACGTGTCAATCTAATGCCCACCCGCAGAAAAAAATCATCTTTATCCGGTTGTTGTGCAAAACAAAAGAAGCCTATGATTGATCTGCGTGAAATATTCTTAGACCCAGTGTTTCAATGTCTACTCTGCTAAAACTAGTAGAGTTGAAACGGTTATTTAAGAAAGGAACGTCATTGGTTTTTGCCATCGCAATATATTTGTATGGTCCAAATCTACAGCTGAAAATTTAGCAGAGCATTGAAAACCTGGCCCTATCTATGTAATACCTAAACGTAAGCTTAACAATTGATTAGGTTGGTTTGGAGTAAGTACACAATATCTAATCACTACATAGATTCACTTACATTTAAACCCGTGGTATTCTCGATTGGCTCAGCAACTACCAGAGTACTGCTGACGAAAAACGTTTTCTTCTCGCTGTCCACACGCAGTTTGACGTCCTCGAATTTGATCGAACTTGGACAGGTATTTTCAAACGAGTTCACAGTAATGTCCACCGGCCCCTGTAAATCACATCGCAATTGATTAGTATTTAATAATTATATCAGTCAATATGTAATCCCCCACCCCCACCCACCCTGCTAAAGTCCGCCCTGCTCTAACAGTACACTCTTTAGTAAAAGCAGATTAATTATAATTAATAGCAAATTAATACTTTTATCTGATTAAGTGAAATTTTGTACACTGAATTATTATTTTGATTGTGTATAAGGCTGTTGGAGCAGTTGAGATTTTAAAACCCAAATTTGGACTTTCACAATTATTTGTAGTTGAACCTGAAGACTCACGACAATGTCACCTAGTCAAGTCACACCGGGCATTATCGGGCTATTTTATGATATTTAATTGAGTTCTATCAATTTGCTCTAATTAGACGTGAGTTGTGAATGGCGAGCACACTTTTATGAAAATTTTCATTTACTTTCATTAATCACAACTCACACAGAAGACGGATGAATATAAAAACTCGGTATTTTTTGTGCACATGCGAAATTATTATAATTTGTGACTTGACTATGTGACAATTTAATGTCCTTGATATTTAATTAGGAAAAAAATAAATACTGAAATTAAAATAATTGTAATTTTGTGTCGGTATGAACTTGCACACTTGGGAAGTAGTCGAAGGGTCTCTGCCCGCTCGTTGAGTTCCTTTGTTTGTCTCGGTCGACCCTAATAAAAGTATAAACTTTATTATACCCCCTCATAAAATGTGGAGGAAGGTTTCAACCATAAATTTACCTGGATAGTTATTGAAAACTCACTCCACTTAGACAGTCATTACGATCAAACCTATTTTTTAATTGATCATGTTGATGATCGTTGTTGACAGATAATCATTATCATTATCATTATCATTATAAAATTATAATTTTGGCAAAAGCAGTGAAATGGCTATTAGAAAGACACTATTGATATTACTTTCAATGAGATTGTGGAATGTTCAGGTTAGCAAGAATTGATGTGGCTATATTTGGATAATTTTATTCATAGTAATTGATATTTACACATAAAAAACATTAATATTAACCTGCAAAAAACTCGTTACAATATGCTATTTATTTCAAACCAATGCGCTTGTGCTTCGTTATTGAAAACTAATTTTCAAATAATACTAAACTTTCGATTTATAAAAGTAACCTGAAATATTGACGGATTATTACTTAGGTACATAATATATAATATCGATATTCTCGTCTGATAGGTACTTATAGGTATACTTGTGATTGGTGAGGACTAAGATGATTGGAGTGCACTGCAGTGTTAGAGAATAATTGAGGCTGAATCTACAACATTCGTCACATTAGTCACAACATTGGTACAGAATTGGTCGTGGATGCTTTAGCATTAGTTTGTCATGGCCTAAGCTAAGGGAACCATCCCATCATTTGCTATATAAACTGAGGAAAACCACGACGAAAACCTCAGTATGATCGTATGATGGCTACAAGTTGTGAACTCAAAACAGATGTACAACATTGGTGCATTGGTCGTAAATGCTTTAGCATGAATTTGTCGTGGACTAAGCTAAGGGAACCATCCCATCATTTGCTCTATAAACTGAGGAAAACCACGACTAAAACCTCAGTATGATCGTATGATGGTTACAAGTTGTGACTACTTGTAACTATCGAACATCGTCGATGACAGCTATATCCGTTTTTTGACATCTCTGAGAAATATCTTTAGCCAGGTATAACGGGGCAATTAGCTAGAACCTAACGGATGTCCAGCCAAAGTCCAGTCAAAGTCCAGCGCAGAGCATTTGGACGTAAATAAAGGGGGTCCAGGTTCAAGGCCCAAGAAGTAATCATATGGATTGTGGTCTACGTGATTCCCACTTCAAAACGCTCATAGGGCACTCCAGGTTTACTCACAATAAATATTTGAAACTTGTAAGTAATGTCAGAATTATGCGAGCATCATTAGAATCACTTGTCAATCATACACAAATCGATTAGACTTGAAACAATATCAAATTCGGCGGCGAAGTTCAATAATTCTTTTGGTTTATTATTGTGTGATTGACGGCGATAATTAGTTTTTTTTTTTTTTTTTTTTTTTTTTTTAACTCCTTTATTAATTAATACACATACACACAAACATCACACAATCCACAAAGCTCAGGGAGCTCATCTGTGGGAAAAAACAATATGAAAAGAAAGAACAGATAATGTTTTAGGAGCGTAAGAGAACAATACAAAAAAATAATTAATGAAGTAACTTAAAAATAATAAGATAAAGAATAAATATTACATAATAATCACATAGCATGAACATTCAAACACTTGCTATATACTATAAAATAAGGGTGAAATATTCTTAGGTTCTAAAGTGGTTCTATAGTAACAACCATTAAAGAGAATTAATAAAAATAACTCTTGAATAATAAGAAAAAGTGAATACAATAACACAAAAAAGAATGTATAAATTAACTCAAGATAAAGAAAAGTGCATGTATAATAATTCCTAATAATGACATAAATAATCAAAAAAATAACATTCGCCATACGTTATAAACTTCCATACAAGGTTGAGAAAAGCATAGGTTCAAAAGTGGTTCTAAAGTGAACACCCATCGAAAAGAATGAATACATAACCCAAATAAAAACATAAATAATAACAATCTGAGCATTCAACCTTCAGACAAGGTTGAGAGAAGCCAATGTTTCAACGCAATTTTAAGGATAGAAAATGATTCTAAATTTCTGCAGTTACTGGGAATTAAGTTAAATGTTTCTGGAACAATAAAATCCAGTCTTCGTTTACCATTTTTGTTACGCCAGGCCGGGACGGAAAAATTGCTGAGTAAAGACAATCTAGTTTGAACTGGGTGATTTTGAAGAATTTTATGCTCATCAGAAAAATAAAATTTTAATATTAACCGATAATTATAAAGAAGGGAAATTGGTAAAAATTTACAAAGTTCATAAGGACTTCTGGAATCGCAATTCAAATTATTTTTTGAGTGTTCAGGAATTAAATTTTTGATTATTCTGTCTTGCAAGTAAACAATTTTTTGTATAAGATATGGAGAGGCATTCCCCCAAGCTAATAATCCATATAACAATATATATAACATATATAACATATATAACAATATCCATATATCCATATATCCATATATCATTATTATCATCACATCACACACTATTGTTATCTTGCAGACTCTTGTTATCTTTGTATATGAATCTAATTACATTATATGGTTTGCCACCGTGTTTTGTGCACAAAGCAAATCAATAAAAACATACAAAGCAAATACAAAGCAAATACAAAACATACAAAGCATAATTTACATTATGACGCATTCAAAAATATACTTGTATATATTCTACTGAATAAAGATTATCAGAATTGATTCATGTAATATAAAATATTATCAATACAAGGAAATTATTTGAAGATCCAATTTTATTTGAAAAGTCAAGTAACGTGTCCCAAAACATGATAATATCATTTAAATCATACTCTACTGAAGGAAGGTGATCACAATTTTACACATTAAATATAAGTGTGGTTATTGGAACATACTGTGTAAAAGAGGCACTTTATTAAATCCTCAAGTAGAACCATTCAGACGCGCAGGAAGGGGGGGGGAGTGGGGGTCAATGACCACTCCACTTTTCATCTTGACACCCCCAGATATATCTCCACCAGGTATACAAAAGTTTTGCAAAAAGAGATGCAGAAATTTACAGTTTTCTCCATTGTGAGGTTGAATTCTCAAATGAGACAATGACTTATTTATCATCCTCATGAATACAATTTAATAATTACACGTGTAACTATTTGATACCAAAACATATACAGATGTTTCTTATTGCTTATTACTATGTTGCTTAGTGTAACCTTTTACAAAGGAATTCAAAATCGATTCATAATCAATTCTCTTTTACTAGAAATACAAAACAATGGAATCCCATTCATGCAATGGGAATTCTATCAAATATAAAGTAACAAATAGTTACAGATTATATTGCATTTTGTATAAAGTTTCCCCAAGATTTTTGCATATCACACATTATAAATTTCTTTGAAAGGTAGCTTCAAATTTGATTGTTTCGTATCAAAAATAAAAAAATGCCCTGCGGGGCCAAAGGGGATTCTATAAAAAAGCAAATAGTTACAGATTATATTACATTTGTCTAACGTGTCCACAGAATATGTATATTAGAAATTCTAAATTTCTTTGAAAAGGTTGCCAAAATGGCTTCAAAATAGATCATTTGTATCAATAATTCAAAAAACGCCCTGTGGGGCAAGCTGCTGCCGGCCCCCCGGGGACCATATTCTAGAACATTTAAATTCACATTCTGATTGAATCTGATTCGGTGCAATGTTAATCCTTATGGCTGTAACCGGATTCCATCAGGAATGGAATTGGGAAAACGTTCTAGAATACGCCTCCAGCCCCCCTTCTGGCAGCGCACTACATTTTCCTCGCATCCATCAATCCCCGATAATTTTTACTTCCCCCCAACTCAAAATAAAGTCCTACGCGCCTGAGTATTTTACAAAATCATTTGTAACAATTGGTGCAAAGTGCAAGAGCTGCAGCTGGACGTGGAGTGCGATAATTGGAACTTTGATTTACTTGTTACCTTTTCTTCTTGGCTCGGTTTTTTTGTGGTATTTATCGGTTTTTGGGTTTGTTTCTTGCGAGCTGCATCACCGATGTCTGGAAACAAAGCGTTGCAGTATTAAAATAGAAATAGGACGTGGATGCTTTTTCAATTATTTTATAATTTTAATTAAACACAAAATTATGTTGATATAAATAAAATTCTGTTTTACACCCAAATTAAAAAAAAACATACAAATAGTTTTATATAAATTTCGCGAACATTTTGGAGGATATAAGTGGACATTGAAATCGATTATAAACGATTATTTGTAAAAATTTATTTTCGGTGAGAAGGCAGAGCGCGTCATTTAGTTTAAATTATGAAGAACATGCTTTATAGAATCCCAGCAAAGTTTATGAGTGCAATCATTTATTTTATAATTTTGTATGGAAGAGACATGTAATATTATAAAAAAAAAAAAAAAATCCGGGGTGCAACTATCACTTCTAAGTTACATACTACTTATTTTAGTTTACATTATTTGGTTACATACTTAAATTTAATTTATAAATTAAATTATGCCACACAGAGTACATTATGACCTCTGGTACGATCTCAAAGTGTTAAATACGATTATTTTACCATGAATGTCGTATTTAATACTTTGAGGTCGCACCAGAGGTCGTAAAGTACTGCAGTGTATCGCATTATTTAGTCTAATAGGCTGTAATCACTGATCTCAAGCTACTTACACTTCGTTGCTGTAATGGGTCGCTACTATCTGATTTTTTAAAATTATTTAGTGGGAAGACAAAATTTAAGAAAATTACTTTGACGAAAATTGCGTTTTCCGTTCGCTTACCCAGGCCTCAACAATAGAAAATATTCAATTCAATTCAATAAGCATACGAACAATGAAATAACAGGACTTCGGGTAAGTTACCTGCAACCGCCAACACGACGCCAAGTACAAATACAATCTTCCAGCCGGCCATGATGACTCCTTCAAATTCCTGCAAGACAATATGACGACTCCTTCAAGTTCTCCTGCAAGACAACATGGCGGCTCTAATTCCTCAGTCTTATATACTCAGCCTCATGGTCAAGGCATGGACTAAAAGAAGCCTGACAATAAGCTTTGACGTACTTGCTGTGAATTAGTGTCATCATATCCAGAGTGCTTTGATACAGAAGTCATTATCTGCCATCGTCAATGCCGGTTAATTGTTTATAGGATGTTAATTATGTCCGTGGTGACAATAATGGTTTATAGCTTTCAATAAAAGCTCGCCAATTATTGTGCATTATTATGCAATCCAGTGCAGTTAATTCCTAGGCTAATGCATTCAAGTAAGGTGTGATTATTTTAATAATGCAGTGTTGAACAATATAATTTGCCTTATCATGTATCGTTTTCTTTTACTTTTTTTAGAATAGCTGTATTCCACATTTAATAAATAAAACGTTAAACAAAATACTTCGTAAGCCAACCCAATGTATAAAAAACATAAATTATTTAACCCAGTCCGGAGCAAGTTGGCTCAGGAGTTATGCTCTGAATTTGCGGTACCTGGTTTGATACCCGCGGCCATCATTCCTGCGACTGAGGATTAACTCAGTCGAGAGGCAAATGATGGGAAGGTTCCCTACTAAAAGGTCACGACCGTCTCCTTCCCATCGTCCGTTCTTACCTTCATCATCATCCTAATCATCCATCCGTCGCTATAAGCCTAGTAGCAGAACAGTGCGACGTTAAGAGGCAAACGGAAGCGAACGGGAATCGCACGGTTCGTCAGAGCGGTTTTTTTAAATTTTGTCTTCCCATTATATAATTTTAAACAATCAGATAGTAACGACCCATTACAGCCCAATAGACTAAATAATGCCGCAAACTGGAGTTCATTATGACCTCTGGTGCGACCTCAAAGTGTTAAATACGATATTTTTAGTAAAATAATCGTATTTAACACTTTGAGGCCGTACCAAGTGTCATAAAGTACTGCAGTTTGCGGCATTTTTTAGTCTATTGGGCTGTTATGGGTCGTTACTATCTGATTGTTTAAAATTATATAATGGGAAGACAAAATTTAAAAAAACCGCTCTGACGAACCGTGCGATTCCCGTTCGCTTCCGTTTGCCTCTTAAGGCTCGGGTAAACGAACGGAAATGCTCGCGGTTCGTCAAAGCGTGCTTTTTTTTAATTTCTCGTCACACTGACAGATTTTTAAAAAAATCAGATAGTAGCGACCCATTACAGCGTAATAGACTAAATAATGCCGCAAACTGCAGTACTCCTGGCACGGCAGAGAGATATAGGTATTATCACTCCACCAATCAACGTTATGCCTTTTCGACATGAGAAATATTGGAGTATCCCGGCATCGTTAGCGCATATATCAGCACTAGTGGTAAAAATATGAACTAACTGCTAAATTTACCCATTGAGCCGTCGTAGCATTTATATGCTTTGCACGATCTTCTTTTGTTTTGTATCAGCAATTTACAATTAAACTATAAAATAAATTATAAAACTATTAAATATCGTCAAAAAACAGCTATTATGCGTGACAGCAGGCACATCAAGTGTAAACTATGAATTAGCGGTTGAGCCATCGTCAGAGATTGGTCATCAAGAAGTTTACTCTTCACGCTAGACGTCGCTCAAATCACGGCTACCAGATTTCCCCAATCACAGGGTCTAAAAAGGCATCACTGCGGTCAATGTTATCAGTATAGGAGTGAGACAACCGTCTCTACTAGTATGAATAGTAGAGACGTCCATGATGTCCATGAATCTTGCTCCTGGTACGACCTCAAAATGTTAAAAATGATTAGTTTACCATAAATATAGCAATATTGTATACTCCAGTGGTGGCATTATTTAGTATATTAGGCTGGAATGGGTCGCTACTATCTGATTTTTTAAAATTATTTTAGCGTGAAGAGAAATTTCAAAAAACGCTTTGACGAACCATGCATTTCCCGTTTGTTTACCCAGGCCTCTTAAGGTGATACTAGCGCTCGGCCGTTTTAGAAAATTGAGAGAGAAAAATTGTTTCATAAGTGAGTGTAACTTTTACAGGATGTTCACATGATCAGTCTGATTGTATATTAGTAGCCCTTTTTAATTTTTGCTTATTGCATCGTTAATTAGGCGCCGGTTATTCAACAAAACCGCGTAAAACGATTAAATTTGCGATACGATTGGAGACCAAACCCGTAAACCAATTGATCTCAAATTTTTATCATGATTAGATGAAAGACAAACTTAGGGTTATCCTTTGGCACATTTTTGAAATTTAATTTTATACGGCGCCCATGGAGACGAGAAAATAGCAAATTTTTCACCAAAAATCCACTCATTATTACTAATTAACGAAACAAAAAATTAAAAATGTACCAAGGGATAACCCTAAGTTTGTCTTTTATCTAATCACGATTAAAATTTCAAATAATTTGGTCCACCCATTTCGTCTCCAATCGTATCGCAAAAAGTGTCTACAAAAAGCAGCAAAATCGCTCGCGCTTGCAGCACCTTAAACACCACTAAAATAAAATGATAATATTTCGGTAATCATCTTCTGATCCTTGTCTAGACTGATTTAGTCCCTACACAAGGTCATATCCGAATGCCCATGACCTTCTCTCCCGTCACCCCGCTATCTTCTCATAAATATAAAGCGAAATATTGCACCTTATCGCGAGTCGGCGCCGTGCGAGAGACGTCTAGCGCCGCGACGCTCGGCCGGCGTCGGGACGGCAGTAGTGGCTGGACCGACGTCGAGGGAGGCTGTGTCGTCGCGACGTCGAACCTGGCACTCCCGAACGCGTCGTGATTTACGAAATGAAGATTTAACTCTGATGTTTCAATACTCGATTCCCACGGCTCCGAACTTTGTCGAATCATCTTAATAATCCATGAAATATCTGTTTTTATTAATCATTCAAATACCTATCAGATAAATCACATATTAATCAATACCAAAAAATTTATGTTATTTTTAGTTTTACAAAAATTTCTGTACTCTTATATTTAAAATGTTAAATTTATAAAATCTTAGGAAGGTTTAAACAAAATAGCTGCTAATCGTTGTCATAAAATAAGATTTTTTATATAAAATAAACCTAACTAAGAATAAATATTGCATTATTGTGGATGAATAATTGGTAAAAACGTGTGTTATTATGAATTAATACCGTGAATATTGTGAATAAACAGTGCGTCAATTTGTTCAAAATCAATTATATAATTGATTTACTTTCGCTACTGATTAGTCATTGAAAAGTCCAATCGGAATTAGTCAATGTAATTCAGTCGTTTGAAAGGAACTTTTCATTTCCTTCACGAAGTGTTAATATTTTATTCAATGTGACTTGAGTTCGATGTTTGCAAAGTGAAAGACAACTTTCTAATGGAATAGTTTCTAAGATTACTCAACTCGGAAAGATCAAATACTGAACAAACTCTCGGTAAGTTTTTCTTCAATGAACTTTAGATCATTTTCAAGAAGATTACAAAAGTTGAAGAGATCACTTGGAGATGACTGGAGATTTGATACCAGTAATAATTGGATTCTAGATGGTTGTTATTTTTATTTTAGTGGTGTTTTAACGTCGCACTGTTCTGCAGAGTGGCACATGAATTGATAGGATAATGATTGAGATATTACGATGCAAATGTTGTGATTAGATAATTTTATTTTTATCTAGATTAAGATAAATATAACCTGTCAAAAATTTATCTAGACAAGATAATAAATACAATTCCAAGAAAGCATCTATAATAGATATAGATAATAAATAATTATCTTGATGTAATAGATAAAATTACATAATTTTTTTTCTCCAAATACTACTGTATTAATTTCGAATCCTAAATTCGGAACTCGAGTTTTTAAAAAATGGGGACGTCAAAAGCAGCCAATTAATGCGACAAAACGGAGGAGATTTTCCTTTTTCATATCAATCTGACATTTGAGTTTCGTGAATGTTCATTACCCAAATGCATTTTGAATTTTATATTTTTTATCTGCCAAAAGACAACAATAATTGTTTTACCAAGATAAAGATAATTTTAAAGATAAAAGGATCGAGATAATATTATCTAGATAAGTCACAACACTGATGAAGAATTAGTAAAGACGTGGAGGCTATCGACGTGGCCTATTAGTAGAGCCCTCCCAACATGTGAAATTACCATAAAACTTCGTTCAGAAGGACGGACGCTGGAATCGATCCTGGGACCGCCAGAACGCAAATCCACAGTGTTTATGCTTCAGCCAACTTGCTCCGTGATATTAAAGTAAAATGATGGACTTTATTTTTTATTCAGCAGAGCATGGGCATGACATTAATGTTATATAACATTCGGTAGGTACACAATTCGTCATTATTATTTATGCGGTTTCCACTTGGAAATTCTGCCGCTTTTCAAGCTTATTCATGGATTCCATGACGGAAACAAAACCTTCAAATTGACGCGGAGAGAAAAAAATAATCCAAATAACTTTTAAGAATAGCTTTAACTTTTTACATTGCGTTGTTACTTAATTTGTGTAGATCACATATATAATTTACTTTAAATTTTAATAAGTGGTTTAAAGTTTGCTGTGAAATTTAAAGTTTCCACTTTCATTTAAGTATATTGTTGGTATAACGTGCGCTTTCAATGTAAAATATCTCATTATGAATTATGTATTTAAAAAGTGAGAAGTTTGTTAATTACAAAGTTTTTACAAATTCCATATGTAAGAGAAAAAAATATTTTAACGCATAAATTTGTTGAAAAGCGGGGCGAAATGTGAAGTTTGAGCTTTCTTTAATTCATTGAAAATCTAACAAAACTTATATTATATAAAGAAGATTTTTTTTATTTTTCTTGAACATTTAAGACCACATTTGATTTGTTACAACTTGAATATTTATCCTACATCTGTCACCAAGTAGTGAAGTTTTATAATTAAATTTTTTATTCCAATTGTGTAATGAAGACATTCGCCAAGTGCGAATGCACCTTAATACTTTAAATGAACTAACACACAATATTTTCATAGAAATTTAAATGTCAATAATTTTGTTGGAACTACTTCTTGTTCTGTGTTAAAAATTATAATATCTCGTTTAGTTTCACCTAACTTCTTTAAAAAAAATGAGCATGAAAATAAACATTTAAAGTGACAGAAATAAAAAAGCTGTATCTCCAAAAAAATAACTAAGAGCTAAAAATAAAGACTTATAGTATGAATTAGAATTCATAATAATGGCTAATTTATCATCTATTTTGCCCAGATTTTGATCACAGCTTATTCAACTTTTCCCAACAAACAAATACAAGAAAAACGGTATACATTCCTGAATTTATAATAAATTTCCTTTCTTCTTTGATTTTCCACAGATTTTTCACAAAAATCATTAATTTGCATCTGTTTAGACCAATAGACCACTTTAAAAATTATCTTGGTGGCTCTGCATTTTAACAGAAATCATGCAGTTTGATTTCCAGGTCCCCTTGTAATGGGTTTCAACAATGGGTACAATGGGTATGATTTTTGTTAAAATGCAGAGCCACCAAGATAATTTTTAATGTGGTCTATTCAGAAAATATCTGGGTGGCTCTGGCTTCAAAATACATTCTTATGCAGTTGGTTTTTCCAGATATCTATTCGTGTTTTACAACAATCGGTTACAACAAGAATACACATCTGGAAAATCATACGGCATTCAACATTCATTAGAATCCAGAGCCATCCTGATAATTTCTGAATTAGTACATTCTTAATGTTCAAAGTGACAAAAGTTGAGAGTTGCGAGAGCTTTAATGAAATTGAACTTGGATACTTTGTGGATTACCCTGTGAAAGGCATTAGGCGTCGCTCTTGTAGGAGAAAGTGCCAAGAAGATTTGAAAATCGATGAAGACAATAAATCCGGACGGAACAGGTTGGGTGAGTGGTTAACGCTCTGAACTTGTATTCCGGATGCCCGGGCTCGATTCCCGCGGCCGTCCTACCTGACTGGGGGTTTTTCGTGGTATTCCCTCAGTCGACAGGCAAATACTGGGAAGTTACCCTACTAATAGGCCACGACCGCCTACTTCCCACCTTTCATCCTTACCTACTCTTCACCATCATCTCCCAATCATCATCATAATCATTCATCCGTCGCCATTAGCCTCGCTGCAGAACAGTGCGACGTAAAGCCCAGACAAAAAAACGGGTTCTCATCGAGTAAATGAGGGTTGCAGACGCAATGTGCAAGGGACATGTTGACAGTAAGCTCACCGGTGGTATGACAGTTTCCTAGTTTCCTAGTTTCTCCGTTCCATTCTCCAAGCAGATTTCTATTTCTCATTTTGCATTGTGTCTTTAGATAGCTCAGTTGATAGAGCTCTCGCTCGGCAAGCGTGTGGTCCCAGGTTCAATAGGATATTTTTCACGTTACAAAATCTGCTTAATCATACAAATAATGGGTTTTATTATACTCGTTTAAGTTTAAGCAGTTTTAGGCCATATTATGTAACTATAAAATTCCCGATCGGGAATAATAAAGTTACATGATAGAGATTCTGACACGCTATATGGCCCTGGACTCTTACATAATATCGCATTTGTTGCTGAGTTCACGGGCGGTGCTACGGTCCAACATCAAAACAGAGCACACCGGGGAAAACATCTTAGCATTTTCCAGCGGCTCTAAAAATCCATGAGAATTCACTTAAAGATTTGGTGAAATTCCGACATGCCTATAGGTATGAATATTCTCTTCGCTTCAGATACGTCGAACTCTCTCCGGAGGTCTATTCTAGAACGTTTTCCCAATTCCATTCTGATGGAATCCGGTAACAGCCTTAAGGATTAACATTGCAATAAATCGAATTCCATTCGAATTGGGAATTCAAAAGGTCTATATAGAACTCTTGGACACCAGCGTAATGAAAACTGACATATTTCCTGAATGGCGGCAATTTAGCGACAAAAATCAAAGTTCGAAAGTTTACAGACGTCAGATCGAGCTTTGAAAAGCTTTTCAAGTACGGATTTGGTAGGAGGGCTTGAAGTGGGAGCTTTCATGTTGCAGACAGAAGGCTTGGGTCGAACGTTCAAAGTATAATCGCGCCGTCATGGGGGGGGGGGAGCTTTGTGATAAATAGAACTTTCAGATTTAACTTTGCACCTTATATCAATGGCAAGGATCATTTGGTCTTTATTGATTAACTTGTTAAATTAGAAACTATTTCACCCCCCCCCCCCCCCCCCCCTTTGCTGTGCTCAAGGTTTTTGGCAATGCAACTGTTAATCGGGCAGAAAGGCCATTACATCATAGAAAATACTGATTAAAAGTTTATAACTAATAAAACAACAACATTTATTTTTTTCTACAATGTGATTTTCTCAACCGTCCAAAAACGAAAATATAATGATGATGTATTCCATCATTTATCAAACATTGAAAGCATTTCGGATTTTGAAGTTTTGACAGTGATAGTTTATGCATCATTATGAACATTTTATGAATCTTTATGAAAGGCACCTCAGACGCCAAAATTGCACATGTGGTAAAAATTTAAGATCGATCGGCTCAGCCGTTTAGGCTGTGGCCAACGTCTATAACGTTTATTCTGATATCTGATCCTGATATCTGAATCTGAATCATCATCATCAGATAGCTTTTAAAAGGGGTATAATTTCACTGTTTTCACGGCCCTCTTGCTTGCAAATGATATTACCTGTTGTTCCCAAATTTGGAATATGGGGTTGGGTGGGCCATAGCTCGAAATTAAGATATTTTGCAACAATCTGAGATTTTCCAATTTTAAGATCCAGTAGGCCGAAAATGCCATGTTGTTGCTTACAGTAAAAGTGTTTGGTCTGCTCCTTATGCATTTACGGTATGTTGAGGAGTGTGAGCGTACAGTACGCTCACAAATTCGAGTTTGCAAACTCGAATTTGCACAACTCGAGGACAAATTCTTGAGTGTGTTGAAAATGTTCGTCATTCGGAAATGAGCCACTGCACAATGGATTCAGCTAAAATATCATTGATAAAACAAAAGATTTCACTTGATTTCGCCCAGTCGTACATTTTCGCATGCGGTTTCGATTCGAGAATAGGCACCCTGGAGTGAATAATTAGTATACATTTTACAAATATTTCAAGATTATAGAATAAAATGTTCTTAAAATGACAATAACTTTTGAAAATAACCACAGATTAGTCTTCAAATTGGCAAAAATGCCTAAAATATTGGTCCCGATGACCATGCGAAGTTTCAATGTCAAAAATCACAGGAAATATGGTTTTATATATAACCAAAGGGAGGATTTGGCTGAAACTTTGTAAGATTGGTGACAATGTTGGTTACAATGACTTTGCAAAATTTCCACACCCATAACAAAATGTTTTAATCAAAATAATGTGATATTAATTAATACTTTGTTACGGTTTTGTTTACTATGTATAAATGATGAATGCGTAATTATTGCATGCGAACTATATTTTCAAAAAATAATTAATATTCTAAATGGAAGTTCGCCCCGAGGGCATTAACCACCATTACGCGTGTCAGAATCTGTTAATTATGATGCATCAACCGTCACTGTCAAAACATCCAAATCCAAAATGCTTGCAATATTTTGTTAAATGATGGAATATATTTTTCTCATCTCAAATTTGATGCAAATGTAATGTGTTATTTGATTGATCATCAGAACCCTATACGAAGTCGCATGCTGTAACCGGTATTATGACGTAATAAACGTCAATTTTATACATTTTCATTGACTGCCGTTAATTTGTTCCTTTTGTTGGACACAATGTTGAAATAGGTATATTTATTTTGAAAAGACGTTGTACAATCAATCTATTTCGGGACAAATTCTAATTTACTGCAGAAACTAATGTGAAATCCGACAAATGCTTACATCCCTCTCCCACCTGAACGAAATGGCTTGTATGATGTATCCTTCCCAAATGACTTTCTCTCGGTTTCACCAACACTTCTAAATGATTTTCTGTCGCATGGTTTCATAATGTATTCTTGCACTTGCCACGAGGAGAAACATGAAGGTTGTAAGGAGGAAGGGAAATTTGTCAAAGCTATTAATATAAGATTAATCACATTTCATATATGAATATTTAACTGGAGAATGTGTTTGGATAAATGTTGCGTATTATAATTAAAATCACTCTAAATATTAGATTTGGATTGCCGCTGTCAGATTTGTTTATTCCCTACCATTATAAAGGTTACTATGGCAACCTGTTTTTATGAATGAACTTCACATGAATGAAATTTGAGGCTGATAATCCGACTTCGAAATTGGATCTTTAACACTCATGAAAACTATTTCAGGCTTTAGATACTCATGTAAATGATTAAAGCCTGACTTTATAATTGTTTAAGCTAGCTTATAGTGAGGGTCGCTTCGGCACGCTTGGCACTTTCTCTGCTCTCTTTTTGGTTGTTTTTCGCTTTTATTGGCAATGACAAGGTCACACTATTCAACCAATATGTAATTTTGAACACACACTAATGTCGTAAGTGCGGTTAAATGTAGTTAATGAACGTTATCTTGAGATTGGTTTAAAATTACAAATATGGAGCCTTTTAATCGATTTCATCGATCAACTTTAAATTTTGCATGCTCATTTGGACCACATTTGAAGAGCTATTGCCATTTTACAGACATTTTATGCACGATTTGATGTATTTGTCAAATCTATTCAAAGTAATTTCAAATAAATGATCACTGATCCTTTGACACATTTAATGAAATATCTTCAAACGGGTGCCCAAGGTCTGTAGAGCATCCAACACACATAATTTGAATTCCCATGTAATACGAACATTCGCATAACCACTGATATATAAATATCAACGCATTAAGTCCAGTTTACACGGTCCAATGACTCATTCAATTTAAATAGTTCAGCGAATGTAGCCGAACCGTGTAGACGCGAAATTGAAGCAAATTTACGTTTTATTACTGAACTACTAGCGAAGCATCCCTTATGTTTGTGCATAGAGCAAAACCGTGTTTCCACCGCAAGTATTGGAACATCGGCTGTTATTATTGCAATCCTTTGTAGTACGTAAAACCTAATATCGAGCTAGATTGCATTTACTTGTTTTCGGATGAAAATGACCACTCGACTCCCCTCCCCCCCCCCCCCCCCCCCTCCCCTACCTCTTCAGATAGAACGAGATTCCTTTCACACATAGGCTCACAAAAACAAGCAAAACAATCGCTCAATTCCAAATCCATTCACATACGACCTAACATTTTCACTCAGTGCTTCATTCCCTTCTACAGTCATATCCCCCCTCCCCCCCCCCCCCCAAATGTAATTCTGTCCCGCCTGACTGTATAGGTAGGGACAATAGTCAATTAAACATATCATTTGTACCAATACTGGGTAAGTAAAACCTTCGAGGACCTACCAATGACAATATAACCGTACCAAATACAACTAACTAACACCATTTGTCTCACCTATGGACTGCTCCCTTGACGCTTAAGGGGCCGCCTCACAGTACGAGTTGGTCCCAACCAAGGTGTTTATATAAGTTGGTTGCTAACTTCTATAAACACCTTGGGTCCAACTAAGTGCAGTCCAAGGTCGACCAAGTCCCATGCCGTCCCCAAATTCGCGGGCTCCTCGGGCCGGCCTCTTCCTCTCGAGATGGTGATCCCCCAGAAATCGGGTCCCACCGGCCCGAAGCCTCCCTCCCCCCAGTATGTCCCCTTTATAAACTAGCTTTCCCACCAGTTTCAGACTGCCCCGGATCGGGACCGTTAGGTCGACCCCATCTCCTTCCCATATGATCAACTAAGATTAAAAGTTAAAGTTAATGTGCGCAATATAACCTCGTCGTTGCCGCGCCGTTAAACCATAATAATCTAATCTAATCTAAATACCGTTGTCATTTATGATACAAATATTTATATTCTTGATTGAAGTACCACTTTTACCACACCAAATTATAGCTCATATTTCCAGTGCAGCGTTGTATTTTTTTTTTTTTTTTTATCAAGAGCGATTTTTTGTAACCTGTGTTATAAACCTATGGGATAAAAGTTGAACTTCAAACAAGAATATTATATTGTATTGTTTGAAGGACATTTTTTTGCTAGCCACAAAAATTGATTACAGCTAATTCTCTTTCCTTATGACGATACCCTGAAACCTCTTAATTCCTTTCACTGTCGGAAAAAATTACGCTTTCCTTAACTCGCTGAATTTCCCGTAGGCGGAAACAAAACGACAAAACGCCACTTGACTCTGATACTTTAAGCCTCTTAGTGAAACTGGAGCCGAATGTTGCCGTACTTACACGAACGTGACTCATATCCCTGTGACGTGACGACTTGGCAACACTGTCGGAGGCGACTTTCAGGATGACGAGCTTAAAAGCTGTTACATGATGACACTTCAAACATCTTATAATGTGACTGTCATAATTAGTAAGATGAACCTGTACTCATCACACAGGACATTACTGCTGGTTATCAAATTATATCTCTATGTCAGAGGTAGAAGGCTGGATGTGCATATTGAGCGATTCTTTAGACCAGTTAGATAAAAAAAAACAGTCATCTGTCTTCATCCAATCATATTTGTAATGGTGACATGAGTCATTCTGTAAGATATTACTTCAATATAACTGTAATTTTGTTGACATCAGTCAAATTACAATTGATATAGCCTAATAACATAATTCCGAAAGTGTGCAACTGAAATTCGAGAATATGGACTTACGGCGTTTTACCACTGAGGTTGTACAGATATTAATCGTCTGATTGGTCGTGGATAAAAATATATTTTAACGACCTTAGTTGCAACAGATCATGTCATCATTTCATTTTATCAAATCATATCAGTATTATTTTATTTATGTATTAAATTTTTAATTTAAAAAGTAATATTGCTTGTATCAGAGGAATATCCATGTGAGGTGCATACATTGTTATGCTTTCTCCATATCCCCACCCTCCTAACAGGCCTCACGTCGCTTCTGATGATGTGCCATGAACTTGTGGTCGGAACTGTACTCGGTCGGAGAGCCGCTAATTTGACATCGAGGGCGCAAAAACCTGTTGAGATATTTACATATTTAATGTCCAGCACATTTGCAGGGACAGATTAAGTCTAATTCGAGGTGACGCATGAAAAACAAAAGAGTTGGGAAAATAGAACGAACGGTTTTGTGAGGAAATTATGTTGATAATTCAATTCATGCAATTGCATAGAAACAATTACAATAATACTTACGGTGAAATGTCAAAGTATATTTAGTTTTCAAAAACAAAGAGCACGTTCATAAAGTTTAATAGATGTAAAAGTATAATTCGAATTGAGTTTTTGACATATAAAAGTGTTCAACGCAAGATTTGGAATTGTAAAGCGAGGAACTTGTCGTCATTTTTGTACCTCAGAAGTAGAAGGCCCGATGTCAAATTTACTCGATTTTGCGTTGCACAATTTTAGAATCATGTAATTAAGCTCTCTTTGCAATTTGGCTGCAGGCAACAAATACTGTTATATTGAAGCATTATACTACAAAATAATTGATGGCACTATTACAAATATGATTGGATCAAGGCTGGATTACTGTTCTTTTAACTCACCTCTAAAAACAATGAAATGGACATCAAGCCTTTTACCTCTGAGGTACACAGATTTAATTATGCACACAAATTTTATTGGCTGTAAGCTAAATTAAGTTATATCAATGTTGTAAATAACGCATGTAGATTGATTTAGTTACGAGGTGATGAGAAAAATATAAAAATATAAAAATTCAAAAACATCAATATCAAAATGTGAACTTTTGTCTACTTCTCAATAATCATGTATACGGCAGGGGAGTAATTATCGTCCTATTTTTATGTTTTGGCTCATGAATCACAATTAGTTTTCCCACAACAATCTCTTTTACATGCCAAATAGAACTGGAAAGTTCTGTCAAACTTTCACGTACATGTCTGCCTCATTAAAGTAAATGAAATTCAACTCTCCAAAAGTCCAAATGCCAAGAAGATTTTGCAATTTTAATGAAGACGAACCAAATTTAAGCTGATGAACTGCTTATCAAGTTGACTATTCGTCTATTTTGCAGCATCCTTGCTAAAGTTTTGAGTTCGTATGAATGGAAGTTGAGTGGGCCGTGCAGTTGTAAGGGCTAAGGGGGTTGGGGGGGTCATGCTGTGACAAAATACATGCAGGTACACACCAATAGGAGGAAAAGGTAATTACCGGATTGTGTACAGAAAAAACTGCCTGGAGGAATAGGAGGAAAAGGTAATTACCGGATTGTGTTCAGAAAAAACAACCTGGAGGAATATACAAGTATAAAATGCAAATTTAAGATCCGCAGAAAATACACATAAAAATATATAGGTATTTAGGTTTCTTCTTTTCGTGCTTTGTTTCCATTATAATGTATGTGAAGCTAACGTCATTTTCATCATAAGCATCCCTGTCGTTGTTGGATGTTGTTGATGAACATATTTCTAGAAAACAAACAGCCGCCTGCTTTGCTGAGAGCAGACTTTTCTGCATTCGCCGCTCGAAAACACAATTTTATGTATAACTATACCCGAATTTTAATTTTATAATTAAGATAATACTTTGATGGTATACTAATTCATGTAATTATAATTTCATGCCTTCCTTGAGAACAATAATGCATATTTTGTTGAGCGAGCGAAGCGAGCGACTCCATTTGGCTCTTTTAGCACGGACCTCTGTTTTTTTTTTTGTTTTTTTTTTTGTTTTTGTTTTTGTATGCTAAAGGAAGCAATAGAAGTCGCACCGTTTCACCGATCGACCTGAAATTTTGCACACTTGTAAAGACAACCTTCTCTGTTTGCAGACCCAATTTTTTTTTGAAATCCATCCATTGGTTCATTGTTAAAATAAGTACCTATCTCCTGATAGCCTAAAAAATGAAAATGGTCTTCGAGAAATGTGATCAAACTCATATTTAGCATGGTCAGTAAGACCAACAATGTCACTTATTTTACCAATTTTCAGCCGAATCTGTCAAGAAAGTATGCACTTATTGACATTTTTAATAGCTGTCAGAAATGAAACATTGAAAATGAATGTCTTTCCAATGCAACTGAATCTGATTTGCTTTAGGTACAAGAGTGTTTTGATGGTATGTACACTTTTTTTAGTGAAAAGCAGATATTTTTATGTGTATTGAGTTGATCAAATTTGAATAATTCAATTTGGATCATAGTTTCCAACAAATCATTTCGAGTTTTTAAGGACCTTGATTGTCTTTTCGTCAATTCGTAGTTCTGATGGCCGTGCCTCCCGTGTTTCTACTTGGCTGATTTTGCAACCAGGAGGGATTAGAAACATAAGCTCACATTTCAATAATATCATTGAGTGGCGTTTGTTCTCTTCTAGCGTTCACACGTCATTCCAAATCTCTCCTGCATTGTGCTTCTTTTCGTTGATAATTTTGGCAATTTGGTGTACTTTGTGAAGGTATTAGTAAAATTGAATCGCTTTTAAAGCATAGATATTAGGTATCTACAGTTTTTGTCCAGGGGATTGATTATTTCAAATTATTTTCTTCTTGGAAACGTTGGATTTATTCCGTTTCTGAGCTTCTGTCTAGCCTGACATTTCCTTGAAGGTTAGGTATATCTCGGATTACACATTAATGGTGGTCATACAATGACAAATTGTTTTATATTGATTCAGTGGATCGTAGTTTGCTTTCAGTTTGACTTAAAATAATGTTTTCTGTGTGTTAACGAACGCATATTCGGTTAATGTTTGCGCACGTGTCGTGCTCGCTCAATCAACGCGTTACACAGAGCGTTTTCCTAGTAATTTTAATTTTGTTGTTTTTCTGATACAAATTAAACCCCCTTTTAGCATGCCTATTGCGCCTTCAATAGGCGTAAGTACACACTTCTTATTTCAGGAATGTTACTTCTGATATATTTATTATCACAAGAATAATATTTTGTTGATGATAAAAAAATAGTACCTAGTACCTAACTGTGAACAGAACAATGGCAATTTGGTTAAATTGATAATAGTTCCCAGATATAGTAAAACAAACTTCACGATAGAATCAGTAAAAAATTAATTAATGCTCTTTGAAACGTAATTATAAATATTCAGACTGCTTGATGAAACATTCAACATCGATGGCCAAGAGCTTTGTGGAACAGAAGTTGAGAGCTTGCAGAAGCTTGCCTGCTTTCCAAGCCAGACAAAAGCTTTGAAATGCAAAACATTTCATCAGAAACTTTTAATTAGAAGTCAGTCAGAATCCTTTGTAGGTTTAATAGTTTTGAACGTTGTACAAAATAATGCTACCTTTTTATATTACATGTCATTAATTGATTGTTGAATAAGGCAAAGTTGTAAAATCAAGAATGTAACTTCATGTCACTTTGTTTTGTCCGCTATGTTATACAAAGAATGGGGGAGTATTTCCATTGTTAGCATTTACAAAAAAGCAATATAATTTTACATTGTTAATTATATTATATGAGCTCAAGGGGGCGGTGAGTGAAGGGAACGTTTCAAATAGACCAATTCAGAAATTACCAGGATGGCTCTGGAATCTAATGAATTTCACATGCAGTTTGATTTTCCAGATGTGTATTCTTGTTGTAACACATTGTTGTAAAACAACAATTGATATCTGGAAAACCAAACAGCGCGTGAATTTATTTAGAATCCAGAGCCACCCAGATATTTCCAGAATTGGTATATTATAGTCGAGCCACCATTGAATTATTGTGGGCTTGAAGGAGATTCTGGTCAAAGTTTACTTTTTTGAAAAACGTGTTTTTTTTTTATAAAAAAATAAAAATTGTAGGAGATAAACTTTTCAAGTCACGAGTGTGTTCAGAAATACCAGTTCATTTGGTAAATGAGTAAGCCCGTAATTATGTGCTCATAATATTAATTACGTATATATAATATACATAATTAATATAAAATGTATCAATGAAGCAAAATATATTTGCCCAAAATGTATGTATTTGATTTGTAAATCATACATCAAGTCACTGACTTGAATTACTGACCTATGCTCTTGGCCATGCTCTTGGCGTGGCAGAGAATCAGTGGGCTGATGTTGTTGTTCAAAGCCCACGACTAATGACATACATCACACAACATGAACACATCACGTGATCCATCACGTCCAACATGGCGACAAGGAACATGCGTTACCGATGACGTAACTGATTGATTGGACCGGGGGGTCGAAGCGGCGACCTCTGGCTTGGCGCCAATTACAGACCTGACAGTAGAGGATCAAGCCGGGTTAGAAAGTGGAAGTGGATCAATGCAGTATGTTGTGGCATCAAGGGCCAGTTTCTCAATGATCTGCTAAATTAGTTGGATATGGAGAAGGATACGATACTAAATCGTATTTTCAAGTTTTTGATCGTCTCGTTGAAGATTATAGCGACAAAGTTGAAGAGAATGTATTGCTCTTAAAGTAGAGGCTCAATTAGTCCACGTAATTCAAGTCAGTGACTTGATGTATGATTTAGATATCAATTAAATACATAAAAGACAGATATAATTTACTTTGTTGATATATTTTATACTATTTCTGTATAGAAATATGATATTTTATCAAGAAATTGCTATTATTTTAAAATATTTCATGCAGTATACGAAATAAGTAGGTACTCTACTTGATTTTCAGCTTTTTCTAATAAAAACAGGCGAATTAAGGCTGTTTTTACAGATTATCTCTTTATTTAATCCCGTAACACAACATTTGAAAACGGTTTAAATTATCAGAAAAATTCGAGCTTTAAAATAAGCTCAAAATTTTTAATGTGTAGTTTACATTTCAATTACTGCAGATGATTTAAGTTAAGTTTTTACCTCCGCTCATGGGAAATTTCAATATTATTTATCAAGATATCTCTTAAAATAATCCCGTAACACATGTTTTTGTTTCCGTATTTGCATTTGTTATTGTTTGAGGTGTATTTCAAGAAATTTGAAGAATTTCTATTTAACAAGGACTTTTGATGGAAGTACTTTAATAGAAAACATGGGCCACTTATTTGAAATATTGAGCGGTTGTCAATTTCAGAATATTTGAGTTCAAGGAAGTAAAATCATCATAACAGCTATTTAGGCAATTCTTTTCTCCGTACAATCACTTTTGACTTAAATAAACAATCTCTTTAGAGAGTGTAAATACGAGGTCTATCTCTATGGGCTTATTTATGAACTGTGTACTTAGTACTTTGAGTACAGAATATGCGTGGGTTTCAGGATAATAACCAAATACATGACTGACTTCAATTCAGCAATGCCTGAGGTGGAAATTGTTCCAACTGAAGTCTGTGTCCTAACTTATTTGATACGGGAGAAATCCAAGGGAGAATTTATAGATCATTTCGGCACAGTTAAGTACTCAGGATTAACTGTGAACGCTACTTAAATACCTGTCAAAAACCAAAATCCTAGTTTTAGAATAATTAACAAAGTTATAATGAAGAACTAAGAAGGCATTTTCTCAATAATTACCAACACTTTAAGTTTTGACTTAAATAAACAATGTGTTTAGAGAGTGTAAATAAAAATACTTTCTCCATTAACTTATTTTCGCTTGTGGCCTTCTATTATTAACTTCGTACTTTTGATGTACTTTGGCTCGAGTTTTAGGATCATAACATCAAAGACTGGCTTCCCTCAGTAATCCTTCTGCTCGAGTTGGAAATTGTTTGCTCAAGCTTCAGCTAGACCTCGGCTAGACATCACAGTAAGTGGCAAAGAAACACTTTTACTTCAAAGTTACAACAAAAGCAAACACCTGTGAACAATTACAATTATTGTATAATTCTAAAAATACTTAAAATACTTATTTTTAACAAGATTGTTTGAACTTTTGTACCGACAAACTTTTTTTTTGGTAAAAAGAAAGTATAATAATTTAGTATCGTCCGTAGCCTGTATTAAAAATAAATACACATTAGTTCTTAACAATATTGACATTAAAAAACGATATGTTGGGGCTTGTTGTTAAAAATAAACGCTATGTCCGATTGAGACATTGAGACTTTTGGTTATCAACTTGGTTATGTTCGTGCGTAGAGACACTTTGGTGACTTTAATCATTTAATGAACCAAATTGCTCAATCAAAAGCTGATAATTTGGGCTTCATATCTATGCGTTGTGTAACCATTGTTAAGTCCATGAGTCTTATTCTAGAATGTTTTCCAAATTCCATTCTAGGACACTATTCTAGAACTTATATATTCCCGATTGTGATGGAACTCGATTTCATTCAATATTAATCCTTATAGCCGTTACCAGATTCCATCAGAATGGAATTAGGAAAACGTTCTTAAATAGGTTAATAATTATGGGTTGGGCTTAAAATATAAATAGCTAGATTCAGCGAATCATTGACGTAGTTAATTTCTGGATTGGTCAATTACTGTGAATATTTAAGATTTTGTTTGCTTCTATTTTCTAAAAGCACGCAATAGAAATTATGACTCTGAGAATAATTCTGTCAAAGCACGCAAAAGGCGAATAATATTTAATTACACCTTCAAAGACAACATTTCTAAACCGTAGATACTTCATAACTATACGCAATACGCCGGCGACTTTCAGGCTGGCTGAAGCCACACAATGTTGGTTCCTTTGAGAAGATCTGGTTATTTCTCAGTGAATGTTGACGCTTGGCTCAACGGCGCGTTCAAAGACTTAACTAACTTCAGTGAGTCTGGTCAGCAAATTTGAACTTTACCAGAGAAATTTCACTCCACCGAGTTGCCCATTATGTTCACCGTAATCACTATTTTAACTTGTAAACCAACTTTTAAACATATGACCGTCAATTCCACGGAAATTAAGAAGGCTGAGTAGTGAGCGTGGCCTCGAAGAGTTTTTTAATTTATTTTTATCAATATCTTTTACCAATGTAATTGTTAACAAAATAGGGCTTTGTACGAGTATTCAGAACAGTTCAATGAAAATAATATCATAGTTTGGAATAAGTTATTAGTTATATTTTGTCCAACAGATGTTTAGTGCCTTAATTTTACTAATTTTCGGGCACTAAACGTCTGTAGGACAAAGTAAATCTAATAAACCATTACAAGCTATGGAATTATTTTCTTTGAACTGTTCTGAATACTCGTACAAAGCCTTATTTTGTTAACAATTACATTGGTAAAAGATATTGATAAAAATCGATTAAAAAACTCTTCAAGGTCAAACTCACTACCCAGCCGTCTTAATGGGAAGATTTTCAAAGAAAAATCGGAAAATCGTTTCGTCAATAACTTTGGGCCTCGGCGACTTAAAAGAAGGCAGCATGCCCCGCAGGGCGTTGTTTATTTTTAATACAAAAATTAACAAACTTGGGACGCTGAATGGCTACTTTTTGTAAAAAGTGGTTATAATTACATAAAATAGACTCTGGTCACAAGATATACATTAACAGGGTCATTCTCGAAAGGTTTTAACTTAATTTTTCGGATTAAATAGTTATGACCGGTCGCAAACCAATTCTGGAAGCACTTGCGACCAAACAAGATGGCCGATTTTTGGATTAACTTTATTACCATTTCCGGGTGGTCATATCTAAGATAAGACCGAAAAAAATGGCGTCATTTTGAAGTGAAGCGAAACACGGACAGTCATTTTACCTCTTTTATCAACTTGTGTGGCGAGAAAGTGTTTTTAACTCAACGAAATAAGAATAATATTGTTCCCCGCGAATGTTTAAATATACCGCGCAAACTTGGGTCGAACTAGAAAATCGATAGCTACGACCTAACCTAACCTTCCGTCCGTATGTGTTGTTTTCGTGTTGTTATTGTTTCGTTTTAACCTAATAGATTACTGAATACCAATGCCACCTTTCCAGAACATTGCCTTCTGTGTTGTGCGTGACCCAGACGATGAAGAGATTAAAGGACTTCCGCGTATGACAGCTAGTAGGTACCTACCTACATAGGTATTTGAGTGAACAAAGTTTCGCCGGTGCACAGTACTGGCCAAGCCGGGCCAAGACTTGTACATTTTAACCTCCAAACTCGCAAGTTTTAATGCACTAGCACAAGAAATCAGCTCTTATTGGCATGTATTTCGCGACTGGTGGTTTTCAGTGGCTAGTGAGTGACGATTGAAATGTTATCGTAGCCTGCAATGTGTCGAATCATCACCGTCATACATTAGCCGTAGGCTACCTTCATCACCGTGACATGAACCGAAAGTTCAAAAACACCATCAATGTGAAGTTAACTTGCAACTCGACGTTGAAAGTCATCGATGTACCTAGCAGCAAACTATCCCGGATGTAATCAAGATTTACTGAAAGCAGCCTGCGGAAGTTTTCAGCATCGGTCTTCGTTCGAATCTTCGTTCGGTCTTTGACGAATGGCTCATCGGTGGCGGTAAGTAACATGTGTTTCACATGGGTTGTTTGTACTTAGACCCGGCTGTACATTGACTTTCAGCTATTGTGACCAAACTGTGCTAACTACCTACCTAGCTAATTTACAAGATGCAAAGTTCATGAAACTGACTTCTAAAATATCTAGTCCTCTTAGATCTAGGCTTTGTTAAGTAGGTATTTAAAAACTCTTATTGAAAGAAACTGTTTTAATCTAATGCAATAATTTTGTTGAACTGTACATTTTACACATACTTTCATACAAACACATTTGTCCTATTGGTCTAGTTTTGCATCACTAATCATGTGATATGTATCTGTCAATACAGCTGACAGCGGCTTTGAAATCGTGGCTGATGACACCATTCGAGCATCTCCACAGCGAGGCAGAAGACCGCTTCAACAAGTCCTTCCGCAACAATGTCGCGCGCTGCATCTAGTCGAGGTTCAGATCTGTGGACCACACCGGGGCTGCTGGTCATCTTCTCTCCTAATGGCTGGTCTTTACGGCTGTGTGCATCCTTCACAGCATGTGCCTCGACTTCAACACAGTCTGGGCCAATCATCGCAAGGACCAAGACAGTGTTTCAAGAGATCCTGTTAGTAGGGGTGTTGCTCTGGTAGCCGAACAAACTGTTTCTCATAGTCAACTCATTTGTGAATGAAACAAGACTCTGAGCAAATATTTTTTTAAATTTACCTAGCTGTTAAAGTACCTACCTACCTAATAAAAAAAAAACTCAGGTAGTATACATTTCAAAAATTCTTATAGGTAGGTAGGTACCTACCAATACCTACCTACCTATACAAATTCAATTTAATTTCAACAATAAATTAATATTAGTTCTTTCTAGATTAACACTGTTGGTTGGAACCCACATCCCACTCTTCTTTTGGACCATTCATGATTATTGATTACCTACGTAAACTATGATTTCTTATGTGTCATATAACATATTATGTTCCTTCTTACTCTCGGTTTTTCTCTTGTGAAAGAGATGTGATTTCTGTCCTCACACACCAAGATAGGTACCTAGCTTTTTGACTGGATAGAAACCTTGTTTGTTTGCATTGAGTCTCTCTTCTCTTAAAAGTGTAAACTATGATGACTTTTAAATCCATGTAAATGTTAGTGTCCAGCATGAGTTCTCTATTTCGGTTAGTGTTCATGGAGAGTTGGAGTTAATGTGTCAAGAAAATGATTCTACAACATCGTGTAAAAGCGATGTTGTGTGCACCGATGTCAACTTTGGTCTCTCAAATCTGAATGCAATATTCAGCAGTGTTTCACTATCTTCATTGTCTGAGTTGCTCAAAACACTATCAAATACCTTGGAAAATTGCCATGTAACCTAGGAACTTATTATTTATATTAAGTGTCTCAATGAAGTACATACCTAACAAATAAAACATTTTATTTCTTTGCTTGACGTGTATTATTTGCCTACCGCTTAGGATTATTTTCAATGCTATGCTTTTGGTTTAACAGAAGGCAGGATTGGTTCTAGGATTGTCATTGTGCTGGTGTCATGCTAATCAAGTCTTAAACAACTGTTAAAATGTAACCAAGCATTTGAAACTAGATACATATTAAAGTTTCTCTTTTTATGTTAGCTATCACCATTTTGTTGTTCTGTCAATTGTATTCTAATGTACTCTTGCAAAATCACTTTTATTAAAGAACAAATAACATTCTTTACAGTAATTTCGAATTTTACCGCCAATTTTCGAATAAATCCAAAGAATTCGTGAAGAAAAATTCATACTTTTTGAAGTTCATTGGAATATTTCACGGCTTACTACTGTCAAAGTTTCGAAAACATCAATTGTTTCATTCTGTGTTACAATATTAGACCTTGAAGATAATCCCGAGATATTACCTTGTTGAAGAATGAGGATACGACCGTTTTATTTTCGGTCGCAAGTTGTGATTAAAGTTGCGACCAGGATCAAAGTTACGACCAAAAGATAAAACTTGTACCAGAATGACCCTGTAATAGGGTAATTTATAGACTCTGGTAGTTTAAATTTAAAAAACGGACACCTCTTCCCCCCCCCCCCCCCCCCCCCCTATCATACCGGTGTCAGTAATAAACAAAATGGATAGGACCAAAGAGAAACATACATCTTCATCAGATTTTATTATAAATTGTACCTACAATACCGCATTTGGGCACCTCATGGTTCTCACATTAATAACTACTTTATTGTTTAAAGAATCAAAAGAAAAGTATGAATTAAAATACAAATCCTCTCCGGTTTTTCCAATCTAGACTTAATTTTTTTTAACAAATTTTTTTTATATAAAGAATACGTATAACTTTCCAATTAGAAATTGTCATGAGATTTAGTAACATGTCTCCAATTTAAAAAGTTTTTGCTTGATCGGTGTTTAAGGTAAAATACCCTTGGGACGTCTTCAATTAATTTCGCACATTTTTTTTAAAGGATAGATTCTAGAAGAACGATTTGAAGGAATCAATTGATAAAATGCAGACCTATATAAATTTTTTAATAATGTAGGCATTATAACTTTTGCAACTTTTTGTAGCAGGGTTGGAGAAACTTCCTACGGTATTTTAACCATGTGTAGGTATTTTATTTCTTTTATTTTGATGTTATAAATGTATTGATTATGGAAAAAATTAATTTTTGTTCCTTCTCACTGGGCAATAAACTAGGAAAACGCTCAGTTTAACGCGTTGATGAGCGAGCACAGAACATGCAACATCCCCATAGAAACGATGCACGACATGGCACAAGACGATTTTCTCTGCAATTTTTCAATCTCCATAATACTCTGGATGAATAATAGATCCATTGTGTCGTGAAGTCTTACCTACATACCTTCTCCAGAAATCTCTTGTGACATCCCATACTAAACTCGTAAAATTACAATTAATACTTGACTGATTGGGCTTACAATATGTAAAATTTAATATTAAGTTGGTCTTGATCACCATGCAAAATTTGAACTTAATGTGAACATTTTTATTGTCAACCAATCAGAAGACATTATTTAAACTTAAACCAATTAGAGGATTTGGCCTTCGTACTGCATCCGATTTTATGCGCTAGCTCAAAAATGCTTTTATTTTACTGTACATTGTGGATAGCTTGGCTGCTCTACAGGCCTTGCCTTGGAACAGAAGCTTAAAGAAGGCAGGGATGACAATTTAGTATAAATTTTTCAAGATTATGGAATAAAATGACCTTAAAATTACAAAACTTTTGAAAATGACGACAGATTATACTGAAAATTGGCAAAAATACCTAAAATGTTGGTACCAATGACCACGCGAAGTTTTAAGTTGATCGTTCAATCGGTTCTAGTTTAAATGTAAAAAATCACATGAAAAATGGTTTTAAATTTGAGCCAATTGGAGAATTTGGCTGAAACTTTTTATGATTGGGTACAATGTTGGTTGCAATGTTTTTGCCAAATTTCAAATTGATTGATGCAACCAATCGAAAGATAATTTTTTTAAAATTTGAACCAATCACGGGAGCCCGTTCAAAAACGATCCCAGGGACCGCATAGAGTACGTTAGTATGTGTACAAAATTTCAGATCGATTGCTTGAGCGGTTTGACCTGGGCTGTGACCACAAAAAAAAAAAAAAAATCACACAGAGTACCGTGCCACAAGAGTGCCATAAGAGTACCGTGGTGACGCTCGCTACGCTCGCTCAATAATTTTCGACTTTACAACGTTACAAACCAAAATAAATTTTTCATTGTACACTTGGCCAAACAAAAATTGAACGTTCAATAAATCTGATAGGCTGATAAATGTAAGATCGCACCATCAGAAGTCAGTCTAAGCGATCTCATTGTCTCACTCTAGTAGGTGACCTCACATTTCAATGATAATAACAAGCCTTGATTGGTTATGATGGGACATGACCAGCAGTCATTCAAATTTGTTCAACGATCAATTTTTGTTTTGCCGAGTGTACCTAGACGTTTCGAAGCTGCAAGGATCTCAGTGTATAGCTACAGTATGAGCATTTTTTGTGAGCAAAACCAACAGCTAGCATTTAACAAGGCAAGAAGAAAAATAAAAATGCTGGAACAATAGTATCGTAGTCGTTCTCGCATTCAGACATTTTATTCCGTCTACTATTATCTTTCAAAGCGTACGTGTAGTAAAATGTCTAAAATACACATTCTGTTCTATATTTAGCCACCATCATTCTACTCAGATATTCCTCAACTCTGTCTATATAGATGAGCACAATGTTGCCACTCCAGGTATCATCCAGACATGAAGCAAACAGCACACGAGCGGGTGAACTAGTCAGAGACTTGGCAACATGGGACAGTCATACAGGTTCTTCCCATGATGCTTATCAGTCATGTTTGCCGAGGGTAAATATGCAATACATTACGTATTAAATTGGCTCTGGAAAAGCGTTCTGGATGTGCACTCTGGCGATCCGGGTTCGATTTTCACAACAAATAAAAAGTATTGTGTTTGATTTTTTGATTTTTTTTCAGTTTTCTGATTAATTACTATTGTTGTTTTCACGATGCGCCAATTTTTAATTTTTTTTAATTTAAGGGGTGGCTTAGCAAATTTTATGAATCACTTATACTTTTTAGTGCCGTTTTTTTGCGGAGACTTGGCTACTTTTAACTAAGTTAAAACCCGTTTGTCTGTAATCTGTTTATATTCTATTTAATTCTACAATAAAAACTAATTTCAATATTCTTTTAAAGAACATGAACATAATGCATCCTCTTGAAATTGGACAAACCCCCTCCGAATCACCCTACCACCACTCCCACCACCCCCACGCGGCCCAGCATCCGTAACTATTTGTTTGATTGTTTGTTTGTTTGATCTTCCCGAAATAATCTGGTTTGAGCGTTTAATATGCGATGTATTTATAAACGATTATTCAACAAATACGAACAAAATAAGACCCAACATGAAAAGTTTCACTTTGTTTTAGCGGAGTTTGTTAGAAATAATATATGCGAGTACCTATCTCGAAAATATACTTTATCTATAACTCGAAGTCAAGTGAAAATGTAAATTCAGCCCATAAACAGCAGGAAGTATTCTTCATATCTTGAACACAAGACATCCATAAATGGTGCTGGGGTTGGGGTAGGGTGGTGGAAGATGTATAGTCACCTCTATAAGTCCTTATAAAACTTACCCCCTATCGCGACTACCAGTCTTACACAGATCATCACAGATGTGGAATAAGTTGCCTAAAATATAGATATTTGTATACAGAGGGGTGATTTGCAAGACTGGTTTTATCACTGGCTTTTATCACGACTTAACGAGGTGGTAAGATGACGTGAAACGCATGTTCATTAAAGTGTTTCTTTGTGTTCATACAAACAGATGTTTACAAAAAAGTCAGAGTAGCGACCCATTACAGCTTAATAGACTAAATAATGCCACACACTGGAGTACACAATGACTTCTGGTACGACCTCAAAGTGTTAAAATATGATATTTTATCGAAAAATAATCGTATTTAATACTCTGAGGTCGTACTCTAGCGCGTGGCATTATTTAGACTATTGAGTTTGAAAGAGTCGAAGTCTCTCATTTTTAAAATTCTGTTTGTGTGTGTAAAGATTCCAAAAACACTTCGAAGAAAATTGCGTTTTCCGTTACCTTACCCATGCCTCTTAAGGTGATACAAGCACTAGGCCATTTTAGAAAATTGATAGAGAAGAATTGTTTTATAAGAGGGTGTAACTTTGATAGGATGTTCACATGGTCAGTCTGATTGTATATTAGTAGCACTTTTTATTTTTGTTTCTTGCATTGTTAATTAGGCGCCGGTTATTCAAAAAAACCGCCCAAAACTATGAAATTTCCGATACGATTGGAGACCAACCCGTGACACAATTTATCTCACATTTTAACCATGATTAGATAAAAAACTTTTCACTTACCACATTTTTAAAATTAAATTACATACGGCACCCATTGAGACAAGAAAATATGAAAATTTAAATCACCAAATTATTACTAGTTAACGAAGCAAAAAATATACCAAGTGATAATCCTAGTTTGTCTTTTATTCATGATTAAAATTTCAAATCATTTCGTCAACCCATTTTGTCTCCAATAGAATCCAAAACAAGTGCCTGCAACAAGCGGCTAAAATGCTCTCTCTTCACCACCATAACTCTGTGACAAGGAAAGAAGGCAATTCGACCTCCTCTAGTGCGAATGTCATAGACAATATTCATGAGAACCAGGTTACATATCGCCTCATCACTTGACTTCACAGTTGCTCGTCCAATGAATCACGACGTAATAGTTGTTATAAGTCTAGAGCTTGTCAAGTCGGGAAACTTGAAAACCTCATCGATATTCCGCACGACAAACTCAATCAGCTGAGGATTCTTTCCTCTCTCAACATCCGAGCGTCTACGAGATCTCTCATCCCACCGATCCCTGGACACAGTGTGATCATAATGTACCCTTCTTCACACGTCTTGGACTGGAATCACAAGTGAAGAACACGCCGTGAGCAGTGTTGCGACAGATAACCTATTTACGTTTTAGATACAGATACAAATAATTACCAAAAAATTGTATCTATACAAGATAATAGATACATATTTTAAATCTAGATAAAGATTAAGATAACTAGAAAAATACATTATCTAGATAATTTAGGTAAAAATATAAATGTTGATAAAAGACTGAAAAATAATATTCCGTTTTTGAAAGGAAACCAATTGTTCAATGGGAATTATCATTATATTCACGCCATTTTTAAAAGGATCGATGAATATAAATGCGGGTTGAACCAAAAAAATATATGAAAGTTAATCTCGTAGAGCTTCTTCATAAAAAGGAAAAATAAATGCTTTTTCTGATTTTCGTTATCCAGGTAATTCAAACCTTAGATAAAAGACACACAATTTATTTATCTATAAGTAATAAATAATCACTGCAAATTTATCTGGATAAGGTAAAAGATAATATAATTGCTCAGAATTTAAGCAAGTCATGGAAAACCTCATTGACTTCATTATAGCATAATTAAGTCAACTGATATTGATACAAACCTCTTATATGCATTTTTCTAAATTGTTCAGGAGGCACGAGAATCACTTTTTGAGCCAGTTGGTCAAGTCGAATTATTTTACCATTACTGAAGCTCGTCTGTCCGTAGACATAAATTTTGTTTGAGTTATAAACGTGTTTTTGCACGTTAGTCCGTATTTTTAAAAATGATTTATTTCAAAAAATTTAGTGTTAAAAGTCAAAATTGGAAAAAAGTGCACAATTTCCACGTCATGTCGAAGCTCTTTGCCCTAACAGAGAAAGTGCAATAAGAGTCCCGTGTGGGATACACGCTTGAAACGCATATTTAAGCTCAAAAATGTTTTAAATTCCAGAGGGCCTTCCCCCCCCCCCCCTTGCTCCTTGCATCCACGTCTCTGTTCTGTTAATCACTGATCTCTGCGGTGTTCCGCAACGAACTCATGTTTTCTTCACGTTCATGTTTACAAGTTCCCTCACGTTCTGCGGAGGTTTCTATATTTTCATCCGTCCAGAGTTTTATTTAGTTCATCCCTGGAGTGGTGAGATGAATTTCATTCCGCTTAAAGAGACGTTGTCCTACAGATGTCAGAAGAAATGTTAATTATGAAGATGTTGGTTGTTTTATTTACTCACACAATTTGTTTGCTTCTTGGAATGGATTGAAAAGAGATCTTCAAGAATAATGAAGCTGGCCAGCTCAAAGCCAGCTTTCATCTATTTATGTCTACAACTTGAATAATTATAATCAGTAAAATACAAAGAAATATAATTAAAATTATTATATTTATTTAATCTGACTGAATTGCTTTGATAGAATTTCAAGAAATCCATTCGTAATTAATTTTCCTTAATTACCTTAATAGAGCAGTTTTAAGATTTCCACCAATGAGAGATTATAGTATCTGGAAAAAAGAGTACTGGGACAGGTTTTACAATTACACCGTTTTTGTGATCACATACAATTCGGCACTCATAAAATTAAAATTATCAAATAGTTTTAAAATGAAGAACAGTACAAAATATCAGGTATGTGTGATGCTTGCATCAATCTGAAGCTAGAACTAGAAAAGTTTTCTGATCATAAGAGTATTCCTAGTTTACGTCACTGTTTTTTGTTTGATCTAAATGTCCTGGAAATTTGAACTTGTGACAGTCGATGCTGATGTATGACACGGTCATGATCTCTTCGTCTTTTATCGCGAAAAACTGCTTGGATGAATGCCAAGTGGAGACATGACAGACTTCGATCACTCATTCGCACCATTGGCCTATAGTTGTAGGATCTTCGTCCAGGGAGTGATCGCACATTCATTTCGATCTACAAGCCTCCTTTCTCAATAAGATGTTTGCAATTTCAATATTTCGTTGGTATCACTTCTTCAGTTTTTAAGGTGCTGCAAGCGCGAGCGATTTTGCCGCTTGTTTCAGGCACTTTTTTTGGATACGATTGGAGACAAAATGGGTTAACGAAATTATTTGAAATTTTAATCATGATTAGATAAAAGACAAACTTAGGGTTATCCCTTGGTACATTTTTAATTTTTTGCTTCGTTAATGAATAGCTAACAAAAGACTTGACTACTCTGGTTGTCTGATGTGACTTAGCTTGTTTGTTTCTGAGTGGCCCATACAATATCACCTGCAGTACTTGATGGTTGTCGTATAGAGCTCACTGTATAGGACATCGTTAAACCTCGAAGTGTGTGAAAATAATCACAATAAATCATCATGCAATCTCTCGCAAACTTCAAGCTTTCCTTTCCTTTCTCCTACTTTTCTACAGGAAAAGTGCAATTCCAACTTTGACTACAAAAGCTCTCAATTATCGGCCAAATTCCAAAGAATGTCAACAAAGAAAACCGAGATAAAAAAAATCGAAACATGAAAAATGAATGTGTAAATCTTTCTCTTATGATTTTTTTTGAAATATGTACATTATATACCGGGTGGCGCAAAATTACACCCTGATTAAGATGTCACTATATCGAAACAATTAAAGAAAGGATTATGAAATTCGAACATTAGAAAACATGGGAAAGTTTCAAACATATTCATTCATTAGGAAAAAATGGAGAAGGAGAAGGAGAAGGAGAAGGAGAAGGAGAAGGAGAAGGAGAAGGAGAAGGAGAAGGAGAAGAAGAAGAAGAAGAAGAAGAAGAAGAAGAAGAAGAAGAAGAAGAAGAAGAAGAAGAAGAAGAAGAAGAAGAAGAAGAAGAAGAAGAAGAAGAAGAAGAAGAAGAAGAAGAAGAAGAAGAAGAAGAAGAAGAAGAAGAAGAAGAAGAAGAAGAAGAAGAAGAAGAAGAAGAAGAAGAAGAAGAAGAAGAAGAAGAAGAAGAAGAAGAAGGAGGAGAAGAAGAAGAAGAAGAAGAAGAAGAAGAAGAAGAAGAAGAAGAAGAAGAAGAAGAAGAAGAAGAAGAAGAAGAAGAAGAAGAAGAAGAAGAAGAAGAAGAAGAAGAAGAAGAAATATGAATAATTATCTAAGGTGAACAGCAGTTCTTCTCAGTTTTTCATATCTTAGTGCGGAGTTTTATATATATTTAAAAAAATGTTTTATGTGTCTCAGACAGACTAATCCTCTGAAGGTAGACTCAAGAGAAAGCGGCCAATTAAATAGTAAATAATTTTGATATTGTTCAAAAGGCAGGACGATGTTAGGAAAATCATTTGACAAATTTCCCCCGGGGTGCAGCAAGACGATTTGATCATTTCAAAAATTGTATATAAAAGCTCTTCATGAAGAAGACTCAAGAAAAATATTGAAAAGAGAGTTCTTAAAAAAATTGTGATGTCTGAAAACGAATAGAAGCATACCTCCTCAAACGTTGCCTTATTGAGCGAGCGAAGCGAGCGACTCCTTTTGACTCTTTTGACACGGACCTCTGATTTTATACTTTGTTTTTTTTTGGCTGCTCTCTGGAGCAATAGAAGTCGCACCGTTTCACCAATCGATCTGAAATTTTGCATACATGTAGAGACAACCTTTTCTGTTTGCAGACTCTAATTTTTTTGAAATTCATTAATTGGTTAAAATTATAATAAACATCTCCTGATAGGTTGAACAATTTAAAAAATCTTCGGTATATTTGATCAAACTCATATTTTGCATGGTCATTAAGACCAACATTGGCTCTTATTTTACAAAATTTCATCCCAATTCAGTTGAGAACGTATGAACTTATTGACATTTTTAATAGCTGTCAAGAATGAAGTAAGTATCGAAATGAATGTTTTCCAGTGCCAATTGAATTGAATCTGATTTGCTTTATATACCAGGGTGCTAGATGATATTTTCTAGTTTCGATGAAAAGCATAATTTTATGTTGATTGGGTGGATCATATTATTTCAATTTAATGTGGATGCATATGTTTTCTGTGCGTTGTGTACGCATTTCCGGTTCGAAAATTTGCACGTATCCGTGCTCGCTCATCAACGCGTTACACTTAGAGTTTTCCTAGTAAATATGTCAAATTAATGTTTTAAAGCAAATGCACACCTACGACAGGGCTATTCATGTATACGATCTTATAAGTAATGGATCTGGTATTAAAGCTGAGTTTAGCACCAAGTACTGACGTAGGCCCTGAATGTTGGGTGTAAAAGAGTTCATCCTTCATTAATACATGATCTCGTAACACGAACGTCCTCTCAACAATTTTAACAACACTGCATTGCGGGTTGCAGGCAAGCAGGGGCTCCAGGCTGCATCGTTTCATAGTTCCATTGTACGTCGAATATTTCAGACATCACCCCAAGGTTCATTTTGTATTCCACTGTATTGCAATTCTTTCTGAGATAGTCTTAAAGTAGAACCATCGATAGTCCACGTAATTCAAGTCGGTGACTCACAAATTATATTACAAATCAATGAAATAAATATTTTACAACTATATTTTGCATTGTTGATGAATATCATAAGATTACTTGTAGAAATACGATATTTTATAAAGAATTTACAATTATTTTAATTAATTTCATGCAGTACGAATTAAGTACTTGACATGATTTTAAACAGTTTCTAGTAGAAACTGGCTAACTTAGGGTATTATTCTTTATTATCTCTTTATTTAATCCCGTACCCCAACATTTTTTAACGGCTAAAATATTGAAAAAAATCGGCCTTTAAAATGAAATCAATATTTTTACTTTGTAGTTTATATAACGATTTCTACAGAAGATATAAGTGTAATTTTTAAGCTTCACCATGTTATCTTATGGGAAATTTCAAGATTTCCTTTTAAGATATCTCTTAAATTAATCCCGTGACACATGTTTTTCTTTTCGTATTTGCAAATGGTATTGCTTGAGGCATATTTGAGGAAAATTTGAAGCATTTCTATTTAACAAGGACTTTTGATGGATGTACTTATTCTTTTGAAGTGGATATCCTGAGGAGCATCTGCAAAACAATGAACGTCGCACTGTTCCGCTACTAGTCAGATGGCGACAGATGAATGATTGTTATGATGATTGTCTTATGAAGAACAGGTAAGGATGTAGATGGAAGGAGGAATCGTGGCCTATTCGCAGCATTTGCCTCTCGGCTGATGGAAACTGCGAAAAGCTCTCAGAAGGAAAAGAAGGCCGCAGGATTTTAACCAGAAGTGGAAGTTCAGTGCTTTACTTTACTTGATTTATAGTTTAATGCAGTTTACGGTTCCTGATCGAGTCGGAAAAATCGATGAGTTAGAAATGACATTTCTGAAGTTATCGAATACCTATAACAAAACTGGCAGAACTGTAGATCATATTAAATAGTGTGTTTTGTCGTTGATTTGCAATAATGTATATTACATATCATGAACATGTAGAGATTTAATACCAGACTGACTACAGAGGAAGAGCTTCTAGGAAAAATCACTTGTAATATAAAGGAGTAGGAAACTGGAACGATGATAATATAACGCATTCCCAAATAGTTGTCTTCTTTCAGCTCAGGATATTTCATGTTTTGTTTAATTCGTGCTTCTTTGATCACTTTTAGCTAGTTTTTAAGCTTATTCACCTATTGATATCGTGTTGTAGACCAATCCTCTGATCAAGCTGAAATTTGGAAAATATTACTCGTGTGGAACACAGCATGTTTTTGGTTCCTCTCTGACTGGTTGATACTCTTTTTAATGATTTTGCGACAAATCGTTCAAGAATTTAAACGAGCTTTGGATATTATTTAATTTTTAAAGATTCATTGTCAATTTAAAATCTATATCTCAGTGGTAGAAGGCCGGAAGTCCATTTCAATGATTTGTGAAATAAAATAAGCTCAAACACCAATAATCCTGTCATATTTGTGATGGTGACAACTAGGGCAAGGATGTTTAGGACATGTCCTTTTTTCGTTTTTTGTTCAGACACGTCTACAAATGATATATAAATAAGTTTCATGTGTTCCTGATTTCAAAAACATGTGTTTCATTTTGCCTGAAAATGCATTTTTCGCAATTTTTTTGATGGATTCAGTCCTTTTCTTGCTATTTTAAGGTATTTTGTCGTTTTTATAAATTATTGGTGAAAATAATATGAAATGCTTGTTGCAAGTTAGAACAACCCCATAAAAAACACTCCGTGTAAAAAGTAGTGATATCAAAAAATTTGCCAAGTCAAAACTTTTCAAAAAATACTTGGCGCATCGTTTTTTTAGGACATGTGTAGATGAGTACATTTCATTTCCTGCCTACTTCTATACTATTTATATGCACGATGCGCCAAGTATTTTTAGAAAAGTTTTGACTTGGCAAATTTTTTGATATCACTACTTTTCAGTGCTAAATTTTTAGATTTCTTCTATTTTTTTTTAATTGAAGAGACTTGGCTGGTATTTTTACACGGAGTGTTTTTTATGGGGATATCACTCCTTTTTTCAGTTTATTATTACAACTTGTAACATATTGTGGCACCAAAGATTATAATTCTTTTAAAAATAAGATTTTGTGATTTGGTTGCTAAGAAAAGTTGTGCTTGTTACTGTGTTAATGCTATAAATAATATGTTACAAAGTATAGCAAAAGTTTCGTTCCAATCGGTCCAGCCGTTCTCGAGTTACGGCATCACTTCCGGTTTTCAAAATGGCGGTTGACATCACCGCCACCTAAAATTTGTATCTATAAATGTTATGTAACATTATAAGCCTTCTGAATATGTAGTTATTGATATAAGAGATGATTTTAGTCAGATTTTGTCATTTTTATGACGTCATTTCCGGTTTAGGTTATAGAACATTTCTTCTTTCGATATTCCATATAGATGACCTTCTAAATCGAATGGCGCTAATTTCGTTCTAATCGGTCCAGCCGTTTTTGATATATGACGTCACTTTCGGTTTTAAAATGGCGGCACAAAAAATTTATAAGAACAAAGGTATCATCAGACGCCAAAAGTGCACATGTGGTAAAAATTTCAGATCGATCGGTTTAGCCGTTTAGGCTGTGGCCCTGTCAACAATGTTTCCTAATATCTGAATCATCATCATCATCATCATCATCAGATAGCTTTAAGAAGGGGTATAATTTCACTGTTTTCATGGCCCTCTAGCTCGCAAAAGGCAAAACCTGTTGTTCCCAAATTTGGTATATGGGGTGGGGTGGGCCATAGCTCGAAATTAAGACATTTCACAACAATGTGAGATTTTCCAATTTTGAGATCCAGTAGGCCGAAAATGCCATGTTGTTGCTTACAGTAAAAGTGTTTGGTCTGCTCCTCAGTTTATTAGGCATTTACGGTATGTTGAGTGAGTGTGAGTGTACAGTACGACTTGGCTGGGTGGAGCGACCGCTCCACTAGATTTTATGAATTTTGGTCTAGACCACAATTCATAAAATTTCCATTCACCATTTGGATGCGCCATCAAACTGACACTTTTGATACATTGACACATTTATACAAACAATTAAGTTAATTTTAACATATTACTCCAAGTCCAACTCCTAAACCGATAAATCGAATAATATGTTGACGAATGTGTGGGCTACGTTGAAATGTATTTAATTTATAATAAATAAAAATATATAAAAAAAAAATTGATAACATAAAATTTTATTGGTCCTTTTTCGGGATTTTGTGGTCCTATTTCAATAGTTTTAAGGTACAATTTGCCTGCCTTTTTGGACGTTTCAAAGGTCCTAAACATCCTAGCCCTAGTGAAAACAGCTATTTTGTAAGAGATTACTTCAATTTAACTGGATTTGTTGATATCAGTCAATTGTCTTCATTCTAAACAGTGGCGGCTATTACAGTGTGCAAGGTGTGACAATTGCACACCTGATCATCCAAGAAAATTATTTAAAAGTGCTCCCTAATCCAGGAAGTAGGAAGTTAAATATTTTGTCTAATCATTTTGCTCTCCAAAGGACGTAAAAATGCATCAATTTCAAACTAAAGATACAAAAAAATCCGGGGTTATGCGCCCCGGCCCCGCATCTGCTGGGGGCTCTCCTCTTAGAGTACTTTCTTCTACGTCCTTCTATGTAATTCCCCCCGACGGCTGTCACCTTATCGCGGTGGTGGGGTTTGTGTTGGCCAATGATCCATTGCAGCTACGCCGGCGAGCATATGCTCATGAGTAAGGGTTACCCATGCCGGACAGATCAGTGGTGAGGCCCAGACCAAGAGCAGCCAGGGTCGGCCTAACCATGCCCTCCCTTGAATTTGCGGTCCCCTCGGGCCGGCCTCCCCCCTCGAGATGGTGATCCCCCTGAAATCGGATTCCGCCGGCCCGAATCCTCACACCCCCCGGTCCGTCCCCATTCCGTCCTGGCCTTCCCACCAGTGCTGGACTCCCCCGGATCGGGCCCGTTAGGTCGACCCCTCCCCGTGCCCTCCAATTATGATCAACAAAGTTAAATCAATTAATGTGCGCAAAATAACCTCGTCGTTGACGCGCCATGAAACCACACTAATCTAAATCTAATCTATGTAATTGAACACCTGTTGTAAAGCCAAATAGCCGCCACTGATTCTAAATGTGTGCTTCTTTAGCCACTCGCTTCCCAACAACAGCAGTTCCTCTACAGCATTGCATTGACAATAACTCTTTTGTGACAACGTTATTACAAGCAGTGTTGTGACTTATCTAGATAAAATTATCTAGATAATTATCTAGATAGTTATTTTGTACCTATTATCTTATCTAGATAATTTCATAGTTTGTTATCTTTATCTTTATCTAGATAAACATATTGTTATCTATTGGCAATTATCTAGATAAAAAATAAAAAAATAAAAATTCATTTGTGTCGTATGCACATGCACAAATCTCAAATATCAGATGATATAAAAAAGGAAAATCATCTTCGTTTAGTCTCATTAGTTGGCTTATTTGACGCCCTCATTTTTTAAAAACTCGAGTTACGTATTTAGGATTTGAAAATAATTAGGGAACAGTATTATTTGGTAAATAAATGATCTATTATTTATTACAATTATCTAGATAAATATTTGTTATCTTTATCTATTATCTAGATGATTTTTTGTAAATTTATCTATTATCTTACCTAGATAAATTTTTGGCATGTTATCTTTATCTTTACTAGATAAAAATAAAATTATCTAATCACAACACTGATTACAAGTGTTAAAGTACAAGTTCCTTCTCTGTGGATAATATTTTCCGCGTATCTCTGACAAATGTCGCAGAGAAAAAAAGAACAATAAAGAAGAGGACATATTTTGTCATCGTACAAGATAAATGTCAACCGTATAAAAAGCTCTAAACAGCATTAATGAAAATTATCTCTGATTCTTGACATATTAATTAAATCGGATTCTTCTAAACAATGCGAAATTGTAAATTTCCCAGATTTAAAGTAGATTGATGAAGCAACTTTGCAGATTTGAATGTTCCCTCTGGCTTTATTATTAAAATGCCTCGCTGTTAAGTAATTAATAATTTTTCATCCGCTTCAGCATTTCTCTAATTAACTTTTCTTGTTCTTGCAAAATACCTACCAGATTCACTGATATTTCATTTTGATTGAATAAACACAATTATTAAGGAAGAGTTACTATACGGTACTTTATGGCACTTTCTCCATGTTTTTAGGCAATGCCCAGAACACCGTCCAACCAATCGATCTGAAATTCTGCACATGTACTAATGTTATAAGAGCGGTCAAATGTACATTTTTAAATATGACCCTGTGAATGGTTGAATACAATAGCTCAATACAATTTTTAAAATAAATATCAAGTTTGAAAAACCTGAAATTTCACTATAATTTATAATCATGGGTATGATAACAATTACACAATGCTCTAAGGTATTATTTAATTTTTACACCCCCGGCCCATTCATAATGAAATGATGGATATTCTGGCCAATATATCGTTGAAAAATGATTGAAAACTCTTCAAGATTAGCTCTATGGAAGAAATTCTTCTCTAAATAATGCAATCCTTCCGACTTTAAAAGTTTAGTCTCTGAAGATTTCCTCCGTACTTTTCCACTATAATCTTAAAAGCAAACACAAACACAATTACCTAATGCATAACGCAATCCTAATAGCAACAGCACCAGTCACTTATGAATAAGCTTTCAAGACGCTCGGAGCTTGCGGTTCCATGAATAATAGTTTTAAGGGGAAGGATCGGCTGACTGCTCCCAGAGAATCAGCTCTAATTGCTATTGTGGGCGGGGTTTTTAAAGGTAAATAAGGCGGGATCAGATTTGGCGACGAATTTGTTGTCATTACTGTGATTGGTCTAGCTGGGAACAATGTTTGATATGAATGTTTTCTTCCGACTTTAGTTCCCATGCAAAAAATGTAAACAGAAGTGAGATCGGATACCCCGAGTATTGTTGTTATGATCGCTGGGTCCAGACTGGTTACCAACTCAAATGACATCATTAGCATCACTTTCACAACACGAACAAAATCATCGAGGATCAAGAATAATCACACGCAATAAAGTGTTCAACACTTATCTAATAGATTCAAAGATTGCAAATCCTTTTATTGATTTTTAACCATTATAACGGCGATATATGACACTGATCTTATTTCACCACCTGAGAGTATAATGCCATTGGAAACATTTGGTTACGAATAGGTATAGGTAGTCTCATTTCTCTCTGGGTTCTTTACTAAGAGAATAATATTATCGCAATCAGAGCAAGAAAATCATTTTAGTTTTTGTGCATGTGGTTCTTGTAATAGAACGTAGACACTGTCTACTGTCTACTTCTTGTAAGTAGAGAGTAGAAAATACGAAAAATAATGAAATAAAGTAATAAAAATACACATGAATATTTCCAGCCTTTTCTCCGGACTATATAAGTGGTATGTTGTGAAATTTATAAATCAATGAATTAGGAAATTTTGAAATGATATCATATATTATTTCATTGCTCAAAACTAGTAGAAAAAATCAACAAAAAGTCACACACTTTATATGTTATATTTTGAAACCTTTGACACCTACATCGTTTTTTTTTTTAAATGGAATGGTTGGAGTAATGATAACGGTCAATACAACAATTAAATAATTATTCGCCGTTTGTCTGACAAATCATTGCTATCGGTGACCTAAACCTGTGTTCGGGATTAACGTGTGAAATAACACGTACAATGTATAATTATCATTCAGTTGCTATGATACGCATTGCAACCAAAAATATTTCTTTACCTTTATAACATACAGTTTTCAGTTATAAATAATAAAATAGTGCATACAGTAGAGACACACATTGATGTGCTCTTAGCGAGCGTCGAAATTCATCTGTTATTCTGCACTAGTAATTGTAGACGGGAAAACTGTTCGACATTGTTGTCACAATGAGAATAAATACACATCGTGACATAACCTTGCCGAGATTGACTCAAGAATAATAGATAGCCCGAGATGCTGCTATTTACAGTGAATTATTATGGATGCTTAGAGAAGTGTTGCCGATTTCAACAGTTATTCAATTAGCAAAAATATATTTATATCTTCAAAAAAACATAAATATTCAAATTAAAATTTAAAAAATAGCATAAATAATAATATTAAGTGAAGTCTTTATTAATACAACAGCGAATTTTCTTATGATAAATTAAATTGTTGGGAAGATTTGTACATGGCTGTTTTGAATATCAACATTCTATGTTTCTGAAAATTTTCACTTACATTTTATCAACTTACAATGAAAATTTAATTTTAGGCCATTTCCAACATTTTAGACGGTATACACTCTATGATAGATAGATTTTTATAAATTAGGTAAGATGATTTAGACAACTCTGAGGTCCGTCTGTCTCCAGTCGTCGTTGATTGTGTAAATGCCGGGGAAACTGATGATTATTGTTGACATACAAACTCTCGCTATCAGTGCACTATTTATATTTCCATGCTGTCTCTTAGGACCCTCCCATCATCCCCTTCCACACCGTTACTGGAACTCCCAGAATGTTTACTTGCAACTTCAGTCGGTTTCAGTGCCCCTGGTTTTATGCAAAACTCATAACATTAATGGTGTGAGAAAGCAAATTGTGCCTATACCGATCAAGTTAGAAAAAAAGTTTCAAGAGCAAAGTTGCTTGAAATTAAATCTAGTTTAAGCGTCGTTGAACCAATTATGAAAATTATTAGTTTTATTTACTCAATAATTACGCAACATATAACTACTTATAACTTTAAGGTGATTAAAAATTTCAAATAAGTAGTCAACGCTGCATAATCTGCAATTCATTCTCCACAACTTTGTCGCTTTAACATCTAGTCTATCTTTAACGAGACGGGACGATAACTGCTTTCCAGCCGAGTTCCTCATTCAGAGGCTCTTCCTTCCCCTTAAACTGATTATTATTAATCTGCCCTACAAACCATAAAGCATCATTTCATGCTCTTCCGTCACTGGATTCCTTAAGGTGCTGCAAGCGCGAGCGATTTTGCTGCATTTTGTAGACACTTTTTTGGATACGATTGGAGACAAAATGGGTTGAGGAAATGAATTGAAATTTTAATCGGGAACAGATAAAAGACAAACTTAGGGTTATCCCTTGTTAAATTTTAAATTTTTTGTTACGTTAATTAGTAATAATTAGTGGATTTTTGGTGAAAAATTAGCTATATTCTTGTCTTGCTGGGTGCCGTATAAAATAAAATTTCAAAAAAGTGCCATGTGATAACCCTAAGTTTGTCTTTTATCTAATCATGATTAAAATTTGGGATCAATTGGTTAACGGGTTTGGTCTCCAATCGTATCGCAAATTTCTTAGTTTTGCGCGGTTTTGTTGAATACCCGACGCCTAATTAACAAGGCACGAAGCAAAAATGAATAAGTGCTACTAATATACAATCAGACTGATCATGTGAACATCCTTTCAAAGATACACCCACTAATGAAACAATTGTTCTCTCTCAATTTTCTAAAACGGCCGAGCGCTTATCATGTAGCATGACTAACACATATTCATCATCCTGTAGCCGCCTCGTTATGCTGTGATGAAAGCAGTGATAAAACCAGTCTTGCAAATCACCCCTCTGTATATAAATATCAATAAATCAAGGCAACTTGTTCTGCGTCTGTGTACGACTGGTAGTCGCTATAGGAGGCACGTTTTATCACAGCATAATGAGTTGACTATACATCCTAGTTAAAAAAATATTTTCTTTAGATTACAAACACATGAAAATGAAACATGGGACATGAAACTTTTTAGAGTAATCGGCCAAAACAATTTCGAATCTTTGCTTTGCAATTGGTTAAATTCATGACTTACTAAATGTGGACATCGGATCGGACATTTTAGAAATTGATCTGCTGAATCAAACAATACAATCACTGATAATTTAACAAAATGTCACTTGGGCTTTCTGGTTTAATCGTGAAATTGTTGATGGAATAAAGTAACGTGGGCGTTTTGGAACTTTTTATCAGGGTAATATATGTAAAACAGGTGAGAACGAACAAGAGCTTCAAGGGGATAAAATCAAATCTGTAGAAATTTACTTACATAATTCCTTCTCAAAAACAATTTCATCTGTAATAGAAAGTTCATGAAAATCGGTTTGCTACCCGGACATTACAAAGGAGGCACAGGATATCAGAAAACCAAGGAAGTCAGTTTGGACGTGGACTTTTCTGTCTAAATCAGACAATCTTGCAGTCTCCATGATTTGCCACAACACACTTCATTAACTCTTATCTTCCAAGTTCTTTAATAAACTGGTAAAAACGATGACTCAAACGTTCGGTTTTAGTGCCTTATTTTTGCCGCTGCACGATGGGAGTCATATTTTATTAGGATCAGGGACGCAGGACGCAGGAGGCAGTTACATTGTCTCGAGCGCTTAACATTCTTCGGACGTGTGCAATCTTCTGTCGCATTTTATACATCTTCTGCGTCAGCGATTCGTTTCCACTTCTGTGCATCGCACAAGATTCGATTAAGTTTTAAGTGCCTCGGAGACATTTTTACACGATCTTGGTATTGAGTTTGTTGGAGAATTACTTTTAAACGGTTAAAATAGACATGTAAAAGTTATATTCGGAGGAAAAGATATGACAAAACTTCTTTGCTAAATTGATGTTAAAAAACATACGAAAACGACAAAAAGTGATCGGATATGGCTCATGAGAGAATTTTCAGTTCACTATTGACACCCGCCTCTGTTGTATTTTGTTTAAATTGCAAGTCTATTTGGCGTCGCAAAATTTAAGACGTCACTTTCAGCCTCATTGGGGGTCATAACGTGTCATATTGTCAGCATGGAAGCTTGAAAGCTTGAAAGATTTCTCAAATTTGAAATATTACTTTGCTTCTCTGTTATTCTCTTCACTTGCTTTTAGTTCGCCATACCTTTTATTTAAGACGGAACCTGCAAAATAAAAACGCCTGGAAATCGAACCCAGATCCTTCGGGTTTCCGGCCCTATGCATTAACCATTAAGCTCGGGACGCATTCTTAATCAGCAGGTTGGGTTGCCATACTTCTTGCGAGTCCGAGTATCTGACCTATACACGAGGACTGAAGCACTTCGACTTCCTTTGACAACGTGAATCCGTATTATTACTTACACTTTATTTATTACAGTACCTTTTTTAATATAAAACCTATTGCACTTCAAAATACATAAAATAAAATTAACAACAAAACCATAATTAAAACCGCACATCTCGACTGGGATTCGAACCCAGATCCTTCGGATTACCGGTCTTATGATCTACCAATTCAGCTGTCAGCTCTATGATTGCTCAATGAGCTAGTCACGTGATAGCTAACCTAACCTACTGATTAAGAATGTGCCCCGGTACCTTAATTACTAATTATTACAACATAGGATCTGGGTTCCAATACCAGTCGGGGTGAGCGTTTTTATTTCGCTGCCATTGGCCTAACACCATCCTAAGTGATTTTTTTAAAATCACAGCATACTTTATTATATATAAAGCACCTTTCCAAACATTTTATGGAGTAGGATAATTGCTAAACAATATTATAGGCCACACAAATAAATATACCACAATGCCGGCTGGCCAAGCCTGTCACATTTCATTTCTTATAAACTAAACATTAAATTCATTATTTCAAAACACTTCTTTCTTCTTCTTCTTCTTCTTCTTCTTCTTCTTCTTCTTCTTCCACTTCTTCTTCTTCTTCTCCTTCTTCAACTTGTTCTTCCTCAAATTCCATTTCATACTCATCATTTTCTTCTTCTCTCCACATATCTGCATCTTCCCTCCCATCTTCATTTTCCACCCCTTCATTTTCTTCACTACATTCTTCCACCTCTATTTCCTTTCTACCCACTAATTCATTCCATTTCTCGTCATCTCTCCACATTTCTTGATTCTTCACATTCTCCCAACTTTCCCCACGATCTCCAATGTCTTGTCTTATCTGCTCAAACCATCTTGCTCGAGGTCTACCAAATTTTCTTTTCATATTTTCATTCCTATCAAATAAACTAAAAACTATTAAATAAACTATTATTAACTAATTAAATAACTATTAAATAAATTAAATACCAAAGCCATACTTGATTCAATACTAGCTACCATATTATCTCATAAACAGTCGTAATTCCTTTAATACTGTCGAGGTTTTGGAAGTTAGTTGGTAAGAAGCCAAATTTGTATCTTTTGTAAAATGTTAAATAATCTGCGAGACCTTTTTGAAAATGAAATATCACTTTATATTCATAACTGAGCTGAATAGTCATAACGCATCTACATTTTGTAACCCCAACGCGGCCAAAATGTCGCGACATTTTAAGAACGTCTTGCACTGTTTCGCACTGCCACTTTCCCCCCATGAAAGTTTAATCAAATACAAGTGTACAAGGGATGGTATTTCCCTGGGGGTGATATTTCATCCCTTGTTGTAGGGTTAAGGTGGATACAACACACCGGACTTGCCTCTTTGAATAAAGTAAAGGCAATCACTTTGTCCACGGACAAATATAAAACACTCCGCTGTCTATTCTTATGGAAGTTGACAGAAAAAGGTTGAAATAAAAATAGCCATTGTTACTGTTTTTCCTCAAAGGAACGATTGGTTACGATATTTCAGCCTGATCCTAACATTTCGTTATTTTGAGTGACATATTTCTGAAGATGTTGAAACAAGTTATTGCGTTTTCGGTATCTTCTTCTGATTCAATTTCTAAACATGTCCGTCTTCCTAACATAGGATGTCGAGAAGTGGCCCCCCAAAGTGTTTTCATTTCTTTTGATTCTTTTCTTTTTGAAATATCTCAACCATAACTAAACATAATGTAGGTTACTAGGGAAGTCGACACAAGTCTGTTTTGGGCGCAAATGATATAAGTAATGATACTGGGTTGTTTTCTTTCAAAATATCTTTGTGGATTGTACGAATTGAATTATATTCAATTGAATTGCATATTGAATTGTATACCCACTTTACACTTGTTGTTGTTTTCGTATTTGCAGTTGTTATTGTTTGAGGTATATATTTCAAGTAAATTTGAAGAAGTTCTGTATAACAAGGAATTTCTTTGGAAGTAAATAAACGATTTGTTGTCTTTATTAAGATTAGTTTAATATGCTGCATTTAACTTTTAGCTTTGCGTATTCAGTCCCTTTCATTAATTTTATACATTTATGTTCTGTTATACTTTCAAGTGCTCTAGGGGAAGTGAGTATCAAACATTCATTAGAGCAAAAGTTAACATCCTCATAAACGCTTATGAATACAGAGATTGGAATGGAATTAAAACTTTGCACAAACCCTACACATCTTCTTCATTTCATACTTCAATTGAGTTCTGACGTGAATCGGGTCTTGAAACTTAAGCTTTTATATTCATGCGTTACAGAAGTAGAGAGTTAGACTTGAGTTTATTGCACGGCTTATAACGATGAGGTGTATAAGTACGCGCGAACAGAGTAGAGAGATAGCCACTACTACATCCTATTGGTGAGTGTGAGGGACTATCGGAAAACAAACAGGTTATGACACTTCAGCTGTTACTTCAGTGATTCGACCTAGTTTCAGTGAAGTGAACATTCCTTGATCGACCTAGGAACTTTCAAGGGTCTTGACTTTAAGGTAGAACCACCATAACCTCAATGTTTTCGATTTACTTGAAATTTTGATGACTTATTGATAATTATGCAAAATTAATTCCCTAAAAAATTAAACAATTCGCGTGTCCAGTTTCTGAGATAATTGATTTATCTCCACCATGTTATCTTATGGCGGAAAAAGAAAATCGTGTCATTTTTAGGCTATATTGAAGATCTATTTTTTGTGTCAATAGATTTGAATGAAATTTTTTATTATGGTAGACATATGAACATACTATCAGAAAAAAAATTAAAAACAATACCAACGTGAGCTTCTTTAAAAGTTATAAACCAAATTCGAAATTATTTTTCTTTAACTCCCATGTTAAAGTTTTGTTCATCCTCTGATGACATAAAATTGAATACTCAATATAGTTGAAATGTAGGAAAACGTTTTTAAACTTGTAATTTCACGAACAAATATTTTTGTATAATATCGATCGATTGCTCTACCTTTAACGTAACCACTGGTAATAGCAGAACAAGATTTTTTCATGGCTTACAGGACTTGCTGCCCTACTGCTGCTTCAACAACTCTACTCCTTTGACGATGCGCCATTTTAAGAGGTGATTTTGATTGAGGATTCCTAACTAGGAATTTCAAGCGAGTGAGTAGTTAGCTCCCTGCGCTCTGCTGGTTTTTAACGTCACATCCCAAGGACGGTGTAACGCCCGTCGAGAGACTGATAACAGGTGGAGGGGTGTCGTTACACTAACCCCAACCACCCCAGTCTCTCTGGCCCAACGGCAGCAACTGGCAGGCCAGCAGAGTTGAATGGTCACCCATCCAACCGCTGACCGCGCTCAATGTTGTTTTTAACCTCGGTGATCTAACGAGAACCGAGGTATCCATTACACCAGCCGTTGGGTGTCAAAAGATTTAAACAAGATTAAATATATGTATTAAATGTGAACTTGGTGCATAAAATTTAATATGCTTCTTCTGCCACCAATTGTACTTTTGTAAAATTCAGTAAAAATAGTTAATACCCACTGAACAAATTATCTTACTGAAACTTTGGGTTAAATATGGAGCTTAATGTGTTTCAAGCGAGCAGGCATGCAGGAATGCCAATGTTAGCGGCTGAATTGCTTCCCCACTGGGAAAGGCTCACCCCCCCCCCCCCCCACCCCCCACATGCTTTGACTTTCTCGCTAAGACGTGAAGCAAGGAGCACATTCCACGCAGCGCTCAGAGCGTCAAAAGATATGCGACGTAAAGTTCAGAAAGCTCTGTCTCCTGGCAGCAGCTTTCCTCTTGACTTCCCGAAAGCTCCGAGGAACTCTTACATTAGGGGGAGAAGGGGAATAGAATACACATAAATGAGCTTCTTGTTGTCAAATATCCCACTCTTTTTCTTTTATCTACATTTTTTTAACACTTGAACAAATTTAAAAGCTGTTAAAAAGTGCTCTATTAAGTTTAACGTTTAAACTTATATACAAACAAATTTAGCTTTTTGGCCTCGATTTTATTTCGCTTCTTCCTTTTACTAGAGACTAAAATTTACTTTATAATTTATAATACCTACTCTGTTAAATAAGTTACCACTTACTTAGTGATCATTCAAGGAATGCCATTGGTTGTTGCCATGAAAATATGGTCCTAATCAACTGTTTAAAAGTGAGCAGAGTATTGAAAGACTGGCCCTAATAAATAAACAAATTATATTAACTTCACCCTGCTGATAAATCGATAGATATTATGGTTGATGGCGCTCAACAGCGAGGTTATCAGCGCCAGTCTCCCTTCTAAGCTAGACAAAACATTTAGCTTAGGTATCTGCAAACATAAACATAAACACATTGATCCCAGAGGCAACGCTGCAAAACATTCTGTACAACGTTCTTAAAAAGTTACAAACAAATTGCTTATAAAGATAAACAATAATAAACAATGAACAATAATGCTCTTCGAATTTTGAGAATTTCGATTATAGTCATAATGGATTAAAATATGGAACGAATGTTGATAAGTATTATGAGTCCGAGGTACATTTCTCTCTGCACATCGAGTTAACGGGAATATAATCTACATAAAAGGCGCCGTTTCTTGGAATTAAATCCAAGCAATTACACTCACATAGATTTACGATAACTTTAATTGGGAAAAGTCTACTCAGAAGATACAATATCTTAAAACAAAGACTAGTAAATGACTTACATTAGGAGAGAGTTTCTCTTTTTTCTTTGACATCGTCTGACTGCTCTCAAAAGGAAGGATAACTTCGATCTTCCATTTCAACATTTTACTGAGATGGACACAAAATAATCTTGTCACATTCGTCGATGATAATCTATATCCGTAACATGATGACATTATTTGTTTCTATGAAACGATTTTCAAAATATTTCATAAAACAAATCTACTCCTATTTCCTCCACGATTAATCTCGTGACATTTCCGACATCGGATATTATGTTTGGTGCTATTTTCGGAAGTTCGTTAATTTTCAATTTACTGTACTTTTCAGTTCAATTCTCTGAAGTGACATAGATTTATCCAGATAATTGGGAAGCAAAAGTTGACATTTTCTCGCTGAAAAGTCACGTGATATTTCGGGCTCGATGATTCGTGAAAGCAGATTTCAATTTCCTCCCTCGTGTCGTCAATCAGGCGTAGATGATTGAATAAAGTTCATCGGAATAATATCCCATTGAGTTGATAGCTGGGTGGAAACTCAATATTATGATTGACATGTCATCTTATAAGGATATGGCAATATTCATTTATATTTAATTAAAAAAGCGAAGGCACTTTTTCAGTGTGAAATATTCATCAATTTTGGGAAGAGTATCCATTTCAGGTTTTATTTATATCGCTAATTGAATTACCAGCGAAGAAAGAAATTTAACTTTGCCTTCTTGCACATGACTACATCAGGAGGAGCAAAGTGGAGTCTGCAAGGAGGAAGGAAATGTGTCGTTTGAGATTTTTTTATTTCATGTTATTGAAGCCCCGCTAAACCAATAGGCTAGCTTGTGCTACACACTAATTATAAAACTAACAATATAAATACACACTAAAATACATTTGTAATACACTAAAAGGAAGAATGTATACAGTGATGTATTATTAAATACTAGATAAACTAAATTCAGAAATACAAGAAATGTATGCATTCGAAAGATTATCGGAGACCCATTTTCTTATTATATTTTTAACATCTGATATTTTCTTTAGAGAAGATAGAGACGTTCACTGTTAAAATGTATCTCATAACATGCACACTTTTAAAATATATTTTGTTATGATAAATTGTTTAGATGATTTTACAAGTCAGAGAGAACAAGGATAAACACAATGAATTGTTGATAACTAATTCGATATTATCTCGTTAATTTAACAAAGATTTTCGATAATCAGCCCTGGTAAAACGAGGCTGGATTGTATACGGAAAAAAGTATAAGGGACAGCTGCAGAGTTACAGATGTGGCTAATTGGCTTAAGTAAAGAAGACGTCTTTGGGATGAGCATATTTCAAGGATGAGGGCGATTAGTTAGGATTTGAGACAATCGGCCCCGAGGAAAAAGAAGAATATGACGTATGAATAAGATATGGGAGGACTATGAAAGTATTTTTAACATGATATTTAAGATTAGCTTAATTCAGCAGAACTATAATTTCTGTTGAAATACGAACCTTAAAAATACAAAATTTATTTTCTATAAGATTCCTCACTTTATGAGAGGAATGTGTGCAATTGAAAGGTTTGTTTGTTGAATTCAGCTTACAAATTTTTAAACTAATTTTAAAGTTCCTTTTAAGTGGGGTAGTAAACACTACTTGATATGAAATGATAGTAGTGGCAACAATATCGCAATTTAAAAATATATCATCTTGCTTTTCATTTAAGAAAGTTCACAAACCTTCAAAACGAATGGACCACTTGTCATTATCTTGCTATGTGACGTCACGAATAAAACAGATGACAGAAGGATGTGGGCCGTGACCGTCAAGACGGTCACAGTAATCAATAGTAATCAAATAGCAAATGGATCCATTTTGAAATTCAGCTGTCTTTTCCCCACACGTTTGATTGGCTCCCTCTCCCACTATATGGACAGTGCTGCTCTAGTCTGAATAAAGATGCAACATTGACTCCTCCCATCACCATTGGTCCATTGCGCCCTCCTGGAAGTATCTGCACGATAATTAAGGTTTGCTATACGAGCCTCATGGGGCCCACATGGGTCAAGCGACCTCTGACCCCGACACACACGCGTGGGCGATCTCTGAAGATGCATTATGGATGACACTTACCTCAGTAACGAGCGAGACGCTGCAGGGGCTCACGGCACGTGGAATACACCCAGCATCTCAACGAGAAGAATTATTCATCTTGCTCGGGGCAACGTGCTGTTGAGCCAAACCAAGAGCACTTATCAATATTCTAAACTCTCCCTTGAACATGTTCAGTGTAACGCGTTGATGAGCGAGCACGGGTACGTGCGAATTCTCCAACAGGAATTCCGTAGCAAACGCACAGAAACATAGATATACATCCATATTGAATTGAAACATGATCCACTCAATCAACATAAAAGTAGGTATCTGTTTTCTATTGAGACTGTCAGAGCATACGTTCTTGACTGATTGGGTTGTTAATTTGTAAAATAAGAGACAATGCTGATCTTAATGACCATTCAAAATATGAGTCTGATCAGATTTTTCGAATACCATTTTTGATAGGTCAATTCGGTGTGAGCTACAGGCCATTTTCATTTATTAACCAATCACAGGATCCTGTCTAAAAACAATTCCAAAGTCCTCATGGATTACATAGGTGTGTGCAAAATTTCAGATCAATTGGTTGAACGGTTTGACCTGGGCAGTGCATACACAAAAAACACAGTAAAAGTGCCTTAAGAGTACCGTGGTGACGCTCGCTACGCTCGCTCAATCAACAATGTAAGTTGCTCAGCCACGAAACAAAATATTTGGATCGTCTCCAGTTACGTCTTATTCATCATTAATAAATAAGACGTTAATAATTATATTATAATAAAATGCGTTTCAAAACTGTTGTTAACGTTGTTTATATTTGTTAGATCCATTTGTTTTTTTTTTGTCTGGGGCTTAACGTCGCACTGTTCTGCAGCGAGGCTAATGGCGACGGATGAATATTTATGATGATGAATATTTAAATAAAATATTGTTTAGCAATTATCCTACTCCATAAAATGTTTGGAAAGGTGCTTTAGATAATAAAGTATGCTGTGATTTAAAAAAAAAAAATGATGATTGGGAGATGATGGTGAGGAGAAGGTAAGGATGGAAGGTGGGAAGGAGGCGGTAGTGGCCTATTAGTAGGGTACCATCCCAGCATTTGCCTGTCGACTGAGGGAAAACCACGAAAAAACCCCAGTCAGGAAGGACGGCAGCGGGAATCGAATCCGGGCCTCCAGAATACAAGTTAAGAGCGTTAACCACTCACCCAACCTGTTCCGTAGATCCATTTGTGGAGTAGTGCTTTTTTGGATGCATTAAATAATAATAAAAAAAGATTTAAGGGTAAATAAATACCTTATTATGTAAAAAATATAATATTACGGTATTTTTGACATCATACGTACGTATTTGTAAGTATTTCTCCATACCTAGCTAAAAGCATATTCACAAAATACACGATTTAAACAAACAAGCAATTAGTTAAACATTTAAACATTTTGCTCACAGTGCAAAATGTGCTGTGATCAGCATGTTGTTGTGTGCTGACAGAAACAGAAGGCGACCAATAGAAATACACTGACACAGAACAGATGTATTTTCACATTGGATTGTAGAATCTAATTAGAATATTTGATTGAACGAGAGTCAGAAAAAGCAACTAAATAGAGTTGTTAGGCTAACAACTACCCATAAAAAACACTCCGTGTAATAATACCAGCCAAGTCTCTTCAACTATAAAAAAATAGAAGAAATCTATAAATTCAGCCCTGAAAAGTAGTGATATCAAAAAATGGGCCAAGTCAAAACTTAATTTTAAAAACCAATATATACTTGGCGCATCGTGCATATAGATAGTTTAGAAGTATAGGCCAGATGTGTAATACATAAAATCTACCTACCCTATACTGCCGTAAAAAACGATGCGCCAAGTATATATTGGTTTTTAAAATTAAGTTTTGACTTGGCCCATTTTTGATATCACTACTTTTCAGGGCTGAATTTATAGATTTCTTCTATTTTTTTATAGTTGAAGAGACTTGGCTGGTATTATTACACGGAGTGTTTTTTATGAGGATATCACTAATTTTTTAGTTTATTTACACAACTTGTAAGACATAGTTGAGCAATGACCAATTCCTTTAAGAAAATATGCCATTTACGAATTGGTAACTAAGAAAAATGTTGTTTGGTTCTAAGTATAAGTTTAAAATGATATTCCATGAAGAAAAGCGAAAGCTTTGTTCCAATCGGTCCAGCCGTTTTCGAGATATGGCATCACTTCCGGTTTTCAAAATGGCGGCTGATATTACTGACACCTAGAATTTATTTCTATAAATGTTATGTATCATTATAAGCCTTCTGAATAGATATTTATAGGTTTTTATATAAAGGGGAAGTGAATTTAGGCAGATTTCGCATAAATATGACGTCATTTCCGGTTTCAGTAATCAGAAAACTTTAGTTTTGCTATTGATATTTCATATAGAGGGCCGTCTGAATCGTGTTGGTGCTAGGTTTATTCCGATCGGTTTAGCCATTTTCGAGATATGACGTCACTTCCGGTTTCAAAATGGCGGCATCCGGTTGGTTTTTATAAAAACGCACCTCAGACGCCAAAAGTACACACGTGGTAAAAATTTCAGATCGATCGGTTCAGCCGTTTAGGCTGTGGCGGTGATAGCGGCGTTTCCTGATATCATCTGAATCATCTAAAGATCAAAGTGGTGTAATTTCACTGGTTTTCTCGGCCCTCCAGCTAGCAAATGGAATAACCTATTGTTATAAAATTTGGTATATGTTGTCAGGTGGGCCATAGCTCAAAATTAAGATGTTTCGCAACAATGTGAGATTTCCCAATTTTGAGATCCAGTAGGCCGAAAATGCCATGTTATTGCTTACAGTAAAAGTGGTTTTGGTCTGCTCCTCAGTTTTTAGGCATTTACGGTATGTTGAGTGACTGTGAGTGTACGGTACGACTTGGCTGGGTGGAGCGACCGCTCCACTAGATTAGTTCTGGGTTTTGTGAGCTTTACAACTGGTGACAGAGTCGGGATGTTAAAACAATATTTGAAAATAAAGCGATCGACAACGGTAAAGGATTGGTTCATTATTTTCTTCGAATAAAATTCGACAATATTGTTTATGTTCCACGAGAGAGAGAGAGAGAGAGGAGGAGAGGGAGGAGAGAGGAGAGAGAGGAGAGAGAGAGAGAGAGAGGGGAGAGAGAGAGAGGGAGAGAGAGAGGAGAGAGAGAGAGAGAGAGGAGAGAGAGAGAGAGAGGAGAGAGAGAGAGGGAGAGAGAGAGCGAGAGGAGAGAGAGAGGAGAGAGAGGAGAGAGGAGAGAGAGAGAGAGCAGAGCAGGAGAGCGAGAGAGAGAGAGGTATAAGTTATTTGAAGCAAATTAAAAAAATCAACATCGTTTCATAATTAATCAATAAGGTTTAAGTTCTAAACCGTCAACTCATTAGTTAGATTGTTAGTCCTAATAGCTTAAGGTTTTAATAAAATTCTTCAAATTAAAACTTTCCGGAGAGTTACAGTTAATGTTGAATTTACTTTTGTTTTAAGTAATTTAGCAAATATGTAGGTACTTCATAATATAGGTACTGTCACTAATTAGGTAAAATGTCAAATTTTGAGCATAGTTAAGAAGAATAGTTAAGTTAGTACAAACTTTTATCATCCAATTAAATAGTTTGAAAATACTTAAATAGAGCTTCTGTTTTCGTATTTATTAAAAACTCAAAACTTCTTCGTTTAATTAAACTTGATAAACACTTCAGAACTCTATTACGAAAGTTGAAATCTCTTTTTGCGACTAACTTCGAAAGGATTTCACGGTTATCTCCTGTCTCACTTTTAACCTTCCAATCTGCTTGAAATGTCTGTTGTTAGCGTTTCAATCAAGCCAATACATTTCGCAGGTCAATCAAAAACGAATATGCCATTGTAAAGAAATAACTAAAAGTCTGTCTCCAGTTGAGATTTTAGGAGGTCATTCATCGAGACGAAAATGCACCATATTTTACAGATCTTCAGTCTAATCAGTAAAGCCAGCAATTTTGCTGCTTTTTGCAGGCACTTTTTTTTTGGATACAATTGGAGACGAAATAGGTTGACGAAATGATTTGAAATTTTAATAATGGTTACATAAACGTCAAACTTTCGGTTGTCCCTTGGAACATTTTTAATTTATTTATTCGTAAATAAGTAATAATTTGTTCATTTTTTTGTGAAAAATAAGCTATTTTCTTGTCAAGCTGGGTGCCATATAAATTTTAATTTAAAAAATATACAAAGTGGTAGCCATAAGTTTGTCCTTACCTTATCATGATAAATTTCACAGAAATGTCATAGTTTTGTTGAATAACCGGCGCCTTTTGAACAAGGCACGAAGCAAAAATAAAAAAGCTACTAATATACAATCAGACTGGTCATGTGAACATCCTATCAAAGTTACACCCACTTATAAAACAATTTTTCTCTCTCAATTTGCTCCAACTGCCGAGCGCTTGTACCACCTTAAATATCTACTGTCACATTTCTGTCGATATAAGTAAAAATTTTACTTCAAATGTATTTGTTTGTACTTGAGCAATGCCCTATTATTTACATCAGCAACTGCGATAAAGTTTGGCAGACGGATTTTTAGACTTTGGTATTTATCAGGTTTTCCGGCGGCCAAAAGTTCCTGCCAAAAACGAGAGATCTTTCTTAATCCATTTCCCAAGAGAAACTCAACTTTCTACTCCAAAGCGACAACTCGCAGAACGTAACTTTTGAACCCGAGGGACTCGCCGGTCGTTAGAGTTAACGACTGTAACGAATGGGTGTTCGATTGCTGATCTGCGGTTGAATGTGATATTGAGTGGGGCACTTTGAACGGTGCTTTGGATTTATGTGCGGTCTATTTGGAAGTACTTAGCGTTAGGAAGTCGGCTTTGGAAAGAGATGTCTGAGAGAGATAGCAAAGAACATCACGACAAATTACATCAGTTTGCTTTTTACAAACCAAGGATTTTATTTACTCATGGAGGGGGTTTTTTCAATCGTCTTTGAATTACTCGAATGTTTTGTTCATTATATGGCCGATGTGCGGGTCAGGCGTGAAATTTGCACATCATGTTCACAAAGGAATAACATAAAAGTTAAAAAAAATAATTCACGATTTCTTGCTACCATTAATGACCAGTTTGTGCAAAAAGTTGCATTTATGTGTTAAAAACACGTATATAATAATTTGATAAAAAAAATGGTCTCGTCGTGGAATTTAATTTTTTGGCAACTTTTCTCAAATATACTAATAGCTGTGGTATTTGATTTTTTAAACTAGAAAAGCGCACATGAACGCGTTGATAAGTAAGCATTCGAAATAAACAATTATTTTTTTCTCATGGAACCATGAGATTAATATTGCTAAAAGTCATAAGTAAACTACAACATAATGATAATGATGCAATTGTGAAAATTCGTGTTTCCGTGCAATCTGTAATGTGAAAAAACACATATAAAAATTTATATTCCAGCCATAAGTTTTCAATAGAAATGGATTTCATTGGCTAGATTGTTGATTTATAATCATATATCTGCTCTAAACGTGAATATCCCTCTGTCTATTCAGCTCATTACTACATCTGCGCTCCCAACATCGCCTCTTATTATTTTCATCAGATTTATGTTAAATTACATGACACATAGAAAAGTTATGAACAGCCAAATTACTGGCCAAAAATAAATAATTCATGCAATTTGAAAGTTTAAAACTCAGATATTCTTAGTTAGAAGTCAAGCTTCTTCTTACAAAGGTTTTTCTTCAATTTGGATGAAGCAAAATGCTGAATAAACTACTTGGAATTTTAGGAATTTTAATGTTTTCGCCAGATAAAGATTGAAGCTGTCGTTTCTTATGTACTTTTTATTCAAGTTCACAACGCTCAGTGTAACTCTTACTATATGCTGTTGAGGGTCTGATCTGTACCCATAGGCATAGACATTGTATAATAGGTAATAGCTGTAGAGGCAAATCCTTATGATGTGCAATTCAAACTATACTCCCTTCAAAAATATTTTTTTTCTAATTAAAAAGAATTGTTCTTGAACAATTTCGCAGAAATTAGTGGAAAATGTGTTAAAATGTTTCGTTTCATAAACTTGATCTGAAAATTTGTTCATAAACTGTAGATCGAACCGTATGCAAAATTTCAGCGCGATCAAAGAAAATTTATAACGGTTTATTAATAACACATTTTCCTTAAGACGCGATTGCAGGCATGAATGTAGTACGGTGGTACCTTTACAAACCCGCGTGAACAGAAACCGAGGCAAGCCAAAATTATCCGAACAAACCGAATCCTATCCAATTACAAGTAAATTAGAAGGCGAAACCGCGAGATTGAAAGCCTTCGAAACTTACAACGAAACGCCTCACTATAAGAGGCGTTGGGAAGGAACGGTAATTGCCAATCAAAATCTCGTTATTTGACGAGATCTAAAACTTGACGAAGCAGTTTACCGGAAAACAGAGTTATCTCATCCACAATTGAAACGTCAACGAAGTTCACTGATCAAGTTTGGAGTCTATACATTTCTGTGCAGTCAAACTGTTGTGAAAATATCGATAGAGTGACATAAAAGACAAGGTTTGTTTTTATTTTGGCGGTGTTGTATGACGCGCTCCTTGATTTGATTTTAAGCAGTTTTTAGTAAAAACTGGCTAAATTAGGGTATTATTCTTGATTATCTCTTTATTTAATCCCGTACCCCCACATTTTTAAAACGGCTAAAATAATTAAAAAAATCGGCCTTTAAAATGAAATCAATAATTTTACTTTGTAGTTTATATTATGATTTCTACAGAAGATATAAGTGTAATTTTGAAGCTTCACCATGTTATCTTATGGGAAATTTCAAGATTTCCTTTTAAGATATCTCTTAACAGAATCCCGTGACACATGTTTTTCTTTTCGTATTTGCAAATGGTATTGCTTGAGGCATATTTGAGGAAAATTTGAAGCATTTTTATTTAACACGGACTTATGGTGGAATTAATTAAAATTAAATCATAGATTATCTTGATGGGATTGTAAAAATATCAACAAACAAAACAAAAAGTTGGAAACCAGAATAAACATTGCGCTGGTGTGTTGTTTAAATATTTTTCAAATATGACAGAAAGGAAATGAAATGTAAACAAGAATATCATTGGCTTCAGGATACAAACCACACTCCATATACTTCTAAACGAAATAATATGTTCATATGTAAATAACCACTATTGTATAACCAGCTTTATATAATATTTAACATGTTGACTTTTGTCCTCTTACAAAATAGATGTCACTTTGACAATTGTGCTTCTAGAACTGTCAAATAGCACGTTGTTGACAACAAAAGACCGAGTTCAGTCACATGACAGTCAATTCCGCTTGATGCAATTAACAACAATTAAATCGTCGTGATTTCTGTCATCCAGGACGCTCTGGTGTTCGTATTTTCATTCTTCTCGGCATCCAACAGATGTTGCGGTTTCATGCGCTCTATTTGTCTGTAGGAAAGTTTAACAAACAGTTCTATTGACATGTTTTGTTCACTACGTTCTAAACTAGAAGGAGTAGGTAGTTGTCAAAGACGATTGTTACATTCAAGTAGTATTTGTTGAGGGATGAATACGTTGTCTAGTGGTGCTTAACGTCGCACTGTTTTGCAACTAGGCTAATGGCTAACATACAAAATTAAGAAAATTATATCAAACAAAAGTCAGGATCATCCGATGAATGTTGTTTGAATTACATTTTTGGGTAATAAGTTTTTACCATTAAGAATTTTTCTATTACTAGTTTTATACGACAATAATTATGTTGTCCATGCTGGAAAAACAATTGTCCATATGCATGCCGGACGGAAAACAAAAGGTTTCTATATGCATTCATCGAAATCATCTATTACAATTATTTTATCCAACTACTTTTGGTGGCAGTAGTTGGTTGATTCAAAAAAATCAAATCCCATGGTTTAGTTTCATAGAAATTTGGTACAAATCAATATTATAAAATAATCCATCAATTTCAAATGTTTAAAAATAGAAAATAAATAAAAAATGCAAAAGTTTAAAAATATTTTACTAAGTGTAATGATAGGTGTTATTCAAAGGGTCAATTTGAAATCAATGGACGAGCAATGCATTTAAATTATTTCTATGAACATTCGGCAATGCGAGATATCATGGTGACAAAAAGCTTAGTGTTTCGGTTTGTAGGGTTTAAAGATTAACTCTCTATTGTCGTTTAAATTCAGAGAATTTCCTTCCTCTGAACTGGCAAAGAAGAGTTTATTTGCCTAATTAATAATTTAATCCTCACAACCAAATTTGCTGGAGCAAAAGCACGCGGATATAATTAATTCTTAAAGTTAGAGCAAACATTTTCTTTAATAACTTCACTAATTAACTCTTGCCAAGCATCAAGCTGACCGAAACATTATGAACTTTTCACAGCTGTCAAACAAAAATGTGAAACAGAAAACACTTTCATAATTATTTTAAAACATTTTCGTCGACAATGTTTTGCTACTTCGCTTTAAACCAAATTAAATTGCCTGAATAATGTAATGTGAGTTTTTGCCAACCCGATTTGATTTTAAAAATGTATTTACCGAATAACAATAAAGCATATTACGCAATGTCAACACATTAGTGTTGGTTTTAACTGGCTTAAGTTAATTTTCACAATTTTGCGTTCCGAATCAAGTTCTCTATTTCAAATCTTCTAATGTCAATATTATTGTATTACTAATGTAATACTAATGTATTGTATTAGATACAGAAAAGTATCTGTATTCTTTTGAAGTATATTCTCTTTCAAAATGACGGCAGAATTAGTTTTAGATCTCGTCCTGAATTATTGAAATGGACTTTGGGCCTTCTGCCTCTAATGCATATAATAAATTCATGTTCTAATTTCGTAAGTAATATTTCTAATAAATACAAATTTGATCTGAAATTGGTGGCAATTTACTAGTCACCTTACCACAGTAGAATTTCTGATGTTTTTTTTAGTGATAAAATCCTGGAAACCTTGGAGAGATATTTCTCATATAAATGCTAAACAGTCTTTAGGTTTCCCACCCTGTCTCTGAGGTGCACGGCTGGCTGACAAGAAGACTGGATCTCCGGTATAATTGCATAACAATGAGAGTTTTGATTGACGTGCGGAGAAGATTGCCACGCCATCTATTAATAGAGAGCTGAACTGACGTAGACATTTGCAATTCAACATTGCACGAGGTAGCTCAGTACATGTGTATGTAGGCGAAGTGCAATCAACAAATCATCACTCCAGAGTTGATTGCTAGGCAGGAATAGACAATTATGATGTTACTTGATAGCCGAGGTGGTGCGGGAGGGGGGGGGGGGGGGGGTAATAAAACCGTCGATAAAACTGGCATGTGTTTAGGGCTGATTTACCTCTCCTCCACTAATTCATAGTTTACATGTAACATTTGGGATTATCTTTTTCATTAGTGATGTAAAACAAAGGGAGGAAGTTCCGGAAAGTTCGTGCAAGCTGCGTATGAAGGGTCACGCTAAAAATTGGGTGATTTTGATACCCCTCTTCCCCCCCCCCCCCTCCCCAACGCACTCTTGTCACATTGTGTCACAGTTTTCGACCCCCCCCCCCCCCCCCCAAAAAAAAAGGACGCCTCACAAAACTAACTAATTATCAATATAGTGTCGGAATAATTCAAAAAAAAATTATTTAAAATGATAAAACGAGACGTCCCACTGACTCTATGACCCCCCCCCCCCCCTCACACCCCTGAAGAGAGACGTTCTTCAAGCAGCTAGGATCTAGGTAGGAATATACGACAGGCGACGCGCGCATCCAATCTGTGTGGCATGTGACTTGATGTGTGGAGGAACTGGGAGGTTTGTCACCAGCGTGAACGTGCTGAGTGGATGATCTCATTCAACAAGATTAAATCACTCAAGGCGTGACTCATCATTATGAGACTAACACGACGTTCAACACAGACCCCTGCATAATATTAAGAATCCCGGGGAGCGATGTAGAAACTGTCGGTTGCGTCAAATGTTCACTTCCACAAAATGCGAACATAATGTCCAAAGAATAAGATCATTATTTGTAAAAAATACTTCCAAGCACCTTCTCATCTAAAAGTATTGAGATCTAAGGGTATAGCAAAACATTGTTAAAACATTAATAAATACCAACTGCAATGTGAAAAGATTTTCCTCGAGTGGGACTCGAACCCACGACCTTCCGATATCCAGTCAGATGCTCTACCAGCTGAGCTATCGAGGCAGTTCACAGTGCAAGCGGCCTGTGTTCCAATATAAGCAGCTTACATTGGAACACAGCCGCTGCACTGTGAACTGCCTCGATAGCTCAGCTGGTAGAGCATCTGACTGGATATCGGAAGGTCGTGGGTTCGAGTCCCACTCGAGGAAAATCTTTTCACATTGCAGTTGGTATTTATTAACATTCACCTAACTGAGGGATTCAGTAAAAATCATATTTCATTGTTAAAACATGTTATTTAACCAAGCACTACACTGTACTTTGAACCTTAATTTGACATAAAATAAGCCTCAAAATATCAAACATAAGCCGTAATAGAATCAGAATAGAATCAATAAGATTGTTTCACACAACATGCAGATGATTACTCTACATTGAAAGCAATACCACGTTGAGTAAAATAAAAATATTGGATAAATTAATTTGGAAAAATTAATAAAATTCTGCTTTATTTGAGAAGTGCCCGTGGTGCCCCCCCTAGTGCATGGGCCCCTGGCATTTTGCCGCCCCAGCCGCCTTTTGCCGCCCCACTGATTATTCAACGTTAAGTGGGTATTACATAATACAATTTAATTTGGACAATTTCAATCATAAGCTAATCGGATTGCAGTGTTTCATTCAAAAGAAACTCGAGCGCTTTACTCTCTTTTTCATTGCCTGGAAATTAAAATTCAATCACTTCTGCGAGTCTGCTGGAATCCGATTCCGAACAATGATACTCCATCTGTGACCCTATTCTAGAACCTTTAAAATTCCCGGTTCCACTGGAATCCGATTCCATTCAATGTCAATCCTTATAACCAAACAAAGTATATTTTGGCAGTTGCTTAAGAGTTTTACATGTCAATACCGTCTTAAAACAAAATCTACCCCTCCTTTAAAAACTTAATTCAGACTTAATAATGTTTAAGTGTAGATAGATAAATGCATTACGATTATTAATGACAATTTGTAGCTTGTAAACTGTTAAAATAGGTAAATAATCGAAAGTATTGTACCTAATTAAATACCAACTGAAAATTGAAAATATTTGCCAAATGTCGGATTCGAACCCACGTTCCTGAATTGTTGGTCCAATGCTCTAACTACTTAGATAAGCTGGCTATTCTGTATGCAGTAACTTTGTTCCACATGAATTATATGTCTATAATCCTAGACCTTGTGAATATTGAATAGCCAGCTTAGCTTAGTGGTAAAAGGAGGGCCAAAGCGATAATATTGTTAAACAAAATTCCCACTGTAATTCGTAAAATTATTTCGCCGCCATGCACAACATAATCCATCAAAGTTAACATAAATAAAAAATATAACAAAGGAATGCAATAAATCTTACGACCTTCTTATTTTAATCGTGGATCTCCCACGAGTTTCATCAGAAATCCTGCTACTACATTTGAGATGACAAATGAGGGATGGCTCTGGAAGATCTCGCCGCAGATGGCATTGAATACTCTCTCTTTAAGACACAGACATGCAGGGGGGGGGGGGGGGGGGGGGGGTGAAACTCAGTAACTGACTCTCAGTATTGATTGCATCGGATGCGATGGGCAATTCCAAGTAATTGTCATTGGCAACACTGTTGGCTGCAAACTACTTTTACTTCGTGTATCATTTACAAGCACGGCATTATAGTTACCTTTTTATTGTGATTGTGATAAAAAAATGCTCTCTCTCTCTCTCTCTCTCTCTCTCTCTCTCTCTCTCTCTCTCTCTCTCTCTCTCTCTCTCTCTCTCTCTCTCTCTCATCTCTCTCTCTCTCTCTCTCTCTCTCTCTCTCTCTCTCTCTCTCTCTCTCTCTCTCTCTGGGCGAGATAAATCTCACTACAAATGGTGGCAGATGTGAGCAGTGACGAACTTAATTCCTGAAATAAGTGAAAATTGAGTATCAGAAAAATCATTGAGAAATGTGATACGACAGTATTTGTTTCACTGATTTTCACTTCTTTCTTACTTCATAACTCTTAAATTAAATCATATATTTTAGAAATAGATAATGACATTTCAGTTCTAACTTAAATGTTGATGGTCATTATAAGATATTTTACCGTATTTCTATAATAATTTCAGCGAAATCGGTCAAAGACTTTAAAAGACAATATTAACATTAAAAGCATTATAATGAAATCGTCAAACTTGATTTATCGATAATGTAAATGCACCCCTACTTTATTTTGCACACACTCATATCTCACTTTCTGTCAGAATAAAGCTCCAGACTGTATGTTCCCGCGGACGAAAATTTTTCTGGCAAATACTTCGTAAATGGGACGTAAATTAACTGTGACCAAAACTCTAATAACTTATTTATTTTTACAAATATAACTCTAAATTAGAAGTGTAGTATAAATACTGTGTTCTGACAGCTATTACATCAGTAAAATGAAGGCTATATTAACAGTACATATTATGCTCTATTTCGATTTTTTTTTTTTTTTTTACTCTAGAGGGTTTTTACGACCCCAATTTCATCCCAGAACTTTCGTGAATAGAATTTGGAAACATAATCTAGTTGGATCAACCATTTATTTTACTTCAAAAATGTTAAAACTGGACTTTTATCAAAAATAATTTTTTCTCCCTTTAACGAAGTCTTTGCCTGAAAAATATTCGCGTCCCGCCGGATATTCTCGGGTAAAATACTGCATTCTATTGTGTCGCATAGCGCCGCGTGCAACTGAAAGATATGTAAAATCTCTGCGCCGCCGGAGCGAAGATAAATCAGGTTCGGGGGTGAAAATTGGTCAATTTGTTTGCACTAACGTGGCGGTAAATTTCTCCGAGTAGCAAGCCGCGAGAACAGTGTTGATACAGTAGAAGCATACAATATCGGTGGACATTAAGGGAACTTAATGAGTTCGTTTTTCTGGTATTGGCCGCACGGCGGTTTTGTGGGATGCTAAACTGAATAGTTTTCTGTTGTTGAACATTTTCAGGATTCATTAAAGAAAACAACCATGAGACCGAATACCAAAGGACCGAAATCCATATTCTGCAACATTTCCCACAATATTGAAAATTGCTGAAAAATACAGATTTATGGCCGCTACCACGATTATTTTCAGTAAACTCAACTGTTATCATCTTAAATTATGTTATTTGGCTGGGGCGCCAAATTAATCCAACAGATTGTGAAATCGCAATCATCGGCGCATCCTCAGGGTCCTGATTCTACAACTATTTTCGAATGCTGGCGGAATGGAAATCTGTATCAAGGTTATGGTAAATCTCATTGCTAGAGGTTTTGTGCACCGCTTTGCTACTATAGAATCGCAAGGGAGCAAAAGCATGGAGTATTGAGAGAGGAACAAAATGTGAATAAATCATTCTCAATTGACCATAAGCAAGGCGTCATACCAAACATAATGAAATAACGTTGGCTAATTATTGTTGTGGATTTTTTCAAATCAATATTTGGAATTGTCCATGCGGTTGCACAAGTTGTTGCTTTTGAAAGTGGCTTCCTCAGACGGAAGTAAAATGGCTGTTGCAAAGTGCGATCATTTTCTATCAACCAATCACAGTTCAGTCGTTAGTGGATATTCTTGTGATTATAGCTACAAGGAAAATAAAAGAAACCTGTAAAACGTTCTACGTGATAGAACTTTTACAATTCAAGTAAAGTAAAGTAGTGTTTTACGGAACAGGTTGGCTGAGATGGTTACGCTCTGAACTTGTATTCCGGAGGTCCGGGTTCGATTCCCGCGGCCGCCCTTCCTGACTGGGGTTTTTTGATCGTGGTTTTCCCTCAGTCGACAGGCACATGCTGGGAAGGTACCTAACTAATAGGCCACGACCGCCTCCTTCCCACCTTCCATCCTTACCTACTCTTCACCATCATCTCCCGATCATCATCATAATCATTCATCCGTCGCCATTAGCCTCGCTGCAGAAGAGTGCGACGTTAAGCCCCAGACAACAATTTAAGTGCCCAAATTGATATATATTTTTTTATAGTGCCTCATCTCTGACTATTGTCTGATTTAGAGGGAATGTTCTGTGATTTCGGAAAGAATGCAACGTCCTAACAGCCGTGCTGCTAGCGACTCAGCTGGGTTGACAGTCTGGCAAGAAGGCGAGTGTGAAATACTGCAGAACTTTCCCAACAGAGTGGAGCCATTTGTTAGAAACTCATCTCTGTTGAAAGCAGAAGTAATTCTCGCCATGACTTTGTATTGGACATTAATTATAACTCAGGAAACGAGCTGGGATTTGAGTTTTAGAGAGATAAATAATATTGTTTAGCTATTTTACTGGATCCAGCGAGACAAACTTCGTCGGCTAAAGTTATTGTTATTGTGTAATTGCTTTGTTTAAGATTGAGCTACTAACGCACTTTGTGTGTCTTGGAAATTAGTTGTTAACATGACAATTGTCATGTTTAAATAATGTATTTCTAATTAAGAAAATGTAAGTTAGCTTTATTTTCTCAATTGCATTGAACCAATTGCATTGAATGTAACTTTTAACATTACAACAGTGTTTTATTAACAGTATGATAATTCAGTATATTAATCACTCAAAGTTAGTGTTCACTTCGTTGTCCTGATGTGCCATTAATTGAATAATTGTTGACAATGATACTAACCAGCTAAAAGCAGCTCTGTCCTTTTTATTTTAATTTACTCCATTTGCTTTCAATTTAATACACATAAGATTTAAAGTTTATCCTCTAAAGTGAGTGCTACATTGTGCTGCTCTCACCAACTGAGAACTACCAGAATTAAGTCTGAACAATTTAGAGGTGCAACACATATATTGTTATATTTGAAAAGTTGTAAAATGAATTTCTAAAGACAAACTGAACTCGCGGATGGTATAGTGCAAGTTGTGTGTGGTAGAGTTTGTAACCTTTTGCTACTTAATGTGTCAGTCTATTACATCATTTCGTATGTAATTTAATGTTTAAATATCCCGAGGATCAATCTTATCTCCTACGACAATTTGCCAAGACCATGATCAAAGCTAAGTAAAAGCAATTATAGAGACAGGTGTTTGTCTATGAGAGTGTAATTACATAAATTAAAATAACGAAAATAAGCTTACCTACTTCTGTCACCATTTGTAGTGAGAAAGATAATTATAAATCAACTATTATATTCTTAAAAGAATTATAAACAAAAATTCAATGTATGAAGAAAATAACAGGAAAATGTATACCTTGAGGAATATAAGAATAATTATTAACACCCACACAGTGTTTATGGTTCGATTCGACGCAAAAGTGAGATAATTGTGATGATTTTGAGATTTAAAATTTTGCAGTCGAGATTATGCACAATAATGGTATTTAGAATGTGATGTTAACAGTTCTTATTTGTGACTCAAGAAAGTATATTGTATTCAATTATCAATTTGAAATTTTGGTTAAATAAAATATATATTAATTATCCAGAATTGTATGATCCTGAATTTACACAAGTCATATTCATAGGGATTGAAATGCTAATCAATGAACGAATAGCTGTTTGTTTTAGGTATTACTTGAAAGAAAATAAACAGAAACTCTCATTAAATTGGGCTTATGCATTTGCAATATTGACAGTTTTGTAATTACACACAATAATAATTAGAGATAGAACAACTTCAAAATTCACTCCATATTTATTCCAAAATGCTCTCATACATCTAATGGTCGCAAACTAATCCTAGCGCCATGAATAAATTACGTCATTGGCCATCCAAAAGCTTAATCATCTTGAAATAAACTACACACTAGTGAATCAAGAAACCTGCCACATTCATGACTCAATCTGGAATCCAATTAACAATTACCACTCTATAATACACAATCTTATTCCATGCACGTAGTTAAACCAAGTTATTAGCTTTCCAAGTTCGCCGCTACAAACTTCCCAAGTTTGCCGAAATTACGAATCGCAGATCCAAAACAAGATTCTGTGTTGGTTGAAAATGAAAATTTAAATACCCGTTTCACTGATGGCTTAACATTTTACATGGTCACTAGGACCACAATTTTGGGAGTTTTTGTAAATTTGAAGACAAATCGGCGAAGTTTTACATAAGTTCTTTAGTTTCTTGTCAAATTTGTTCAGATAAAATGTAATTCAATTTTCATTGCTCCTTTGACTCATTTGATTTGGTTTCCTTCAGAGCTGTTTCCAATCTCTTTAAACAGCAAGCATATCAATTCGCATGCACGAGGCCTCGCTTATCTACGCGTTACACGGAGCGTTTTCTTAGTCATTAATTCTTTTTCCACATGAGAAATGAAAACGAATTCAGAGCCGATTATTGTGAAGATGCTGATCAAAATGAATCACTATGATAAATTATGTTTTGGCCAGCAGAATGCAAGTAGCCGCACTTTCTCATCGGCGCTGCAGTAATAAATGAGGTTACAATATAAATGAGGCTACAATATAAATGAGGCTACAATATAAATGAGGCTTTTATATATGGGGCTATAAGCAGCAATTTCTCACAGCCGAAGTCTTCAGGGAAAAGCCCTCCAGGGTTTCATCCAGGGTTTTAATACATAGATGAATGGGCTAAGTATGCAAATTGATGTAAGTTTGGATAGTTTCCCAAAACATAATCCCAGGACCTAGCCCCCCCCCTCCACCCCCCGGACCTTCATCATGATAAAAGCCTGACATCGTTACTGTGCAAGCGTTTTGTGCTACACTTCAGCTTCTTCGCTTTAAGTAATCACATTATATGAGAATGTTTTCAAGTATTCAGACGTCTAACTTTCCATTAAATATTACGGAACAGGTTGGCTGAGTGGTTAACGCTCTGAACTTGTATTCCGGAGGCCCGGGCTCGATTCCCGCGGCCGTCCTTCCTGACTGGTTTTTTTTTCGTAGTCGACAGGCAAATGCAGGGAAGGTACCCTTCTGCTAGGCCACGACCGCCTCCTTCCCACCTTCCATCCATACCTACTCTTCATCATCATCTCCCAATCATCATCATCATAATCATTCATCCGTCGCCATTAGCCTCACTGCAGAACAGTGCGACGTTAAGCCTCAGACAATAAAAATCCATTAAATATTAGGTAAATCCAATGTCCATTGCATTGACTGTCTGCAAAATCGGATACACTAACAATAGACACATTGTTGAATATTATATAATAATTCAAATGCAGATAATCTGTCGAAGAGAACATTGAATGCCGGGCCGGAAGAACCATGTAACCAACAATTTCCTAATTATCAGCTATAAGATGAATGTAAGTATAGGTTTCATTCAATATTGAACATAATATTTATTCCAAAATCTTATTTATTTGGAAAGGACAATATTTCAGCACCCTTTCGGTTTGCATATTTTTCCTCAAAGATCCTCAAATACTTTCGTTGATTATCAATCCACCAGTTTCTTTCATTTAAATGAATTAACAGTTTTGGTGACACAATGCAGTCCACACCGTCGGCTATCTAGAATCACACTAATGGTTCTTCCATGGGAGCCAACATTCATGTTCAATTTATATAATACCAACATTTTAAAGGTGGCAGTAGATAGACCAAGACATGTATACATGGTTATTAGGTCCACACAAAAAAAGTTTTCGAAAAACGTGTTAGTTACTTCCGGCACAGCATTCAATTAAATTGTTTTGTTTTGTTTTGTTTAACGTCGCACTGTTCTGCATCTAGGCTAATGTCGCCGGATGAATGCTGATGATGGGGAGATGATGAACGACATGTGACTGATGGAGGGTGGGAAGGAGACGGTCCTGACTAATTAATAGGTCACCTTCCCAGCATTTGCCAATCGACTGAGGGAAAACACGAAACTCCAAGTCAGAAGGACGGCCTCGGGAATCGAACTCTGGCCTCCGGAGTGCGCGCCTGAGCCAACTGGTTTCATTGTTCATGCAAATCTAATGGTCAGTGATTCGCGTCCTAAGGGAGGTAGATTCTTGGACAACGGAATCGTGCTTATTTTTATCTGAATCCCAGCACCTCCAGAACCTCGACGAACTCCGACACATTCTATCTTCGTCTCGACACCTGTTCTTCTGGCTGAGCACATTGATAACGTCGATCGCGATTCAGATCTCGTGGAGCGCGAGAAATCCCAAAGCTCGGATAATCCAGGCTCTCGCAGAACTGCGTGGGACGAAATGTCGTCACTGCATGGGTTCAAAGTGGATACATTTTAAAAATAATCTATCTCTCCTTTCCTTCAAGCAACATTTGCTATGTTTTATGAATGCGATTAATATGCGGGTGAAAGTTGCTGTTCTACCGCTCCTGAAAACAGCAGCAAGCGGCCTACCTAATAATGACTTTGTATCAAGGTGGCGCGTTTTGTTTCTTTATGACAACACATTTTACTAATATTTCAAAAAAGCTTAAAATGTCAATCTTGTAAATATTTTTAAAAAATCTGATAAAATGTCAAAAGGTAGTTGAAACCGTACCTATTTGAAAAAATGAGTTTGTTATTTTAGCGCCCCAAGTACGTTGCAATATTGTTAGGTCCGAAATGAGAATTGAAGTGCGGGAAGTTAATCCCCCCCCCCCCCCCCCCCCCACCCCCCCAACATAGGAATTGATCACGTTTCCATGGCAAATAACTTTCTAAATTTGCAAATTCAGAGAGGCAAAGAGAGTGAAACACAACAAATGTTGGATAATGTTCGCACCTTAAACTGAAATGTGAAAAGGAATTATAAACCTTAAGCTACTAAAAGCGTGAGCAATTTTACTGCGTATTGCTGGCACTGTTTTGGATTCGATTGGAGACATAATGGGTTGACGAAATTATTTGAAATTTTAGTAATAATTAGATGAATTTGGTGAAAAATTATATATTTTCTTGTATCGCTGGGATGCCGTATGAAACTTAATTTAAAAAACGTGCTAAGTGATAACCCTAAGTTTGTATTTTTTATAAGCATGATATAAAATAATCATTTATATCATACTCATTCATGATATATATATATATATATAATCATTTAATAATCATGATAATCATGATCAAACTTACACCCACTTATGAAACAATTTCTCTCTCTCATTTTTCTAAAACGGTCGAGAGCTTGCACCACCTTAAGCTACGAATAACTTTTCATGCCGAAATTACTTCAGCAGTATTACAATTGACAAAGAAATCTGATAAATTCCCGGCTTTAAGCCCGAAGGAGCGAATTCTTTTATCCGCACAATTCAACCCAATTAACAACCTCTTGAGATTCTTTTCGTGCTCGAAATCTCCGAGTAGCGAAATAAAATTCGCCTCCTCTTTTCCGCAAAATTAATCACATTACCACTTCGCTTTCCATTTTAACTCGCTCTGAGAGGTACCTAAAGGAAAAGTATCGAATTACGAATTGAAAATCGGAAAAGTGAAACAAAGGAAATGTATCTTTGTTGTGGTTTTCAGTCAGATCGAGAAGCTGACGCCGCATTGCGTAAATGATTGAACTTGGCGAAGCTTTGTTCAAGCTTTTCATCTGCTGGAGAGCTTTGGTAACAAAAAGCTTGTAAATGAAGCAAAGTATATAATGGACATTGCTTTCGTCATTGTTCAGGTCTCCGTGTTTTTTTTTGTTTGTTTTTTAGTGCCCTTGCTCGTTAATGGTGCGACACTGTCTCAAAGGAATCGTGTCAGATTCCTCATTTTGTCATATTTAAAAAGTCAATTCAAAAGCAACATTCAATAACCTTAAAATCTTATTTTGATTGATACATTTGATCTCGAGGAAGTATTATGCACCGCATCTTGATCTATTTCAAATCATAAGGTCTGTGTAAGCAAACTGGAAACGCACTGTTTTTCAAAGTGATTTAAAAAAAATCTTCACTACCAAATTTTTAAAAAATCAGATATTAGCGACCCATATCAGTCTAATTATGCCACAAACTGTAGTACTTTATTACCTCTGGTACGACCTCAAAATGTTAAATACGATTATTTCTCGATGAATATCGTATTAAACACTTTGAGGCCATACCAGAGGTCATAGGGCGCTCCAGTGTGTGGCATTATTTAGTCTATTAATCTGTTATGGGTCGCTACTTTCTGATTTTTATTTTGAAAAAATCTCTCTGACAGCCGTGCGATTCCCGTTCGCTAACCCCAAAAACTTTAGATCAGCAACTTCATGGAGTATTGACTAAAACATGAAAGTTGTTCGTTATCAACACGTTTTCCTAGCAAATCATTATATTGGATATAAACCAATATTGGATATATTGGATATTGGATATATATATCTTCAACTCCACGACGGCGTCCTCATGCTCATCCCTGAACGCCTCCATCATGTTCATCACAACTTCTCTCTTCTTCTAGACGATGTCGTCGACCGAGCTCTTCAACTCCACGACGGCGTCCTCGTTCTCGTCCCTGAACGCCTCCACCATGTTCATCACAACTCATCTCTACTTCTAGACGATGTCGTCGTCCGAGCTCTTCAACTCCACGACGGCGTCCTCGTGCTCGTCACTAAACGCCTCCACCATGTTCATTACAACTCCTCTCTTCTTCTAGACGATGTCGTCGTCCGAGCTCTTCAACTCCACGACGGCGTCCTCATGCTCGTCCCTGAACGCCTCCAACATGTTCATCACAACTCCTCTCTTCTTCTAGACGATGTCGTCGTCCGAGCTCTTCAACTCCACGACGGCGGCCTCGTGGACGAACTGCTCGTCGCTGAACGCCTCCTACGACGAGTACACGTGCACGGCGAACACCACGGCCACGTGGACGACGCTGATCACGACGACGGCGAGGAGGAAGCACCACACCTTCATCATGCCGTGGTGGCAACAGTTGGCGTGGACGTCCGTGTTCGCCCTCATGCTGATCGTCGCCATCGGAGGCAACGCCATTGTCATCTGGATCGTGCTGGGTAAGCGAACTTCGCTTGCAATCAGGGACACATTCAACCCCAGGCGGGTGGGGATGGGGTAAGGGGGGGGGGGGGCAACCGCCGTAACATTGAATATATGATTCAATGCTGCAATTATTTATTCAATGAAAGGATTGTTTTTGTCAGACAACACGATGTTTGGCGGTATTTTGGTGTTTCATTGATACCCAATTGGGCGATGTTTTTAGATTTCCAAACACAATAATGAAAATTAATTCGGGATGGTGCTTTTTGTGTAGTTTGTGAGTTGGAAAATAAATGTAAATGTTACGAAGATTTATCTATAATTCTTATGTTCATTATCTTCTATTCGTTTTTTCATGTTTTCAAAACAATATTGTATTTCAACATCGGAATTTTTCATAAACAATTCCGATTTTTAGTCGTAATTTCGAAAGCACAAAGAATGTTGATAAAATGTCTTCTCTGTGTTCATGGTCTGCTGGGTAAAAGAGGTGTGTGCCTCGTTGTCTCTTAGAAGTGTTGATCTACTTATTAGGGCCTACATAAAGCCCACATGACCATCAAGCGAAATCATCTTACCGAGAATCTCAGACACTTTAGTCAACTCATGAAAATAATTCAAAATTACAGTAATTTTCAGCATCTCTTGAAGAATTACTTTGAGCTGGAGTAGACTTTTGATAAGTTTATTGACGGAGGACGACGCAAAACAACGCAATCTGTCCCAAAACAGTTGTAGATTCTATACTGATAGACAGGCGAATCAATTATTTGCATCCACGTTTTGAAATGGGAGAACATTTTTTGCACTTTTGTTGAATTAAGAATATGGAGGAACATTTTCTAGGAACAAAACCCTGATTCCAATATATTGGGTCGTGGACAATACCATATAATACGATATAGGGGGTATAAACATATTGTCTAACCAGACATACTCGGGCTATAAATGTTTTTACCGGAAAGCCGGGCCGGTTAATATTTCTTCTGACTTCTCCCTTATTTCAATCTCTTCCACCTCCATCCTCATAATTAAACCATTCCAGACGTCTTCCCGTTATATTCAAACGTCTTCCAGTCATCCTTTCTTGCACTCAAATCATCTTCAATCAAGGCCTTCCAACAATACATCATTATTCATTATTTATAACTCACTCATACATTATTTATTTGGAGCTAGCAGGTTTTGTTTATCTACAACACTCCGAATTTGATCTCTCATTCAGTTGTATGAACCAAATAAATGTTTCCTTTCAAATTAGCGCATTGATTTTAACTTCAGCTCTCGAGAGTATTTTCACGTATGTACTTAAAGCTGATTTTCCCCTCTTTGCCGTTATTACAGTTCAATTATCAATAGAAACAACCATTTCATTCCAGGATCACGCCAAACCACAAACAGCATTAATATTTACAACTGAATGTTTATACGTGTAGTGTGTGCCTTCCTTCCTGTTCACGTTTCGTGAACGGCAAATCGCCTGAGGAGGCCCCAAGCCGCAAGCTTCGCAGCGATGTAATGAAACCCAAGAGGAACATTTCCTCCCCATCATATTCTGTAGCAGCAGTTAACCGCTGAACATCCTCGCAGGCGTTTCCAATATACTTGTGGTGACATTTTCGGGAATATCGTTGAAATCCAATTCTTGTGGCTGTGCAATCTATTTGCATCAGTATCTTAAGGTAGGATGCCCAAGTAGAGGTCTCCGACAGATATCTGAATTAATATGCTTATTAATTAATAGATTATTTCCTTGTGTACCATATAAACGCAAGAATAAGTGGGGTAGCCGAACTAATTTCCAAGATATATCACTTCATAAATTTGAGTTAGCCCTACTATCTTTAAAATGGCAAGTCGAAAAAACATAGTATTTTTCCTAATATAAATATTAGATTAAAAGTATTTTCCGTCGATAGATTCTAACCCCAAAACTAATATTATGTGCATTAGACATAAAAGTATTTATTAAGATTTTTATATGCACCTACCAGTACGTTTTTAAAAGTTAGGAACCAAAAGCTAAATAATTTGCCTATACCTCCTGTGTTAAAATTTTCTCATATTCTGAAAAAATTAAATTTAAAACTCAAAATAAGTTAGAGTTGCAAGTTACAAGACATTTGATGAATCTTTTACATTAAAATATAGGTAGTTGAAATGTTAAAAAAAATTATAAAAATGGTAAATTTCAACAACAAATATTTTCGGAAAATCTACTTGGGCATCCCTCCTTAAGTTAGTCATGCGTCAAAGTGAATCTACTGAGAATTTATCTTCTCAGTGGCATTGTAACACGAAATAATAATTTTCGTTAGAAAAGTACCTACTATAAATTTATAAACAGATATGAAATTCAATAACACTAAATTATAATTGTTTCAAATCGTTTAAAAGACATGACCTGCAGAACTGCAGTATGATATTGATAGTGATATTGATTGATATGATAGTGCATGATGATATTGTAAGCTTGTCTTGACATTTTGAGGTATACTCTGATGTGCAATGGATTTTAACATACCAACTGCCTAATAAAGAAGTATGCTATTTATGTGAAGATGAGCATCCATGGATAGAGAATTGGCCACAGGCGCGTAGGAAGGGGGGGGGGGGGGGGGAGTGGGGGTCAATGACCCCCCCCCCCCCCCCACTTTTCATCTTGACACCCCCAGATATAACCCCCAGATACACACAAATTTTGATAAAGAGATCCAAAAATGCACAAATTTGCTCCATTATGAGGTTGAATTCTCAAAATTTTCCCAAGTTTTGCAAAGCTAATTGAACAGAGGTATTATCCAATTAGACAATAACTCATTTGTCCAACATGATCATCCTCATGAATACAATTTAATAATTACACGTTAAACTATGATACCGAATAAGCACCGTTTTCAAAGCAATTCCAAAATCTATTCATAATCGATTATCCTTAGGAATTTTATCGAATAACAAAATTTACAGATTATAATGCATTTTGTCAAAGTTTCCCAAGAATATTGCATATCACAAATTTTAAATTTCTTTGAATACGATGCCAAAATAGCTTCAAATTCGATTCTTTTGCATCAAAAACTCAAAAAATTCCCTGCGGGGCCAATGGGGATTCTATAAAAACAAATAGTTACAGTTATATTACATTTCTTAAAGTTTCCACAAAATATTGCATTTCACACATTGTAAATTTCTTTGAAAAATATACAAAAATAGCTTCAAATTCGATTCTTTTGTATCAAAAATTCAAAAAAGGCCCTGCGGGGCAATTTGGGTTGCGGGCTTTCCAGACCCCATTGTAACGACGACTACTTTTCCTCACATTCATTGATCCCCATAATTTTGACCCCCCCCCCCACTCAAAATGAAGTTCCTACGCGCCTGATTGGCCAAAGCTTAAAACTGAGACGCCTCTGATGTCTAAATCACTAATCACTGAATCACGCAATGCTGATTCTATAATGTCGACGGTTGAACGATTATGATGATGAGTAGGGATGAGCGGTCGTCGCCTATAAGCAGGGAACTTTTCAGCACATGTGCTCTCGATAACAAACCACGAATTTCCTCGTCACGATGGCTGACAGTTTTGGTATCGCACCCAGGACCTACAATACAAGGGTGATTAATTTCCCAAATGTAATTTCAAATTACAGCAATTCTGCAGGAATAATTGATATGACGGATGTCTGGCTGAATTTGTAATTAAGTTCTGCAAACCATGGACGTAAGATTCGTAGTTAACAAGACGGGATTGTGGGTGGTACGTCGGTGGGTGGGAGGTGGGGTGGGGTACATCTATCAAGCAGTAGTAATTAGTTTTGTTCAAGTAATTGTGCAACATCAATTATGTGTAAGCATAATAGCCGAGTGTAACATTAGTATAAAATACAAACACTAATAACCTAGGTACTTCTCGTACCTTAATTATTCATTCTATAAAAATTATATATTTGTATGCAAGTACCTGCCTATCTTTGGGTCTTGTTTCATGTTTCATTTTATTAATCTTACATTATTGACAAACCTCTACAACAGTATTTTTATGTTCATGTATTTATGGCAGTGCTCAAACAATCCCGCATAAGAATGGACTGTGGGAAAGAGGCGGTCGTGGCTTATAGGTAATGAAACCTTCCCATCATTTGACTCTCGACTCTCGACTGAGGGAAATTGCGAATTAATTTTTTTTTTTTTTTTTAAGAACATTCTTTTAGTGAGAAAATCTGACTTATTTTTATACTAGGAAACGCTCAGTGGACGATGAGCGTTGATGAGCGTTGATGAGCGAGCACGGGTACGTGCATATTCTTGAACCGGAAATGCGTACACAACGCACAGAAAACATATACATCCATATTGAATTGAAATGTGATCCACTTAATCAACATGAATGTAAAATGCTTTTTATTGAAACGTGAAAATTGCATCGAAACATCTCTAATACCTTTGTATCTATAAAGCAAATCAGATTCATGTGGCAGTGGAAAAACAGTCATTTCGATACTTCATATCTGACAGATCTAGTGGAGCGGTCGCTCCACGCCAGCCAAGTCGTACGGCGCGCGCACACTCTCATATAAAGGCTGGAGCAAACCCACTTTTACTGTAAGCATCAAAGTGGCATTTTCGGCCTACTGGATCTTAAAATTGGGAAATCTCACATTGTTGCGATATATCTTAATTTCGAGCTATGGCCCACCCTACAACATATACCAAATTTGGGAACAATAGGTTACGCCCTTTGCGAGCTAGAGGGCCGTGAAAACAGTGTTTTAGGGCGGTTTTCATAATAATAATAATCTCAGTAGTAGTAGTAGTAGTAGTCTCCTGGGGTGGCATTCCTGTACGTGTTTTTCACTCTCTTATCTTAAATTTGCTCTCTTATCTTAACTTTTACGAATATTGCGATTCCTGTAGCATTTTTACTCTCTTAAAGTTACGATTTTATCGTAAAAGTTAGACCACCTAGGTAGGTGCCCTAAGTCAGTTACGATCTTCGCGCCTGCGCAATAACATCCTTCTTCTCTCCGTCGACTAGACATTTAAAATGGCGGCCAACAACATTGTCGTCCTGCAGTATTTCCGAAACTTTCGCCAATTTGTGGGAAGAAACCGTGTGAGAGTAGCCGATTTGACCGATGAAGAACTGAAAAGGTGTACTAGGTTTGATAGAGCTAGTTTTTTGTTTATTCTCAACCTTTTAACGCCTTATTTAAGCCGTAGAACTCGCCGTCACGACGCTTTGCCTGTGGACACACAGCTTCTTGCCGCATTGACTTTCTTCGCCAGTGGAAGTTTCCAGTGGTCATGTGGACGAACTCTGAACATTTCTCAGTCGTCAATGAGTAGAATTGTTCGTCGTGTGTCCAAAGCACTCGTCCGCCTTGCTCCTCAATTTATCAAATTCCCTGAGACGCCACAGGAGAAAGCGGCAACGAAGGCAGGATTCTTTCGCCTAGCTGGAATGCCCAATGTATTAGGGTGTGTTGATGGTACACACATTCGACTGAAGGCCCCTCGTGTGAACCCGCATCTGTACGTAAATAGAAAAGGATTGTATTCAGTAAATGCTCAAATGGTGTGTGCCTCGAACTTGAAGATCTTGGACGTTGTGGCCAGATGGGGTGGAGGCAGTCACGACGCTCACATCTGGCATGAAAGTGACCTGAGGGATGACCTAATGCAGGATGGTGGACGAGGTGGTTGGCTTCTTGGTAAGTACCTACACAATTGTATCCTCCTAGTAGGTACCATTAGGTACTGACCCACTACACTAGCTCAGCACAAGATTGTACGCATGACATCCTATTCCTACGGCCTACCTAAGACAGGTTATGTTTGGATTAGTTAGACCTACCCCTACACTCATGGATAGCATGGATTAGGTATCTACACAAACACACTCTTTAGTATCTATAGGTAGAGGTAGGTAGTAGGTATGTAAAGTAGAACCTAATTACCTGAAAGAGGCTTTTTTAACTAGAGCAGTTTCCGTTACTTTCCTATAAACGAATTCTACCTATGTCGAATGGTTTCACATAGGTACCTATCTTGATTCATTTGGCGCAAGATATTGTTATTTATCAACTTACCATTTCAAAGTTGCAGTAGTAGTACCTAGGTACTTACCTACCTACTTAAAACAGACATTCAATAGCTAGGGACTAATTAGGTGTCTACAGTCTACTTATAGGTGCCCACTAAGTGGGAATGAAGATGAAAGTGACCTGAGATTTCAAAATCTTTGTCAGGGATATTTAGGTAACCCTGTAGGAACAGCCGTATTCGACGACTTTTGTAATCGCTAGCAATTGAACAAATAGTTAATACCCATTCGACATGAGAAATTGTTTGAATCTTAATCAACATTCTACACAGTGACGTAGTGTCAAGCGAGTGGCAAATGTTTGAAATATTTCTTCATTAGGTTGTACTAGCTACAACCTAGCTACAACTTATTAATAGGCTACCTACCTAATGTTATTTTTAAACGTCCCGCTTACGGCTCTGTTCAAACTCGAGCACTGCGTGTGTTCTGTTTATGTACTACTAGTTCCTTGTATCCTGTCATTCAACGAGAACAGCTGATAATGTCACGTCACCTTCACAAAGAACGTCAAGAGTAAAATTTAAAATTTTAATCAATTTAGACATTTCACTACCTGGTAACATTATGCACATTGTGCGATTTAAGGGTTGTGAGGACTTATTTCAGTTGATTGGTAGACTATCTTGCTTGTTAGTTGTAAGGTCTGTCTACTAATATTTTATAACCTAAAATCTAGTTTAGAGAAATTCTATTTCTTTAGTGTGAATTTATTTCTGCTGCTAAATACTAACAGTAATGAAGAGTGCATTACGCTATTCTGTGCTCAAATAGTTGTAGGTAGTAGCGTACATACTACATAGCCTACCTACTGTGTTGTAGGCACCCATGTAGTGTGAAAAAGACAGACATTAAAAGTGTTATTGAATCTTGGTGTCAATTTTGACAATTGTTTACCTGTCTCCACCAGTCATGTGTAATTGTAGGTAGTAGGTACCTACCTACCTACTATATCCATTTTTAGTTTGACATGCACAAACATACTGTGTGTAAAATAGCACTGTATCAATGTAATATGTTCTGACCAAATTTGCACCTTTTGTTAATCAAACAATAATTCATAGAAAGTGTGTAGATCTGAGTTTGCAAATGAACTACTATATTGTTTCACTCCTCATTTACTTAGTACTAGTAGTAGGGTTGGGTGAACCGGTTCGAAACCCAAACTGAACCGCTTTAGATGTTCGTGAACCGAACATTAAAAAGAAATATCCGAATCGTACCTTTCTAGCAGGGCCAATTTGATTCCAGTCAACATTTCAGTGTTCGAAGGCTGTGTGACAAAGAAGCCAAATAATTTGCGTAGGTGGTACCTAGGTAGGTACCTAGGTACTTTGCAAAAATGTTACAGAATTATTAATTTTATTTTTATTTTAGGTACTTTTCTTAATTTTCTTTTTATTGAATGATGTCAATTAATTTTATCAAAAATATAATGCACTAAAATGATGTGAAATTAGTTAATTGATAGCAAAAGTATTGTACCTACCTAGGTATTACAAAGGACAGGACTATGTGAAATGGAACTAAATATAATAAATATACTATTTTTTACTATAAAAAAACTAAACTTTAAAATCCCCTCGTGCAAACTATGCAAAACAAACAATGTTTGATGTTATTTGTCTGTATCATGACTACTAAGTAATAAGTGATAAAAACACTACAGGTAAAAATGCCAGAGGTTCGGTTTGGTTCTGAGGTTGCACAGTCAAATATTTAAATATCGGTTTGAGGTTCGGTTCGGTTAAAAAAATATGAGGTTCACCCAACCCTTAGTAGCCACTGAATAGCATAGCAAACTCAAGACACTAACTATTTTTTGTTAAAGTTGGCTACCTACATGTTTGTATTTTTATGTTAAAATTCTCAATTTTTATGTTTTAATTATGTTTACATCTAATAATTGTTTGAGGAGTAATGAGTTTCTATTCTTCCCAAGGAGATAGTGCTTACGCTCTTGAACCATGGATGATGACACCGATTCTACAACCTGCTAATGATGCAGAAAGGAACTACAACGCGAGCCAAACAAAGACACGAAACACCGTCGAGCGATGTTTTGGTTTGTTGAAGTCGCGGTTCCGCTGCCTCGATCGTTCTGGCGGAGATCTGCAGTACAGCCCTAGCAGAACCTGCCGGATCATTGTAGCCTGCAGCGTCTTGCACAACATCTGCATAGAGCGTGGGATCGAGTTGGATGATGAAGCTTACCACCCGGCCCCACCGAATAATGATGCAGCCCCCGGCCCAGCCCCTGCACCACTTGCTGCAGCACACGTTGTTGCAGCAGGCCGTGTGGCCCGGGCAAACCTCATCCGGGATTGGTTTTAGAGGTACGTTCATGTTTATCAATTATATTTACATTTACAATTTTTTCAATTCATTAGTTTACATTTCAAGTATACCTAATGAGTATTTTTAAACATTTTACTACCAATCTTTTTATTAAATTTTATCACCGTACTATGTCTCCCAGCATTCACTGAGTTTCCTCAGGCCATAAGCCAACTGAACAAAACGTAGTAGAACTAGGTACCTACACTCAGCACAACAAAAATTGAACAGTAAACAAATTTGAATGGCTGCTGGTAATTTTCCATACCAATCAAAGCTTGGTATTATCATTGAAATGTGAGGTCACCTACTAGAGTGAGACAAGGGACTAACTTCTGATGGTGTGGTCTAACATTTTTCAGTCAATCAGATTTATTGAATGATCAATTATTTTAGTTTGCCAAGTATATTTACACATAGTAGGGTCACATTCAAAAGAAGCCGGCCAAATCCCTATGCTGGTACATGGAAAACCGGTATAGGAATTGGGAAGTATGATACCTACTCACTGTGTATAGAGTATGTATCACCTATAGACCTACTTTCAGAGTTAACTTATCTCTGAATGATTCAGAGTTGTCATTCACTTATCTCCTCAATATTGCATTTTTCCAGGCATGGACACCATCCTTCATGATTCAACCCTCAAGTCACTTCATGCGAGCTACTGTCCCAAGATCTTCAAGTTTGAATTGCATGCCATTTGAGTATAGAGGCATTTCCTAAACTGAAGTACAGATGCGAGTCACATAGCCTTCAGTCGATTGTGTGTACGATCAGCCATGCATCTGGCATTCTAGCTTACCTACTGGATGAATCCTGCATTTGTTGACGCTTTCTCTTCTACAGTCTGGACAGTGAGTGTGAACTCTCACCAGATGGAGCCACCATCACTTAGTCTCTTAGTCTGAGAAAGACGTCATTGCAAGTTGAGCGCGCAATGAAGTCTTTCTCGGCCTAACAGAAAAACAGCGTATCGGTGCATTCTGGTGAGAGTTCAGACTCTCGCTGTCGACTGTACGTGGCTGGAAATTTGATGAAGGTAGGTTCAAGTTGGTGAGTGACAACGGCACGCTGCTCATCGACTTCTGCGAAATGTTCTGAGTTCGTCTAACAGCCCACTGACTGCTTCCAAATGCGAAGAAACTCAATGCTGATAGGAGTTCGGAGTCTACAGGCATTGCGTTTTGACGGCGGCAAGTTCTATGGTGTAAATGGCTAATCGAGACTGCGAATAAACAGCAAACTATCTCTGTCAAACCTTTAAAACTTTTCAGTTCTTCATCGGTCAAATAATTTTAACTCGCTCGGTTAATTCTCACAAATTGGCAAAGTTTCGTCTTTTCATTGCTTGATCTGCAAGTTTTTGAAATTTTGCACTCTGTCAATGAAGCAGTATACCCCTTCATTGTCACTATATCATATGGAGTATACCAACGATTCAGAGCTCATCCAGAACCAAGATAAACCAATAAAACTGGACCAAGAAAAGCTTCCATACAGCTCACTACGTCAAGGTCACACTGACTACACATCCACTGCGGAGAGGTTCAACATTCTGCAAACAGCTCACTACGTCAAGGTCACACTGACTGCACATCACTGCGGAGAGGTTCAACATTCTGCAAACAGCCCACTACGTCAAGGTCACACTGACTGCACATCCACTGTGGAGAGGTTCAACATTCTGCAAACAGCTCACTACGTCAAGGTCACACTGACTGCACATCACTGCGGAGAGGTTCAACATTCTGCAAACAGCCCACTACGTCAAGGTCACACTGACTGCACATCCACTGTGGAGAGGTTCAACATTCTGCAAACAGCTCACTACGTCAAGGTCACACTGACTGCACATCACTGCGGAGAGGTTCAACATTCTGCAAACAGCCCACTACGTCAAGGTCACACTGACTGCACATCCACTGTCGAGAGGTTCAACATTCTGCAAACAGCTCACTACGTCAAGGTCACACTGACTGCACATCACTGCGGAGAGGTTCAACATTCTGCAAACAGCCCACTACGTCAAGGTCACACTGACTGCACATCCACTGTCGAGAGGTTCAACATTCTGCAAACAGCTCACTACGTCAAGGTCACACTGACTGCACATCACTGCGGAGAGGTTCAACATTCTGCAAACAGCCCACTACGTCAAGGTCACACTGACTGCACATCCACTGTCGAGAGGTTCAACATTCTGCAAACAGCCCACTGGGGACCATGGAAAAGCTTCCCAACTCTGTCCTCCTGAGTACCTACATACACCGTTTCACATGCAATGGTGAGTTCTCAATTTAGTATTAAATTTTTATTTTGAACTAAAACACATTATGTACTTCAGTTTTAAATAGTTACCCTCATGAAATCATCAATGTATTTGAACAAAACGTATTGGCTGCTGGTAAGGTTCCTTGACAATAAATCCTTGTTATCATCAATGAAATCAGAGCTCACATTCTAGAGGTAGATAGCGAGTTAGCCTAGACTTCATGTGTTGATGCGAGCAAATCTTTTTCTTTCGAATACCGTTTTATCTCTTGTTGCATGTACTAAATGATTTTTTTTTCTTATTTTCTTTCATATAATGAATTGTGCAGTTTGTATTCCCAAATAGATGTAGGTATTCCCAAATATTAGATGTATTCCCAAATACATCTATCTACAATGTTTTTCAATTCCATTTATTCCTCCTTATTGGATTGGTTGTTCCACTTCTAATTTAGTAACATTTATCTGTTCTTAATTGATTGTTAACTAACAACTTACCTATTCACATTATACAATCTGTTACCAATAGTTTGAAATGCAACGACAATGCCGAGAAATTGAAACAAGTCCGTTACTCGCTTATTATTATTTTTATTCTGAGCTTTATAAACTTTCTTTTCTACAGGACCTGGCTGGAGCTACATATTCGTCACCCGTCTGTTCTACAAACTTGGAATCCGGACTACATTCTCAACGTCTTCATTCTGGATGACATTAAAATTGTTCTCTGCAAGATTTTATAAGTTTGAAGTAAAAATTACTATCAAATTAGTACCTACTTCATCCTCTTTACTCAAGTGAACATTACCAGCATGTACGCTCAGATTCACAGCAATGCAAACATGAAGAATTTTGCTACTTTAAGCTGACATTCTTATACAACATTTGTTATTTTACAAGTTATTGATGGACTGATGATATTGATGGTTATTGATTATTGTTATACATTTACATGTATTGTAAATGTATGTAAACATTTACATGTTTCCTGTAAATTGCAACATTGTTCTTGTGGTGGGCTTTAGAGCAATTATTTAATTAGCTGTATGTACTATTAAGTCCATCGCATCAGCATTTACAGAAGGTTACTAAATCATTTGGCATTGGGAAGAATTTAAATGGCATTGAGATTGGGAGAAGCAGAAAATACAATAACAACGTGTGACGTTCCGACCCACCTGATGGGAGAGAAATGAAAGATGAGAACAATAATTCCATAGTTCGAAATGTTATTTATTTAATAAGCGTAGTCACCGCAGCTGAACAACGCTTCAGCGGGATAGCTCCGAGGATGACTGACCAGCCACCTGTGCTTGGCACGAAGGTGTACATGGTTGAGCCAAACAATGTAGTACATACAACAAGTAATAATAAATAAGTCATTGTTATGAACAAGGTGGTCATTATGATTATATAGAGACATATTAGGCATACTTGGGGAAAGAACTTTAAAACAGTTCAAGTTCGTACGAACGTGTTCACTTTTTAGCAAACTTTTGACTGAACTCGTTCATTTTCTCGAAAAAGAAATTTACAAGTGATCAGTTCAAATTTCCCGCAAACTTTTAATATTTGTAAAGTTCTTTTGGTGTCGAGATTACACGCGTTTTATCATATGTTGGAGTGTACATGGTCATACTTCATTCACATATAAATACTTTATGATACGATTGTTATAAATTGATACAAAGAAAATCACGTACAATTTGATGTGAAACGAATCAAACGAACCTTTTCATGTGCATGATTTTGTTATTATGTATTGGTAAATGGTAACAATCGCAAATGTTAGTTCGGTATACCTTACCTTTCCTTTTGTCAGTCTTGAATTGCATTGAAAAGGAGAGTTTTTAAGGTAAATATAATAGGTAGGTAGGCAGTATGGCAGTATAATAAGCACATATTAAAAATGATTCTTTAAATGAACGAGTTCATTTTTGGGGGGAACTTGAACTTTTAAAATTAATTTTTTCGGAAAAGAACTTTTAGTAGAGTAAAAAGTTCCTTTTTTCAGAAAACTTTTAAACTTTTTATCAGTTATTTTTAAAAATGCCCTAAGTATTGACATAGGTAAAAAACACCAGTAGGTAACTACAAAAAGCTGGGGTTTTTTAACTGCTCAGGAATGAGGGACTGACATTATTTGAATTACCTAATGATTAAAGTTTCTTGATCAAGTGCTCAAGTAATGAATTTGTTATTTTGTGTTGCTCAACGAGAGCCTGTGAAGCTAGCATTTGCTGTTTCATGTACTCCGTTTGCTGCTTCATGTATGCCGTTTGTGCGGCCATGAAATCGCCAATTTCATCGGAGGTTTTCTTTTTTTCGAAGGTACGTTTTTTTCTGGCTTTCCTTGCTTGATGTTTAAATGGAGCTGTCTTTCTTGTAGATTTTTCTTTTGGGTGTTCATTGGTCGTTGGGATTGGAGATGACTGAATATTATTTGCTGCAGATGTTGAAGGCTGGTGGGTGAATTTAGGCAGGAGAGATTGCGGTGTAGATGATGGTGAGGAGTTTACTGAATCGGAGTCTGATATAAACACTTGAAAGTCATTCGGAAAACCGGGAGGGGTTGGATCTAGGTTATAGTCAAAGGTATCGGGAATGAAGGCCGGTGAGTGTGATGTTGCATTATTGGTGGACTTGGTGGCTGTCTTGCGCTTCTTGTGCTCACCTGTAAACATAATGTATGAATCGTCAAACATTAAAATTTATATTGAAAATGAGTAAACTATGAAAATACGACCTATGGTCCGTGTCACACGGAGTTGTCCGCCAGACTTGGCCCCTAAGGTTGCAAATAACCGTTTTTTTGTCCATCCCTCAGTCGCTGTGAGCGATCGCGCGGTCTTCCGAGACCATCCCTCTCTCTCGGACGAGGGGTATTCAAAATATCTAAACGGGCAACTTTGTGTGACACGGACCATAGGACTAGAATAATAGGGTAGTTAGTTGAAATATAAGTTGGGTAGATAGTTGAATCATTTAATATTTGCAATGAACCTTTCAGGCCGGGTAGGACCAACTCTGGATTAAGTTAACTCTCGAGGGTTAACCAATGAAACAAGTTGGCGCGAATTCCATAGCCAATAAGATTCACTAAATTCCACTAATCATCGAGAGTTAACTTAATCCAGAGAATTGGTCCTACCCAGCCTCACAAGATGCAGTTTATTTTGTATTTAATGTACAGCTTTAATTGAATTGTTCTTGAACTAGAGTGGACTATGTTTTATTCAAATTACCTGCAACATCAATTCCCCCATCAATCCCTTCAACTGCCTCTTTTCCCATGACCCGAAGCACCGCCTCCTCCAGTTCAGTCAGCGGAGGGACTTCATTCGTGCCGCCACCCGTCTGTCGCAACGATCGAGCCCAATCGCATCCTCTCTTCTTGCAAGCGCTTTTTAAATCTGTCCATTTTTTTTGAAGCTACAACCAGAATAAAATTATGTAATAGGTACCTCTAAAATATTTAAGTATCTGTTCTTATAAGTATCAAGTATCAAGTATAAGTATCAAGTTCTTATATTAAATGCAATATAATACAGAATCAATCTTACTTCAGCGATGGACCTGGGGCAATTCCCAATTGAATTGACTTTGTTGTAGACGTCCTCCCAGGCGGCTTGTTTGGTTTCCTTTGTAATATTATTATTAAAGGAATCTCTAATTGCAACAATATTTAGAGTACAAGCATCCACCAATTCGGCTATTTCGCGTTGTGAAAAGTTTTTTGCACGTTTTCGTCCTTCTCCTCCTTGCATTTTGAAAGAATAAATGGTGGACACCAAGAAATTCCAAAAACAAATGAAAGAATTTCATTTAAACGTGAAAACGTTCGAAATTCAGTGTCAAGTCGTTCGAAAATTTTCCCGCCTTGTCAATTCGTGTAAGATCGGAAGTAATCGGGACCACTCGGGAAATGCCGATAAAGTAGTCATCGTAAAGTTAAGAGAGTGATACGATTTGTGCAAAAAACGTTCAGGAATTAGGACGGATCGTAAATATTTCACTATCTTAACGCTCTCTTAACATTTAAGATAAGAGAGTATATTTACGATAATTGTAAAAACGTACAGGAATGCCACCCCTGGAATTTAAATCCGGTAAGCAGGCCACAGCCTAAACGGCTGAACCGATTGATCTCACATTTTTATCACGTGTGCACTTTTGGCGTCTGATTTAACCTTCACCCCATGAATTTTTTGTGCCGCCATTTTGAAACCGGAAGTGACGTCATATCTCAACAACGGCTGAACCGATTGGAACGAAAATAGCGCCAAACGATTCGGACGGTCATCTTTATGGATTATCAATAGCAACAGAGTAAAATTTATGTTAACGAAACCGGAAATGACGTCATGAAATTTAATTCATCGATTGGCATTTCGGCAACAAATTTGATCCAATTATTTTGATATTTATGTAACGTATGTTCTTTTGATATCTCATTTGACTTGATATAAAACCAACCGGAAGCCGCCATTTTGAAACCAGAAATGACATCATCATATCATCTTATATAAACATTTTAGACGGTCAACTTTATGTATTATCATCAATAATATTTGCAGTTTCCCATACTGAAACCGGAAATGACGTCACACATTTTAAAAATCGCACAAATTTACATTTTGATGCAATAAATATACTATTTGAGACTGCTTATAATAAAATGTAATCATGTTTAAACTATAATTCAAGAGGTCAGTGATTTCAGCAGCCATTTTGAAACCGTAAGAAACGTAATATCTCGTAAACTGGTTGACAGATCGGTATGAAACTAGTGCCAAACGATTCGGAAGGCCATCTCTATGGAATAGGAACAGTCAAATTAGAATTTTCCTATTTTTGAGGCCGGAAATGACGTCATTCAAATTTATAAATCATTAATCCCCTCCTATACAATAAATACATATTCAGAAAGATAAAAATGATACACATAATTTATAGTTATAAATTCTATATGGCAGTGCAGAAAGTTCAGCGGCCATTTTGAAAACCGACGTGTTGCCATATCTCGGAACTAGGTTGACCGATTGGAATGAAACCTTTGTTTTTTTCATGAGAATAACCAAATTGTCAAGGGTAATTTTTTTTAAAGGATTTAGTAATTGTTCATGTGATATGTGTCACACGTAAGTTGTAAGAATAAACTAAAAAAAGTAGTGATATCCCCATAAAAAACACTCCGTGTAAAAATGCCAGCCAAGTCTCTTCAACTTAAAAAAAAATAATGAAATCTAAAAATTCTGCACTGAAAAGTAGTGATATCAAAAAATTTGCCAAGTCAAAACTTTATTTGAAAATCAAAAAATACTTGGCGCATCGTTTTTTTTAGGGCATTATAGGTATACTATGTATATGTTTATTTCATGTATAATTTATAATTGGCTTATACTTCCAAGCTATTTATGTACACGATGCGCCAAGTATTTTTTGATTTTCAAATAAAGTTTTGACTTGGCAAATTTTTTGATATCACTACTTTTCAGTGCAGAATTTTTAGATTTCATTATTTTTTTTTAAGTTGAAGAGACTTGGCTGGCATTTTTACACGGAGTGTTTTTTATGGGTAAATATTTCAATAAGTTCATAGGTACGTTTTTAACTGATTGGGATGAAAATTTTTAAAATAAGAGACATTGTTGGTCTTAATATAATCATGCAAAATATGAGTTTGATCAGATTTATCGAATACCATTTTCATTTTTTAACCAATCAATATATGGATTTCAAAAAAATTAGAGTCTGCAAACAGAAAAAGTTGACTCTACATGTGTGCAAAATTTCAGATCGATCGGTGAAACGGTGCGACTTCTATTGCTCCGTTAGCAGCCAAATAAAAAAACAAAAAAAGAGGTCCGTGTCAAAAAGAGTCGCTCGCTCAAAAATGTATTGATAAGTGCTTATTTTCTCTGCAGTAAAACCAACCATAAAAAACACTACGTGTAAAAATACCAGCCAAGTCTCTTCAACTATAAAAAAAAGAAGAAATCTAAAAATTCAGCACTGAAAAGTAGTGATATCAAAAAATGAGCCAAGTCAAAACTTAATTTTAAAAACCAAAATATACTTGGCGCATCGTGTATATAAATAGTATAGAAGCATATGCCAAAAATCAAATGTACCTAAATATATATAATATACCTATAATGCCCTTAAAAACGATGCGCCAAGTATATTTTGGTTTTTAAAATTAAGTTTTGACTTGGCTCATTTTTTGATATCACTACTTTTCAGTGCTGAATTTTTAGATTTCTTCTTTTTTTTATAGTTGAAGAGACTTGGCTGGTATTTTTACACGTAGTGTTTTTTATGGGGATAACACTATTTTTTTAGTTTATTTACACAACTTGTAACACACATCGGAGCAACAATGACTAAATACTTTTAAAAAATACGCCATTTCAGAATTGGTTAATACGAAAAATTGTGTTTGGTGCTCAATATACCTAAGCTTAAAGTGATATTCCATGAAGAATTGCGAAAGCTTCGTTCCAATCAGTCCAGCCGTTTTCGAGATATGGTAGCACTTCCGGTTTTCAAAATGGCGACTGAAATTACTGCCACCTAGAATTTATTTCTATAAATGTTATGTATCATAATAAGCCTTCTGAATATGTAGTTATTGTAGTAAGAGGTCATTAAAATCTAGTTCTTCATTTTCATGACGTCATTTCCGGTTTCGGTAATAGTACATCTCTACTTTAACTTTTGATATTCCATATAGATTACCGTCTAAATCATTTGGCGCTGGTTTAATTCCTAACAGTCTAGCCGTTTTCGAGATATGACGTCACTTCCGGTTTCAAAATGGCGGCTTCCTGTTGGTTTTATAAAAAGGCACCTCAGACGCCAAAAGTGCACATGTGGTGAAAATTTCAGACCGATCGGCTCAGCCGTTTAGGCTGTGGCGGTGATTGCGGTGTTTCCTGATATCATCATCATCAGATCAAGATAGGGTTTAAAAGGGGTGTAATTTCACATTTTTCACGGCCCTCTAGCTCGCAAACGGCATAACATATTGTTCCCTAATTTGGTATATGTAGTGAGTCGACTGAATAGCGCCAACTGGAATAACGCCAACGGAATTACGCCAACATTTTGTTGGCGTTGTTCCAGTGGAATAACGCCAACAAAATGTTGGCGTTATTCCACTGGAACAACGCCAACAAAATGTTGGGGTTATTCCAGTGGTAAGAAGTAATTCTGTCGTCCCCGGAATAACGCCAACAAAACGTTGGTGTTATTCCAGTGAAATAACGTCAATTTTATGTTGGCGTTGTTCCAGTGGAATAACGCCAACAAAATGTTGGCGTTATTCCAGTGGTAACATGAAATTCTGTCGTCCCCGGAATAACGCCAACATTTTGTTGGCGTTGTTCCAGTGGAATAACGCCAACATTTTGTTGGCGTTATTCCACTGGAACAACGCCAACAAAATGTTGGTGTTATTCCAGTGGTAAGAAGTAATTCTGTCGTCCCCGGAATAACGCCAACATTTTGTTGGCGTTATTCCAGTGGTAAGATGTAATTCTTTCTTCCTTGGAATAACACCAACATTTTGTTGGCGTTGTTCCAGTGGAATAACGCCAACAAAAAGTTGGCGTTATTCCACTGGAACAACGCCAACAAAATGTTGGCGTTAATCCAGTGGTAAGATGTAATTCTGTCGTCCCCGGAATAACGCCTACAAAACGTTGGCGTTGTTCCAGTGGAATAACGTCAACTTAATGTTGGCGTTCTTCCAGTGGAAGACCACCTACAATGAACGCATACGTTTTGTAGGCTTTATTCCAGTATCGACGTTGCGATTTTGTCGACACTGGAATAACGCCAACTCACCTCAAACTGGAATAACGCCAACAAAATGTTGGCGTTGTTCTAGTGGAATGACGCCAACAAAGTGTTGGCATTCTTCCAGTGGAATAACGCCAACATAATGTTGGCGTTATTCCACTGGAACAACGCCAACTTTTTGTAGGCGTTATTCCAGTACTATTGGACACTTTCTTGTTTGGCAGAACCCTTCCTTGTCCCGTACACTAGCACTGAACTGCGGCAAGTGTATGAACTACGTCGATTTTCTTTGATGTGGTGGGTGCCTACCTATCGGGAGTAAACAGGTGACCATTGCTTTCGAGAAGTTGTATTTCTTCGGCCAGATCCTTGGGTCAGATCAATGTCAATTAACATGAAAATGTTTGTCGCATTTTTTTGTATTATTATTTTACGTACTGTATTATGTAGAGAGTTCAGTAAAAAAAAAAAAAAAACGACATAACTTTACAGACTGATTTAGCATCAGAACCTCTCTTTTGAGAATCGGCGCTCAATTAAATTTAAATTAACAATTTTTATTTTTAATCAATCAATATGCACTATACTAAAGTATAATTTAATCCAATCATTTGTAACAGATCGTAGAGCGGCATATAAGTGAGTGGAAACTTTTTGGAACATTTAATTAGTGGCCGTGCATAAAGACGTCACATTAAAAATGGGTTATTTGACTCCCCCCTCCTCTTGTCCCACTGTGTCACAGTTTCGAAAGGATGTTACAGAACTATCTCTACCCCCCCCCCCCCCCCCCCCCCCGCCCACCCAAAATGGAATTGGTCGGACTGAGACACTTGATCCATTTATGCCGTCCGTTTTCACGAATTATAATGTCAATTTTTGAACCGTCCCTCTGGCTCTTGGCCCCCCTCGCCCCTGTTACACTATGTCGCAACATAATGCCCCCTCACTCGCTCATCAGAAGCGTGATCCCTTATGCACAACCCATTAATGGACTAAACAATCTGCATTTAATCAGTCTTAGAGGTAGGTACCTAGATGAAATTCAAAATTTACACTCATGACATTTCTATAATTAGGTGAAGCAAATGAAAACGTACGATTTTTTTTTCATATGCACTCAAATCATTTTAAACCACTCTAAATTATGAATTAAAATTTTAAGAATCTACTGCGCGGCATTTTTTGGGAGTGGGGGGGGGGGGGGGGCGGTTAATTTACATTTATTTATCTGGTCTGTTGTTGGGTTTGTACCTAAATAATTACTTGGAGCATGACTAAGATAATTATCCCACATTTGTTATTGTTAAAGACTGTTGCACTCATCAGTCCAATTGGTTCACTTTGTGGTTGTTGTAATCTCTTCTAATCTCTTGTAACCTAACTTTCACACATTAATAAGGTGTCAATTAAAAGAATAGGTAAGTCCAGAATCATCTTTTGCTTGTAGCTGGATAACACCAAAACGTGTAAAAATTTGAATACGCAATTATTTATACCAGTTTCTTTACTATACATTTAAGTTATTTCACGGCGTCATCCGTGAAGTTATATCCGAACACACGGATGTTATTTGGGTTGCCTACATCCAGGGGAATCTTCTTCAAGCACAATGCGCCTCCCCATCCGAGTCGGAGAGTGAATGCCCCATCGTCTTTCATCTTTTATAGTTTATATTTTCATATACAGAATTGTTTGATTCCTAATTATTTTTTGTTTGTCTTCAAAGATATTCAATTGCCATGATATTTACTTACTTAAATCTGAATGTTTCTGTGCGTTTTGTGAAATATAGAAATGTTATATTATTTTTACAAATGCCAGATTGAGTTTGCATGCTCGGTTGTTTTTGCTTCCATTGAATGCGAAGTGTTTATACCTATTCTCTTTCCATTTCACGCAGTGATCTTCAAATAAGTGTACTACCTACATGATGTTGACCCGAAATGATCATGATTCCTTGGTGCTCAATAAATATAATTTGTTTCAGTTAAAAACAAGTTCAATCATACTTTAATTGCTATAGGATGATCTGGGTCTTTCATTTGCACACAATATTTAATATATTTTTATACCTACTACATAAATTGTTTGATCATTATCTCGGAATACACGGAGCAAAATATTTATATCCTAAATAATAGTAAAATTGCTTAGTATTATTGGTTTATTTCTGCTAAACAAAAACGCTATTAGAAATATCAAAGTATTGAATGTCTTATTCCTGATGATCACAAAAATATTTATTATTTTGTGTCATTGACAAGTGACAACAAGTAATTAGAAACCACACACTGCAATCAGACAGAGTGACCTTCCTAGATCAGACAATCAACTAGATTCGTCGAGGTTTTATTGAAACAGTGGGCGAGGGTAGTGGGTACCCCGTATGTAGGCATCCCAAATAACGTACGTGTGTTCTGGTCTAACTTCACGGATGAAAGCCAAATAAGGTACCTTAAATGCGAATCAGAAGACTTAAACAAAATCCCCATAAAAAAAACACTCCGTGTAAAAGTACCAGCCAAGTCTCAACAACTAAAAATAAAGATATGAAATCTTAAAATTCTGCACTGAAAAGTAGTGATATCCAAAAATTAGCCAAGTCAAAACTTTATTTGAAAATCCAAAAATACTTGGCGCATCGTGTATACATAGTTTAGAAGTATAGACCAGATAGAAAATATACATCAAATATACATAATACATGTAGTATACCTATTATGCCCTAAAAAACGATGCGCCAAGTATTTTTTGATTTTCAAATAAAGTTTTGATTTGGACCATTTTTTGATATCACTACTTTTCAGTGCAGAATTTTTAAGATTTCATAATTTTTTTTAGTTGTAGAGACTTGGCTGGTATTTTTACACGGAGTGTTTTTTATGGGGATATCACTCCTTTTTTTAGTTTATTCTTAGAACTTGTGACGTCAATTGAACAATTACTAAATCCATTAAAAATAGTCGCCATTGACAATTTGGTTTACTAATGAAAATCTGCGTATGGTACTATATATTTGCTTTAAATGATCTTTCATGAAGAATAGCAAAGGTTTCATTCCTATCAGTTAACCGAGTTCCGAGATATGGCAACACTTCGGTTTTCAAAATGGCTGCTGAACTTACTGCACTGCCACAAAGAATGTATATCTATAAATGATGTGTATCATTTTAAGTTTTCTGAATATGTATTCATTATATAGGAGGGGATTATAATAATTTTTAAATTTGAATGATGTAATTTACGGTCTTATAAATAGGAAATTTCTAGTGTGACTGTTCCCATTTCATAGAGATGACCTTCCGAATCGTTTGGCGGTAGTTTCATACCGATCAGTCAACCAATTTTCAAGATATGACGTTACTTCCTGTTTCAAAATGGCTGCTGAAATCACTGACCCCTTGAATTATAATTTAAACATGATTACATTTTATTATAAGCTGTCTCAAATAGTATATTTATTGTATCAAAATGTAAATTTGTGAGATTTTTAAAATGTGTGACGTCATTTCCGGTTTCGGTATGGGAAACTGCAAATATTATTGATGATAATACATAAAGTTGACCGTCTAAATTGTTTAGCGCTGGTTTCGTTCAAATCTATTTAGCCGTTATTGACATATGATGTCACTTCCGGTTTCAAAATGGCGGCTTCCGGTTGGTTTTATAATAAGTCAAATGAGATATCAAAAGTACATACGTTACATAAATAACAAAATAATCGGATCAAATTTGTTGCCGAAATGCCAATCGATGTATTTCAAATTTCATGACGTCATTTCCGGTTTCGTTAACATAAATTTTAGTCTGTTGCTATTGATAATCCATATAGTTTACCGTCTGAATCGTTTGGCGCAAATTTCGTTCCGATCGGTATAGCCGTTGTCGAGATATGACGTCACTTCCGGTTTCAAAATGGCGGCACAAAAAATTAATGGGGTGAAGGTTAAATCAGACGCCAAAAGTGCACACGTGGTAAAAATGTGAGATCAATCGGTTCAGCCGTTTAGGCTGTGGCCATGTTACCGGATTTGAATTCCAGGAGACTACTACTACTACTGAGATTATTATTATTATGAAAACCGCCCTAAAACACTGTTTTCACGGCCCTCTAGCGCGCAAAGGGCGTATCCTATTGTTCCCAAATTTGGTATATGTTGTAGGGTGGGCCATAGCTCGAAATTAAGATATATCGCAACAATGTGAGATTTTCCAATTTTAAGATCCAGTAGGCCGAAAATGCCACTTTGATGCTTACAGTAAAAGTGGGTTTGCTCCAGCCTTTATATGAGAGTGTGCGCGCGCCGTACGACTTGGCTGGCGTGGAGCGACCGCTCCACTAGATCATTTTAATTCTGTATACCATGGAACTGAAGTTTTTGTTTTTATTTAACATTGAGTCGTACTGTTCATATTTTTATAATGCTTAAAATGCTTAAAATAATAATATTGAGTTATTCACGATACATTTAAATATTTTAAAAATAGTAACACATGGTTTCTTTTTTTCTAATTTACATTGTACACTACAGGTGTGCATTGGGGTTAGTGTGGGGTTAGTATGCACCTTCCACAGATATAACTATAAAAAAGCCTTGATTTGCATTTATGATCGGTCATTCCGTGAGTTGAAAAAAATTATCACGAGAGACAATTCTTTGCCAGCATATCAGAGTAGTTTTATTTTAATGGTGGTCCATCTTCAGTTATGCATTGCCTTGCCCAGAAAGAGAGCTTATTGGGTCATGTATTACTTGGCGGGGCTCTCTAGTTATTAGATAAAAGCCAAACTTAAAGTTATCACTTGGTACTTAACTTTAAATTTTTGGCTTAGTTAATTAGTAATAATTAGTTAATTTTTAGTGTAAAATTGTATATTTTCTTGTCTCGCTGGTTGCAGTAAAAAAAATTATTTAAAAAATTTGCCTAGTGATAGCCCTTTGTTTGTCTTTTATCTAATCATGATTAAAATGTGAGGCTCGTCTCTAATCGTATCGGAAATTTCATAGTTTTAGCGGTTGTGTTGAATAACCGGCGCCTAGGCAGGCCATTTATTTTTTCCCGCCAACGCGCGGTTTGGAGCGGTGGTAGAAGGAAATACAAAATATAAATTGCCATATTTGGCAAACGGTTATGAATATCGAAAAATTAAGACTTAGGTGACATGTATTGAACCTTTATCTACAATTTCATCGCTTACTGTCATAACTTTGTTTCTACTATGTCGTCAGAATTTGTCGGGTACAAAGTAGGAGCTAATAAAGATTCAATACAATATGTCACCTAAGTCTTAATTTTTCGATATTCATAACCGTTTGCCAAATATGGCAATTCATATTTTGTAGGTGGCGCGATTACTCGAGTCATAGTCTCAGATCTTCATAATATTTTGTGTGTACTTATTGATAATCATGCCATACACAATCCATGGAAAAATGAAACACTTCTCGTGTCTAGTTTCTGGGATAATTTGAATTTTATCCCCCATGTTATCTTATGGCAGCCAAGTAAAACCGTGTAATTTAGTTCTATTTTTTTTGGTATCGTACCGTTCACACGCCTACTTATGAAACAATTTTGTTTCTCAATTTTCTAAAACGGCGGGCGCTTGTATCACCCGACCGAAAAAAGTCGATATTATTTTTCTTAATAATAAAAACCGGGACGTTAGTATACTACAGTATACTATACTACTATAGTACTACAGTATACTATACTACTATACTACTATAGTACTATATGATACTATAGTATAGTATAGTACTATGGTAGTAACTACTATAGTAGTTTGGCCAATAACGTTCTTTATCTTTTAGAAGCTCGTGGTATTCTCAAGAGTTGTGTGGTCAAGGAATGTTGGCTACGAAACCAGCGAGGATCTCCTGTCTATTGTCCCCCAGACACCAACCATCCGCTTGATTAGCTCCATAGTCCTCAACCTCAACCCTTCCACCTGACTACCTCGAAAGTCAGGCAAAGACGGAAGAGCGCCAAATGTTCCGTTTATAACCAAATTACTAGCGAGATGGTTGTAATTTTCTTTTGTAATTTTATAGGTGTTAAGGATGAACCATCGCTTTGAATGACTATATTCATAACATGAGATACATTAATTCAGAAAGGCATGTTTAAACTTTAAAACATAGTTTTATAATGTAATATGTGGAGAATACTACGATATGAGATGATGAGGATTTTTTTAACAAAGTTTTCGTAAAATAATTTTGTTAAGAATACAGCAGTGGTTTTGACTAGTTCAGTTGTCCCATGTTAAATGGCCATATATCAAGATTTTCAAACATTTAAATGCCAAAGAGTATTTTAAGTTTTCAATGCATTCAGTATTAGTCGAAGAATATATCAGTATAGTTTTCTGTTGAAATTGTTGGTGCGGATTAAAAATAATTTAGAATAATGTAGGAAATTAATTCGTTCCCCCATAAGAGCCATGTAAAAATCTTGAACTTTGAAGTCGTTTTACATAAAAGTTAGGTCGGCAAGGTATAAATTTTTTGATCTTATATTGTAGATAATACTATTAGGAACAAAATAAAATGGTTTGGAAAAAAATGTTGGTAGATGACCTGGCGCTGGTTCATCCTTAAGCAGTATCCTATCCTTCACATTTATAAAAGAATAATAAAATATAATTTAGTGGCTGGTTCATATTCAGAGAGCTAATATTTACATTTTAATTTTGTTTTCAATTATTTAGATTTTTCCTTTTTTAATTAATTGTGTACATAATATTATTCGATTTATATACCTACCAATCATGTCCAAAGAACATCAAATAGGGAAGTCTCGAGAATAATGTTATTAATTCAAATATCATAGAAATTTTTGGCGGGAAAAACGGCCTGTAACAAGAATCAGAACTGTGATGTAATTTCCAAGTCTTCAACAATGTGTTGCCATGGTGATTCCTTTGTTGCCATGGCAATATAGCAAATTGATGTCATTGTCAATTAACCTTGTTGTCGAGCTGTTCTGGTCGACCGATGTCTAACTGTTCGTCCCACAACAAAAAAGCAACATCTCAACTGTCATAAAATAAAAATTATTCTGAAATCTAATCATCACGGACTTCCCCATTGCTTCAAATTGAAATTACATTTAAAAAAAAAGTGCAATGTGTCACATAATTGTTGGGGGGGGGGGGGGGGGGGGGGGCTCATCCCGACCCATAATTAGACCATTTCCCTCCACCACCACCCCCTGTCATATATCCTGTGAACGCCAATGTTCATTTCGTAACAGTGGCGCAACTAGAGATTGATGGGCCCCTGGCAAAATATTCTTCTTGTGCCCCCCCCCCCAAATAAATATATTTTTGTTATAATTGAATATGTTGAATACTGTACAAAAACAATAGGTACTTGTAAAAAGACTACCAAGCACCGTCTCACCTAAAAGTTCGCACTTAGTTCGCACTTAGTTCGCACTTAGTTCATGAAATCAGTCGAAGTATATACTGCATACAAGCACTACACTTAACTTTGTCACTGAATTTGACATAAATAAGCCTCCAAATTTAAAACGTTAGCCGTAAAATAAAATGTAAACAAATTAAAAGTTAAAAAATCGAAATAATAGAAAAAAAGAGATTAATGCGCCTAAAGAAGAAAATGAACTAAAGAATAATACAATATAGAATAGAAGTTCGTGTCCGGTGCAAAATCAATGTGCCAAGCTTTATTTTTTATTAAGCGAGCGGAGCGAGCGTCTCCACTTGACTCTTGCGGCACTTTCTCTGTGTGTGTGTGTTTGTTTTTTGTTTTTTTTTTGTTTTTTTTGCTGGTTCAACCCACGTCGCACCGGTCAACGTATCGATCTGAAATTTTGCACACACCTTCATCTCATACTAACTTAGACCTGTATAGTTTTTTAGAAAGATCCGTCCATAAATAAAAAAAAAATCATGTTTTCCCATATAAATAGCATTGTAGGTTCGAGGAGTCCGTTGCGGCCGCCTGATGCGCCCCATTCAAAACAACTCGGAAGCAAGCAGCTGTCTATCTATTTTATTGTTAGAATACGTTTTACGGTATGATATATAGTTATAGCAATACCTGCTAGGTTATGCTTAGGTTTTATATTATTTTCTTGAAGAAGATGTAATTAATGTAGGTATAGGTTATTATAAGAGTTTTAACATGCAGTCTTACTTTAAATCCTTTTAAATGTTGAGCTAATTATTTGTAGAACGGCAAGTCTGCTTGATTGTAGAAACAGTTTGGTTAGTTGTTAATTGAAATTAATTTTATAAAATATTTTATTTATTTAGTCGATATGTTTCTTATAGATCCAACGAGTTAGGTTTATGTTAGGTAAGCAATGTGTTAGGTAAGCTCTATTAAACGGAACGGTCTGTTTGGATAATATTTCTTAAATTAGGTTTGCTCATATTAGCACTTAGATAATGGTCTATTTTGTGGATTGAATCTATGTATTTTTATTTTGTATTAATCCATAATACCTAAATATTCCAATAAATACACATGAGTGTAGTGTTACTTGCAATGAGAAGCAAATTCATTTTTTTAATATAATTTAATGGATCGTGCTTCTAGATTTCAATTGTTTTACGTATATTATTGATTATGTTTCGAGGTGTTGCACGTATCCGTGCTCGCTTATCAACGCGTTACACAGAGCGTTTTCCTAGTTTTATTTAAAATTGTTTCGATTTTTAAGCGAGCGGAGCGAGCGTCTCCACTTGACTCTTGCGGCACTTTCTCTGTGTGTGTGTGTTTTTTTTTTTTTTGCTGGTTCAACCCAGGCCGCACCGGTCAACGTATCGATCTGAAATTTTGCACACACCTTCATCTCATACTAACTTAGACCTGTATAGTTTTTGAGAAAGATCCGTTCACAAATAAAAAAAAATCGCGTTTTCCCATATAAATAGCATTGTAGGTTCGAGGAGTCCGTTGCGGCCGCCCGATGCGCTCCATTCAAAACAACTCGGAAGCAAGCAGCTGTCTATCTATTATTGTTTGAATACGTAACAATTATTTCTTTGCGGTTAGATAATAGTTAAAGCAATACATGCGAGGTTATACTTAGGGTTTATTTTATTATTTTTGAAGATGTAGTTAATAGGTATAGGTATTTATTGATTATGAGAGTTTTAACATGCAGTCTTACTTCCAATCTTTTCAAAGGCTGAGCAAATTATTTGTAGACCGATGAAATGTCTGCTTGATTGTAGAAATAGATTGGTTGGTTGATAATAGGGAAGTCTCGTGAAGATTAGAATTCAGAATAATATTTATTTTATGAAAGTTGAGATGTTGCTGAACACAGATGTGGTATTATTTTTGTTGTTGGACGAACAGTTCTCATGTAATTAATTTACAAAGTTTGATAGATCTCCTCTCATTTAAAAACAGGAAAATTGGCAATGACATCACAGTTTGCTATATTGCCATGGCAACAAGGGAATCCCCATGTCAACACAATGTTCAAGACTTGGAAATGACATCACAGTTCTGATTCTTGTTAAAGGCCGTTTTTCCGGCCAAAAATCCTATGATATTTGAACTCGATTTTTATGAATGAAAATTTAAGATTTCACAGGTAATAAGTGTATTTGACATTATTATTTGTGTTAATTTATAGAAATTTACTAGAATAAAATTTCAGGAGACTTCGCTATTGAAATTATGTTTATGAAATATTTATTTCATTTGTATCAGATACAATGTGTTAGGTTTGTGTTAGGTAAGCAATGTACTAGAAGAAATAAGCCCTTTTATACGGAACGGCAAGTAATTGTTTGGATAATGTTTCTTAAATTATGTTTGCTCATATTAGCACTTAGATAATGGCCTATTTTGTGGTTTGAATCGCCGTATTTTTTATTTATAATAATTCCATAATACCTACGTACCTAAATACTGAAATAAATACACATGAGTGTGTATCATGTTGCAATGACTTGCAATAACTGTTGCAATAACTTGCAATGAGAAGCAAATTCAGCTATTTTTTATATAATTTAGTGGATCGTGCTTCTAGATTTCAGTTGTTTTAGGTATATTATTGCCGGCTTTTAAGGAATTATGGTTCGAGGTTTTGCACGTATCCGTGCTCGCTTATCAACGCGTTACACAGAGCGTTTTCCTAGTGTAATATTTAGTACCTATTCTATTACGGCTAATGTTAGAAATTAGGAGGCTTATTTTATGCCAATCTGATGGTTCACACAACATACAAATTATTACTCTACTTTTGGAATCGATGTAAGTATATACCACGTTGAGCAAAGAAAAATATTCGGAAAAATTAAGGAAAGTTAATAAAAATCTACTTTATTTTAAAAGTGCCCGTGGTGCCCACCTACCCCCTAGTGTCTGAGCCACCGGCATTTTGCCGACCCAGCCTCCCGGTAGTTACGCCACTGTTTCGTAAGAAAGAATTCGGTCACAACCTGTTTACTCCCGAGAGGTAGGCACCCACCACATCAAAGAAAATCGACGTAGTTCATACACTTGCCGCAGTTCAGTGCTAGTGTACGGGACAAGGAAGGGTTCTGCCAAAACAAGAAAGTGTCCAATAGTACTGGAATAACGCCTACAAAAAGTTGGCGTTGTTCCAGTGGAATAACGCCAACATTTTGTTGGCGTTATTCCACTGGAAGAATGCCAACACTTTGTTGGCGTCATTCCACTAGAACAACGCCAACATTTTGTTGGCGTTATTCCAGTTTGAGGTGAGTTGGCGTTATTCCAGTGTCGACAAAATCGCAACGTCGACACTGGAATAAAGCCTACAAAACGTATGCGTTCATTGTAGGTGGTCTTCCACTGGAAGAACGCCAACATTAAGTTGACGTTATTCCACTGGAACAACGCCAACGTTTTGTAGGCGTTATTCCGGGGACGACAGAATTACATCTTACCACTGGATTAACGCCAACATTTTGTTGGCGTTGTTCCAGTGGAATAACGCCAACTTTTTGTTGGCGTTATTCCACTGGAACAACGCCAACAAAATGTTGGTGTTATTCCAAGGAAGAAAGAATTACATCTTACCACTGGAATAACGCCAACATTTTGTTGGCGTTATTCCGGGGACGACAGAATTACTTCTTACCACTGGAATAACACCAACATTTTGTTGGCGTTGTTCCAGTGGAATAACGCCAACAAAATGTTGGCGTTATTCCACTGGAACTACGCCAACAAAATGTTGGCGTTATTCCGGGGACGACCGAATTTCATGTTACCACTGGAATAACGCCAACATTTTGTTGGCGTTATTCCACTGGAACAACGCCAACATAAAATTGACGTTGTTTCACTGGAATAACACCAACGTTTTGTTGGCGTTATTCCGGGGACGACAGAATTACTTCTTACCACTGGAATAACGCCTACATTTTGTTGGCGTTGTTCCAGTGGAATAACGCCAACAAAATGTTGGCGTTATTCCGGGGACGACCGAATTTCATGTTACCACTGGAATAACGCCAACATTTTGTTGGCGTTATTCCACTGGAACAACGCCAACATAAAATTGACGTTGTTTCACTGGAATAACACCAACGTTTTGTTGGCGTTATTCCGGGGACGACAGAATTACTTCTTACCACTGGAATAACGCCTACATTTTGTTGGCGTTGTTCCAGTGGAATAACGCCAACAAAATGTTGGCGTTATTCCACTGGAACAACGCCAACAAAATGTTGGCGTTATTCCAGCACTTTTATTTAACATTGTGTTGGCGTTATTCCTGTTGGCGCTATTCAGCGTCCCCTATGTAGTGGGGTGGGCCATAGCTCGAAATTAAGATATATCGCAACAATGTGAGATTTTCTAATTTTAAGATCCAGTAGGCCGAAAATGCCATGTTGTTGCTTACAGTAAAAGTGGTTGGTCTGCTCCTCAGTTTATTATGCATTTACGGTATGTTGAGTGAGTGTAAGTGTACGGTACGACTTGGCTGGGTGGAGCGACCGCTCCACTAGAACAACAGCATCATTGGTGAAATATAACTTCATATCACCAATTATGTTCATGGTAATTATGTCCTCTGCTTCCACAGCCCATCTCTGACCCGATATCATGTGATATAATGTGATATCATGTGATATCAGTGCAGTTACTGGACACTGAGTTTCCTCTTCCTAATGATATATGACAGTAATTGATCTAGAATTACATCACAGCCAACGCGGATTTCTAGTAGGTCAAGATCAGATCGATCTACGAGAGATGTTGTTTCTTGCTAATGCCAGTTGATGGTAACTCAATGTCTTGAGAATGCCAATGCAGAAATCCATTTCCAGTATCCAACAGGGACGCCACAAGTGGATACAATTATTATGAAATACTGCTCAAAACTATCTCAACGTCGAGCGCAAAATGATGGGAAGGTTCTGATAGACCACAACCGCTTCATCTCCATCTTCCATTATCACCCTCCTCCCTATCATCATTCATCCGACGCCATTGGACTATTTGCAGAACAGTGCGTATAGTTAAACACCACTTTAAAATGTGACAGTACTTTTCATATTTTAAATAGAAATAGCATCTTCGATTTTCCTTGACAAATATGAAGAAAGATCCGAGAACTGCGCGCATAGATGTTCAACGTTTCGTAAACACATCACAATCTCTTCGAGTACCTACATATTGTCGACTGGATCACATTCACACATTCGTGCATCAAGAAATTGAGTGCCTTTGAAAAGAGCACGCAAAAATTATTAGTTGTGAAAATAATGGGTTCAAATATAAACAATTCCGAAACTTCTTTTTCTCAATGGTCAAACAACATTTTATTATCCTTACACAGGACATACGAAAAACGTTGCCTCCATATCGATTCCATGTATAAGTAATTAGATTACCCAGTTTATTTATTTACTACCACTATTGACTAGTAGATAGACGGCTAGAGATGTACAAATAGAAATAGATGCATTGGATTCCAGCTAATATTTGTTTAATTATTATCTGTTTACCTACTTGCAGCTGCAGTAAATTTATCTCTCTGACTCTCTCGCCAAACCAACGGTTATTATTCAAACAAGATGATTATTAATAATGTTTAGTGGATCTCCATCAAATAAGTATTCTTATTCAATATTTTACAAGTACACAACAGCTGTTTGTTGTTTACATTTATTATTTGATCGAACTAGCATTAGAAATTTGTTTCAAGATCTCGTAAATTATCAATGGTACTTACAGTGTTGATTTACTACAAAAAACGTCATCACGTCATCATTTCTACAGAACAGATATCCAGTCCAGCGTAAATAAAAGTGACAGCTTATGAAATTATTTTACGTTTGAGCCTCAGAGCAAACTCAGAGGGATGTAAATGGCATTTTGACAGGTATACATTTCATTTTCAGCCACGACGTGCAAACAAACCAAGACCAACGCAGATGTCCAGCACTGCAATCGTATAACTTTTTTTAACAGTCGATCGACAACTCTTATGGGAGAATAACATTGACACGTCATAGTCGATCGATTACAAAGTCGAGTCAATGCTAATCTCTCATAAGAGTTGTCGATCGTTTGTCTAGCAATGTTATACGATCGCAGTGCAGGATGGCTCTTCCTGTGAAACGAATTTCTCGAACTATTGAAACGTTTATTTCCTAATTTTCAGTCTAATCTGTTGCTTACATCAAAATGTATAGACATTTTCGGAAATTTTATGCATGTTTGGAAATATTTTGTCAAATTTATTGAAATGATTTTGTCAGTTATTTTATCACTGCTTCTTTGATGCAATTCGTTTCGGTCCTTTCCAAGGTCTGTAGATAAGAAACTTGCAAACGCATATCAATTCGCATGCAATACGAAGGCTTGCTCATCAACGCTTTACACAGAGCGTTTTCTTAATAATTCCCAATTCCATCAATAAGTTTATGTCTCAAGAGCTTACAAACTTGTCTTCTGACATCCGATAGAGACCCAACTGTCACTGTCACAATCCTAACACTTTCTGATATAAACTCGAAGAAATCTCTTGAGGTTCGAAACACATCCGATGCTGTCACAAGAATAGTTGATGAACAACATGCTACAACATGTTCGTACATTATTATGTCATACATAGTTTCACAGGCAGTAGTTTTCTGAATTTTCCTCGACAACTCGGGGGATTCCTGATGCCATCTTCATATCTTGAACCAGACACGAAACAAAATGATTTCATATCATCATGAGATTTTTATAAACTTAACACACACAAAATTAATGAAAATGAAGCTGATATTTTATGTCAAACATGATAGTTGTCTATATGCAAAGTTCCCATCAGCGGAAGCTTTGAAAAGCTCACTACCTGAATAGGAATCTGATTTAGATGTGGAGCACGATTGGTGTATACAATCTTGCTTTTAGCAAAGCCTTTGAAGGAAAAAAAATACATATTGAAATATAAAATATTCTGGTCGTGGGTTGTGAAATATACATTGATATTGTTTGCAACTTGCTGTACCGAGTATTGTATGAATTCCAAATGTTCCCTACGCGAGTCGTCCATTAAAGCTTTGAAGCAGCAAGCAGCACACGTTCCGCGAGGAACAATGCAAAATCAAAGCTTCGATATTATATAAACCAATCCTATTTGAAATATAGTACATTTACTTCCCTTCTGCTGAATTATTTACGAAATGTATGAAGAACTTAGACATTGAAGAAGGAAATGGGACACTGTTGTATAATCCATGATGTGAGCTGATCCCTATTCTATAACTTTAAAATTCCCGGTTCTGCTGGAATCGGATTCTAGCAGATTTGGGAATATTTAAGTTATAGAATAGGGCCCCAGGTATAAAATATAAAATCACCAACGTTTTTAATGGCGATCCATGATTTCATTTATTTAAAACCAGTCCATTGAATCTATTCAATTATGGCTGCAGGATGCATTTCTATTATTATGTGAAATAACATCGGATGCAACCATACCGACATTAAAATATCCTAGAAAAGTAGGTCATTCCATTCTGCCAATTTGCATTTCAAAACCAGAATAATATCAGATTGGATTTCACATTTCATTCCTGGAATATTTATGATTCAGTTTTTCATGATCTGCCTTAATCCATTTGTTTTCATTGACTGCTTGCGGTAAACTGATAAATTAACACACTCGATACAGTACCAATGTTATATACATTGATGATATCAAGTTTTTCATAACATATCAAATGTGGTTTCATTTTTACTAAATTAAATAATCTCCCTGTTTATTTTACGTACGATTGATACAGAAAGTTGAAAGAACTTGACGGGTTTAATTCATTCCAATTTTGATTGTGATCTTTGCGCGGAATATGATAATATAGTATATTTTAAAGGGTCTATAGGAATGATCCATCATTTATATGTAATTTGGCATTCATTAGTGCATTTTAAATGTTCCATATTATGTTCATGATGATTCTGATTGTTAATTAGTAGCTACTACCTTTAGGCAGTATTTATTTTATTTTTGCTTCGAAACCGCGCAAAACTATGCTCAATCGGAAACCATTGGAGACAAAACCTGTGAGCAAATTGATGTCAATTTTTAAAAGCATGTTTTCCATAGGAATTTTGCCATGGTTGATATTTGGCTTATTTTTAAAATAAGTTTAAAAAGGCTAGAGAAGAAACTAGCCTATTATAATTAAAAATAAAATAATTATGACAATGCATAACAATGAAAAATAAAAATGTACCAAGTAACAACCATAAGTTTGCATTGATCGAATCTTGATTTAAAATTATAATTAATTTCGTCCACTCATTTCGTCTACAAACGGTCCCAAAAATGTGTCAACAAGCAGCAAAACCGATCACGATGAGAAGAGTCATGATAAGAAGAGTTTATTCTCAGTAAGCTATACAGAGCTAATTGTACATGAAAGACTCGTAAGTCGGCACCATGTACTTGATGTTTATGAACGCGTCCTCGCCTCCATATTGCTCCAGCACATGAAGCGTGGCCTCTATGACGTCACCCAGTGGCTCGCTAGTGTCCAGCCCGTCCCAGCAGTTGACGTTCTCGTCTTTGAACAGGTTGAACATCGGCAACAGCTGTCTGGAACATCACACAGTCATTACCGCCTCCGTGTTGCTCCAGCACATGCAGCGTGGCCTCTATGACGTCACCCAGTGGCTCGCTAGTGTCCAGCCCGTCCCAGCAGTTGACGTTCTCGTCTTTGAACAGGTTGAACATCGGCAACAGCTGTCTGCAACATCACACAGTCATTACCGCCTCCGTGTTGCTCCAGCACATGCAGCGTGGCCTCTATGACGTCGTCCAGTGGCTCGCTAGTGTCCAGCCCGTCCCAGCAGTTGACGTTCTCGTCTTTGGACAGGTTGAACATCGGCAACAGCTGTCTGCAACATCACACAGTCATTACCGCCTCCGTGTTGCTCCAGCACATGCAGCGTGGGCTCTATGACGTCGCCCAGTGGCTCGCTAGTGTCCAGCCCGTCCCAGCAGTTGACGTTCTCGTCTTTGAACAGGTTGAACATCGGCAACAGCTGTCTGCAACATCACACAGTCATTACCGCCTCCGTGTTGCTCCAGCACATGCAGCGTGGCCTCTATGACGTCGTCCAGTGGCTCGCTAGTGTCCAGCCCGTCCCAGCAGTTGACGTTCTCGTCTTTGGACAGGTTGAACATCGGCAACAGCTGTCTGCAACATCACACAGGACTTTGTGACAGCTGCAGGTGGGCTTTGAGCGTTTCATTCACACCATCTGAATTTTTAATAAATTCATATTTCAGCTCACTGGACTGAAATGCCATTTCATTAGAGTATTCATAGGTTGCATGTGATGTCATCTCATTGTTGCCTGCCTCCATCTTGATGGCACGCAGAGTAAGCTGTGACTCACTGCTTATTTGACGATATTTTATACTTAATCGGTACATGGGAAATCGTATAGGCTCCGGAAATATATCTTTAGTACGCAGAGGAATCATTCACATTACAAAAATACAACGATTTATCTCAATAAAGTTATAAGTATGACCCTTCACGTGCCAACATAATGTCCTTCCTCAGGTGGAGTGTTCAATAATTTTACATTGCCGTCTAAGGAATGACCTCAAAGCGTTAAAACACGTCATTATCTATAAAATAATATTGTTTAACACTTTTAAGTCGTACCAGAGGTCGATACAGTCCAATTTGTGGCATTATTTTGTTTGAGTAAAAAATGTGCATTGTCGTCCTTTGAGTTACAGGTTTTCTATTAGGACAATTCTTGAGCTTTCACGTTCTGAAACCGTTGTACGTTTTTACTTTTTTAAACATTGTGGATGCAAATGTTAACGGTTTTCAAAACCAACCGTTCACGAATCACGTTGCAATTGTTTAAAACTTGTGAAAAAGATGACATCTATAGGCTTCATATCCTTTAACTTTTAAAGTATTATATAATGCGCACGTAAAACGGTTACAAAACGGGAATCTCGAGAACTGGCCTCCGTCGGATAACAAATGAAGAGAAGAGAGCGAATCAATCGCCTCTATCCCATCCCAACGCTCATATTTGTACTTAATAATTAATTCGTCCATCCGTCGCCACTTGCTGCATCTCTCACGGCAAGTCCGGACGAACATATTATTCACCTGTAGTACGGCACCAGTGCCTGTCCCAGCATCGGCTCCGTCTGTACCATGTACTGCAGTAGCTTCATCACGCTAGTCATCACGGCGGCGTCCCGAGTCTCCAGGGCGTGCTTGATGGGCATCACGATCTGCGGCAGCACGGGCATCACGCGGCCCTTGCCGTGGAACACCATGCTGTGGATGGCGATGTTGGCCATGGTGCGGAACCTGGTGGACATTCATCACGATCACGGCGGGGTCCCGTGTCTCCAGGGCGTGCTTGATGGGCATCACGATCTGCGGCAGCACGGGCATCACGCGGCCCTTGCCGTGGAACACCATGCTGTGGATGGCGATGTTGGCCATGGTGCGGAACCTGGTGGACATTCATCACGATCACGGCGGGGTCCCGTGTCTCCAGGGCGTGCTTGATGGGCATCACGATCTGCGGCAGCACGGGCATCACGCGGCCCTTGCCGTGGAACACCATGCTGTGGATGGCGATGTTGGCCATGGTGCGGAACCTGGTGGACACGTTGGTTCGAATAGGAGGAAACTGGGGACCTTCGTTCGAGACACTTGTCACACTGATTCACGGCCGTCTGACGTCAGACCAAACAAAATAATAAACTGACGTGGGTGATTGAATGTCATTTCGTTCGGAAGACTTTGACGTCACGCTCGATTCTACGAGCACTCGAACGAACTCGACAATGTCTTCGATTAGGAATGTTGATTAGAGTCACGGAACGATGAAGTGAGGGGTGAATGACCTAGGAAGGCTTCAAACAGGAAGTACCTCTTGTCCGGCTCGCGGAGGCCGTCGAACGCCACCGGGAGGGTCTGGTGGTAGTCGACGTCCTCGACGCGCACCTTCCACTGCACACGCGCGCCACTACTCGAGCCGCAGAACGGCAGCCCTCCGGCCCTGGGTGCAGTAGTTGAAACATTTTAAGCGTCCGATGGGGATAAAGCGCTATACAAACTCACATCCCAAAAATTAAAGACGAACACTTTATTATGGATGCGATTTGAATTTGACTATTTCGTTTCTTGATGATATCTCATAGCGTCTTTTACAGTACCTATTAGGGCAAGCCTCGGCAAGATGAAGTTTGTTAGAAGAAATAAGACATTAAGTACCTACTCAAATCCGTCGTGCCCGGTTGTCGGGACTCCGGCGTAAAGGCAGGCACCACCCTCGGCTTCTTCACCCTCCTGACAGCTTAGGTACCTACTTGTATTTGGTGAGGAACGACGACGGCTTTGGCGGGCGCGGTGCGCGAACATCGGCCCGTGGAGGCGGCGAGACCACCGTGCCCGGCTGTCGGGACTCCGGCGTGAAGGCAGGCACCACCCTCGGCTTCTTCACCCTCCTGACAGCTTGGGTAGTACCTACTTGTATTTGTTGAGGAACGACGACGGCTTGGGCGGACGTGTTGCGCGAACATCGGCCCGTGGAGGCGGCGAGACCACCGTGCCCGGCTGTCGAGACTCCGGCGTGAAGGCAGACACCACCCTCGGCTTCTTCACCCTCCTGACAGCTTGGGTACACCTACTTGTATTTGTTGAGGAACGACGACGGCTTGGGCTGGCGGGGTGCGCGAACATCGGCCCGTGGAGGCGGCGATACCACCGTGCCCGGCTGTCGGGACTCCGGCGTGAAGGCAGGCACCACCCTCGGCTTCTTCACCCTCCTGACAGCTTGGGTACACCTACGTGTATTTGTTGAGGAACGACGACGGCTTGGGCGGACGTGGTGCGCGAACATCGGCCCGTGGAGGCGGCGAGACCACCGTGCCCGGCTGTCGGGACTCCGGCGTGAAGGCAGGCACCACCCTCGGCTTCTTCACCCTCCTGACAGCTTGGGTAGTACCTACTTGTATTTGTTGAGGAACGACGACGGCTTGGGCGGACGTGTTGCGCGAACATCGGCCCGTGGAGGCGGCGATACCACCGTGCCCGGCTGTCGGGACTCCGGCGTGAAGGCAGGCACCACCCTCGGCTTCTTGACTCCGCCTGAGATCGCCGCCGACGTGGGCATGGGACGGTGCAGACTCAGACAGAACTCGCGACCGACGGGCACGTACTGCCGGCCGTCCTGAAGCCACGGAGCGCACGGATGTTTCACGGCACTCGAGTTACACCCGCGGCGGTTCATCGTTCAAGAAGCAAATATAAATAGTATAAAATATAGCGATTGAAATGCGTCTATTCTGACGTTTTGTCTGGGCTTCGGTTTGTTTTGAATAGCAACAGATTTTCGAATTATAACTGAGCTTAATTTATTTTTTCGGCCGACTTGATGTTACATTTCCACGGCCGGCTAAATGTTGATATTTCTAAATCCCAAGTCAGAAGAATTAATTAATTTTCCATTATTAATCTGTAACTGATAGATTGATTGGTTATATATTTATCTCTTGAAGCTCACAGACGAGTGGGCAAGATTGATTGAAATTGTTTGATAAATATTTTAAAAGTTTGTGAATCGTCATAATTAAACAGTTATATTTTATTAGCAGAAAAGATCCCTTTGATCCGAGTTCATGCAAGACAAATGTGATCAGAGTAAAACATAGTCTTTACCTTGTGATGGTTTGCGTTGGTATAAAAAATTCTGTATTGACTCTATCATCATTCTTGGTAAAAATGTACACTGATCTAGGATAAACACTAGTATCAATTAAAAGCCATATAAAATGGACCGCGAAATTTCGCCTTCGCGTTCGGGGGCTTTCTCAGGCGAGACTGACAAGACTACACCAAAACAAAACAAACCTAACTTCTAGCTTATCCCCTACTGAGCAATCGGTGAACTTGTCTCGCACAACCGGCCGCACAATACTGTGCCATGAGTCATCGAAGAAATAGCTCGGTTTTCTGATAATGTTTCCATCACCACCTTTTTCGTGCACTCTCTGGTGGTTCTCTGGTGTTGCAAAATAAAGGCGGATTCAACAAATGTCCTTTTTCTCACAGTGTTTTCTTTATACATTTCCACAGCAGAATCCCAATTAAAATTATGCATTTTCGACCATGCATGATCAGGTACCAGATGAAGAAACTAATTGTGCTCCTTTTTTGGCAAAGAGAGACCATCCTTGTAGGTGTTTAGCCTCGCAATGCAATGGAACTCGCAATGGCGATGGATGAATTATGTTAGGGATTTGATGAAGAATATGGTTCAAGGGACGGATACTGAGAGGGAGGAGGCAGTGCTTAGTAGAGCCTTCTCATTATTTTCTCTTGACAGAAGGAATACACGAAATCGGCGTTCCAGTCCAGAGTCACGCCGACTTTATAACTGCCACCATATTCCATAACTTATTTCCGGGATGCGGTGCAATGTTTCAAACACGCCGTCGGGCCGAGCATTTGAAAGTTGCGACCAGGACCCTGACTGTGAATGCGCAGTTATCTGTGACTCTATCTGTGATGTATTCGCACGGTTGTCTCTGGAGATCTCTTCGACAAGTTCTGGCGATAAAACTTCTCCGACAGCCGCAGCACGTCCCGCGGTTCGGGAATTGTTCCAACTTATCTGAGGCTCAAGCTGAGGCTTACCTCGGGGTGAAAGTCAGAAATAGATCTGTCTGTATATTACAAGCAGAAGGGCAGATGTCGACAAACCATTGGAATCCGGAATTCAAGATATTTTTTAAAAGTTTTTAACGTCGCACTGTTCTGCAACTAGGCTAATGGAGCCGGTTAAATGATTATGGAAATGCTGTCAAACTAACTTATTTATCTAACCTTTGCGTTTAGTATGACCACATATGTGAGTAATTTTGTGATAATTGTTAAATATTCGTAAAAGTAAATTATGTTGTATATAAGACACGACCAC